>OY757906.1:98895577-98933077 GCA_963585895.1 Sepioteuthis lessoniana | reverse complement strand
ATCATTGTTGCCTCTAAATTTAAAACTATAAACAATACAAGAAAAAAAATCAATATTGAAAGGAAATAAGAGAATTAATTAAAATGAATACAATCAAAACCTTAAAATGTAATTAAACAGGTCCAACATAGCCTACCTTCTGGCTAAAAATAGTTATAAAACTATGTTGGCTTTTAATAACTGGTGAAATACAAGGATTTGCTTTGTGATTTATTCGGTATATATATCATCATAATCATGTCGTGCCGCCACCACGGATATCCCTGACCCTCTCTCGAATTTCTCCCTATCATTCATCGTTTCCGGCAGGTCTTCAAGGCTACATCCCGTATCCTCACATAGCTGCTGTATGTATATTCGGGCTGGTCGTCCTGCTTTTGCTTGGCCATATGCGGTGGTCCATAGGAGTACTCTCTGATGAGTTCGTCCTTACTTGTCCAGCAGTGTCCTGCATGTGTGGTTCGTCTTACTTGGATAGTTGTCGTGATGGGAGGCAAGTGGCCGTTTACTTAGTGTCTTGTGGAGTGTTGACGCTGGGACTTGTTCAATATTGCTCTTAACATTCTTGTGTGATTGCCGTCTAGTTTCTTCTTCAGCCGTTTAGTTAGCGTCCAAGTAGTGCATTCATATAGTAGTATCGATACAACCACTGCCTGGAAGAAACTGCGTTTAATTTTATCGGTCAGGTCTGATTTCCATATGATCGAGAGCCTATCGATAGCTGTCCATGCTTTCCTTAGTCGTGTGTCGATGTCTTTTTCGGTTGATGAGACGCTACTTCCTAGGTAGGTGAATTTGTCTACTAGTTTCAGAGAGGCTCCGTCTAGTGTGGTAATGTCGCCTGTTTGGTTGTAAGGCATATATTCAGTTTTGTGTGCATTGACATGGAGGACAATGCCTGCGGCGGCTCGTTTCAAACTATGCAGTAATGTGTCGGCTTGGTTAGGCGTATTCGCCAGTAACGCTATGTCATCGACGTAGTCGGCGTCGGTAATTATTTTTGCGGGGTACTTTCTGCTTCTTTTCTTCGTCAGCTCGAAGCCATTTTCTCTGATTTTGTCGATCGAAGTTCTAAGCACGCAGTCTAGACAGATGAGGAAAAGGTATGGGGCTAGCGTGTCTCCTTGTAGTACTCCTGCAAAAATGTCGAAGTATTCTGTGTCTCCATCTGGTGAACGTACTTTCACATTGGTGTTTCCGTAGAGAATCGTTATTGCTGCTACGGTTTCTTTTGGTAGGCCGTATGCTAGTAGGATTTTTTCCATCTTCTCTCTGGGTATGGAATCGAAGGCCTTGGTAAAGTCGACAAATAGTAATGTCGCCTGAAGTTTTTTTGCCCGAACGCCTTCAAGGATTCTTCGGATGGTCAATATTTGTGAGGTTGTGGATCTATTTCTCCGGAAGCCATTTCGTTTTGTTTTTCCTAAGGATGTTATCTATTTTGGGTTCTATGCGGTTTCGTAGTAGGGCATTATAGATTTTGGCTGCTATGGCTGTAGGTGTTATCCCTTGGTAGTTCTCGGCTTATCCAAAGTCGCCCTTTTTAGGGAAAGGAAGGATGCATCTCTTCGTCCATTATTGTATCCTATTTTATTATAGACTGCGTTGCATTGTCGGAGCAGTATGTCGTCGAATTGTCTGGTCTTTCATACTTCTGGGGGGATCTCGTCTAGCCCTGCAGCTTTCCTATTTTTAATTTTTCTAAGAACCGAGTCGAGTTCTTCTTTGCTGAACGGACCTAGGTTAATGTCTAATTATTTACTGATAATTCTGGTGATCGGTTCATTCGTTACTTTCGGTGTGTTTCCTAGTAGATTTTCGAAATGCTGTTTCAACAGTTTTACTCTTTCTTGTTGGTTTGCAGCTTTCAGTTTTGCTTTGGCTGTGCTCTTCCTTCTACTAACTTCGTTTATTGTTTGCCAAGCTCTCCTTGATTGCCTATATCCACTGCGTCTCTAATCTTATCTATCTGATTTTTAATGTATTCTGTCTGTTCTCGTAGATATATTCCTGTTAATTGATATTGTGCCTTTTCTAGTTTTCGGGTATTTGTGTTTGTTGGGTTCTTCCGATAGCTTTTGGAGGCAGTTTTCACGAGTGCACGTTTTTCTCTAACCGCTAACGTTTCACAAGTGACTCTATATTTAGTTCTAGGTTTTGTTGGAATACACTTTGATGCCGGCTCAAGGTGTGCCTCAACAAAATCCTCATATTCGTCATTTGGGGTACCTTTTTCTGCCTTCTCTTGTAGTGTTTCGAATCTGTTTCTTAATTCTAATGCATATTTGTCTCTAATATCTCTGTTGTTAAGTAGGGCCCAGTCATAGTGCTTAGTTGTCGCTGTACGTGTGGCGTTTTTTCGTAGGCTTAGTCGTAATTTGGCCGAGACTATTCGATGATCGGAGGACACACCCTCGAAAGAGGAGTATGCCTCGCAATTCATCGCACTATTTCTCCATTTTCTGTTTATAAAGACGTAGTCTATCTGTGCTTTACTATTGTTCGCGTATGTGTAGGTCCATAATTTTCCCTCCCTTTTTTGATAGTTTGTATTGAGGCATGTTAATCTATTTTCTATCATGAAATCAGTTAGATGTTGTCCATTCCTATTTGACGTGTTGCGTAGGCTGTATTTGTTGTTTCCGTTTTTCCCGATTTGTGCATTCATATCTCCGCCAATGACTAGCAGGCTGTGTTTCGGAATGCTACGCACTAGGGAGGATAGCTCCTCGGTTTCTTCACTAACATTGGTAGGGCTGTAGCAGGAGATGATTGTTGCTTTGGGGTTGCCATTAGACGTTGGGGCCATCATCCTAGGTTGTATTCTCTCAATGCTATTAAGTGTTTTTAGCGCTCTTGGTCCTATAAGCATTCCCACCCATCCTACCGAGGCATTGACAGAGTTTTTCCATACCGATACAGTGACCAGTGTCCATCCATTACCAATTTCGTGATATTTGATATCTTCGGTTTGAGTGTATCGGTGTTCTTGTATGCAAATTATGTCTATCTTATGTTCTACGGCTGATGCAGTTAGCTCTGGTAGTTGACCTATTCTATTTAGGGTTCTAACGTTAAATGTCACTATCAGTATTGTTTGTTTGCATTTTAGTAGTTTTTGTTTGCATTTGAGCTCTGTAGCTGATTTTTCGAACACTGAGACTAGGGCTCCAACCTCAGCAGGACGCGCCCTTTTTTTTACCCGCGCGAAGAGCGATGCGGTTTATGTATGTGGTTTGAGTGTGGGTCATGGTTATCTTTCGATGGCTGTTTTTATTCTCCTCTATAGAAGCCACTCTTATAGATGAGCAGCAGTAGTTCCCCGATCGAACTGACAATCCTGAGCGTTAAGCCGCAAGACTCACACGTTCAGGAAAAGTTAGGCATTGCACATTCGAATACCTTCACGTCCATCATGCTGCTTCCCATGTTTACGCATAAAAAATCCCTCTTTCACTGGCAATACAAAATGTGTCACTGGATAAATGTTGTTTCTTCATGGTTAGTGCAGACATCATCGAGTGTGATTTTTTTTTTTACTTTTTAAAATATTATCGCAGTATTATAACGCAAATAAACACAATTTATTTCTGTCGGTTGGTTGACACGTTTACTAGAGGTTGCAATTTTCTGTAAATTTACTTAAAAATACCCTCTCCATATCCAATGCTAAACTTCATTTTGATTTAGAATAACGTGGATCATAATTCATTTAATATATTTTCTATTGGAAAAGTTCCATGCGCAGATATAGTCATCTTAATATCAATTCAATGATACTTTTCACAGTTGTCTACATCATATTACATCTAACATTCCCAACAGCTACAAAACGATAAACTGTTTTATACGCAATCTTATGTCATTCAATTCTCTTATTTGCTTCTTTATTTTTTATACTTAGATGATCGTTACAACATGATTCCTAGTTTTGCAGTCGAATGTTCTCACATAATTTGGATGATCAAAAAGAAAGAGAAAGTGAAATCGACCAATTAATGATTTATATCTCATTCTAATTTAATTGATTATAATATTGGTTGTGGTAAAACACACAAGACATTTTTTTTTGTTTTATGTACTTTCTTTTCACTTTCTGAATAAAGCGTTATCAAGTATTTGTTGGAAAAGAAATTCAAATCAACTTTAACATCACTTCTAACTAGAAACATGTATATATCATTTTATATGTCTTTTTTATTGATTCTGATCAAGATTATAATAAGATCGAAAAAAGTTTTTATTTATTTATTAAAGAATTCTGTTATATATATATATATATATATATATATATATATATATATATATATATATATATATACAGCCAATCTATAGTATTTGGTTACTTTCAAAAATGTTATTTCTCATCCTAAAGGTATAATTTTTAATGAATATTTTCCATCACAATGGTTTCATTTATTATATTAAATACAAGTGATCTTGAGCTACATTGAATACATATTAAACCATTGAAAACACAAACGCTTTCTTAAACTTTTCATTCATCAAAATGACAGCCTTTTGCCGATAATACTACTACACGGATTCTCGTAAGTTTTTCCAACAAATACTGGAAGTAGACTGACGATAATTCTGCCAAGCTTTCCGGCAAGAATTGCCAGAGGTGAGCTGCACTTGCGGATTGTTTAGCTGTGACTTTTCCGTCAAGTTCATCCCACACAAGTTAAAAGGGATTTAAGTCCGCTGACTGCGTCGCCCAACACAATAGTTGAAGGACGTGCTGTTCCTCTTTGCTTTTAATGTACCTCTAACACAGTTTGATAGAATGTTTTTGGTCATTATCTTGCAGAGTACAAATCCTTGAGCCACAATCTACGTTCCAGATGGGACCAGGAGATGCTGCAGTATACTGTGTTATCGGTTCACTTCATCTGGTGGAAATAGAAGAGATTGCAATTGGCCACCTACACCGAAACAGAAACTCCACCATGCTCTACAGTAGGTGTGATACAGGGTGTTTCAGCTCTTTCCCCAAATCTTCGCGTCACACACTCCTATTATTTGACCAAAAGTTTTGAACTTTGATTCGTCAGTCCAAAGGACTTCATTCCACTGCTCTGTTGTTTTAGAAAATTTTCCGGGTTTACGTCTGGTTTAGAAACGAGTTTTCACTTTTCAGAGGTTACTAAACATTGTAATTTTCGTGCGACATAATTATTGATAACATACCTTTTATAAACCTGGAGAGCTATCAGATCATTAGGGTCTCTCTTCGATTCTTTTACGAATACATGAAGGTGTTTTATGACCGAAGTATGGCTTTTATTGAATTATTTTGACAATTACCGTGTCCTTTTTTCCGGATTACCTTAATCTTCTGTTTTCAGAATGCTTGACGATAGAACATGATCGTCCAGACTGAGGGTATTTTCGAGAGAAAAACTTTCCGATTGAAAGTATAAAAAACATTGGAATTTTCCGATTGTCTTAAGGTTTAATTCTATAGGAAAAATAAATATTTCTTTTTTCACTAGTTGCTGAGGATCACATTTTTAATTCATGCATCAAGCAGTGTCTAATATGAATCTGAACTAAACTAAATATAAAAAAAGTATAAATTCGGTACAAAATTAACCCAGAGTGATATTATATAATCTTCAAAAAAAGAAAAAGAGATCAAACGCAACATTTAATGGCTACTTTACAGTAAACATTGGAAAGTTACTCTCAAAAGGCTTATATCAATGATCTAAAAAGAAATATTCATTATATATATATATATATATATATATATATATATATATATATATATATATATATATATATAATGCATTAAATGCATGAGACCCAGGGTAACAAATACTAGGATGTAATATATATGTAATTATATATATATATATATATACATGTGTGTGTGTGTGTGTGTGTGTGTGTGTGTTTGTGTGTGTGTGCTTTATCATTGATATTAACAACTATTTAATAGTATTGCAGTATTTGCTATTTTTGTAAGGCTTCTGAGAAAGTTAAATTCGCTTGACTTATGTTTACGTCATTAAGTAAATTCTCCATACAGCCAATATCTATCCAAAATTTTTGCATATATTTGTTGGGGCATTCAATATATATATATATATATATATATATATATGTGTGTGTGTGTGTGTGTGTGTGTGTGTGTGTGTGTGCACGCGTGTGTGTGCACGCGTGTGTGTGTGTGCACGCGTGTGTGTGTGTGCATTTATATCATGTTGATAGCTTTTTACATTCATATATAAATCTATTGTCTCTAACATTTTGTTGCACATTTTCATGTATATTTTATCCATGGGTGAGAAGATAAATTCAGCGAGTCATCTGACCAATTATATATTTTTCTTTAAACGGTTTGGCAAGATTTTTATAATGCATTTGTTGCTTATGTACCCAGTCTATAAAAAATCAACTTCAACTACAATCCTTTTTTTTTAATTTGAATTCTTGAAAACTATTCAAAATAAGAGTATATATGATAAAACGGTACATAACTTATCGAGAAAATTTTGAGTGAAATCTTTTTAATGCGCAGTCAACATTAAGTAAAGGTAGACAGCGGTGTCTTTAATGTCATTTTCAATTTGAACGATGAATATTTTATGGTTTATAATCAAATAATTGGTGAAGGTAATATATGGTAATAGAGTTAATTTCCTTATTTTTATTGCTTGAATAATCACTGTCTGCGCTTCCCCATGTTTTTTCATTCAAAAGAGAATTAAAAAAAAAATTAAAAAGAAAAAGTAAGTGAAAATTGAATGTAATAAATCCGAGTTTCAGACGTCGATAAATATTTTTTCTTGACTGCCCATTTTTTAAAAACATATTTGAACTGAAAAATCCTCATATTGAGTGAACGCTTGGTAATGACTATCTTATTTGTAAAATATTTATAGCCTGGAAAAAGTGATTTTTACTAGTTAGACTTAATTCGAATATCTTAAACGATTAGTTATCTGGGAAAGATGTATAAAGTATAGAAAATTCAGCTAACCTTTAGAATCTAAACAGGTGTGAACTTGGTTCTAAATCTCCTGTCGAGGGAGGGGGTATAGAATATGCGGACTATATCCCCTGCAGAGGGATAAGAACCAAAGGAAAGAGTGCCCTGGGTATAACAATTAACTGCATCTGAGGGTGATGTTCAAATTGTTGATTTTGAACCTAGTGTACCTGTCAGAGTCCCATCTGTAGGTCAAATAGATATGTCTAAAAATTATTGAATTTAGCTGAACCGTGGGCAAAAATCTCTGAAGAAACATACACACAAAAATGTAAATGTGAATATACTGTAAATGAGATCTCTGAACCACTAAGCCCCCACAAAAAAAAAAAAATAGATAAATAAATAAAAAAAAAAAAAAAAGATAAAAATAAAAATCCAAGACAAATTGATATACCATTAAGATCATTCAATCGATTATTCATGATCTTAAAAGTAAGCTTTATTTATTTGTGGAATTGAAGTCGAAAATTATAAATATGAAAAATTTATTGGTGGGATTGAGGACAAAGTAAACAGGAAATTGATAAAGAGCTATCTCATTCACACTGAAATTATTACTTAAAGATACCTGCATAAGCAAAGGGTCAGCATGAACAAGAGTATGCATTATTGTATGGGAATAAACAACTTAAATAGGTGCGTGTGTATTATTTTCCGGTACAAAATGACTAACAGCAATCAATGGCATTTGGTTTGTATACGGGATCGAGAGGTAACATGACGCTCGAGAATGCAACTCCTTATCTGAGAGAAATTTCAGTTTAGTTTCTATAAACGGCAAATATTCATAATACTCGAAATTAATAAAAGTAGACTCGCTGCCGTAGTTCCCGTTATATTAATATAATAATAATGTGTACGTATAATCTGGAATCATCGGGTCACACATTGGAAATCCTGTCTAATCTCGTTTTATCTGTTCCTCTCCTTCTCATGTTCAAGCCCTGATTTGATCTATGGCTTGGGCACCAAAGAAAAACGAGGATCGTTGATCCTGTTTTTTGTCAGTTGAAGAAAAAGTGTTTGAGATGTCGTCTTTGATTGAAACCTGTTTGACATCGATCGTCAAAACCAGGGATATTTGTCCATTTGTACATACGTGTTAGCTGGTTAGAAAAGATCACGTGACGCTAATACCAAGATATTAGTTATCGTGTAACTAGTTGTACTATTGAAAGGGAGGTCACACATCGATATATTTCGTACTTCGAAGTCCGACATTTTCGTAGTGAATTATTTATTATTTTTGGTGACTGTCACGTCTTTATTCTTAGCAATGGTATGGAAAATAAAACTGAAAAGGATTAACTGAAAATATGATTGATACGAAGATGTGAGAAAAACAGGAATAAATTATGATAAATGCAATTTAGTTTCATATACATGACACTCTTTTTGGTGTAGTCTTACCTCCCTGTAGGTGATATATTCAGCGAATTCGAGCCCCGCTTGGAAGGCGCAACTTAGGTTTATTATCTGGTATGCATTCTTTGTGGGAAATAACTAGGTTTCTCTTAAAGGCCATTTTATCATCCGGTTATTATTTATCATTAGAGGCTAGTGGTTAGCAGGTTCGATTCTCGCTGGGTACTCCATAATTGTGTAAAACTGTTGAATTTAGGAATCACTTTTATAATCTATGATTCTCAATTCAGTCTTAGTTTTTGGCTCTCCTTAAAAAGAGACTACGTCAGTTACTATCAAAAATTGATTTCCAGGGTCTTGACAAAGTTTACCCGAGACAAAGTAAAGACAAATAGACGACGATTAATTCACAGCAGGAAAAGGGAAAAAAAGATAAATTACTCATGATCAAAGAAAAGAAATCAATCTTTTCATTACTGTGGCTCAATCTCCCTAAAATCAGGAAAATCTGAAATGTTATTTTCAAGTAGAAGTAGAATTTCTCGATCTTAACTCGACCACCAACAACAGTTTAAGTCGTTTTTTGTTCACTGTTGTTTCATAACTTACAGACAGTTTTTTTTTTTTAAAATACCAGCTTTTCACCGTTTCTTACACCCAACGCGAGAGTTCCTGTGATTGATTATTCTTCAGTTACACGGTGGGCCCGCAGGTTTACTGCTGGTAGGAAAAAGCAAGTAAATTACAGTGGAACTACGATTAAAAGACATTTTCATCCACTATCGTTCTATTCGACCTTTGTCTGAGTGGAAATTTTAAACCATATAAGAAAATTTACGTGGGACTTTTGTGGCGTACTGGGCTCACAAATTGGATTGCAGCCTCGAAATAAGTGGATTCTCTTTTGCTCTAATACCCACGGGAAAAGTGTAAACCCCTCTAGCTGTGGGTTAATGTATCTCACTTTTATTTTTCTACAACGCTGAATTTTGCGTTAAATGAGCCACAAAGTTTGAAAATGCCTTACAATGAAAGTACCTAACTGTTGGGTATCACCCACCTTTTCCCACACAATGAACTAGTCCATCTGTCGTTTATAGCTGTAGCTACTAATACCAGGGCAGACTAGAAGGTGATGAGCAGCTTATTATAGGAATAGTATTAGAGCGTTGTAGACTGGAGATCGCACTAGATCACCTTACTTGCTACCGTAATAACGGAAGCCAATACTATCGTTGGACTATATCTTTATTCTGTATTCACTAATCCTATGTTCTTGTCTACTAATAGTCTCTCTATTGTATATACTTTTTCCGGAGAATATATCTCTATTTCCTCTCATATCGTGGTTTGTCCTTTATTTAATATTACAAGCGTTCACTAACCAGAACGCAACACTTACAATGAATCTTAAACATGAAAGACGGATCAACAGAAGGAATTGCAGAAAAGTCCGTTTGGTTTAGGGGCTAAAGTGTTGGACAGTAACCTCAAAGTAACTGAGTTCGAACTCCAGTCCTCTTATATGTCCTTTCAGATTATTATTCTTGCAAAAGGCATGGGCACTTTTATACCAGTAGCTACAGGTTAAATCGTATCTCTGTTATTATTCCATCAGGATGCATTTGGCTAACCATGGAAGTTGGTATGCCATTAAACAAAGGATCCAAAACTGAAAGGATATTAATGCTGAAATGGAAACAATATTGGTGCAGATTGATTAAAGTATTTCCGGAACGTGCAGATTTTAATAAAAATGCTACCACTTAACATTCATATTTTTCCTAATGCTATGAATTTTTTCTTCATCGTCTTTACGCTGGAAACAACTCACTGGAACACCCGCAAACTTGCTGTCACATCAATCATTAATAATTACAGCTGTGATAAACTCTAATATTATAATTCTTTTTTTTTTTAACATCAAGGATATCAAAGAAACAAAAAATGAATCAGTTGACATAATCCTAACAGGTGCACTTTCTGGAATTAAATATTCGATTTCCAGATTCTTTTGCAGAGCTCATCTCAATTAAAGAAACTTGTTCAAAATATTATTTTTTTTATCATCGATTTTGATTTAAAGCATAAAAATTGTAATTTAGATATTCTGATATTTTTCTAAAATTAATGTTGCAAAAAACTATTCAAGGTGAATATCGAAAGATAGGCCTTAAAATCTAAACTCTTTCAATTATGTGCAATGAATTCTCTGGGGTGCTATAAGATCATTAGATTTATTTCCATATCTATCTATCTATCTATCTATCTATTACTGAACACCTGTTTTTTTTTCACACGAATTTAAGCTTCTTAATAGCAATCTTTCTGTCTGTCCATGATCACATGTTTCCTCATATCTCACTATATTTATTATTACGTTGGTGTTTTGATATCTATCTATTTATCTATATATCTATCTATTTCCACGACTAAATTTGTATTTTCATATTCAATTATTAGTTGAAAAATCTGCCATAGAAACGACACTGATACAGTTTATGAAAAGGAAGATAATGACTGATTTTCAAAAATGCATAATCAGGCCTCATATAGCAGCACATTTGTTGTTGACTGGTCGGTGGGGCTAAAAATACGCTGTATGTATCCTCTATAGAAGTTTAAGATCCCCCCAAAACGGGTTCCCAAGTTAAAACACTTAGCAGTTTCTGATGTGGAGGCTTCAATTCTGGAAATGTATTAAGTGTGGAGTAAACATTGCTCTTACACTTAGTTCCACTCTGACTCGGAGTGGTTGTACCTATTGGGATCCCATCTATGTGTAAAAGAGATATGTTCAAGAATCATTCGTATTCGACTGGAAAGTGAGCAAAAAGAGAAAAAAAAAAACTTTTAAGTAATGTGATATAAATATTTATGCACAAACATATGAACATACAATGAGTGCGATACCCTTAGTTCAAGACATGAAATAATTCGAGAAAGCTTGACACACTGTTAAAGTAAATTATCCTATCAAGCCCAAGTAGGTAAAAATATTCGATGGTCAGAAGAAATGTTCTGTTCTTTTTGTTGAGTTATTGTGGAGAAAATTATGTAATATTAAACTACTTTTTCGACCCAAAATATTTACGCATAAGGGAAATCATGAGATACCTGACTGAGTCCAATTTTTGCAATATTTCGGTATGTTTGTGGCGCGTAAATTACGTAATCGACGCAGTCAAGCAGTGGTGTTAACGACTAGGTTTTGTAGTACTATTGTAATTGGTAAGCTAACATGTATATTGCGTCATTTTCAACAATTCTAATGAGCAATAAAGTTGAAAATGTGATAATATGTGTTCCAAGTTCAAACTGAGTCATAATGCTTTTGAAGCCACAAAGAATCCTTTGTTGAGTGAAAGCTGAAGGTACAGCTGATCACAGTAACATTACCATACACTTCAAGTAATTTTACCCTGGTTAAAAGAACTTTAACTTGTCCAGTCGGCTGGGGCTGTAGAATACAACGACTGCATCTCCAAAGAGTATGCGAGATATAACTGTAAATATCTGATGTTGAGTCTGCAGTAATGCTGGAACTGTGGGAAATGCGGAGTACCCCTTCATTGCTATCGCTCCCAGGTCCACTCTGTCTCGGAATGGTAGCACCTGATAGGGTCCTATCTATGTGTCAAATAGAATTAGAATGCATACTTATTCTAAACTAAATTACTTGAAATAGAACTGTTTTGATATTTAAACTTTGTACATATACTAAACTGAACTGCTTGAAATATGTTTTTTTTTTTTTTTTGTTTAATGCCATATACACCTTTGTATGTTATTTAATGCCAAAACCATTCCCCTGGAAGAACAGTAGTGGTACTATTTAACCCATAGCTGGGAGGATAAGGGGGGTTCTTACATTTCCTAAAGGTATTTGTCCGAAAGTGAACGTAATAGCGCGACAGGAGTTCGAACTCGCTTACTACGACGCCACAGTTCATTGCTTTAACCACAGCATCATGGGGCCATACCCCTGCTTGAAAGAGAACTGTTTTGGTATTTAAATTACGTACTTATGTTAAACTGCATTTTTTGAAATAGAACTGTTTTAACGTTTAAATGTGTGTAGATAAAAAAAACTGTACTCATACTAAACTGAATTGTTTGAATGAGAACTGTTTGTCTTAACTGAATAGCTTGAAATAGAAATGTTTTTTGACAATTAAACTGTGTTCACGTGCTATTTGTATAAAAATCGATTTGGCATTGAATAAAAAACAACGGTTGATATGCCATAAATTCAAACAACCAAACAACAAGAACTCTAACGATCAAGCAAGCCTATAACTGTGGATTCCAACGTCGTGTTCTATGCCACAGTGGCGAATTCCGGCTGTTAACACGCGGAGAATATCAGGCTAGCTCGCCATCTTCCAGTCCAATGTTGGTGGTCAACTTCAAGACCTTGACTAGAAACATCCGGAGCTCCTGTTTACCTTCAAATAATACCCTTAGAAAATTTCTGAATCGTTCAGTCATGGGTTAAATAGTCTAACTACTGTTCTTCTACAAAGATAGATTTGGCCACGAAGGCTGATATATATAAGTTCAACTGGAGTTCGAATTTGCTTACTTCGATGCCGCAGATCAACGACTACGCCACAATGACTCTCACAATATAGAAAGAATTATTGATTGAAGCAATGATTATTTGTAAGCGATAGTTTAAAAAATAACTTCAACATTGATATAGTATATAACCAACCAAAACTCATCCAGCCAAAGTAAATTTATGTGTATAGAAAAAAAATGAGAACCAAAGTGGTATATTTGAGTTTTGTGTAGACTAACGCATATAGAACATATATTTTCACTACACCCTTTTGAATTTTATCAATGTTTCCAACATAAATAACCTACCCAGATGTTATAGTTTGTTGTTAGCTTGTTTTGATGAACACGAGGAATGAGTACGACACTCAGCGATATATCCAAGATACTTTCACTGTAACTTGTCTAACCTCAGCTTATATATATATATATATATATATATATATATATATATATATATATATATATATATATATTACAATTGTGTATAGTTGTCACTATCTCACTTGGTGGGTTTGTGCCAGACCAAATGCGGTATAAATTGGCGAGTACTCAATATTTGTGATAGAGTTATCATGAAATAATGAATAAATATATATCAATTTTAGTATACCTTTAATAGCATGGATACTTATCTGCGACTGCTAGGTTCATGCCGACTTTATACGTTAATCATCAGTCAGAGAAAGAAAGATTTTGGAGAAATCGAAAAAATCGAAAAATACAGTAAAGAATGTTTACGTTCAAATTGCGTATAAATCTCTGTGTATGTGTGCGTTTTTGTGTAGATTATATTTGGGTATTGTTGTGAGTAGATGTTTATGTGAGTGGTAGTATGTGTGTGTATAATGATATATGCGCTGTGTTGTAGATTTGAGGTTGTCTCCTGAATATATGCGTGCAGTGATTTGTTGCAGATATCGCGAGACTGACAGGAATTTGACTGAATAAAAGAAAATTGTGTGTAGTGATGATTTTAATTAAGGAATTAATTTGTCATCCTTATTGCATTATGAAGAAAATGAGTCTTTTGACTTGACATGTAAGAATGATAGACGAAAATAAAAGCTGGATCTAAAATGTAAGAATAGTAAGTGAGATAGGAAGAGCGTGATGTTAAGATGCATGGTATATTGTAAAATACTATGGTGTATTATGCAATTCTAGCATTTGTATTTTGGAATTTATTTTGTATTAAATTGCAATAATAATTTGTATTAGTTGCCTATGTAGTGTTAATGTTATATTACGTATACGTTATTGTAATCTATGATGGTTTGTACGTAAGGAATATGTTAATGATACTGTATTAAGATGCACTTCTAAAAATCATGGAATTGTGGCTAACATTATATCAAATGGTGAGCGTATTTGGAGATGGATATAATGGTTCTGTGGAGGAAAATGGTACTTACGTTGCGTCGGGTGTCTTGTGTGGTTATTCGTGAAACAGAGTAGGGTATTTTAGTGATGGAGGTTGTATTGACATGGCGGGCAATGTTGGTGGAGATAGATTATGTGTAAGAGTCAAAATATTAAAGTTTAGAGTTAAATCTAAGATGTTTACTATTTTTAAGTGTGTGTTCATAGTGATTTTAAATCGCAGTAATTTTAGTGCGTTAGATATATTTTGTAGCTATCCAATTTTGGTCCATCTTGGTTAGTAATGATGATTAGGTTGTCGTCTCTGTATAGTCCTATATCGGTATGTTAAAAAATTATCATTTATAGATGGTAATCATTTAGAATATATAATTGCGTGAGATCATACTATTATTATTATTATTATTATTATTATATAGTTTTTCACATCAGTGTTAGCTGATAGTTTTTCACTGGAGTTTGAGTGACAGCAAGTCTCCTCATGTCTTCAGGACTTGTCTCAGGATTCTGGCCGTTTTTAGCAATGCTGTCGTTTGGATAGTCTCTACCCATCCGCCAACTTCCAAGTCCTCCAGGCTTTTAAATAATCCTTTAGTTATTGTGCATAATGTACCAATCACAATTGACACAATCGTTACTTTCATATTCCACAGCTTTTTCAATTCTCTAGCAAGGTCGAGGTACTTGTCCTTCTTTTCACTTTCCTTCAGATTTATTCTGTGGTCTGCCGGGACAGCAAAGTCGACAATTTTGCACATTCTCTTTTTTTTTTTGTTGATTATTATGAGGTCTGGTCTTCTAGCCATGATTATTTTTATTATACTTGTAGGCCATTTTAACACCAAAGTTTGCTGTTAAAATTTCACTGGAGTCTGTGACCTTAGGTCTCCAGGAATCTTGTCAGAATTTTGGCCAATTTGAAAAATGCAGTTGTCTGAATGAAGTTAATTAGGCCTCCGATTTCCAAGTCTTTTAGCCCCCCTTACAAAGCCTTTGAGGATAATTCCTAGAGCACTATTTGCAATTGGCATAAACGTTACTTTCATGTTCCACAGCTTTTATTAATTCCTTAGCAAGGTCCGAGTACTCGTCTATCTTTTCGTTTTCTTTAATTTTCATCTGTGATTCTCCGAGACAACATGGCAGGTTCTATTTTTTTGCTTATTTTCTGATCATCTTCCCGATATTAGATAATCTGTTTGTACATCAAAATCACAAATAATTTGATATGTCTCATTCTCTAGGACGCACTCTTGTTGGTGCATGTACCATTTCGTTATATGGTCAAATATCAGTTGATTACTTTCGTCTCCAGTCGCATCTAGTCTTGCATTTCCTTTCCGCTTGTTTGCTAAATTCGCTTACATTGTTATTAGTAGTTTCTTCTCAATCTTACCATAACCTATATTTACTCTTATGAAGCGTATTTTTCAATTTTTGCTCCAATGTAATTGGACAACATGGTATGCTTTGAGTTTCTATAAGAATAGATAGTTTCTCTCTTGAGATTTACCTTTCACAGCCATGTCCAGTTCTCGTGTAAAATTTCGTCAGGTTGTCGCTTGAAATATCCGTAAAATAGTTTTCAAATTCTCTTTCTTGATCTTTGTTGTTATTTTGTTTGTATTTTTTTTTTTTTTTGTAAATGCAGTTATGGGCTGCAATCATTTGTCTTTCGTTTTTTAATGTTGTCCTCATATCCTCGAGTTGGTGCATCGACGCTATTTTAAATGCTGGCGATCCATTCCTACTCCTTTTCTTTACACCCGCTGTCTTTATATGTCATCTCTCTTATGGGGATATATTATGTGCATGAGTCAAATTTGAAAATAGGTCTTTGTTCTCATGTCGGCATTTCCGTTGGCTATGAGAAGAGAAAAAGTTTAGAAAAAACACTATTTTGTTAAGTTTCTAGTCCTCTGGTCTATTTTTCTGGATTCTTCCGTGTCTATTTCAAGTAGGGTCCTGAGTATCTTTCAAAAAGTAATGTTCGGGTGTTTATCCCTTTGATGAGATTCCTGATGCAGATCTGGCTTTTGAGAAAGTTTTTATTCCTCTGAGGTATTCTTTTCTTATTTTTTCTATCATCCCCAATGTTTGATGGTGTCCATTTCCATTATTCTCAAATACGTGTAATATTCCTTTTCTCAAAACATTCTGGTTTGTCAGTTCTATTTCTTCGATACTTGTCTTTTTCCACTTTTCCTTATGAGCATTGTTGGGTATCATCTACCCTTTGAACATAATAAACATAATGAGCTGTTCCATCAGTCTGGGAATAAGCCTACAAGTCAGACCAGAAGAACCGTTCCTATTGTTGAAGTATATCATGACTCTATCACTAATCCTATGTTCTTATTACTAACAGTCTCTCTCTCTTGTAAATACTCTTTCCTCTAAATATAATTATTTTCCTCACATATCGTGGTTTGTCTTATTATTATAACTACTTGTGTTTACTAACCAGAACACAACAAGCATGACCCATTTTTCTATGCCAACTTCCATGCCAATATCCTGGCAGTATATTCTTATTATCTGTATCAGTCTTCAATTATAATTTTCTTCTTTTTTACAAACAGCTTGATGTATTTCTTGTTCATAAGGTGATTGATCATTTCTCGTGATTGTCTTAATTTGTAGCTCCCAGTGAACTTCCTTAGTATGTAATGGAAGGGTATCATAGCTATTGCAAATAGTTATGACGAGAGGGCATCTACCTGGAAGATGTTACACAGGATTTTCGCGTCAGCAAAAATTTTTCCACCTGCGATTAATTCCACAGTCCAATTTTTGATGGCTTCTCCAATGAATTTTATTAACAAAAGGATTTTCTCAATCACACAGTAGTATATGGACTTTGCTTGTAGATAAACTTATTGACGTTGACAATTACCTTCGGTGTGTATTCCAGGCAATAGGAGAGTCCCGATTTGTTTTATACGGTGTTTTTGCATTTTTCTTCTGTTTTGTCTCTGTTATTTATGTGTATCTCTAGTTTTTGTCAGACTGACCCTTTTACCTGGAGGTCATAAAAAGAGTCATTATGAACTACCTGCTCCTCCCATCGGCCCTAAGAAAAGAAAAAATTTAGAAAAAACCCTACGTGGTTAAATGGTGTTTGTTTGCTTTTGTGTTTTTTATAAGATAAAGACAAGCATGCTAGTACGGCCTAGTGTGGTCTCTGGAGCGAAAAATGTCCTGTGAATAGAAGAAAAGTGTCTGGTAAGAGCCAGTCAAATAAAGTTAATTCCGAATAGGGAATTAAAAAAATAGGAAAAATAACAATCCGGCGCACACACGTCAAAACAAGAGTTTTGTAGTCGTAGCCATTAATATTTCCAGTCAATTTCCACAGTTTCATTTATATATCTAACTACTTAAAACATTTCTAACAATCGCTTTTTGTCAAAAATGTTTGAGTCACGTGACTTGTGGAGAGAAAAGGAAAGTGCTACGGTAAAAAATTCTCTGCCCTTCATCTTTTTTATTATTTTTTCTAACATTTTATATTATCATTATTATCATTATTATTAATCCTTGTTAGTTTTTCACCTCAACGGTAGCTGATGGTCTTTCACTGAGAGACAGCAAGTCTTCCCAAGCCTCCTGGACTCTTCTCAGTATTCTGGCCGATCTCAATGATGCAGTGGACTCCACTCCTCTTCTTATTTCCAAGTCATCCAGTCTTTTTATTAAATGGTTGGTGACTGTACCGAGAGCACCAATTATAATTGGTATAAACGTCACTTCCATGTCCCACAGGTTTTTCAGTTGGAAAAGTAAGTAAGTTCGAGGTATCAAAAAGTCCACCATTTTGCAAGGTATTTTTTTTTTGTTGTTGATTACTATAAGGTCTGGTCGTCTGGCTGAAATTAAGCGATCCGTTTGGATGTTAAAATCCCCTAGGAGTTTGTATATGTCATTCTCCAGGACTGATGTTGGGTTGTGCACATACCCTCTGTCCGTCACACGAGCGTTAGCTGGTGGACTTTCATTTGAGTCTGAGTGACAGCAAGTCACCTCAGGTCTCCTCAATATTCTGGCCGATCATAGCAACGCAGATGGTCTCCATTCTTCCTGCAATCTCCAACTTCTCCAATCCCCTTTCCAATCATTTGTGGACAGTTACAAGCGCAGCAACAACAATTAGTATCAACTTAAACAATGTATTCGACCTTATTTGATTCTCTAGCAATTTCCAATTGTTTGTCTGCCTTTTCACTGTTATTATTATGCCAGTTTTTATACTAGGACATAGGCTTTCACTAGAGTGTGAGTGACAGCAAATCATCTCATGTTTCTGTGACTCTTCTCAGTTTTATGACCGATATCAACAATGCGGTTGTTTTGACGGTCACGGTTCGTCCTCTAATTTTCAACTCCTACACGCCCCTTACTAAGCCTTTGGAACTTTTCTAAGAGCACCAATTACAACTGGTATCGTAGTTACCTTTATATTTTATAGTGTTTCCTGAAAAGGTTGAAAAACTGGTCTTTTTAAAAATTTTATTTGCTATTTATTCTGGAGTATGCCTGGTGGACAAAATCCAGTCTTCGGCAGGTTATCTTTTTTTTTTAACACTATATATCGTATTTTGGCTTAGAATAGATAATCCGTTTGTATTTGAAAATTCCTGAAAATTGTGTACGTCTCGATCCCCTGGACGGATGCAGGTTTTTACATATACCATTTGGTAGTATGGTTAAATTTAAATATTTTGCCGAATTCTCAGTGGATCATCATAAACAACTCGTCCTGTCTAGTCTTGTACTCTCTTGCTCTGGTTTTCTGCATCGATTATTATGTGAATAATCATTTCGTTTCAATAACCACGTAACCTTCACTTGCTATTCTGTTGCATCTTATCTACTTTCGCTTAACATAGTTCGTCCTTACGGCATTATTTCCTGCTGATCACGCTTCCCTCTTAAAACTATTTCTTACTGCAATATGGCCTCCTATTTATTATTTTATTGCATTGCAAGCATATTAAAAAAAATTTTCACGAAAGGAAGAGCTTTATATTTTATTATAACCAAGCGTTTTGTTCAACTAATTATACATATAAAAAATGATCAACTTCAAAATAGCTGGGTTCATGTTGTGGACAACCAAAAACTCTCAGAAAGTTTTTTAAAGATTTTCTCAAAAAGGTGTTTTTTTCATATAATTTAATTCAAATGACTTCGGAATTTTTCCGTTTTAGCTTTCAGTTTTAGACCGTTCTGTCTTTTCAACAAATTTCCATTGACTAATTAAGTTTTTGATAGTCTTAAAACGGGCTTGAATATTTTCATTTACAATTTATGCTATATGAGTTTGTCCTCAAATTGTTTCCAAGAATTATTCATGAAGTAATTTCAAACTAGGTTCAATTAATGATTTAGACCAATGCTTTACATTTTTTTTTTCATTTTGGAGAAAATCTTCAAAAACTCCTCTATTTGACTTGTCTTGTTTCTTAGTGGCTTTCGTAGGCATGCATTTCTTTCATAAAAATCAAGCTTCTATTACTGCACACCAAAAAGTCACAGATGAGAAGTCATCTTCAAGGCGTGCAAACAATACGGGTTTCTTTTACTCTTTCTATCTCACTCCCCATCTATTCATGTCCGCTGTCTATCACTAGACGGTGTACTGTGTACGAATTGAACTAGATTTATAAGTTTTAGTTGGTCGACAAACAGCGTGTCCATGTGGAGAAGTCCACATGAGAAAATCACTTATGAATTAAACCTTACTTTTCCAACAGTACCCAGAATCGTCGGTTTGTATTAATTAGATGGCTTGTGTGATAGGAGGTATTATTTACCAACCCCTCCGCTCGGGCAGGATATGACACAAGGTCAATTTTTAAGCGGAGTTTAACAGGTTTGAATTCAGAGTTTTCCTTCTCCTAGACTAGTTGCCTCACCAAGGCTGAAGAACCTAGTCCGTCCTACTATTTACCCATAGCTGGAGGGAGAATAAGGGGCTTCATTGTGTGATAGGAGGTAACTGGTCGGACAAAAGAACGTCTGCATGGTGGCACGTGTTGGTCTCTAAGATGGTGGAAACTACACAATGGTGCTGTGTGATTTTTTTCACAACCCTGAAAGTAGCATCTTAGTAAACAACAGTTTTATGGAATAAAAAGTAAATTTGAATTATCTATTCAAATAAAAGCAGTTCTTTTTCAAGTCTCTCTAAATTCAGCTTAAAATTCAATCTCTGAAAAACTTCTGCGAAGTATCGAATATTGTGTTCTTACGTTCATTTTACCACTGGGTAAAGTATCTATGATCTTATTAGTTTTCGTAAATGACATTTATTTATGTTTTACTCGAATAATTCTGCAATCATGTCTTCTGTATTTTATTTTTTCTCTCAGAGTTATGTCCCTTTCATAGAAAGGTCTACTAATGATCTAAAGTTATTCAGATAACCTGGCTTACTGTATTATCAGTTCTTTTATTGTCTTCTTGAAATCGTTTCGGTGCTGATATACATCAATTTGGAAACGTGACAAATCAATTCATTGTCCACAGAGAAATCAACTCAGTGTCTTCGTCTGCACAATGCCGTTCTCTGGCCTTGTAAACCCGGTTATAAGAAGAATATTTCAATTTTGAAGATTCTTTATTGCGTAAAATGGTGGTAACCCACGCACCCTTCCAACAAGAACGGAATTCCCTTTGAAGTGAAACAGTTCTTTCATTTGTAATCTATTAGGGCTTTTTTCAAGAACGAGGTTATCTTTAAACACTGTATGAAGAAGCTTAAAATCTTAGTAGCCTTCTCTCTCTCTCGTTCTCTCTCTCTCCCTCTCTCTCTCTATATATATATATAATAATGATAATAATAATATATATATATATATACATACATACATACATATATATATATATATATATATATATATATATATATATATATATATATATATATATATATTGTAGCTTAAAATATGCCTAGCTTCATCCCGACAGAAGAGGAATAATTGAAGGTTTCCGTTGTGGAAACCTTCAATTATTATTCGTAAATAACTAGAAAAATAATTCACATATATCTCTTAATTTCTTTGCTACTAATTTACATACTATGAGAAAAATATACAACAAATTTAAAATCTGAGTAAGGCATTGCATCTTTTGAACGACCACACAACTGTACTAATGTATGGTTGCACAAGTTGGCCTCAAACGAAAAAGATTATTTCAGCAAATGTATGATCTTTTCAGCCGACCCTTATATATATATATATATATATATATATATATATATATATATATATATATATACCAGATTACTCTGAATTTGACCAACTAAGATCTATTTTTCAAAATTTTCCTTATAAGGATGTCTTCAATCGGTATGGCAGTTCTCTCTTTTCACTGTTCAAAAGACATTAACAGCAGATAACATCCTAACATGAAAATTATCAGCGAAAGAATTCTTTCGTCCACTTTTGTATTTATATACAAATTAAACAATAAATATAACTTAGTTTCTTCTACAGTGCTAACTTGAGCCACTACTTTTTCGAATGCAGAGGTGTAATTAAATAAATTTCGAAAAAATGTTCAATGAAAAAATCATTAAATTTACGATTATTACAAGACCTTAAATATAACAATCACTTTCATGGATTGAGTCGATATTCAGGTGCTACGTCGTCAGTAATTATTTCAGTTAGTTTGTAAGCATCAACAATGTTCTCAAATGTTTTTAAAACCTTTTTTTTTAACTAGTAAACACCGATTTTAATCATCGGTAGGATCTGACTTCCTTCGGGCTCTATTTTTGATATAGTACACTGTCGAAGATACGAGATAAATTGTCTTTATTTTTTAAGTTGCAAATATTAACTCCTAACTCCTGTTATTAGCAGGTGAGCACTGTTACTGTTAATTTTTTACCTAAGCTTCATAGAAGATGTAGATAAAAGTTATAATCTTCACGCATCCACAATTTAATATTATTTTTTGAAATTTATTGAGAATGTAGTTACAGGGATGAAATGGAAACAACTATTTTCTTTACAAAAAGAACAATAAAGAAAGAAATTACGGTTTTACTACTAACAACACACATCACAATTCTTCTAAAGACATAAATACGAAGGACCTATTAAAGTTTTAAAATATGACTAAATGATTTTTAATCGTTTTACTTAGCATGATGAATACTAAAAGACCGTATAAATATGAATAAAAAGTACGTGGTGGCTTCAATAAGCTTCCAGATTTTTTTTGTGCAGGCATTTAAAGTTGACATAGACTCTTGAAAATTCACTATGTTATTGCTATACATCTTATTAGATGACTGACCATTTTTATGATTTCAGGTTCAAATGAACTGCTATGACAGGAATTGGAATACACCCTACTAAAGCCTGATTGTCACAGCTGGTGAATTTCAAAAATGCAATCTGGACGTCTGGACGCTTTATTAAAATTCTGTTTTAAACTTGGAAAAAATTCCACGGAAACGTTTGGAATGCTTCAGACTGCTTTTCGACCATCTTGCCTGAATCACGCATTAGTTTTTGAGTGGCATAAGAGATTCAAGGAAGGCAGGGAGTCTGTGAGGTATGATGAGAGGTGTGCGAGGAGTAAGGAAGTCAGAACACCATTGTTGATTGGCCAAAGGGTTAAGGTTAGGGTTACTATGTTGAGGTTTTAAGGGAGTTCAGCAGGAGATTCCGTCGGAAGAGACCTACACTCTTCAAATCGGGTCAGTGGCATTTCCACCTGGACAATGCACCAGTCCACACATCCATCCTTGTCACAGATTATTTGACCAAGACAGTTCCTCACCCTCCCTATAGTCAAGACCTTGCTCCCCGTGACATCTGGTTATTCCCTAAGCTCAGAGGCTGTCGTTATGAGACAATTGAGGATATGAAAGAGGCTGTGACAAAGGTCATTGACACGCTCAGACAAGAGGACTTCCATGGGGCCATCCAGAAGGCGTTGTAACGGTATAACAAGTGCATTGCAGCAGGAGGAGATTACGTCGAAGGGGACTAGAGTTTCGCGTGTGTACTATCAATAAAAGTACCCATACGAAAAAAGCCTCGAAACTTATTTAATGATCCTTGTTGACCATAGTTGAGAGCGAGCCGAATGCTTTCTTTCCGATAGGTACAACAGCGATGTTACTCCTTTCCCTAGATTGATTATCTTTTCATTAGATCTGTACCTAAATAATGCTGAGTGTTAAGCAACGAGGTATCGAGTACCACTTTCTGAGTCTTTGGGATGACTCGACCTGGGATTGAACCCAGGTTTAAAAAATAAACCAAGAAATCTAATTCATAAAAAGAAAATAAAAGGCAAATGAAATTTGGGTTAGGGAGATAGAATCATCAGAATGTTGTGCTTTTTTTTTTACTAAATTTCATGAGATATTTCTCATTATTTCTTTGTCTGAAGATGCAAATCTAACATTTTTCTTTTTACATATAGGTCAGCTGAAATAAATATTATTACAAAATGCACACACACACACACACACACACACACACACACACACACACACACACACACACACACACACAAACACATACATACATACACACACACACACACACATATATATATATATATATATATATATAACTTAAAGCAAATGAGGTTCACATATCCGTCAGTAGTTGCCACATTTCTACCAGTTTAATGCAATCTTTTAAAAAGAAAAATGTTTATCGAATGTGATCAACAATTAATAATGAAGGAGTCAAATACGTAACAAAAAAGCCTCAGGAATACAAAATATTTTACTGCAAATTGGAATAAGCTGAACTTTAACTCTGGAAGTAGGAGAAAGAGAGATTTTAAAAATTGAAAAAAGACAAAATAGCCAAATGTTGGTTCATACATTCATATCTATATCTATATCATATGTATATATCCCGCCGTTCCGATGGAGAGTATGGTAAACATTTCAAACGTGTTTACTTTCATTTAAACTTTTCTTTAATATTTAGCTGTTTATCCTTTAGGAAATAATAAACACTAGTGACAATATTGCGAAAATGCCTCTTATTTTTAGATCTTCAGTAACCTTTCTGTGGTATCATTTTTGAATAATGGCGTTAGATATCTATTCATCAGTCTCATGGCAACCTTCTTTGATTTTGTGTCGAACGTATTAAAATTTGTGATTGTTTTGTACAGCTCGAGATTGGTGATTCAATTTAAACATACCACAATGGAGAACGAGTATTTTACATGAGGTTTTCTTCTTAAAAACAACTTAAAACATTGCAATCATTTCGATACTAAATTCACAAAAAGAAAATTATACATCAGGAATTTTCTGTTTTATTTTTAGTTTAGTAATTTTTCGACAGACAAAGTGGTAATCGCCAATAGTGTCAGTAAACACCAGAAACTCACAGTGAACGAATCTGTTAATAACTATTTCAAATCCATCGGTGCTGACTACCACAATAATATAAATAACAGCACAATGTGTAATCATGACTAATGTATACCCGCCTGTATATATTTGGTCTCGTTGCTTTTAAGAAAAATATTTTTTGTCTGGTTGATTGAGTGATTTGGACGGAATCTCAACCAGTCTAGGGGTAATTAACCCTTAAAAGTTAAGGAATTGTGTTAAGTCTACATTTATATTTTCATTTTTGTGTATTCGTTTCAATAGCTCGTTTTCTTTTTGGCACAGGTTCCTATTAATACATATAAAATTTAAACAGATCTATTTTACTCATAGAATAGACAGTGACACTTACTATTGTAAATCAGAGTGTCCCGGACACAATTTATATTGAATGGGAAAATTTACAGTGCCCAAGTCTCTAGAACTGCAGCCTCATCATCAGATTCAGTTGATTGTCATGACAAGCACGTGCCTTTTTTGGGTTTTATCCCCTCTGCAGGGATCCTAAACCCGAGCGAATATTATGAGACTCTGAAGTGTTTATTCACCTACAGACTTTAACAAGTGATATGCGAAATACTTTACCCCAATATCAGATGATAAGTTAGGGCACAATCAAGAAATACATCCTAGATTTAAAAAATCATCACAAAAAGCAACCACAAAAAAGGAAAAACAATTAAAAAACAAAAAGTAAAGAGCGTTTTATCTTTTGTCACAATTATTCAATGTATAACAAGCGTTACATGGATTTTAAAGTGTTTTTTTTAATTGACGATTATCTAAGTTTTACACGATGTGCCGACAGCATCAATTGTTTGACTTTCTCTCTCTCTTTATCCCTCGCCACTCGTTTCTGACATTCATCATTAATCACGAGTCCTCTTGGCGGAATCTAGTGTCCTCACATAGCTGATAAATGTTAATTTTTGCTGGGTGACCAACACAGCCGTGTTCGTGTGTCAGGGTCCATAAGATAGCATCGCTTATGAGTCCTTTCTTACTTGCATTGCAGGCCCTGTTTCTTTACTAGTTTTATTTATATGGTTTATGAGATGGTAACCGTACCACTGGATATGATCAAAATAGCAAGCAACATCCTTGTATATCCTCTATGTACCTTTTTTCTATAGACATTTCGTTAATGTGTATGCCATGCATGCATGACACAGCGAAAGTTTTCAAGAATTGACTTTTTATTTTATTAGAGAGATCAGATTTCTTTGAGGTTGATTACCAATGAACGGCAGCCTATACTTTCCTATATTTATGTTAACATCACTTTCAGAAAATATAATATTGTTAATGAGGTATATAAACTTGTCTACTAATTTCCAAGACTTTTTATTTCATAAAAAAATACCCCTATGTTGATTAAAAAAAATGAGGTGTGTTTTATTTTCGTCTTGATCGTCCCACTAGTAATTATAAAATCCGATAAGCTTTGCTTTATAAGAAAATTTAATACTTATAACAAATTCATGAGGTTTGAACTTATTTATGGGGAACATTGTACACATATTTGTTTATTTGAAAAATTTCTCTGAAGTAAGAAAGAAAAAGTATCCAAGACTAAAATACAGCAAAGACATTCTAATAAAATTTAGTCATGAAAGGATTAATCATTCGTTGGTTACGCGTAAACATGATATTTAAAAATGAAGAATATTGTAAACATGCTAAAAAAAGAGCCAAAAAATTAGTTTTCTAGATTTGCATTTGAACTGATATTCTTGACCTTTTCCTACTAAAATGTCTTATTCATCCACGTTTAGTTGAATGACAAGTGGAGGAAAAGCGAAGAAATATATCTGAAACTTTTGGAAAAAACGAAAAAAAGAAGATATTTCTGAGTGATAACGGAAACCGTGAATACAGCGGAAATAACGCAAGGCAAATGAATACGCCAGCCATTTTATTCCGTTTTGCACTTTCTTTCTTTGGGGCATATTCAAGAATTTGCATTCATTTTAATCCTTAAACCAGAATGCTTCGAAAGAATTTCACGGTCTATACATTTATCTATTTTTTTAAGCAGACACATGCAGACACACACACACACACACACATATATATATATATATATATATATATATATATATATATATATGACGAAGAGTCTTGATATTCTTTACAACATAATTATGTAGTCGCGGAGGAAATGCGTGATTTTCCACATCTAAAACACTGATTTATAATCCTTATGAGACAAAAAAATATTAATGAAAATTCGGTTAACTGTCTGCAAGAGTTGCCTTCGTTATATGAGAAAGTTATTTAACTTGTTTTCCAAAAATATTTGTCTTTTAAAAAGATTAAGCAGAAATTATGCTTGAAGGCAGTCTTGTTCTCATAGAAAAGTAATGATAAATACAAACCCTAAGATTTATTTCTCTCATAATCGTGGTGATAAAGCAAAATAATTATAGAAACACACTGTTCAAGATTTCTTTTCTTTTATTCTTATTCCAAAAAAGGAGACACGAATTATATTGAAAATATCACATATACACATTTGCGGATGCTCACACAAATATATACAAACATACATACATGAATAATATTCCCAAATTAACAATTTGCAAAACAGAAAAAAAACAAGCTATCGCTTTTGATTAAACTCGTCTAGAATATATATATATATATATATATATATATATATATATATATATATATATATATATATAGTATCTAGTATATATATATATATATATATATATATATATATATATATATATATATATATATATATATATATATATATTTATATATATATTAATTTTAAATCATTCACAAAGTCATAGCTTAATTTAATCTGTTAAAAATGTTGTTGTTGTTGTTGTTGTTGTTGTTGTTGTTCTTCTTCTTCTTCTTCTTCTTCTTCTTCTTCTTCTTGATCGTCACTATACATTTAGTTATAAAGTTTATTTTTGAGTAGATAACTATTCTTTAAATTATAGAGGACACAGAGATAAATCAGGAAACCAAATATCGAAAGAGAAATATGCAAATAAAGTGATATTCTGGAATCGGATTAAATGTAGAAGAACTGAATCTTGGAAAACCGGTAAATATACCTCAGAATAATAAGAAACGTTTAATGGACCAGACACAGTATCAGAAATTTAAACAGTAGAAAATGTTATTAGAAGTCTATATTGGGGTATATTCTGGATCCTTCTTAAATCTTAAGAAAATGGAACACAGAATTCTTGACTGCAAAATGGAAAAAAAAGAGAAATAAATTTTTAAAAATAAATTTTACAGTTTAACTGATATAAGATGTTCCTTTATAAAAACAAAAACCAACAAAAGATGAATAAATAAACTGTGACGATTTCTTATTAGCTACAAGGAATACGTAGACAACACAAAGCAGAATAAGAAAAATTTAAAGGCCTATACCATCAATCGCAAGAAAAATAAACAATGAAAATAGATGACAAGAATCTACAGGTCGACAGAATAATAATCTAGAGACAAACTGCAGGAATTGTCCGTGGGCCAATTGGTTAGTATCATACAATGGAAATCTGAAGTAATAAATTTCTGTGGATAGCGTTCCAAAACAACGACACGAGGATTATATTGCATCCAAGATGAGCTCACTACAAGAGTACCGAAATTACATATTATGCTGAGATAGAAATGAGATAATCAAACATATTTTTACGAATGGAAGGTGTCACTTTAAAAAACATTTTAGAAACAGATATTTCTATGTATGAATGGTAATCTAATAGGAATTGTGCAATGGGTTGTGGTTTATTCATACGTAGCATTGATATGTCTTTTCTATACAATATAGGATAATGAAATTCTGGCAAACATAGCTGTATACATTGTGTTCGAGAAGATAAATTAACAGATAACGGATTCTGCTATTTTGCCAAATCAATGAGTAAATTTAAACGAGTAAAATGTTTAGGTGCATGTTGACGTCATCAGCGATAAGAGAGAATTATTAAAATTGAAGGTAACACTTGCAGCGTTGGGAACACTCGTCAAAGGCATTGCAAAATGTGTTGCTTGAAATTGGAGCAAATATCGAAGAAATCTACAAAACCGCATCTGTGAAATTATCAACATTTCTGATGTAGAGTGTAGGGATACTAAAGTATATTTGTAACTTCATCTCTTGTGAAAACTGCCAGTTATTCATGTTGTGCAAACATATTTCTTAAGAATATTGTGACAATATATATAATGATATCTGTAATATTTCAATCAATATTATTTACCTGTGCACGATCCCGGCTGTAATCAAACAAATACCCAAAATCTGACTGCCTGATTCAAACCAACATTTAAAGGTATGTTCATATTTAAGATGTTTTACAAGTCTGGCATAATCTCATAGAAATTCATATTTGCAACCCAAGGAAATATTTTAAATCTCTTCATGATATAATTTCTTTACAATCTGGTGGAAGGAAACCCAAATTCTTTCATCTGAATCCTTAACCTCTTTGCAATGACCCCCAGATACAAACTATCCTGTTCTTATATATTGTATTTCCATTTATTTCATATCGTCATCATGTGTCACGGGAGTAGGGAACACGTTGCATAGTAATTTTTTCGATCAAGATGAAACTGGTTCTTCACGCATCTTTAAATCATTCTTCGTTCTCCATTCACATGAATGCTTGTTTCCTCGTACCCAACCACTAAGCGGCAGAGAGAGAGAGAGAGAGAGAGAGAGAGAGAGAGAGAGAGAGAGAGTGTGTGTGTGTATGTGTGCGTGTGTTAGAGAGAGAGAGAGAGAGAGAGAGAGAGGGTGGGAAAATTAAGATATCTGCTATCATATATTTGGTTTTACCAAATTCTCCCCATTTCCGCCCAGCATGTATGACATCATCCTAATAGCCCCCGTAACTAGGCGAGCAGGTAGTTTGCTGATTTTGTCGAATACTGGTCAACAATTGTCAGGGTTGTAAGATCAAATATGTATTGTTACACCAAATCTACCAAATAAGATTTTTAAACTTTCTCAACTATTTTTTCCTTTGGCTGATAGGGTTTTTTTGATAACTTAGCTGTTCATTCCCGGTTATCAATATCTTACAGTATTACAAGTCGTTTACTTTAACTCTTTTGTGTGACCACTTATGCATTTCACAAAATTCTTCACCATGAGCAGGATGGAAAAAGGGAATCATTTTTACTCGCTGTCGAGCTTGTTTGAATTCTGAGTTTTCCTTCTTGACAACCAAGTCAAAAAAAAGTACAGTCGACCCTTAATAGTTAACCAGATGATGAGGATGTGAGAGATTGATGTATGTCTTTCCAAAGAGTAAAAGATAAAAGGGAAATGCTTACGGCCACGTCTAGGATTTGAAATCTGTTCTCTCATTCCATTTCCTTACTACGATAAACGTTTTGTCATGAACACCTCCATAAAAATAAATGTATGTCATCGAGTATTCATATTGTTATTTCATTTTGTTGTTGATTTTTTTCTCTTTTTTTTTTCGGTTTTTTTATCTATGCGTTTTATAAATCAGTTCTTGCACTGATTTTTATTTCGATGTCTCTAATCCCTTTTCTGTTTTATTTTTTATTTATTTGTTTATTTATGTTTAATCAATCCTTTTCTGGCTGCGTCTATACTTTTGTCGTCCGAAATATATCTTTTTTCCTGTTTTGATGCATTGATTTGATTACATTTTATTTGAGAGATTCTTCAGATCCAATATTACCCAACCAAAACCTGACATCACTGAGTATCGGTTTTAATATTCCTTTTTTTTTTTTACGAACAGGTATTCTCTTATTCAATAAATTCGTATTCTTGTTAGCGCCAACTCAAAATCAAGCCAAAGAAATTGTTCCTTTTTTTAAACCTTGCATTCATTTAGAGATGATCCATCAACCTACTCAGTACTCTATTATGAACACTATCAATGTGATACACTTGCCATCAGTCAAATTACGCAGCGAACATCGACTGCAGTGTTTCTACCTTGACACTTTCTTGTCACTTGGGAAGTTTTCTTTTAAACATATTTTTCTTTAAAAAATTGAATTGCCACAAGAGAGAGAGAGAGAGAGAGAGAGAGAGAGAGAGAGAGAGAGAGAGAGTGAGTGAGTGAGTGAGAGATTGAAAAAAATAATAAAAGTCGATGTTTGAAGATCAGAAAAATCGAAAGAAAAAAATCTCGAAGTGAAACATAGATTTTTTTTTAATTTCATTTTTTTCTGACTTGCGGAATCAACTCATTATGTTAACATCGTTAATTTTTTTTTTTTCGTTTTCTTTTCAATCGTTTGTTTCATGCGTTTACATTCACTTCATTTTTATTTCTGGCGGCTTTTATTTTCCTTCAACAATGCCATCTCATTCACTTCATTTTCATTCTTTGTTTGTCTGCAGTTTTGGTTCATATATGACTTTTTTTCTGCTTCCTTTTTGCTCCAGTCATCATATTATTCTTCCCAGCAATTCATTTGGTCTTCATTGTTTATTTTATTTTATTTTACTTTTTTGCAGGGGGGGGTCTTTTTTCAACTTTTTTTTTTTTTTTACTTCACGTAGTCAGGAACGTACCAATCAAACAAAGCAGAATTTATGTCTGATTTACTGCATTATCTCTGTATTAGCATACGAAAGAAGGAAGGCAGTCTAGCACTTGTTTCCAATTTCAAATCAAGTTACCCCCACGAAAACTAAATCATTATTAAAAGCAGCAATAAAGAATGGAACACATTGTTGCTTTATTCCAGGCGCACTTACCGTTACAATTATCGTCCAAAAAATTCCAATTGGAGGCTGAGTTCGAATCCTAGATGAGATTGCCCAGTCGGCTGGAGCTGTAGAATACACAGACTACTTCTCTCTAGAGTGGTAAGAGCTCCGAATGAGTGTTCGGGATATGATACTTAGCAATCTGATGGTGAGGTTCCAGTAATGTGGAATGTGGGTACGCCTTCGTTGGCTTCGCTCCCAGGTCCACTCTTGCAGGGAGTGGTAGCACCTGATAAGGGTCCTATCGATGTGTTTAATAGAATTAAACTCTGCTTTCTTGACTTCACTGTTTTTTGCAATTAAACTGCTAAACTGAAATGCTCGAAATAGAACTGCTTTGGCCCCTAAACTGTGTACTTATGCTAAACTGAATTACCTGAAATAAAACTATTTTGACATTTAACTCTGTGTATTGTAGAATACATGGACGGCACCTCAGCAGAGGGGTAAGACCCCCTCCAATGTGTGTCCTGGATATGATACTAAACAGTCTGAGGGTACGGTTCCAGTGATGCGGGAGCTTTGAGGAATGCGGAGCATCCCTTCATTGCCATTGCTCCTAAGTTCACTCTGGCCCAGAATGGTAGCACCTTATAGGGCCATAGCTATGTGTTAAATAGAACTAAGTGAATTCCTAATGCTAAACTGAATTGTTTTAAGTAGAACAGTTTGACCAAGCTGTAGAGTTTGAAATAGAAATGCTTTTGTCTATTAAACTATACTTACATTTAAACTGCGTGCTTAGGCTAAACTGAAATGCTTAAAATGGAAATGTTTTGACATTGAAACTGTATTTACACTAAACTGAATTGTTTAATATAGGACTTTTGTACACATACTAAACTGAATTCGAACTGTTTGAATAAACTGAATAGCTTGAAATAAAAATGTTTTTGACAATTAAACTGTGTACTCATGCTAAACTGAATTGTTTGAAATAGAACTGATTATTTACATAAAAATGGATTTGGCGTTAAATAACCTACAAAGGTTGATATGCCATAAACCAACAAATCAACCTAGATGAGGCTATTTGCCTTTCACTTCGCCCTAATATATTTGGAAAAGGTTAGAATTCACGTGCACTCCAAGCTATGGTTACATAGTTGAGCGGTATGGGTTCTTCAGATCACAAAACATTTTTGTTAAGTAACATGTTTTTTGTCCAGCAATGTGTAGTTGTAAAGACTGTGCCTTTTAAGCTTGGTTAGTTAACCAGTCGATCAGAAGGCCAACTCTAAACTCAAATTATATTTACTATACTTCGAAATGGCTTTATTTCAAATCCTGATCGTTATCAATAGGTTGGGTAAATAATTATTTTATTTCATTCATTTTTTTAATATTTAAAAGACACGTTTCATTCAGGTTACAATCATAAAAATCATGATCACTGTTTTTGATTTCAACATATGCTGTGATATTCTCTGTGATACAGAAAAAAAGAAAGTATATAAACACACACACACACACACACACACACACACACACACACACACACACACACACACACACACACACACACACATATATATATATATATATATATATATATATATATATATTGTGTCAGTTCTTCTGTATGGAAACACCATATGGACACTGACGAAATGTATTGAGAACGAAATAGACGGCAATTGTACAAGAATGTTATGAGAAGTAACATATTACCAAACAACAGGTGTTAGGTCATCTGTGTCCTATCTCTTAAAATATCCATGTAAGCCGAACAAGGCATGCAGGACACTAAGGCGTAAGTAAGAACGAACTCATCAGTGGTGTTTTCCTATGGACCCTTTCGCATGGACGTTACAGAGGCGGACGACAAAGGAAAACATACATATAATAGCACTCTATGGACACAGGATGAAGCCCAGAAGACTTGCAGGGAGAGATGGATTATAGAGACGGATGGAGAGACAGGCAGTCAGTAAAATATGTACTAGCTGCGCCTGCGTGACGATGTTATATATATATATATATATATATATATATATATATATTTCTTTTTTTTTTATATTCTTTTTCTCTCCCTAACACCTTATTCTCCACAATGGCATGATGCCTTAAGCAGCACTGTAAGAAATCCAAATCCATGTGGGAAAACCAACTTTACAAAATGGTTTAAGAAAGTACAAAACTTGCTTTAAAGAAGGGCATCCTACAGCACCCAGCAAAAAATAAATAATACATTGCTAATACATTTCTAATTGGAATTATTGCAATGTCTCACGGGAAAAATAGGTGCCGGTTACAAAATAGAAAACAACATTGTTTTAGAAGTCAATAAAAAAAAAATGACAGCTATGAGTTTGTCATTACTTCTCAAACAGTGCCTAGCATCTCTAATTCAATTAACAAAGATAGTTTAGGAAATAGAAGTTAACTGGCCAAACATCTACAGTTTTGTATCATGTTGCTATTTAGGATATGCCTAATACAGCAAGTGACATCCTTGTGTAGTTCTTAACAAGCTTTTTCTGTTAACTTTTCTTTAAAGTCTAAGAGGTGAAATCATGCAGTAGTAATGATATGGCTAAATATGTGTGTGTGTGTGTGTGTGTGTGTGTGTGTGTGTTGCTATCGTTCTCATATTCTTTTATTTATCTATGAATTATCTTACTATAATTCTTTGAAATTGTTTCGTGGCCGCTAGTCTCTCATTGCATGCATTAAATGAACCTAAATGTACAGCAACTACCGAATTTATATTTTTGCTGATGGGATCCCGGAGCAGTTTTTAGCTTATTTTTTACTGACAGATTCAATTTACAATTTCCTTTTAATGCCAATAGTGAACGTTCCTTTCGGAAAATCAAGTTAGATGAAGTGAATTTTTACATATTCTTTTCAAACTTACAATGTAGCTAAATATTTGGCAAGAAATCGAACTCCTGGATAATGGGTGATTAAAAATGATTTTAACACATTGATAGTAGTACCTATATGATATAATTTGAAACAATTAAATCATTAGTACCCATATTTGCCCAGTAATCTGAGGCAACAGAATACACCGACTGCATCTATGCAAAGAGTGAAGACTCTACCAACGAGTGTCCTGGCCATGACATTAAAAAATATGATGGGGAGACTCCAAGATTGATGGAGGTTTGAGGAATATGTAGTATCCCTTTATTACCATCGCTTCCTGGTCAACTCTGATCTGAAGTGGTTGCACCTGATAGTGTCATATCTATGAGTCAAATAGAAATAAACTGTATACTTATGATAAACTGAATTGTGTGAAATAGAACAGCTTTTGATATTTAAACTGTGTTTTTCAAGCTAAATTGAATTTGTTTGAAATAGAACTGTTTAGAACTTATACTAAACTGAATAATTGGAAAAGTAAACTGTTTTTAAGTATGAAAATGGATTTGTCATTCAATGACATTTAATGGTTTATATGTCGTAAATCCAATCTATAATAAACTGAAATTTATATGGAACTATTAATTTAGAAAGGCATAAATGATACTCTTGGGAAAGGTATAAATCCAATTATTCTCCCTCCAGCTATGGATAAATAGCAGGACAGATTAGGTTCTCCAGCCTTGGTGAGGCAACTAGTCTGGAGAAGGAAAACTCTGAATTCAAACCTGTTAAACTCCACTTAAAAAAAACGACCTTGTGTCATATCCTGCCCGAGCGGAGGGGTTGGGTAAATATGATAAATGATATTGCATAGACCGCCGAGGATATATCCCAATAACGTATTGACGCGGATGGTGAACAGGTAAGGAACTTATAACCCTTATATTGCACACCAGCACGAACATACATTCAGCAACTATGTGAGGATTCGGGATGCTGTCCAGAAGACCTGCCTGAGGCGATGAACGATAGGGAAAAGTGGCGAGAGATGGTCAGGGATATCCGTGTTACCAGCACGACATGATGATGATGATGATGATGATATCTTTAAACATCCGATATGTTAATGATTTTTTGTATAAATAAAAAAAAACTAGGATAAAACGAGTTCTGTCACTATGGTTAAATTTGTATTTCGCGTACTGGCTACAAGGTTACGCTACATTTTAATTTCTTGATGATGTTCATTAACGTATAAACCCACAATGCGTCTGTTTATTGATAAATATCTTCAAGTGCGTACGATTGATATATTGTCAGGTTAAGTGACTTCATAGTAGTCCCCAAAGTGTCACTGCTTTGATTTTCCTTGGTATTATACTAACCACTATCTGGTGGTGAGGCTACATTTCCGGAGATATGGAGCGTATGAAGGACCCTTTCACTGGCAATACTCCCAGGTCCTCTCAGAAATAGATTGATATTAAGTATAAGTTTCCAATCTATGCGTCACATAAATCTGTCTAACGATTGCACATATTCCATAGGACCGTATGAAAAAAAAAATCTCGATATGGAACTACATAAAAAATGTAGACATGTACGCACAATGGAACGTAATTCTCATATTTCTAGATCGATGGGTTGAATGCCGTTAACACTAAGTAAACAATCACTCACTCAGTCAAAAAGGTGGGTTTCAGCTAAAGTTTAGAATTTGCGAACTTTTTTCTTATTTACCTTCTTTATCTCTGCTTTATTGAAATTTTCAATATAATCTTCTCATCTTTTTCTTTCCAGTTTCTTCTATTTATGCAATTGTTTAGATATGTTTTCATACGTGTTCAATCTAAATTTACGATGCACATCTCGTAATCGGAGCCACCGATATTTTTATTATATAAACTTGTCTGATACAATATGTAACAGTATGGAATATGATTATCAATGTGAGATGATTCATGACAATTATAACAAGGAATAACATTTCTTTGATTGGTCGGAGCAACAGGTTAATGTTAGTTTTAAATTCAATTATTTTTCAATTTTAAGTTATGTAATCTGTATTGTTTGCCGCAAAGTTGTCGGACTCCAATTTCAAGTTTCGAGTTGTATGGCGTCAGATGAAATACTTCTTGCGAAAATTATCTTTTATCCAATGTAATTGTTAAATTCATCATTATTGCTTTTGTAATCACAATTTATGAGTCCACATACTGACACACACACACACACACACACATATATATATATATATATATATATATATATATATATATATATATATATATATATATATATATATATAATGATTAATGTATATTGGAAAAGTGTACAAGATAAACTGTTCGAAAATACTCCAATAGAGTATGGTATCAACCTAGAAAATTATGACTACTTGAAGTTCACATTTAAGTTACATGATAATATGATTTAATATAAGTATTGATTAAGAAATATATACCAATAGTGCAAGATCATCAAAAGAAATCGCGTTAATGAAGATAAAAAAGAGCATGATGTACCACAATATGTACAAAATTATATACAATTAAACAATAGTTGCAGATTGTATCAAGAGAAAAAATGCTTGATAAAACATACTGAAATCCAATTATTGCACGTAACTAGAGAATTAACACCAAAGTGTAGACATGTATGTACGTTTCTCCTTTGTCATTTGCAACCTGACTAATTCCACTTTTTTTCTCTACTGCTCATCCTGTCTGTCTGTCTGTCTCTCTCTCTTTCTCTCTCTCTCTCTATATATATATATATATATAATTGTTGTGGGAGCCTTACCCATCTCACCATAATCGACTCTTCTCACCGTTATTAGTACTTCTTACCTTTTCTATGTAACTCTATCTTTCTTGTGTAATATAATCTGTTATCTAATATCCGTGTTTGGGTTTTCATTAGTGACCCTTTCCGGGACCACAACATACTGGTGACGAGGAACTCGAACAAAAAAAAAGGACTCTCCAACAAGCAAAAGGGCTTAATTGCACAACATAGTGGCGAAGATACATCGCAACAACAAAGAGATACCCAACTACATGTTGTTAAAGAATCTACAACAAAGTTCCAGCATACAACGAACTGAACAAGATTTTTGTTAAACAACTACAAGGTATCAAATTGTACAAACGACGGAGTGTGTCGGGTAGCAGATATTTAAAAAAATCTGTAAGTAAGATTGTCACGTAATCAAGGAAATCCGGGTATGCGCAG
>OY757906.1:98813077-98890577 GCA_963585895.1 Sepioteuthis lessoniana | reverse complement strand
GAGAGAGAGAGAGAGAGAGAGAGAGAGTAGTGTGGGAGGGAGTTATAACCAAAAAGAAGAAAAGATATAAAGCGGAGAATATGATAAAAAGCACTGCTAGAAAATTTAGAAATGTTATTTATAAGGGCATTTTGAATGAAACAGTATCTTGTATAATGTCGGAAGTGGTGAGGCGCTTATATCATTTAGAATTCTATCTTTTTTTTAAATGTTTTGTCGTGTTGCTGGGTGTTTTATGTTTAAATTTTGAACGTTTTGTGTTTGTTGTTTCGGCACGAGGCAAAAAGAAAAATCAAGGCTTTCATTCATAATTCATAACTTCCAGATTCTAGTTTCATCGTTTGGTCGTCAGTTTGCGGGAAAGAAAATGACGGAAGTTGAAAATAAAAAAAAAGAATGATAGAAATAGACAAAGTTGAATAAAATCAATGCCGTGTCTAGGAAAGAGGAACAGGGAAAGGTGATAAATACAAGAAGTAAAAAAGAAAATAAATAAATAAATAAATGAATTACTTAATGAAGAATCAGACTTAGCTACCTAAAGACATTAAGAAAGAAAGATTAATATGAATTATTTAGAAATTATATAAAAGATGATTGGTCAATTTCAAGTTGTGAATTGATGAAAAAATAAATGAATGAACGAATAGGAAATTAAATTAAAAAAATGAATAAAGGAATACATAAAAGGAAAGAAAGAAAGAAAGAAATAGGGAGAGATTGAAAGACTTTCTAAAGGGAAATCTGTCGGTGGGTCCTAGATTCAGCTGAACATTACTCTGCAGATGGATATGAACCTACCATAAAAAGGAGTGTCCTTTGAACGATATCAATTTGCCTTTAGTTGTGGAATAACTCTTCATTATTTTCACTTCTTAGTCCACTTTCACCTGGAGTGGAAGTAATGTTAGTGTCCAATCAATGAATCATATACATCTGTTTAACAATTAATCGTATTCGATTGGGCCTTATAAAAACTAACCTAAGAAACAATTTATAAGAAAAGTAAATATGAACGTAAAATGAAGGCGTTTCTTTAAATAATCCTAGAATTGTTGAGATGCCATAAAAATCAATTAATGAAAATAAAAACGCATAATATATTTCATCGTAAGAAAAAATAAAATGAATTAAAAAGTAAACATAAAAAAATTAATTAGAAAGGAAACCCTGAGCCGAATTTTAAGAATAAAATTAATCTGATAGAAAAAAAAGATTAGAAAAAAATGAATAAAGGCAAACTAAACGGAAGCAGATAAAAAAATTAAGAAAAGAATAATTGAAAGTCAAGTAAAATAAATAACAAAATTTCACTAATGAAAGTTGAACTGAGAATATCGAAGTAAAAGTAACAAACACAAATAAATTTGAGTAGTCAAAATAAAACTTAGAGTAATAAATGCTGAGAACAGAATAAAAGAAGAAAGGAAACTAAAGAAAATTGCATCTAATTGAATAATGAAATGGAGCAGTGAAAAAAAGATATGGCTCAGCAAAAAGATGTGGCTTATAAAAAAGTGATATGGTTAACTAAAAGGTAAATGCGGTAAGTCAAAAAAGAAATGTGGCTGACCAAAAAGGATGGGGTTAACCAAAAACAAAATGTAGTTAAACAAAAACGATATGTGATGAACCAAAGATTTGTACTTAATCCAAATAAAGACGTGTCTAACCAAAAAAAGATTTAGTTAGCCAAGTAGAAAATAACGCTAACCAAAACATATATGGTAAGTAAAAAAAAATATTAACGAAAAAGAAGATGGGCCTAAAATGCAAGATGTAGTTAACCAAAAAGAAAATATGTCCAGCCAGACAGATGTAGCTAACTGAAAGGAAAGTTGTACTTTACCAGATATATGTAGCTAAGCAAATCAAGTTTGTGGTTATACAAAAGAAGAAATGGCTAAATGAAAGATGTGGTAAAACAAAGATTTGATGTGGCAAACCAAAAGGATCATATAGGTAACCAAAACGATTATCTTGCCAACCAAAAGAGGTGGTTAAACAAAATATGCAGCGAAACACAAATAGGGGATATGTCTTAACAAAATAATGTTATGATAACCAAAAAGATTTGGTTAACTACCCGCCGAAGTTAAATAAAAAAGATGGAGCTAGCTTCACCTCCAAAAAAGATGTTTAACCAAAAACGTTATGCACTAAACAAAAAAAATATATATGTATAACCAAAGGAAAAATGTGGCTTAATGAAATAGAAAATGTACCTAACTAAAAAGATGTGGTGGACATTTTTGTTCACAACATGTCCTGTCGCTCACTAAAGATATCGTTCAGCAAAAAGTTAATATTACTACCCCAAAAGATATTATAAGCTAAAAGATAGATGTAGACAACGAAAAAAGTGGACGCAACAAACAAAAAAAAACATATGGTGACAAAAACGAATGTGTGGTAAACCAGAAATAATATGTGGTTAACGAAAAAGATATGGCTAACCAAAAAAGAGAAGAGAAATGCAGATAAAATGAAGCAGTTATAGAAATGGTTGCAAACATTTGAGGAGTAAAACAGAGGAGAATCTCATTGATTTATACGAATGAAATCAATAAAACGTCAAAAACAAGATCATTTTTTAAGGTTAGCCGAGTTTTCCAAACGGGTTTCTCTGTTCTTTTGGAAGAATTTAGACTGAATGAATATACGCCGTATTTACAGTTTTCAAAGGCCTAAGAAGCAGGAAGTTGTCAGGTACCTGGTAATACTTTTTGAATTGCTACTTGATATGGATCCAAAACTTGAGAAGTTTGGAAAGTGACATGTAAGACAGGGTTTTATGAATGCCACGAAGTAAATGAATGTATTTCTCAATCTGCATCCATCGCTCCCTAATCCGGACGCCAAACTTCATGGCACCCCATCAACGTATAGCGTATGTTCAAAATTATGATTGACACGTTTTGCATAAAAGCACATCTTATTCAATTTTTTTAAAAATATACATTTAAATTCCCACACATAATCTAAGATGTCTTTAAAACACAAATTCATCTTTATAATCTCCTTCGTTGTAGAACAACTGATATTATAATTTCATCCCCTCTTCCTGACGACTCTTTATAATGGACACTGAATTATTTTTAGATAGACATATATTTAATGATTAACTGATTTTAATGCTATGTCAACCCGTCTGGGGTTATTTTATGCTCAGAGATTAAAGATCTGAGCACATCATACGTCCATTTTTACATTTTTGTAGTTTATAAGTTTTTGAAAAAGGTTGTATATTAGGTATTCTTATCGGTTGCAGCTGATATACAGGCAAATAAATTTGGGCCCTAACTGGTACCGTCATTCTTGGTGAAAGTGAAAATATTCAGAGTACTCTAAAGCCCACAGACAAGGCAACTGTTTCTAAATGCAACATTTTCTCCTCGTTAAGGTCTCTCTTGAATTTTTTACTAACACAATTATTTGTCTTGGGTAAAGTTTGGAATCAAATCCAACGGTATGCTAAAAAGTATGCAATATGGAAATACATTTTTGTCTAAATTTCTGACATGAGGTATGATAATTTTTAACATTTAGTGTACTCGGATTATGGTTTTAATTGTTATATTCTGAATGTTTCGGCTGATATGTGCTTCTTTTGGTGTTTCATGCTGAACTCGGGAGCTTACATGGAACTTCGAACCAAACAGTTTATTTTATCCACGTTGAGTATATTGTCCTCGTTCAATTAACTATAACGCGGTACATGTTTTAAACTATAGAAATTATTCCTTGTTATTTACCTGTAGTCGGGTTTGAACCTGCAATCTCCAGATGATCCCACTCCGAAGCACTTTAACCAAACGTCTATATGTAAAACTAATGTCTCTATCAATTCATGAAATACTACTCAATTATTTTGTATTATTCTCACCATAGTACAAATTGAATTTTTTTTCAGTTTCACATATTTTTCTTTGATATAATTTTACAGGCTAATTCTTTAGTTCCAAGATAGTATGAGAAATCGATATCATTCATCCTTTTTCTTTTTTTTTGGGGGGTGGGGTGGGGTGGAATATTTTAATGATTATTTTAGATGCATTTTTCAATATATTTAAGATAAAATGGGATAAGTAATTCTCGAAACTTCCAAAAAAGACATTTGAACATGATAGAGACTTAAAAATGCACAGCATGCATAACTTCTTTGTAAACCACTGAAACACGTTTGACCATTATTCTGACTTGAGGAATCCGTTTAACAAAAAGAACCGTACGTTGTAAGATAACTTTTTATGAAGTGCTTGCTTATCTACAAATCCACAAGCATAATTTTAGGACATTTTTTTAAAAATATCTTCATTTCCCAACAAATCAAAAGATATGAACAACATAACTCACTTGTTATGATTAGATTTCTTTTTTGTGGGATAATTAATTAGTTTGGAATACGATATCCTTAGGAAAACATAACCCAATTTTTAATTCTGTATTTCTTTGTTCGTTATTCATGTAAATGTTAGCGCACACACACACACACACACACACACACACACACACACACACACACACACACACACACACACACACACACACGCACAGATATATATATATATATATATATATATATATATATATATATATATATATAAAAGATTTTTGTACACCGAATATTAAAAATTATTCAAAAAGGGGAATCAGACTTTTATTAAGCACCGACAACAGGATACTAAAGCAAAATATAAAATCTTTTAAAACGTCAGGTTAGTCCAAAAAACAAAACGTGATAAATCTAAATTTTCAAGATTATCTAAATTATCCAAGTACTTTTTTAAAATTAAAATTCTGCCCAATATTACCGAACAAGAAAACAAACAACAAATAATCTATGATTTGCTTAACGCCGAAACGAAACGAAAGTTTCTTTGTCTACCTTACACAAAACAAATACCTTCTTTTTTTTTTACTGAAAAAGAGCTTTTTAGGGAAAAGGAGGAGTCGGAAAATGAATGGAAGGATTTTTAACTGCTCTCACAACGGCAATTAAATATGACCATGCAACATCAATTAGAAAGTATGCAAATGAATTGAAAATCCACGTCAAAACTGTAAGGGTAGCAATAAAAACCATATTTGATCCAATACCTTATTCCCCCTCGATTACGCTACCAGGGGTGTTTTAGAAAACAAAACAAATGCAATTTCTCATACAAATATGGGTTCGTTTAAGACGACTCTATGAAGGGAGTAGAGCTATGCTAACCAGGACAAAAGTCCACTGGGGTGGGCGCGGATACGATTAGGTGACATGAATTAGTAAAATGAAAGGCAAATATCCTCAATAGGGGCTGGAGTGATGAGGAATTGGGAAGAAAAAATATAGGGGTTGGTGGGATTGGAAACTTGCACATAGATGGCGAGATCAATGACTCACGACATACTACTAACTAGAGAAATAGGAGGGACAAAAATACCTACCAGGGATGAGATCCAGATGGACCAAGTCCATGGCTGCCACTAGGAGGAAAAATAAGGAAGGGTGCCTGTAATGTTGTTCCCTTTTGTGCACCCAGGCTTGCTGCATACATCCACTTTTTGTCGAATGTTTAGCGGTCCAAGAGTTTTCAATCACAACTAATTATGACCTTACGCTGATGCCTAAAGAAAAAAAAATCAAATCATGGTCAGAAAAGTGTGCACCTTCATACAATCCCTTCTTTCACTTGGCACATATCGTCATTCTAGATCCGGCTAGCACATCGAGAAACATCATACGTTTCTGACCTTTCCACAGAGGGTCAAAATTTTCAAAGCCTAACCAACGCCGAGCAGCACTATGTGTGATCAAAGCGAGCTGCCCACTCCCCGACATGACACCAAAATCAATTGACCTGCTCGCAGTATTAGAAAGCGTACTTAGCCTTTACAGCAGCAGAAGAAACTGAGTCAGTTGGTTAGTCCCGCTTTGAAAGCCAACTCGGAAAGAGTTAGTGTATTACCTGCAAGCTGCCAGTTGAGCGAGAAGCTCGAATATGGCACCCAACTGCAGGAGGAGCAAAGTTCTTTCCGTGATAAGCCGAGCTGCTCTTTGGGTGGATCCGAAGCGGAATCCATCCCTAGCTCCCGATACATCTCCTTGGAGGACCAAGAAATGTCACTGAACCCCGGAATCTTGCAAAGGGCCTTATTGCACTGAGTGCAATCCAAAGTTTCACCTCTCAGCCTATGATGGCCCTCAGCCACGGGGTTGAACTTCAATTTATGAAAAGCCACATTAACCTTGTGTCTCCACACTTTATACGTCATCCCGGATCGACCAAGGAAGGCAAAATCTTCTTGCGACTCAATAGCCATCTGGGCCGGGCGTTTTCAGGACCCATTTGCAAAGACGTTAATAGCAGACCTTTATGCGAACCATCAGGCCTCGAACTCCCCACATTTGCGTGGAGAAGGATTGTTGCAGTGTTGAACATGGGCCATCTGGCAGGTGAAATACAGAGAACGGATAAAGCCAGAGGTTCGAGATTTCATCAAGCAAGTACGTAAACTTTCTTGATCCCCTAGCCCCCTCGTATTCAGACAAGCTTTCCTTCCTACTCAGTTTCCATAATGGTCTTGAAAGCATCGGGGGTGGGAAGGATGCCGTCTGTGTGTCTCCAATAAACAGTGCTGATCTCAAAAGCAATTAGGCTATTTCTTGACAGTCCTCCAAAATCCAAGGAAATTTAAGCGCCCTTAAAAGAGAAGAGAATATAAATCAGAAACCTGCTCGAACAAAAACTTTACATTTTTTTCAAGGAGGTATTCCCCAATTCCACCAACACTACGTCCATATAGGCATTGTTTGCCCTATCCACCAGCCACCATACTCCGTAAGTGCGGTCACCGACCGAACTGACGAAGGTGGCCGTCAGAGCTGCACCCTTAAAATTCATTATATTTACAGTAAACCATCGATTCAGTTTCTGAAGATTTCGTCGAGGCTTTTTAAGTTTTCATTATGAGAAATAATTTTATTCATAATAATATGCTCACCGGTAGATAAATCTTCGATTTACCAGGATTTGTGCTACCACTATTTATGACGGATGTGTTCTTTAAATGAGGGTCTCTTCGCTCTGCACAAAACTAGTAGTAAAATACATCCTGTATTATTGGAAGCATTAGCAATAACCAAGCTCCACCTTGTCTATGCAAGCAGAGAAAACTAAACTCACCACTGAAACTATTCCCTTCTTTCCTTGACTTTTGCAAATTTTGTTCCAATTTTTTATCATTTTAGTGAAATTTCTACTAGAGTGTTTGTTGAAAATACCGGTCGAAAGGGCTCTTTAGTTTCATTATCTTTATTTTGGTCGTATTTTCATCATCATCATCATATCGTGCTGGCAGCACGGATATCCCTGACCCTCTCTCGCCACTCCTCCCTATCGTTCATCGCCCTAGGTAGGTCTTCAGGACAACATCCTGTATCCTCACATAGCTGCTGAATGTACGTTCGAGCTGGTCGTCCTGCTTTTGCACGGCCATGTGTGGGAATAAACTGATTGCCCTTGTTATAGTAATTATATATATATATATATATATATATATACGAAAGAAGAAATATAATTTCTCCCATAAAGTTGGAGTAATTTAAGTTATATTGTATATATATTATTTGGTGAATAAAAAGTGTAAAATCAGAGAAATCTACAGAGGAATGTGTGATGGTTACGGAGAAGAACGTTTTTCTTAAGAATGTTTATTAATATCAAAAATACAGTCAGTAGATTGGAAACAATCATAATTTCTTGTTAATAAAACGTTCCTGATCAGTGATCAGTAAAGAAGGTCACGCTGACAATCTTATGGTATATGAAAGGATCAATCCTAATTAATTTCGTTGAAAAAGTTGCAACTGTTAACTGTGTTTCCTGATTCTAACTTCTCCTTCAAAATTCACCTTATTTAGTGAATGCTTCTCGTAATTATCAGTGTAGTTAGTGCAATTAAAGGAATATTATCTTAATTGAATATGTTGTTGTCCATTAAGAATAAAATAATTACCTCTTAACAAAGAAGTGACATGGATTTCTTTTTTACTCTAATATATTCCTCTATAAAACGAGGATGATTCATTTTGATTTTGCAGAATCAGTTAATACTTTTTATCATTCACTTATGTTTAAAAAAATGCATTCTTATGTATGGATTTTCCTAAAACGTTTCTCGTAGATTTTGTTTTGAATCGTATGACCGATTCATTATTATCACTGTTGCTTCTTTTCTATCTTATCATACTGTGTTTAAATGATTACAAGTGAATCGAATAATTTATGAGACTGAATACCACCATTCATCTCTTCCACTATTATTGCTGCTTCTTGTTTGCTTTCCCTAATTGTCTCTTTCTTATTCTAACCTTTTTTGACCTTTTCTTTTCATACGCTACATTTGTTACTGTAATTGCTATTTCTTATTGTTTGTATCTTTTGGTTTCACTATTAGCAGTATCGTTTTCCTTAATATTTTTAGATGCCCTCAGTTGCTACTCTTTTGCCATCATTGAATATTTTTGTATATCTTTTACTACTTCACTTCCATTTCTTCTGAAGAAATTTGAATGGCAGTACGGTTTTCGTCAAAAGAAATGAACTCGGCGTTTTCAGTTCAAATCACGAACAAGATTGTTTTAAGTTTTATTTTACGCTACTGCCCTTGAGAAAGGTATGAATCTATCACTTGCCTCCCTCCATCAATCATGATTAAGAAATTGAAGCAGACTGGGTTCTTAAATCTTGATATGGTATTGGTCTAGTAGTAAGTAAAATTCTGGCTTTAAACCAGCAGTAATACGTTTAAAAATGAATATATGTCACATCTTGCTCATGTTCAGAAAGTATCTTTTTACAAAACAATTCTGTCTCGGAATGATTAATTTGTTCAAAACGTAGAGCAAAGCATACTAGCATGAAACGCTAAGTGAAAATGAAACGCACCAAACGATCTCTAAAACCAGGTTATCTTTTTCACATTTCACGATGGAAAGAATACATCTTTTATCTACATTAATTTAAAGTTTATGTTTTCTGACATGGTATGACAACTGTAGGAACCCAAATGTGAACTCACCACGTTACACATTATCAAAAACCTGTTAGACTAACTTTGTCCTTATAATCAATGCACGCTGAGGCGATTAATTATCAACATTGTCTTGCTTATATTAGAATTTCACCGTAAATCGGATATATTTTATTTAGTGTTGCTCTATTTTGATACAATACAAAAAGTGTAGTATGTTCAGGCTTGGTATGATTTTAACAACCTGTCTCGTATAGATCCTTTTTGGCTTAGTTTGGTTTCTTTGTTTTAATGGCATATCAACCTTTGCAGGTTATTTAATGCCAAAGATATTCTCCAAGAAGAATAGTAGTGGTATTATTTAACCCATTGCTGGGAGGATAAGGGGGTTCATACCTTTCCCAATGGTATTTGCCCGAAAGTGAACGTAATAGCGCGACTGGAATACGAACTCGCTTACTACGATTCCGCAGTCCATCGCTTAAGCATTACACTACGAGGAAACCCCCTATAGATCCTTTCAGGTGAATATAATCAGGTCAAGGGGACATAAACAATTGGGTGGATTTACTAGTTTTCATTTATAAATTCTTCTTTATAAATACAGATAATAAAACCTCTTGCAAAATATCCCAAGATTTGTCAAACTGTTGATCCTATTTCACAAGGTTTTCTTCGTTATTATATGGCGAAAACTTGGGTTAGATATGTGTATTATTTACAAAGCAAATGAAGAAGCACTTTAATTATAGAACGGGCTGATTTGGAGCTCAAATTAACAAACCTGCAACCTAATAATTCATGAACTTCTCAGTATCCACCAAAGCCGTCCTTTCCCTTAAAGCCAAATTCACACTTTAAGAGTGCATTGACATTTATAGTTTACTGAGTTTTTCTGAGTAAATTATATTCGACTCTGTCAAATTAGTTATGTTTTGTGATTTAATATTTAAGTAATTCATTAGGGTGAATTGAAATTTCATTTAATTACGAGGTGAACAAGAAACGTTTGAGAAGTCTAGGAGGAAATAATAATACTTCCGATCCTCATTAAGTGTTGTTAACCATTACATCAAAGCGAGTTAATAATATTTTCTTCATTTGCATAGTTTTAAATGCTGTTTTTTTTATTACCTTAGGATATCGATGAGTGCATACTGGCAGAGTAATGAGAAAACAACACTTTGATCTCAGACTGAGGGAAAAATAATCGATTTACTTTTAGCAAGGAATAACGGTCAGGCCGTAGATAATCTTATCATTGTTACAGGAACTAGGCAAATACTTGAGTATTTAAGCTAAAACCATTGATACCAAATCTCTTAATTTAGTAGACCAGTTCATGTACCTCGGAGGCAATATCTCATCGAGACAGAGCGACGACAAGATAATTATATTTAAAGTGTGTAATGCTATAGACAGTTTACCGCCCATATCTAAATCAGATCTCTTAGATGAAATAGAGCAAATCTTCTTCAAAGCTATTACCATGTCGGTACTACTGTATGGTTGCAGCACTTTGACTCTTAGGAAATGTTTGGAGAAAAAGTAAGTTGTTACCAATACAAGGATGCTGTGAACTGCTCTGAACCAGTTGTGCATGCAACACTACAAATCAGCAATTGTATAGCTATATAGCTCCCATCTGGCAAGCAGTCAAAGAAAGGCGAAAAAGTCATGCTGAACACTGTTGGAGGAAGTAAAGACGAACTCATAAGTGACGTCCTCCTATGGACACATCCATGTCGACCGGATCGCAATAACTTATATTCATTAGTTCAATAGGTATACTAGGTGTCGTCTAAAGAAGTTGACAAGTGTCATGATTGATAAGGACAAATGGAGAGAGAGAGAGAAAGAGAGAGAGAGAGTCAAAATAATCCGTGTTGTCGGTAAGCATTGATAATGGTGATGGTGATAATGATTAATAACATTATTAAATAAAGTTATCGTACATTCAATTATTTTTTCCTCCCATTTTTATAGCTCTTTTCTGTTCATCCTCATCTTCTCCAGTTTCCACAAATTATTCCATTTTGAAAAATTATTTTGACATTTATTTCTTCAGGCATTGAGAAAAAGCCGTCAATAGCATTAGATGCAGGTAAAATTTAAAGTACAGATCATCAAATAAATAAAAAAAAAATCCAACACTAAGTCATTCTTCAAAGTAACTTTTCAATTCTCCATTATTTGTTTAGAAAACGGAAATTATGAGAATAATATCATAAAGAAATACATAAACAGGGACAATATATATATATATATATATATATTTATATATATATATCCATTATCAATGATGATTGTCATTTCTTCATTCTCATAAAGGAGAGAGAGAGAGACTAACAGAGAGAGAGAGAGAGAGAGAGAGAGAGAGAAAGAGAGAGAAGAAATAAATACTTTACATCGGAGGATTAAAGAGGCAAACACATGTCCAAAAAGTATACGACTCTGCGGTTGATTGTTATTATACAATGACAAGCCAAGCTAATAAAAGCCGTAATCACAAACCCCACAGGATATAATGAGTGTTCCTTTTCACAAAGGTACCCTTCTAACTTGAACAGTGGTAATCTCCTGTTGTCATCGCCATCTTTCTTTTTTCAAGACTACCATTCACTTTTGCAATACTGTCATTCTGCTGACATATGCCTTCAGAGTTTCTACTACCCATAAAATAGCAGGATTTGTTCTCAGGATTTACTCATCTCGATCCATTGTGTATTCAATTCAGAATTTCCTTTCTCTAGACCGGTCACATACCAAGATCAGAGAGTTAACTCTACTCAGCATATCAAGCCGTATATACTTATTTTGTACTAACTGGTTAGGTTATCGTGTCATTGTACGTTTATATTTACTTGTTTTATGTTGTTTCCTAATATTTTTTTTTGTTTTGTTTTGCTTAGAGTTCTATAGAATTGAATACTTTCTAAACAGACCGATGTGACCAATACACGCAATCTAACAGTCACTCCCACTCTGGATAAGTGTGAACACGAAAGTAATGACATTAAAGAGGTATAGCACACTTCCTAAATATTCAAAACTAGTGACTCTCCATCAGATGCAGTTTAGAATCACGCCCAGGACACCTCTCCTCGGGCGATACAGTAAGTGTATTCTAAGCCCCGTTAACAATGCACCCTTTCTGAACGTAATTCTACAGCCATATTTCTACCATTTTTATTTAATTTTTTTTTTTATTAACATTTTGTTTTAACATCTCACTTTCCGTGAAATAAGCGCACAAGTTTCTAGTTTATATTATTTGTTTTCTTTGTAACTTGTATGAATTCTTTTATTCCTTGTTTTAAAATGGTAATTCTCCATTAATAACAATTTTGTTTTTTTTCTCCCTCTCCCAACTCTTCATGTTTATGCTTTTTTTTATTTATTATACTCTCTTCTTTTATAACTAACACTAGCGAGTCTTTCTTGAACCTTGCCTTGTTCAAACCACGTGTTAAATTTTCTCGCTTAAAAACAAGTGTCTGTTGCACGTTCCGGAAACAAGCGAGTAGTTTGCAAGACAAAATTCGCCACCTAAAATTGCCTAATGCGTGTTTAATTGCCTGACACGCCGTTAACGACGTGAGATTAGCACATTGCTCTTCCTGATTTGTAGCTACAAATCGATTTAAAAATAAAAGTGTTCGTTACGTTTGCAGGCATAACTTCTTATTTGAGTATACGGTTTCGACAAGGAAATACAAGATTACGCCTCCATTGCCAGACAGGTAGAATTCGTTACACGATTACACCCTACATCATTAGAACTCGTTGCATCATTTGAAACAAGGGTAGGAACATCTACTCAAAACTGAAGATGAACGCACTAAGGTAGAAACTACTATATTTGTATTCAAAGCTATTTACAAAGCTTGGCGTAGATGTGGCACAGGGTCAGAAGTATGGAGGTATCCAATGAGAATAGATATCACTACTAATTTTCTACTAACATAGCTCGTTAACCATTGCCTTACCGGAGTTATCAACCTGTGTTCGTATATATGATAATAGACAACTTGTAGGGTTCAAATTTTAGTAGTAATTCCTGAATTTTTTTTTCTAACTTATACATTTTATTCAGCCCTCTATAGAGTAGAACTATTAAATATATCTTGTATATATAATTCTATGTAATTTGATTTTCTCCTTCTCTCTCTCTCTCGCTATATATATATATATATATATGTATATATATATATATAGAGAGAGAGAGAGAATTAAGGTCTCATATACACACTTCATGTGAGTATTTTGGGTTGGCCTCGAACATTCGTAGAAATATACGTGAATGTACAGACCTAAACAGCAACAAAGAAAGTTTTTATTGATTTATAGGGCAATCCAAAATATCCAACGGAATCATTTTGGAGATACATTTTACATTGATATTTAGTATTTTGTAAGGGGGATTTACACATACATATACGCACTATTTATTATTCATGTGAATATACACTATATATAAAACTTTCCTTCATATCTATGGACTATAGTCATGATCTAATCTTTAAATTCATCTATTTCGTTAAACGTCCCATGAAGGTGATATCGTTAAATATTTGATTAATAATATACGCGATGAACATGTACAACTTTTATGGTTTAATTCATATGCAAGTATCAATTCTGAAGTTACTTAAATATATAAACTGAAATGTGTATTTTGATTATTCAAATATCCATGATAAAGTAATGTTGTTAAAATTAAATTCTCTTTAATATTCTCATTTTCTCAGTATCGATGACACTACTTTCAAATTAATATTGAAAATAGATAAGAAATACTTCTGAAGATTACCAGTATAAAATCTGTTGGAATTTTTAAAACTACCGAGGGAAAATGCTTAATATTTATTCAAATATAATTATAGACTGTTACCACTTTCCGCCATCTTTACTTGAATCAATATGTTATCAGGGTGTAAAAATCTTATATATGCAGGTTTTATGTAGTTAAATTCTATGGAGTTAAAAAAGCAATTGTTAAAATAACGATATTGCTGTAATATTTCAGCAAAAGCAAAAAAAAATCTCTCGGATTGGATATGTCACGTTGAAAACTGGTGAGGTAGAAAAAAACACAGCCATGCCAGAAATATTGAATTGTTGGCTTGTTTTCTGCTCAAATCAATGGCGTTCTTTACAATCGTGGGGAAATCAATAAACATTTATTATTTTAAAAAAAAACTCGCAAAAATTGTTACTCTACCGAACTTACATTGGGTCAGTGCTAAAATAGAAAATAAATTATCATTGCTGTCTCCATACTGTAAGTATTTTTTTATCATATCTATCTCGTCATTAGAGCGAATACAATGTTTAAACATTTATTATGCCAGCCAGTCACATAAAGATTATAAGAAACACCTAATGTGTATTAATATGTATTTTAACTAGAATCAGTTCGTATAATAAAAGAATATATATATATATATATATATATATATATATATATATATATATATATATATATATATATATATATATATGACAATAGTATTAGATATCAGTGAAATGAATACCGAGTAAGACACTCTTAGTATATATATATATATATATATATATATATATATATATATATATATGCAAAGACTTATTATAGCTATACATATATGTATGAATGTTTGGGTGGTGTATTTACCCAATCTCAAGAACAGGATGCGACATAAGGTCAGTTTTAAGCGAAGTAAAACAGATTTGAATTCGATGTTTTCTTTCTCCTGGGCTGGTTACCATACCTACATGAAATAACCTAGTTTGCTCTACTATCTACCAATAGCTAGAGAGAGAGAGAGGGAGGGAGACGAGCTGGAAAGAGTTTAGCCTTTTCAGAATGTATAACCATTATGTGAATTGCAAACAGCACTACCCCGGAATTGAAGTTGGATAAGCGCATTCATTTCCTACAATGATATCATTCAAACCACGAATGGGAACACACACACACAATCACACACACACACACACACACACACACACACACACACACACATATATATATATATATATATATATATATAAATTGTGAAGTATTAATTACAAACTGGAAAAAATTAGTAAAATTTTAAACGGTAAGTGTGAAAAGAAATGTTTTTATGTTATGTTGTTGTTGCTAACAATGCAGCTTTTGTGTTTTACTTGCGAAAAGGAATTTTGTTTTTAAGTTATATTGTTGTCTGATTTAACTTAACAATTTGTAATTGTTTTGTTCGGAGATGATGAATTCAGCCAGAGTTGGAGATAATTGTAATTTTTTCGGATCTTTATTTGATTGTTTCTGTGAGAAGAATAACTGCCGATTCTATGGCTAATCCTTTCTTTTTTTTAGTCTTATGTTTAATAATTTTTGTTAAAAAAAAGTCAAAGAATCGACATTTATTCTTCTGAGAGAAAGACTAAAACAAAGATCTGGAATTTGCAATTATCTCCAATTCTGGCACAGTTGATTATCACAGAACGTAATAGTAATAATCATTTATGTTAAATCAAATATAAACGCTACACTGTTACCATCAACAACAAAACATAAAAATAAACATACCTTTTCACAAATCACACACAAACGCTAGACTGTTACCAACAAAAACAAAAGAATAAAAACACACCCTCCTTTTCACACTTACCGTTGAAAATGCTATACAATATAGCGAAACATGTTCTTTCACCGATACTTTTTTCAATTTGTAATTTTGCCCAGTCGGCTGGGGCTGTAGAATACACCGACTGCTTCTCTGCACAGGGGTAAGACCCCCACCAACGAGTGTCCTGGATATGACACTAAACAATCTGATGGTGAGGTTCCAGCAATGCTGGAGCTTTGGGGAATGCGGAGTACCCCTTCATTGCCATCGCTCTCAGGTCCACTCTGGCCCGGAGTGGTAGTACCTGATAAGGGTCCTATCTATGGGTTAAATAGAATTAACAGCATACTTATGCTAAAATGAATTGTTTGTGTAAAACTGAATAGTTTGAAATAGAAATCACTTTTACAATTAAACTGTACTTACATTTAAACTGCGTGCCTATGCTTAACTGAATTATTTGAAATAGAACTGTTTTTTGACATTAAAACTGTATTTACACTTAACCGAATTGTTACATACAACTGCTTGAATAGTTAGAAATGGAAATGTTTTTGACCATTAAACTGTGTACTTATGCTTAACTGCTAAACTGAATTGTTTTAAATAGAACAGATTATTTACATAAAAATGGATTTAGCGTTAAATAACCTACAAAGGTTGATATGCAATAAAACCCAACAAACCAAACCAATCCATCTGTAATTAATACTACGCAAAATACGATCGGAAATATATATTTCCATATCAAACACACACACACACACACACACACACATATATATATATATATATATATATATATATATATATATATATATATATAAAACAGGTATTCTTGCATAATGGTCAGTGTGTTTGCAAGTCGTCGGGAAGACTAGGGTTTAGGTCGAGTCACTTGATGCCTCCCTGCTTTACTCTCAGCATTATAAGCTATGAATCAGGGATAAATGGAGCAATCCAGGGAAAGGAGTAGCGCTCTCCTCTACGCCTTCGTGTAGTTGCTATTGAAACCGAGCCTTCAGGTCACCCTCGATTACGATCGGTTAACTTACTTACTTCTATATATCAGTATTGTACGTAATCAAAATAAATACTCTATACTTAGCAACGTATGGCATACAACCAAAATAAATGAAAATCCAGAGATCTTTATCTCTAAACTGGTAATAGTTTTCAAGACTAACTTGATAACCATTGTGTAACTGTGGCTGCGTGTTCGGTCAAAAAGATGATAAGGAAAACGTTTATGTCAAGAGAATATCAAATTATTGATCTGGGCGACGACGGTTAGAGAAGAAATTAGATTTTGCCCATGAGTCAATGAAAAACATCAGACGCAGAATTTTCCATGAGGGATTGAAGAGAAATTTGTAGAATTAAAATAGCCACTATTATCTTATTCGTTTCACAATAAACTCAGCACCGTATCAAATGTGACAACCATCGATGTTTAGCTAAATGGTGATAATTCTTTATAGATGGTTTTGTGTATTAAAGTTTGGCTAATTCTATGTTGACGTAACTGACTAAAAAGCATCCGATGAGGAAAGATTCTAACGCCTGTAAAAACCGTAGAGCATTGATAATTTATATAATCAGGTAGTAAACATTTTTTACTTAAACAGTTCCCGATATTCAGCAATTTAACCAGATGTATATTACATACCAATATACACTCTATATTTACTCATCTCCTTCGTCTTGGGTACGAAGTGAAAAACTCATTTTAAAGCACAACAATGTTGGTTTGAATTCAGAGACTTCCTTCTCTTAGATTCGTTGCCTACGAATCAATAACAAAATCTGTCCAACTATTTTCCATCGGAAGGGCAGACAAATATGGATTCATACCTTTCCCAAATGTATTAGCACGACTGAAAAACCAACAGCCTTGTTCCGGAATTGAAATCTGATTGTAGATTCCATTTCCTAGACGATAACCGTCACGTTAAACGACACACAGTATAATCACTTTTATGTATTGGTAAAATATTTGTGGCAAAGAAATCTATTTAAGTGCTTTAAGGGAAATACTATAAAGTCTTTTTCACGTACAATTTATAGTGTTATTGCAGGTAAATAATGCAGGGTGTGGTTTTTCAACCGGTATATCTAATTATGGGAATTTATTCGACACACACGCACCAGCAACTAATGATATCAAAGAGTGTTTGAAAAAATAGCAACTTTAAATCTTAAAATATTTTCTTACAAACTGTCCGAGTCTAATTTCTCATAATTAAACAAACCTTAAACTGTCCATGTATAAAATTAATACGGATGTATATTTCAGTATCTAGACGAAGCGAGTAAATTGTATTTTGCTACAAAGGAAACTGAACCAAAACTGACTGACCTGAATCGAATAAGATGATAAAACGTGATGACGATAAGAACAGATTCTCCTCTTCTCAGAGAAATAAGCAAAAATAATTGATACTTAGAAAAGGAGTGGAAGAGCGTCCGAAAAATAATGAAAAAATATATCGAATATTGGACTAAAGTGGAAGACGATAATAGGCTTAAATACAGAGTTTATGTTCTAAAAATTACTCTCAAAGTCAATTTTCCGGGATGAACTCGCAATTTCAACCCACTTACACTTTTGATTGTCTGTTTCTGCCCTTCATACCAACTTTGAAGATTGAAGGTCATTTTAATGCTAACGTTGATAAAGTCTAATAAGCTGGACAGAGAAGATTGGCGTAAAATAATTAAATGTTTTTACATTAGTTAAAATAAGTGGAAGACCACTAACAGCAAGCGGGAAGGTAAAAATATATAATATAATTTCATGCGGAAATTGAAGATTTCTGTGTATAAAAATTCTATTTCAGAGCGCATGCGCGCGCGCACACACGCACACACACACACACACACACACACACAACAAAAAAACAAAAAAAACACATATGTGTGTATGTAGTTGTATTATATATATATATATATATACATACATGTGTGTGTGTCTGTGCGCGTGTGTGTGTGTGTGTGTGTTTGAGCTCATGTATGTAGTCTGCGTTTTCTGATTTTTATTGTATTCGTATGTGATATTGTTTTATGTATATCTAGATAACGCAAGAAGCTTAATATAAACGGGTAATGTTGAATATAAATTTTCTAGTTGCATATATATATATATATATATATATATATATATATATATATATATAACAATGAGCAGTCAATCATACTGCTGATTAGATGTTTTCTACATTCTAGAAATAGTAATTGTAGCTTGTATTATTTTAATTCTAATTTGAATCATTGGCATTGTTATTACTCTGTATGAGCATGTATTTTTGCTTGTCTATCAGTCTATCTGCCTGTCTTTCTACAATCTATCAATCAATAAATCATTTTATCTATCTATCTATCTTTATATCTATCTAAAAATATTTTCTATACTATATTTATTTGTATATGCGTGTGTGTTTGTGTTTGTGTGCATGTGTGTGTGTGTGTGTGTGTGTGTGTGTGTGTGTGTGTGTGTGTGTGTGTGTGTGTGTGTGAGTGCTATAATGTTTAATATATCAACATTTGGTATTATTTCATATATGGTTAGATGGAAGAAAAAATTGATATACCCGAATCTTGTTAAATGTGTTTATTCTGTATATATATATATATATATATATATATATATATATATATATGGGACGTGTGCCTGTGGCTAAGGTTGTATTTCTAACTTACTTCAGTTTCCCAGCCATAATCTATCATTCCGCCAGTTTCACACAAGTTTTGGCACCGAATTAAATTTAGTCTAAAATCTATTCGCGGAGCGTCAGCCACTATTGCCGACAGAGAAATACGTCCGAAATAAGCAACTCTTTCGCTCTATTAACTACTCAATATTGCAGCCATTATGCGAAAGTCTTTTATTAGTCTCGAGAGAGAAACAATAAAATTTATACTGCACTATACTCTTTTTCTTTTCTTTTATTTGTCAGCAGAAAGTTTAAAGATTAAGATACTTCGTAAACCCGAAGAAAAAAGTGACAAGGCGTGATATGAGAGGAGAGAAAGCGAAGAAATATAATTAAGAAAAAGAAGGCAAACAATGAACGAAATTGCGATCTTGATAAACAAAAGGTTAAAACAGACAGAAGAGTAGGAAAAAAATGACGAAAAAATAAAAGAAGGAAAACTTTAGTGAGAATGAAGTTGAAGGAGTAAATAATCTAAATCGAAAATCAATAAAGTATATGGAAAAAAATTATAACTATACGAATGAAAGACTAGACCAAAAAAGAACAACAAAACACAAGCAGTGCGCATTAAAATGAGTGGGGTTGAATCTAATCTGACGACGAAGAAAGAATTGAGATCCGAAATGAAAAGAAAATAAGAATGGAAATGTCTAAACGATGGGAAATTAATAAAGAAACAAAAACTGAAATAAATAAAAAGATGCTTGACTAAAACAATATTAACAGACAAAAAGCGGAGAGAAAAATAAGTACGAATATATTTTGAATTTAGGGAATCAAAGTTAAAGGAAAATGAATGGATGAACGAAATGAAATAAGTGTATCAAAGAATAGTAATATAAATAAATAGATTGGAATAAAAAAACAAAGAAGTAAATAAAAGTGCAAAATTCCTCAACGCATACAATTACGACTGTTGTGAAATCGATATCAACTTGAGGTGTTTACTTAAAGCTTAATAAACAGGAACATTATTTTTTTTTGGCTTTATTTGTGTTGTGTTTAATGACGTAAATAACGCACAGACATACATACACACAAATATCCGATAGAAGCTGCAAATAAGAAGAAAGCTATAAAAAGGGTGAATGATTCATAGATAGGTAAAAAAAATTCTATTCAAAAATTTAAATATATATATATATATATATATATATATATATATATATATATATATATATATATATATATATATATAGACAAAATTGAGCAAAAACACCCATGCCGAATCTGTCTCACATATTAAGATCAATTCTGGAGAAATAAGAATGCTGTTCTTATGGGAAGGCACGCTTTCTATACTTAATAGTAATGAAATATAGTTATTTCCTAATCTTAAAATCAAGGTAATGGCATGGAATACAATCAATTTTTTCCTAGTAAGACATAATTGGAAGTAACAACTATTTTAAAGATAGGTTCAGTCTGATTATTAGTAAAAGAAAAAGCAAGAGTTAGATATGTTATTTTATTCAATTAGGACAATGCTTTCTTCAACAATTTCACTTAGTTGAAAATAGAATGGGAAAACAAAATTTAAAAACATAGAAACCTATTAATCTAGTAATTGAGCCACTGATCTTAAGACAGGCTGTTTCAAAACCCTTTGTCGACATAGATATCATTCTCTCTTTTGTGTATGTGTAACTTTCTCTTTCGTTCGCCCTCCCGTCCCCATCTCGCACTTTATATTTATTTATATATTAGTGTGTGTGTGTGTGTGTGAGAGTGTGAGTGTGTGTGTGTTTGTGTGTGATTAATAAAAAAAGAACAATGAAATCGACAAGAACTCACGAGGAAAAGTTTCACGTATGCAAAGAACAGGTAAACTTAAATTCAAACCGTATTTCAGTATCGATGTGACTGAATACAGGAAACATTTTACGGATATATATATATATATATATATATATATATATATATATATATATATATATAAGGAGATAGAGAGAGAAAATATATCCTGCAGTTTTTATACATACTAAAATAAAGCATTTATCATCTTTTGAAAGAAAAAAGTAAATTTATTAAAACATTAAAAAAACTGTCACAGGCCTGTACCTGTCAATGTAAACGTCAATGGGGGATGTTTAAAAAGCTTAAAAAATATGAGTGCACACTATATATAATATATATATATATATATATATATATATATATATATATATATACAATTATGGCAGTATTGTCTTGTGAAAAATATCAATTATAGACAATATATATATATATATATATATATATATATATATATATATATAGAGAGAGAGAGAGAGAAGGCTACTTAGATTTTACAAGGTGCAGTCAATGATTCTTGCTTCCATGTAAACAGTAATCGTCGGACTGAGTGAAGATTTTCAAGATTTTTTTAAAAATCTTCACTCTGTCCGAAGATTTCTAATTGCACGAAACACAATATCACAGACTGAACCATGTAATATATATATATATATATATATATATATATATATATATATATATATATATATATATATATATATCATCATCATGATGTTGTGCCGCAGGCACGGATAACCCTGACCCTCTCTCGCCACTTCTCCCTATCGTTCATCGGCTGTGGCAGGTCTTCAGGGCCACATCCCGTATCCTCACGTAGCTGCTGGATGTATGTAATCTACTTAGATTTTACAAGGTGCAGTCAATGATTCTTGCTTCCATGTAAACAGTAATCGTCGGACTGAGTGAAGATTTTCAAGATTTTTTAAAAATCTTCACTCTGTCCGAAGATTTCTAATTGCACGAAACACAATATCACAGACTGAACCATGTAATATATATATATATATATATATATATATATATATATATATATATATCATCATCATGATGTTGTGCCGCAGGCACGGATAACCCTGACCCTCTCTCGCCACTTCTGCCTATCGTTCATCGGCTGTGGCAGGTCTTCAGGGCCACATCCTGTATCCTCACGTAGCTGCTGGATGTATGTTCGAGCTGGTCGTCCTGCTTTTGCCCGGCCATATCAGGGGTGCATAGGTGTACATCACTTTTGACCTCGTCCCTACTTCTCCAGCAGGACCTGCATATATATGTATATCAATATATATATATATATATATATATATATATATATATATATATATATATATATATATATATATATATATATATATACGTGCGTGGGCGTATGTGTCTGAATTTTTTGTTTCATGGCATATGATCGGGTATTTAATTTAAAGCCATGCTAGTAGAGAAAAAGTACCAGTTGTCTTTACTTATAGCTGGGGGCTGAAGGGTTTGATACCATCTCAATGGAATTTGTCCCTGAAAGTGAATATGCTAACGTAACTATATATATATATATATATATGTGTGTGTGTGTGTGTGTGTGTGTGTGTTTGCATATACGTATTTGCGCTTATATATATATATATATATATATATATTTACCACCTCCATATATATAAAAAAAAACTACCGGCATTAATCACTGCACCTTCAATTTCCATTGTGAATGCCCCTCCCGTTATAAAAGAGCAATCATAAAAAGACTTATTTCCCGAGATAAACTATTGTCTTCCTCTTGAATTATCTTCCTTAATGATCTTAAAAGTATAAAACAAATATTATTGATAAAAGGTTTCCCAATCACATTGTCAATACAGAAATTAAACATTTCATTAATATAACTGGACAACATAACAAAGTCAATACCCTAAACCATAAACAATAAACTTTTATTACAAAAATCAATTTCATAGTCATTAGAAGGTAAATGAACATATATTAAAATCCTTATCAAAAAGAAAAAATATCCCTACTGATCCAACCAAAAAAGAGAAAATTTATCGTTTACCACAACACATTTAAAACCTCCAACTTAATGATTTCCAATATATTTTCCCTCTCACTGAGGTTTTTGATTCGACAAACAACGTATATAAATTCAATTGTTCTTGGGAGACTGTATCTCCAACGAAAAATATACGTTTGTTGGGCATAACACTACAACTCTTTCAAGACGGCTTACTATACATCTTAATGATTCTAGCTCCATAGCCTTACATCTTAAAATCCCGTCTATTTCAAAATCCAAATTTCGAAATATTCTGGTCAAAAACACTACTATAATAGCACGCTAAATTAATAAGCTATTGTGACGGCAAATCGACTAAAATCCTAAAACGGGACTTTATTTTTGCACGTGTTAAGACGGGGCAGGTTGGCACTTGATCCCCTATATAATAAGTCCTCATTCTGAGTTTTCTCTCAGGCATATAAGACCTGGCATATTACGTTAGGACCAATTTAGGGCTAGACTGACCGCCGCTGGCAAGGGGTTCCAAATTTCACACTATCCACACACCCACCAGGCGCTTAACTTCATCCCCTAGACAACAGAAGATATGGACCTATAGGTTTTAGTCGTAATAATATTATATTGTAGTAGTCGGCAACTCCAGTTTCCCGTATGATATTTTTAAAGGAATTAATAGGACAATTATAAGCAAGATAACATAAGGCGAATAGAAGCTAAAAAGGAAGCATTACGTAACAAATTCGTAGCAGAACTGCAAAGAACAACTTAGACCACGTGGTAACATAAAAATACATTAATCCTTTACTATACAAAGAGATACACTTTCAAAGTGTCAAATATATAATAAATGGGACAGACCACGAACATAAATGTCTTTTCTTGACTTTTGTTCTTTTCTTCAAATTGAGAGAGAGACGAGAGAGAGAGAGAGAGAGAGAGAGAGGGTGGTATATAAAGTTTGGGTAAAAATGAGAAATGGCCCCAAAGTTACTCATCTTATTTTTCGACGGGGTTCACTGGAGAATCTTTCTTCTATTTTTTTACACTGGCTTGAAGATGCTGGGGTCCCTCGTGTCTCAGATATTCTTTTGTCTTCAACCCGGAATACTAGCTATGGTTCGTCTGCCCGCTACGAACCCTGCCAAACAACTAACTTTCTTACTATCTATTTCTGCTGACGGGGGGAGCCCCACTTCCGTTTTGGGGTCCCAGCCTCTCAGTTGGCTTCTCTCTCCCTCCCCTTCCGGTGTCCGGCGACCTGAGGTTACTAAGTACCAACACCTGTTGATATCCCCTCTGTGACCCACATTCTCTCTTAAAGGTCACTTTTTGGACGGGTCGCCACGGTTCATTCCAACGGGAGGAGAGTATTAATCTTTTTTCCATCGTCTCCTTGGGCTATCACGTGACATCTCCCTACTTAAGAGAAGAAAGGGACAAAAGGTATAGCATAAAAAAAAGGTAATTCATTTCACTGTTCTCTCTCCTTTTCTTTTTCTTCTTTTTTTTTTCACTTTAGTTTTCCTTTTATCCTCTTTTCTTCTTCACGCTTTGACGAATTCTCTTCCTTTTCCTTTTTTCGTACTTCCTAATTTTCACCATAGAGGAAGACAATTTCTCTTCTCTTTCTTTCTCTCTCTCTCCCTTTCTTTTTCTTTAATCTTGTCTTCCTTTCTTTCCTGTTTCTCTCCCGGCTTTTGACCGTATCATGTTTCAACCTTAAGGAGGTAAATTCCTTTTTCTTTCCTTCTTCGTCATTTTTGACGACTTTATACTCTTAACTATCAAGTTCTGGGGAGAAAAATTTCCTTTTCTTTTCTCTCTTTCCCCTCTTCGTCGCTTGTTGACGCACCTCTTTCTCGTCCATCTCATATTTCAACATTGGGGACGAGAATTCCTCATTTCCTTTAGTTTCTCTCTCTCTCTCTTTCTTTCTCTCAACAACTATGAAGGAATGTCCCGCAACTACATTTTCGTAGGGCGTTAGAGAAATAAACCTGGGTATTTTTTTTTATTAATTTCTCTAAGCCCTCTCTCTCTGAAACAGACAACTGGCTTAATTTTTCCTCGAATTTATTCGGTATTTCCGAGTTCTTAATCTTGCGAGGTGGGCCTTCTTGACGGACATATTTCTTTAACTTGATAGCATGACACACTTGTGTCTTTTTCTTTCCCTCGTGGGTATCGATTCTATATGTCCTCTTGTCTATTCTCTGTGATATTACGTAGGGACCTATATATCGTCCACCACAGTGTGGTCCTTTATTTGAGGATAGTAGCAGGACTTCGTCACCCTTTTCAATTCTTCCTTCTTAGCCACTTGTGAGGGTCCTCTCATCTTTCTCTTATCTTCTCGATAAGTATCAGGGAATTTATTCCCGTTATTCGTTGGACCTTCATCCTTTCTCTGACGACTGGTCCTTTTATCGTTCTGTTCATTGAGGTTTGGAATCTTCACTTCTTTTCTTACCACTTTCTCACTCTGCGAGCGACTACGTCGTTTATATCTCGCACGTGGCTCTGCCGCCATCTTGGCTTCCTGTTTGGCGTTCATTCTCGCCATCTTTCCTTCTTCATTTTTGGAACCCATTTTCGCCAACTTGTTTTCTCCATTTTTGGCGTTCATCTACGCATCTTCTTTCCATGTTTGGCGTTCATCCTCGCCATCTTTCTTTCTTCATTTATGGCGCTTATTTTCGTCATCTTATACGGGTGACACTTTCTAGTTTTTACTTCATTTCCCAGTATGAGGGAAATTCCTTTCATAGGTAGCTTGTCTACCACCACACCAACTTTAATTGGTCCATTTTTCCACTGGGACTTTTGGGTTATTTTACATAGCGGTATTTTTACCCTCTTTCCGCCAATACCCTCTATCATCACAGTCTCACGTGTTGCTTCTATTACCCCTTTAGGTAATTTATTTCGTAGAAGTAACGACTGAGATGCTCCGGTATCTCGTAAAAATTGATACTTCCACTGGTCCTCCATGTGGGCCTCTTATCATCCCTTTTTTCGTCCAAGTTCGATAAGACTTGTTCCCTCTAGTTGTTGTTACAGCTCCTTGAGGTTTTCTCGGCTGGGTTCGGTTTCTTTCAGGACCTTTACCTAGCTGACACCTTATGGCCATGTGTCCAGCCTTCCACATTGGTAGCAGACCACTGTTCTGCTGCTACTTTGGAAGGTCCTTCTATTTTCTTCCTTAGGTCTTCTTTCTGGGCTATCACGTGACACTATGATCACAAATCCCAGAAGCCTTAAATATAAAAACCAAAAAAAAACTAAAATCGAGAGAATTAATTTTCAAAATAGTGACAATGTTTTGATGCCCGATGAAAGGTCCGACAGCGATAAATGTAAGCTTTTTTTAGCAACATATTCTTTTTTAGATTTTCAAGTTTCCGTATGAAGGTTATAATTTCTGCTTATAATTTCTGCTGTAATTGGCTAATAAAGTGTCCGTAATCAATTGGTTCCCGGGTACTTTCGGACCCACATTGGGGTTGGGATATATATTGCAAAAGTGATGTAATCTTAATACAACATCCATGTGTCAACTTGAAAGGATTGTTACAAAAATATAAAGACAAAAATGTTGTTAATCATATCTATCTATATATATATATATATATATATATATGCAAAAATAATCTAAAAGAAAATTCTTAGTTTTTCCATATATATATATATATATATATATATATATATGCAAAAACTAAGAATTTTCTTTAGATTATTTTCATCAATCTGTAAGAAACTATATATATCTAAACAATTCAATAAGTAAGTATGTGTCCAAAAAACTTCATTTCGAAAAGGAAATAAAAATTACTCTGAGGCACTGAGAAGCTACCAAAATAAAACCGTAAGATATCAAAAGAAAAACGAAATAAAATCTGACATTAACGAATAAAAAAAAGACAGACGGTAAAAGTTTGTACTTATATCAACGATTACCGTTTATTTTTCCTGAAAAGAGACGAAGCGGTCAATCATAAAATATCTTGAAAAGGATGCAGTATTTACGGATAGACTTAGAAATTCACATAATTTGAAAGACGAACTAATCGTTTTTCGGTTAATTTTACTTTAATTCAATGTATTTTATCTTTGGTGAAACTAGCAAATTTGATAGCCTGAAATATATAATATTGTAATAGTCAAAGAAAAATACCCAGGATTATAAATATTTCCAAAATGCTTTATCTGACTTTAAAGCATTGCAACTTTTTGCAATTTAAACAATGAACCAAATATAATGTAATCTTCCCACGGGTAAAGAGAGATTTCATGGATTTTAATGCTAGAATAGGTTAGAAAATTGGATATTTCCAACAGAAGATATTTGCGCTCGCTTTTTTAACGATGTGGAATAAAAAAATTGACATGTTCTAAAATTATTCTTATGTTGATTACAACGTGGATTATATCTCTACTTTAGAGGTTTTATACAAGGTTCTTTAAATAGCAATCGTCAGCCAAATCAAATATTAACATTCGATGGACATATTTCCCTTAAGTTTGGCCGAATATATCAAGGCATAATTGTTTACGATAACTTATTCTCTCTTATATATATATATATATAGGATGTCTTCTGGTTTCGAGTGGGACTATCTATCAGTTTCTGTGATGATTCCTTTCCATTCTTTATTTTATTTATTTATTTGTTTCGTTTGTATGCACCCGCAGAAGACTTTTCAAGCCTGTCAAATGGCGGCAAATTTATCACAGGCAGAGCATTTTCGATCACTTTGTTTCACATGAATCAAATGATGCAGAACAGCAGCTTGGACGTGTTTGCGCATATGGCTTTTTAGATCTGCAAGTCAGACTGAGATTTCGGTTATATTTCACAGTTTACGTGGTGACTTTGTGGACTTGGGGCAAGTCCTTTTTTGCCCTTGCAACCTGATCGTTTGTAAGCGGAATACTGAACACGGCTGTTCTCAAAGGATACATTCCCACAGGAATCAATATGCACCACTGACCTCTCCAGTGCCATTTTTTTCAATGGTCCACCGATAAGCTGAATTTCTCCTCTTTTTCAAATAAACTCAAATAACGAACGCTACTACTTAATACCTTATATTTCCCTAGCTGACGTGGTATGCTTTTTGGCCAAGCGGTCTGATACTAAGTCTAACGTAATGTTGGGCGGGTTTCGATCCCAGCTTCAAGCGTCCAACGTGTCTAGCCACAATGAAGAGTTGTGATACAACAAAACAGTATGTCTGTGGATGATTCTCGTCTATATATATATATATATATATATATACATATATATACACTCACACGAGACTCATTAAATAAGATTCCAGACTTTTATCGTATGGGCAGTTTTATTGATAGTACATATATGAAACTCCAGTCCCCTTCGAAATAATCTCCTCCGGTTGCAATGCACTTGTTTTACCGTTACAACAACTTCTAGAAGGCCCCATGGGAGTCCTCTTGTCTGAGCATTCTAATGACCTTCGTCACAGCCTCTTTAATCTCCTCAATTGTCTCATAACGACAGTCTTGAGCTTAGGGATAACCAAAAGTCACAGGGAGCACTGTCTGGACTATAGGGAGGCTGAGGAACTGTCTTGATGCTTATCTTGGTCAAAAAGTCTGTGACAAGGATAGACTTGTGGACTGGTGCATTGACCTGGTGGAAATTTGAAGAGTGCTGGCCTCTTCCGACGGAATCTATCCCTGAATTCCTTTAAAACCTCAAAATAGTTACCCTAACCCTAACCCTAACACTTTGGCCATTCAAAACTGGTGTATTGACTTCCTTACTCCTCCCACTTTTCTTATTATTCCTCACAGACTACCTGCCTTCCTTGAATCTCTTATGCCACTCAAGAACTGATTCTCGATTCATGCAAGATAGTCCAAAATAGTCTGAAGTATTCATACGTTTCTGTGGCATTTTTTCTAGGTTTAAACAGGATTTTATTGGATATCCTTCTTCTAAAGTGTCCTCATGTCCAGATTGCATTTTTGAAATTCACCAGCAGTGAAAATCAGGCTTAGTAGGGTGTATTCCAATTGCTTCTGTAGCTGTTCCTTTGAACATGGAAGCATAAAAATTAGTCAGTCATCTCATAAGATCAGTATCAATAACATAGTGAATTTCAGGAGTCTACGACAAATTTAAATGCCTGTACAGAAAAAGTATGGAAACTTATTGAAGGCACCACGTATATATATATATATATATATATATATATATATATATATATATATATATATATATATATACTTTAGAATAATGTTTCAGTGGCAGCAGTTAATAAGCACTTCATGCTGACAGGCTTCTGGAAATCAAAGACCCATCATCATTAATTTCTTTGAAAAAGTACTTCCCATCGACAAATCTATATGCGAAATTCCCCTATATATATATATATATATATAATGACGATGAATACTGATCTAGTCTTATTTCCAAAATTTGGGTTAAGCAGTACTGCTTATCCTGTTCTTCTATAGGATGGCTTTAATATCTATTAACTCGTGTAAATTCATACGTCGTTGACCAAAGAAAAGAAATCACATCAAACCATCGAATTCCTTCTCGTAAGTGTACACAGACGAGCAATCTAGTTGTATTAACTCTGGTTTTTGTCATTTAAATTTGTCTCAAAAATACTCTGTTAAACTAATCATGTATCAAATCTATTTAAAGATTATATTCTCCCAGGAAAACAATTTCGATCAAGAAAGAAAGAAAAGTAACAAAAACAACTGCTCAAGATTCCATAATAAAATGTCTTCATTACACTAGGGCAATGCCTTATATATATATATATATAGAGAGAGAGAGAGAGAGATGCTGTAGGATTCCCTCTGTGTCATGTTTACTTTATCTGTCTGTACCTTGGTCAGTCTGTATTTCTTTCTCATTTACTCCCTTAATCTCTCTCTCTCTCTTTCTCTCTCTTTATATATATATATATATATATAATCAGCATGTGACGGATGATTCACTATTTGAAAAAATATGCAAAATAAACGACTAAAAAAACGTGCATCTTTTTTCTTTTAACTCAACTTATGTTAAATCATGGTAATTTTTTTCACCTAATTGTGGAATGTAATAATTCCCCAAAGATCTTTACTTTATTAAGCAACCAAATGTAAAAAAATATAAAAGTTAGCGTTCTGTTCGTTAGATACATGTATATGCTTATTTTTGTTCGTTTTTGTTTTTACGTATTAACTTCGGGTAATATGTGTGTGTGTGTATGTGTGTGTGTGTGTGTGTGTGTGTGTGTGTGTGTGATTTTGAGTGTATATTTGCGTATAGGGGTTGTGTGTAGCGAAATAGTCATTTTCGAAAAAAACATACTCGGCGTGCAGTGTTCAAAATTTAAAAGAGGCAAATTCACTTTGTAATATTGCATGTCGAGTGGTGTTCCTGAACGTAGTCGATGAACAGTGGTCTCGACGTAAGCTATTTCGAACTGCAGTCGTGCCATTACGTTCACTTTCAGATGAATACCCTCGGAAATATAGAGATCCCACTTTACTCCGCAGCTATGGTTTAAAAAGTATCACTGATGTTTTTTTTACAATGATGGCCTTGCTATTAAATAACCCTCAAACTTTGATATGTTATTAAACAAGCAAGCCAAACAATGTTGTATTTAGGGAAAAAAATAATACTCTCTTCTCTGAGAAAAGTTTTACTCCAACGGCGGTGTTAACACAATTGATCTAAAATAGGAATTTTTAAACATTTAATATTCCTATCACCAAAACATGTACCTGCCTACTTACCATTTTCAGTGCATTACCTCCCTTGATTTACATTCCTCGGGGAAGTTCTTATTCCTACTGTGTACTAAGAGATCAAATGAGTTAGATAGATATGCATATATATTTATGATGAACTAATTTTACGCAAGTGTTTACCATAATCGGATATGAAGAGCGTCATTATTTTACATGTTTTAAATAAATTCTAGAAATAGATGTACGTTGTTTGAACATGTTATACGTTATCCTATTCAATTTTTCTTTGAACTTTGAGTATAATTTTTATGCACGTATTCAGGTTACCTGGTTGTGAATTGATTAAAATAAATTGGATGCTTTCAGCAAGTAACGTGTTAGGGATTTAAATAAAGGGTTTAATTAACTTTTTATGTCTACTTTGACAGTTAGCGGCACTTAGTGTCTATCATGTATTCTTTCTTTACCAATACCTTTTATTAAGAATAAATAAATGAATTTCCTTTTGAATTTTTTGTTGGATTATTTTCAGTCATCAAAAAAAGGCAGTTTTCTTTTATTTGTTTTCTTTGTTCAATGGCATATCGAAATTCGCGGTATATCTAATGCCAAAGCCATCCTTGTAGAAGAATAGTAGTTGAACTATATAACCCATAGCAGTCGGGGAGATAAGCGAGTTCATACCTTAACCAAAAGCATTCGTCTGAAATTGAACATAATAACATAACTGGTTATCGTATAGAAAAGGGAATCGGTGACCCGTGTTAAAAACCTAGATGAAACTAACTGCTATTCAAATCTTGTTTAGGCCGTTGAGAAAAGTATGTATCCACATTCTCTCCTCCAAGTCATATATAAATAATAGCTCACACTTTGTTCTTTTGCAATGTTTCAGTGAATAATGATTTTTTTCCTTGACTGCTTAATCTAGGGAAAAAAAACAATTCATTATTTCAGACCGACATCTCTCCGCTTAAAAATTACTTTGGATTACATCCTGACCGTGGCAAAGGAATTGGGTTAGTATCTATAAGCATACATACATACACACATACACTTATATATATATATATATATATATATATATATAATGTATTTCTATTTTAAGTTAATCCCTTACGTTATCTGTCAAAGTGAAAAAACCCAAATGATCCAACTCGTGAATAAACAAATACACACATTGATATTTGGGAGAAAAATAAAAAAATACGAAGAGACTAAAAACATACGTTTGTCTGAAAATAAATCAAAGAATATCGTAATGTGTAACCAAAAGAAAAAAAACTCTGACAGAGGACTAAGTAAACGACGAAACTGCAAGATACAAGGTAGAGCAAATATAAATATAGGTACCTAATGGATCAGACGAAATCTACGTTGGTTTCACATTTCAAGATCATCAGGATGAAGCTGATCCTTCGTCCTGATGATCTGGAAAATTGAAACCTTGGTAGATTTCGTCTGACACGTTAGGTACTTATATATATATATATATATATATATATATATATATATATATATATATATATATATATATATATATATATATCATCAAGTAGTACCGCGAGTACGGATTTCCCTGACTGTCTCTTGCCGTTCGTCCCCATGATTCGTTCTTTCTGGCAGGTTTTCTAGACTACATACAGTATCCATTCTGAGCTGTTGTAGATAAGTTTATATTAGTCAGGTAAACTTAGCACGTCCCTGTAAAGGGGTCCATAAGGCAATGCTGGTTATGCATTCATCCTTACTTCTCCAGGAGCGTCCTTCATGTCTTGTCCGTCTTATTTCGATAGTGGTCGTACACCTGCTAAGTGGCCATACACCTGCTGGTTCATATGATGGTAGTTCCCTGGTTTGTGTGTGTGTGTGTGTGTGTGAGAGAGAGAGAGAGAGAGAGAGAGAGAGAGAGAGAGACAGAGACAGAGAGAATCAATTTTATTTACTAAGATTGTCCTTGTTCGAGACTGACGGCTCAGATTGATTACCGTACATGTTACAAATTAGACAACTATATGTGTATTGAAAAGCCTAATTATAGCCCAGCTTCAGTGATCTGATGGAAGCGGTACGTTTAAAGTTACTTGACAGATGAAGTTCTTTAATACATAGGTGTCAACATAGTAACAACATGTACAGTTGTCACCCTGAGGTGTCTGTGTCGAGCAAAGTTAAGCTTAGTATATAAAACTGATTCATTCGTATATATATATATATATATATATATATATATATATATATATATATATATATGTGTGAAGATATAGTGCTATCTATAGAACCTAAATATTGCTTTAAAAAGCAAGTGCATGGTGTTACGAACGTTTCAAAACCACAAAAATGAATTGAAATCCTTTAAAAGTGGACAATGTCTTTCAGACACTTCACTTCTGAGAGTTGTCAGTGAAAATCGATTTTGTACAAGGGGAAATCAGCACTGGATGGTAACAAAGGAAAATTAGCAGCATTGAAGAAAAACACATTAAAGAAATTTCAGTAAGCCAGCAGAGTTAATGCTGGTGATGGTGTTTCTTCTGATGGTTTGAGAAGTTTAATAAAAGCAATGTAGAATATTATTACTTTTGGATAAACATTTCCGTTTTGTATTTTTTAAATAAATAAACTGCCAGGGTTGATAGCTACAGTTCATTTCTTGATGTCTCCATGATGGTAAACATAGTGGGACTGATTTCGCATCGGCAGGTCTGATTGGTCAACTGATGGCGACCAATGGCGGAAGTTGAATAATAACTACTCGGCGTCGCAGTGTAGCCGGAAGTATGTGTTCAGTTACTCGAGGGGAAATGTTGGTTTATTCTAATCTCTAAAGTTGTTCGGCAAACATAGTATTTTCCTGCAAACTGGTAAATGAAAGAACTTTTTTGGAGAGCAGACACACTGTCTTTGAGATTAGGGGGAAATAAAACATGAGATTTAGGAATGAATCTCAATTTAAGTTGGTGCTTTAACGATCTTCTTTAAACAAAAACTTGCCTACGAACTCGAGTTTATGAAGAAGACTATGGAAAATGGATAGCTCAAGGATGTAATCACCAACATAATTAAATAAAAATGCCTGTAATTTTCAACCAAACCAAATTTGAACCCGAGAGGTACCAGTATATCTAAGATTACCATGGATTGACAACGCCTCACTGGGGCGAAAGGAACAAATTTAAAGATCTATCAACCGTTGTTTCAAGTCAGATTAGTAAAAAAAATGTTATATAATAAAATATGATATAATATTAGAATAATATAATAGAATAAAAGGGTATGATATAATATTAAAAAATCCCCCCCCCCGGAATTGTATATCCAAAAGCAATTCTAATCTCCATTGTTTTTTAATAAACTTCTCGGATCATCAGAAGAAAACGCTATTACCAATACCAAACTCAGCTGGTTTACACAATTTTTTCGATGTCTTTTTCTTCACCTCTCCTGGATTTTCCTTGGTTACCATCCTATGCTTACTTCCTCTTGTACATAATGGATGGTCACACACAATTCTCTGAACAGAAGAGACCGAAAGAAAAAAACCCTTTTTGAAGGATTTTAATTCGTTTTTAAGATTTTTAAACGTGCATAAAAACGTGCACTTGCTTTTTAAAGCAACATATATATATATATATATATATATATATATATATATATATATATATATATATATATATATACTTACTTAATGTTGATAAATTATATGTCACTTTGTCGATTTTTAAAAGAGTGTATTTATAAACAAATATATACATTCAAACTAAAATCAAGAAGACTTCAGTTCCCTACAAACCGCAAAATAGCAACACTACTCAACGGCAAGAACAATAACATGGATGTATGTAATTGTCAATGTGGCTTCATTAAATGTCTTCAATTAAGTCAAAATAAAACACATGATTTTTTTTTAATATTTACCGCTTCTCAAAGAATATAGTGTTGGATAGCTGTAGGGTTATTCGCATCCAAGCAATAATTTCTGCATTTTGATTGTTGATTAACAAAATTAACAACAAATTTGCTTTGAATTCTGGTATTTTTATGTACCAGCAACAAGTTTGCAAATTTCAGCCAGTAAATACAATAATACAAGCCGATGATTTGATACTAAATAGAAAGTTAGATAAAAATTAGAAAAAAAAAATTGTGTTTAACTGAAGACATCAAAACTAATTTTCTCACGCTACTTTGATTTACAAAGAATAATTATTAAAAGCTTTTGTTCATTAAGATTGCAGAAAAAAAGTGTTGCTAATTGATTTTTTAAGTGTACTTAGTGACTGAAAATTTCCTCTACCTTGCCAGTCATTTAAAACAGAATCTCTATATAAAAAAGTAGGTAATAGGAACATAATCCAAACTTGTTATTTTGCAAGAACTTTGCTTCTAACAGCCATCTAATTTTCAAAAATCAGATGCAATATCATGAATTATCTAGCTCTCCTTCGTCTAGAGAAACGAATTTCCATGCATGATGTATGCTTGACGCACTCACTAAGGAGTAAAACTATATATTTTTACCTAAACCTTTGATACAGGCACAAAATCAATTTGTAAGCCGAGTACGGTAACTTAGCATTTAGTTTTCCTTCTCTGAGACGGGTGTTTAAATACGCCAGTCTGTTCTAATATTTACCCAGAGTGGAGATCAAAATAGATGGATTCCTGCCTTTTCTATGTTCATTGATATGGAACATAAACAATCTTTTTCAAGACATGATCTAGTATCCCTCTTTCCTTTTTCTACGACGATTACTATTACGCTGAACGTGTCTTAAAAGTGTAAGATGAAGTAGTGTAGCTGTGTAAGAAATTGAATGCGAACAGGATTTAATCCACTTTGATCGTACAATGTCTGGACAAGAAAAGTTGGGCATTCTATCGTTGAAGTTAGATCTCTTAGAGGATTTTCTTGGAAAAGTTGCAAAGTTAAACCAGGAATTTATATATTTACAACATACATAGACAGAAGACTAACTAAGCAAATATCAAGCATACTAACCATCTAACGTAGAGGAACATACGACTTGAAATTTCAGTTTCGGGTACTTTGTTTAATAGCATATCAACCTTCGTGGTTTATTTAATGCCAACGTCATCCTTGTTGGACTGTGGAGTCACTATTTAACCCATTAATCGAGGTATTCATATTTGACACTAATACAATTAAAACACCATATAAAGCACATTAAAAAACACACTGTATGCAGTAGGATAACTAATTTGCTCCCCATGAGCCTTATCAAAACCGAGAGCACAGGATATTTTACAGCTTCTCATATGAAGAGAAAAGAAATCACCTGTTGAAGGAATAATAGACCCAGCTTTTTTTTTTTAGATTTCGAGTGTAGAGGAAATCGCATGATAATATCCGTCCAGCCAATCATAGCGTTTTCCCAAGCTGGAACTGGGTCTGTAATAGTATGGGATTGTGTTTTGCTGGAGTTTGCGAAAACCACTCGAGGAAAGGAAATATGTTTTGACTGACCATTGAAACCCATTGTGCTCGCTATTTTTTTTAACAATTTGAGAAGGCCAATACAACTATCATTACACCCGGGTAACGCGAAGCTCATTCTGGAAACATTTTTCAGAATTTCTGATATAGCTTTAAAGAAAGTAGTAAAATAATAAAAAAAATAATAATACCTCTATAATATCATAGATCACAGTATATATCCATACAGACAAACCCAGTAAGAACAACTCAGAATAGCTATGAAATGACTCCAACCCATGGGTACCAAGAAAAATCTTATAGTAACGGTTACTGTAGGGAGAAGAAGTACGATCGTACTGCAAAATTTTGGCACTCAAGTTTATAGATACGTGCGTGTGCGTGTACATGAGTACCCGTGTATGTATGTGTGGATAAGTAATTATTTACAAACCCCTCGACCAGGTACAGGATAAGACACAATGTCGGCTTTAAGCGAATTACTGCCGGTTTGAATTCAGTTTTCATTCTCTTCGATTGGTTTCCGTATCGAGTCGAAAGAGACCAAGGAGTCATTTGCCAAAAGCTAAACGGACAACATAGACTCATGCCTTTCCCAAGGCCATAGATGCAAAATGAAACGGAAGTAACTTCGTTCAGTATGTGAACATAGATTCCTCATTTTTTCTCGGCATCAATCTTTATTCTCCATTGCTCCTAGCTGGTCTACTAAGCTGCACCTTGATGTAAGTAAATCTTTGCTAGTCAACCAACTCAGGCACGTTCATATGAAGGACTTCATGTGAGAACGTCGCTTATGCATTCGTCCTTGCTCCTCCACAATTGCTGCGTATGCATTTTCTTACTTGAATGTTTTGGGAGATGCGAGTCAAGTGGCTGTACAACTACTGTCTTGTGTAGTATTGCTTTCAGGATTTTTTCAAAACGGTAGGCAGCGGTCCTGCGTAGCTCCCATCTTGATTTTACACCTATTTTATTTGCGTCTCGGTGGTGCATCCATACATTTGTTTAGTATAGCCGCAGCTTGAAAGAAAATACCATTTGATTTTATTTGATAGATCAGAGATCCATATGAGTGATAACTTGTCATTAGCATTCCACACACTTGTTAGGTGTAATCTGACACCAGTATCAGGAGATAAGATATTACTGTTGAGGTATATGAACAGGGCTACTAATTTTATGGGCCTATCACTTAAAATAAAGATTGCCTGTTTTTGTTTGAAACACATTAACTCTGTTTTGTTTGCATTCTCATAAAGGTCAGTGTGTTATACAATTAAGGAATGACATTTTTATATTAATCTTTTTTGTTAATTACACTTTATTATTCAGTTTGGTCGGGCTTTGAACTATTCGGGTTAAGAGTTCAGGTCTAGAGCCATTGGGTACAGTTTTACGCTCGAGCACAAAGGATATGACAATCACCATTGCCATGATAAACCCCAGACAGGAAATGTGCTGAAGTGTGGATGACGTCATGTCCGGAAGAGATGGTCCTGAGAATTTGAGGATTTTATAAAATCACTATAGTTTGAGGCTGACATTGGACCATGCAGGCAGGCAGGCAGCTAAGTTCTCTGCCATTTGGGCATAGAGAATTGAGTTCTCTACTATTGAGGCATGTAGTTGGAGTTTTGCAGAACTCTTCTGACAAAGATCTTAAACATCTCAAGGTGTGAAGCGTTTTGTGAGGTCAGATATTATAGTTAGCATAGTAAGAATTGTGTCTCTCTCCTCGTGTCGAAGAACGGAAGTCAGAAGTTAATAAACCGTTCGTACCTGAACAACAGAGTCCGCCTGTTTGCATAAGTATTTGTATTAGACTGTATGTATTTTGTATATACAGTGGAATATGTAGTTGTGGTACTGTTATTATTGATATCCTTATGATTATGGCTACACAACAAATTATTCTTACTGCTTCCTATGAAGTAGGAATTCTGCTGGGGATGATGTATTCGCGGGAACTGCAACGCCATCTGCATGGTCTGCATCTGTTATCGTTTCTGCGGAATATTATCCATTTTTTTGTTTTTACAATCTTTTTTTTCTATGATTAGATCTTTGACGGTTCAAAATACGTAGTATAAGTAGAAGAAAACAAACACGGCGTTAATCTATCACTCTGGAAGATTCCAGCGACTATCAAAGAAATATCTGTCTCCATCAGGTGAACGAGCCACCTTTTTGTTTTTTGTTTTTTTCAGAGCATTATTTTTACAAAAAGAGTTTCTTTGGGAAGACCATATGCAACAGTATTTGAATCATATTTCAACTGTATATAGAATTGTATGCCTGGGAGAAATCCACGAAGAGTAGTGTTTCCTCTAGATTCTTTTCTCGTACTCCTTCGATGATTCTACGGATTGTTAGAATCTGTGAGATGTTGGAAAGATTTCTTAGAAAGCTGTTCTGATTTTTACAATCAAATTTACCTATTGCTAATCGGATACGATTAAAAAATAGGACATAATTAACCTAAGCAAAATAATTAAGCCTCTTTAGTTCATATTGATTCCGAGGTCACCTTTCATGGAAAGGGGGGGGATGCAATCTTTCTTTCATTTATCCATTATGTTTTGTATATACACTGCGTTGCATAATCGGAGAAGTGTGTCGTCAGATTTTCTTGTCTTCAAAAACTCGAAGGGTATTTCGCCAAGACAAGCAAATTTTCCACTTTATTATTTTTTTAATTGTGCGTCAAATTGTTCTTTAGTAAACTCTCCTAATCTTATATGCCATTAATATTTGGCTAGTTTTTCTCAATGATTTCTGATAGATCTTCGAGCAAATTCTTAAAATGTTCTGGGGAAGTCTTCTTGCCCGGAAGCTTTTAGTTTTTCCTCTTCTGGTGCTCTTCTTTCTAATCACTCCATTTCCCGTTGACCATACTAATCGTGATTTTCTATTTACTACTGAATTTGTAATTTTATCGATGTGGTCGTCACTATATTTTAATTGTTCTCATAGGCATACATTGAGCTTCTAAAGTTTCTGTGCGTTGGTATTTGTTGAGATGATTTTATTGATTAAGTGTGTTTTTTTTTAAGTTAACTCGTTTTTTAACTACTAATTACTTTGAACCAGTCCATTGGCTTAGTGCGTAGAGTATTCACCAATGACCTGGGAGACCGGGGTTCAGTTCGTGGTCGAATCTTACCAAAGACACAAAAAATGGTACTTAATCCCGTCTCGCTTAATACTCAGCATTATAAGGTACGGGTAAAGTGGAACAATCCAGGGAATAGAGTATCATCCTCCCCTAAATCTCGGTATAATAGCTATTGAGAAGGGAGCCTTCAGGTTTCTCTCGAGTACTGTTGCCAATTTGTCTTTACTTACTAGTTACTTCCTTGAAATTAAATTGTTTGCTTAGTATGTGAACTGATTTTGCTTCTATGCTTCGCTGACAATGTTTCCATATTCTTCATTTAGAATATGACTTTCAGATACCTTTTGAAAAATATAGAACTTGTTTCCAACATTTATTATATATTTATTGCTTATATTTCCTTTATGAATGGTTTTGTCTGTTTTTATTTCTTCGTTGACACAGGTAGTTGTTCGCCGTGACGCTTCTCTGATCGGAAGATACTCCTTCAAAAGAGAAATATGGTTCGCAGTTCGGAGAGGTTTTTATCTACTTTTTACGATAAGTATATAATCTAGTACGAATTTGTTTGCCAACTTCCCACCTTTTCAGTGGGGTCTAGAATACGCTGACTAATGAAACGCAGTTTCTTCTAAGCTGCGGTCATTTCGATACTGCTATATGGATGCACTACATAGGCGCTGACTAAACGGGTGGAGAAAAAGCTTGACAGCAACTACACAAGAATGCTGCGAGCAATTTGAAACATGTCCTGGACGCAACACCCGACAAAGCAGCAGCTATTCAGCCACTTTCCTCCCATCACAAAAAACTATCAAAGTTAGACGAACCAGACTTTCAGGACTCTGCTGGAAAAGCAGAGACGAGCTCATAAATGATGTTCTCCTATGGACCCCTTCACATGGCCGAGTAAAAGCAGGGCGACCAGCTCGAACCTATATACAGCAGCTCTGAGAGGATACGGGATATAGCCCTGAGGACCTGCCAGTTGCGATGAACGATAGTGAGGAGTGGCGGGAGAGGGTCTGGGATATCCGTGCTAGCGGCACGACAAGATGATGATGATGACGATGAAATCACCTGTAGAGGAGCAAGAGCACTGGAAAAAAGAGGTGGTATGCGTATGAAACTTAACTGTAAGGGATGATGAGGCTCCAACTCCGAAGATCTGGGGTGTGTCGTGTACCCCTTAATTGTCATGGCTTATAATTTTACTCTGATTAGGGGTGGTTGTACCAGTTAGGGTATGATATTTGTCACTGCCTCCAACCAGACAGGACTTGACACAAGGTCAATGATCCGAAGGCCGATTATAGTGGGGATTTATGGTAGGGGAATGTCGGGCACGAGCCAAGGCTCGATTCCTGCTGGTCTATGAATCTCATTGACCCACTGAGAGCAATGTGGGTCTAAAAAGCCAAGCTGTTTCACGAACCCAAATCTGGGTCCGGGCACAGATGCCGGGTTATAGTTTAAACTAGACAGCAAGGTCTAGTGCTATACATCGGGGAAAAAGGTGTCAATGTTGCAGCTCGCCCACCTGAAGGTGCCCCAGCCGATGCTGGGGGCATGTAAGCCTCGAATCTGCTATTGATTTCGATACCCATCCGGCACGAATGCCAAACGACCCAGCAAAAGCCAGGGAAGTGTACCAGTTAGGGTATCATCTACGGGTAAATAGATCTGTTTAATGATTATTCGTATTCGATGTGACCGTATGCATAATACTGTAAACAACAATCCTTATCATCATCATCATAATATCGTGCCATCAGCACGGATATACCTGGCCCTCTCTAGCCACCTCTCCCTATTGTCCATTACTTCCGGCAGGTCTTCAGGAGTACATCCCGTATCGGTACAGAGTTGCTGTATGTAGGTTCAAGTTGGTCGTCCAGCCTTTGTTCTTCCATATGAAGGGGTCCATAGGAGTGCACCGCTTATGAGCTCGTCCCTACTTCTCCAGCAGTGTCTTGCATGTCTGGTTCGTCTAACTTTGATAGTTTTCCTGATGGGTGGTAGGTAGCTTTACATATGCTACTTTGTTGGGATGCTGCCTCTAGGACTTGCTCAATATTGCTCGCAGCATTCTTGTGTAGTTGCCGTCAAGCTTTTTCTACATCTGTTTAGTTAGCATCCATGTTGTGCATCCATATAGCAGTATTGACACGACCACTGCTTGGAAGAGACTGCGAAAACCTATAACATGTAAACATGGCGCACTATTAACTTATAAAAGTGTGATTCCCAAACTTCTTGGTATAAAATAAACCAATATGAATTGAAATACCGTTAAAATCAATTAATCAATAATTATATTGCCTATAGAGTTACGATTGACATGAAATCAAAGAAAAAACAAGACTCCGAATTTTTTTAAATCTCTGTGCGAAATTCTCCTGCGGAAAAATAATTTCTAACTGTGCATTTAGCCTCATTAAAAAAAAAAATAGACTGCTGGGAACCATTTACGCAATTAATTGGCGATTTGATACTTAACTTTTATCATCTAAAAGATTGCTTCTTTTTTTCTCTTCAAACTTTCAATAAATATAATTTTCATTTATCATATTTCTTGAAATTATTAAAAGATGCAAAGATGTTGACTGTTAATAACTGGCCAAATAGACACGACAGATTACATTCCTCATTAGGACGGTACACTCGACAAAAACAAAAAAGATTTGATTCGTTAATTTTTCACTTAAATAAGTGATTTATAATTCAGGTATTAACGTTTAATTATGAAAAATAACTTCAACATTCAAATAATTGATTTTCTCTCTGCTTATTCCTTTGTTTCCTTGCCTATCTATCTGCCACTATTCTTCTAGTTTCAATCTCCTACTCATTGTAGTTTTAATTCATCTGATCGGACGACGACAACCGATGAAAAAAGTGATAATTATATGAAGAGGAAAATCCCGATTTGAAAAAAAAAAAAAAAAAAAAAAAAACTAATTGAGAAATCGTGTCCGGACCATTGAAACTAACATGAAATACATCATGTGTTTCACTCAAGTTGAATAATTGATCTCAAAAGTCATAATTTAAAAGAAAAGCATACAATCAATAATGGTCACTGATCATAATTGGCTTCAAATCCGATTCATTAATGCGAGATCCAAAGAGTTCATCGATCATTGCAATAGAAGTATTTGGCCAGAATAATCAATGGGTAATTTAACTAAATGCGCCCATAATTTATCTATCTTCTATTGATTAATCGAATGGCTGATCGTTCTAGCTCTGGTCGATTCCGCCGCATATCTGTTTATTATAATTTGAATCGGTATTAAAGAGGCTAACCACAAACACAGGCAAATGTATAAATGTACATATGTGCGCGTTCGCACACACACACACACACACACACGCGTGAGCGCGCGCATAAACACACACACACACACACACACACACACACACACATATATATATAGGCATATGTATATATGGAAATATATGTCTGAACGTACAAGTGTTAAATGCATATATAAACATATTTAATATATACTTTTAACATATTGTTCTTTTATACACTGAACCACATGGAAGTACTAAACCATTTACTTCCTGAAGAAAACATAAAAAGTCACAACACGTGTTGAAGAAAAATAACTTTAAAAACAAATCCCCTTGTTGACCTTTTTATTCTTTTTTCTATCAATGGACCAAAAAAAAGGTTATATATATATATATGTGTGTGTGTGTGTGTGTGTGTGTGTGTGTGCGTGTGCGCGCGTGTGTATGTGTGTGCGCTGAGGGTCGCCTGTGCGTTTTTATGTATATGAGATTATGTCAGTATTTACTCAAAGCATCAGCCAATTTTTTTTTAAAGCAAAGAACAGGTGGTTTGAATTCAGCAAAACGTCTAATAAGTAACTGGCGTTCTGCACAAGTTCCTTCCTGTGTTCATAAAATGAAACCCAAAGATAATTCAAAAAGCATACGGGTTGCTTAGAAAAAAAGAACAAGAACAGATATTATCCTATTGCGACATTTATATGCACTCATATATATGCACACACTCAGGCAGGCACACTCGTACACATAAATACATTCGCATCCCACTCTCTTCCTCTCTCTCTCTCTCTCCCTCTCTCTCTCTCTCTATATATATATATATATATATATATATATATATATATATATACGAAATGTAAAAAAATCGTGACTGCATTTTTCTTTTATTTAAATTAAACATTTTAAATGACTGAAACCAATTGAAAATGAACTAAGATTGATTAATTCAGTTTATTTGGTTTAAGGGAATATCAAGTCTTGAGGGTTAATTAATGCCAAATCCAGTTTATACATATATTAAATATGATTTTTACGTGATTGATTTGTTGGTCACATTATTTTTGAACTTGCAAGAACACATTTGTTTGCGCACCTTTTTTTGTCGAGAAATAAATAAGGTCGACACACATGTAAAATAAGAGATATTTTATTCCGTAGAGAATATGGTACACAGTTTGCCTCGCCGACTTTTGTAAATAACCTTCGTCGCATTAGTTTACAGAAAGTGCCTTTTAATAGTTTTAGACAAGTTTTTCTTGTGGTGGGGGTCTAGCTTCTCCACAACACATTTAAATGGTGTCAAGTATTGTAAAATAATTAAATAGTTCTATTTAACATATAGGTGGGACCCTATGAGGTTTTATCTAGTCAGAGTTGAACTGGGAGTAATGACAATGAAGGGGTACTCCACATTTACTAAAGTTCCAGAATCTGAGCCTCACCATCAGATAGTTCATTGGCGTACAAAGACTTTCTTTGTGGGTGTCTTACCTCTCTACAGCGAAGCAGTCAGTGTACTTAACAATCCCGGGTGAGAGGTCAGAACAAACTAAGAAGATTCGAATCTTAATTTGATAAATATTTCTGTTTTAACTTCTTCCTTCACTGGAATTACTAATTATGTTTTGCTTAAAAAATTTTAAAAATACGAATTAATATCACCATCATAAAAGAGTGCTGACTGCAAGTATTCTCTGATCTTTCTCTCTTTCTTCCTACCTCTCTCCTCTATCCTCTTTTTCTCTCCTATCCACCCCTTTCTCCCTCTTTTTCTCTCTTCTCTTTCTTTCTCTCCGCCATTACTCAGGGTAAGTCCTCTAGATGGTATTTTGTGTTTTCCCAATGCTGACGGATGTAAATTTTTGCTGGTTCGTCAATATTGGTACATTCTTGTGTACGAGTCATTTGTAGAAAGTGGCTTATGAATTAGTCCTTATTTCTCTGACTGTGCTCTACATTTTTTCTTTCTTTTAATTTTCTACAGACGTTACGTCAAAGCCCAAAAAATGCAACCATGCTACAGTACTGATCGGGCTATACCTTGGAAGAATTTTCGTTTTATTTTCATTTTATTATATTCAATTCCCCGAATCTATCTAGTGTCACTTTGCCTCTGGAGACATGAGTAAAATAGCAATTGATTAAGAATAAGCTTCAAGACATTTTAACCATTTTCCGAAGAAGAACATTTTGTTTGATATTGTGTAAATTAAAATAATTCTTTTACCTTGAAATGTCTTTGTTTGGTAATATTTTTACATTGTGATTTTTTTTTTGTACAGCAAAAAATATTGCCGCTAAAAGACACTGAAATCAAATTACTGCAACCGTGATACTTGTTTCAGTTTACTCAAGCTTATAACTGGATTACAATCAATTATCACAAATACACATCAATACGTGCTGAGAATTCATAATAAAAAAGAAAAATCAACAATGTTCAGACAGCAAAGGAACACACTGTATATCTTCCTTGGGCCTTCACACTAACCTTGAATGTTACAGAAGGTTGCAAACTATGCGCTTGTATAATTGTTACAACGAAAAATATATCCAAATATGAAAATTGTATCCGAATACAATTCTTCAGGATGCATATTCAATCGTAAAATCGACATTGTCTATCTTTAAGTTGCAATTATATATTCCGTCAATATATATATATATATATATATATATATATATTAATTATTCGAATAGTTTTTATATACACGAAATACTTTCAAATTATTTGTTTCATTATTTGGGGTAATGATTTTACCTTAACATGTTATGAATTAAGAAAATATACAGAAATAAAGAAGAAAGGGTCGCACTAAACTTAAAGTTTATTATTGCAAGGATATGGAATCAGTGACCTGGGTTCTAATCCTGGATAGCTGTTTAATTTTCAGATCACGCTAATACCCTCGGGAAATGTATGAATTAATCACTTTTACGACTTACCCACCCCTAAGAATGAGTAAATAGTTGGATAGACAGGTTTATCTTGGCTTGGTAAGGCAATCACTCTAGGAGAAGTAAAATTCTGAATTCAAATCACCAGTAATCCGCCCAAAAATTTGTATTGTGTCATATTCACCTGATGACCGAAAGGTCGCGTAAATACACTCGTATCAAGAAATAATAACCAATTTACTTCAATTGATAATCACGACTGGGCATACTTTTAATATGGGTGGTTGGTTGGTTGGTTGGTGGTTGGCTTGAAGTTTTGGAGGCTATTTAATGCCACATTAGGATTTTTCAATATATTGAACTAAGATTTCGAAACGATTACTTTGTAGATAACATTTTAAACAAGCAATAGCTCATTTGTTTGTACAGGATTAAAATTGTTTGGCTAAGTTTCTATCTATGACATATCAACCATTGTAGATTATTTAAAGCCAAATATACTTATACATATATTTTAAAGAAATGATTTTTGTTGATAACAATTTAAACGAGCCTGATCTGATTTTTTCACTAATTTCTACCTAATAGGAATGATTTTATTGATTATTAATCGTTGCTTTGAACACAGTTTAATATTTGCAAGTATTGCTATGTATCACTTATAAATCAATTAAATATCAGTCACTTGTTAGCACAGTTAAATGATCAAACAATATTGCAAACAATATAGTTTCACAGAAGTACACAGTTTAAATGCCAACGGTTCTATTTAACCCATAGATATGACCCTATCAGGCGTTTACACTCTGGGCCAGTGTTGACCTGGGAACGATTGCGATGAAGGGGTACTTTGCATTCCCCAAAGCTCCAGCATTACTGGAGCTTCACCATCAGAGTGTTTTGTGTCATATCTGGCATAATCGTTGTAGGAGTTTTAACTTCAGCAGAAATGCGATCGGTGTATTTTAAAGTCCAAGCTGACTGGGACAATTTTAATAAGATATCGTTCATATTATTTATATACCAATTATATAACATAATCCTATGTAAAAGCTAAGAATGCTGTGACTTCATTAACAATGAACAATTTCCAGGAATTAATGTTTTTCATAGCGCCAACAAGATGATTTTTATACTAATCACTAGTGACATATTTGCGGTTTTTGTCCATTTCTACCACCGTACAACTTGATGGGAAATGTTATCTTTATTAAACACTTCTAAACTCTGATGAATATCAATGAATCTCTCTACTGTACAAATAACGAATCGATATAAAACAAAATTGATTAGTGTTGTGCAAGGTCAGTTTTCATAGCGGGATTTCCTGGAAGCATAAAATTCTGTTCATACAAAAACTGTCAACTATATACGATACAGGCCATAAATAAGTGCATCAACAAAAAAAGTTAAGTTTCTTCAAACAAAATATACGACGATTTTATAATTTCCTTAAGATTACAACAAATTTTTTCAAATCAGCTCTTGCGTTTTATTTAATGTCAAATCCTGTTTACACATACGCATACATATGGCGAGGAGGGTGTCCTCGTGGACTAAAAGTTTAAGTGTTGGACTGCAGAATTGTAGTAAGCGAGTTCGAACTCCGGTCGCGCTCTTGCGTACACGTTCAGACAAATACGCTCGAGGAAGGTATAAACCCCCTTACTCTCCCAGCTATGGGTTAAATAGTAACACCACTGTTCTTCTAAATGAATGAATTGGGCATTATATAAGAAGGTTGATATGTCATAAAACAAAGAACACACACGTGATTTGTAAGTGAATAATTTGCAGAAACTTTATAGAGTCAAAACTCATTTGTCGGTAGACAGTAAAATGGTTTCATGTATTGGTATTGACACTAATAATTCTATTTCATATTAATAATCTATTTGCATACTGTTAAATGGTTTCAAGCGTTGCCATTTAACATTCGTAATTCTATTTAATCATTTGATTGCAGACAGTGTTAAATTGAATTATTAGTTAAATGATTTTAAGTATTGCTATTGAATATTAATCAATTGCTGGCATATATTCTAATGGTTTCGACTATTGCAATTGAACCTCATAAACAACCTTCCAGAACCTATCATATAAAATAGGGTAAGGTATTTGTTTGCCACAAGAGCAATATGAAGAATACCGTGGAGACAGCCATATAGTTGCTAGGGATTTCCCAGCCGATTGATCAGATCAGGTCTTTCTGACCGCCTGTCTAGTCCGGTAAAGGAAAAAGTGAAATGTTGCAAGTCACGTGACTACGTCAATTGTCGGATGAAGAACTGCCCAGTGACCAGGATGCCATCCACAAGCATTACGGGTCACCGCTTACGACTAACAGGTGGTCACGTTGGGTGTAGGGAGATATAAACCTTTATAGAGGAGCTGTCGGCTTATTTTAAAGCTCCAGCCGACAGGCTGGTATTGTACAATATAAACGTATTATTGTACATGACTCAGGTCAACATTAAAAATTTTGAAGTCGTGTCGAGGCACCAGGCGTCGTTTTTTGCTAATTTGAGAGAGCTCTGGACAAGAAAATGACCTTAATGCGTCTTGGTAAGCTACCGTTTTTTCTATAAAGAAATGCCTCATTTTTGGAAAAAAAATATTTTCATTTGTTTTCTGTATGTATGATGATGACTAATGATAATATTTCTCAAAGTATAATCAGAGAAACCTCTCAATTCATATCTAAAACAACAAATATTGTCTGATTAATGAAAAATACTATTTTTGTAATAACAATCAGACCATAAGTCTTTAAAAGGAACACGATTGAATATACTAAGACCAACAATTGTTTTCATCAAATCATTTAATAAACTAACAGCTGAAATAAAACATTTGTGAACATAAGAACTATGGTCAAAATGTTCTCTTTTTTGATTGTCTGGCATGTTCAATGTTGTTTAAGTTCTTTTTGATACTCCAGTAGTAGCCAGTTATCATTCAATTAACCCACTGTACCTGGTGGCGTGTCCATTGTTTTGATCCTGATGAAATCCTTCTGTTTGCTCATCATCCACATCGCATCAATCATCTGGAAATCTTTTTTGATAGTTATGTAAAAAAAACATCCTCAATACTCATATAAGCGCTATGTCCTCTAGATTTTCCGACAGTTTTCCTAATTTAAATTTTCGGGCCGGTAATTGCTTAGGAGGTTTTTCTCCACGTCAATAAACGATGTCCAAACGCTTCATTCCAAGTCATTCATTTAATTGACCACTTCATCATTCTTTATCAATTTTTTAATATCAATTTTGAAACCATTTTCACAATGTTCCTCATGTACAATAGAATTGGCGCATTCAATTGGGATGGCTTTAGTTGTAGTTAATTTTCAACTGAGAGAACAAAAGCTCTGAATGTCCTTGTTTTACTTCCGTATTGAAGGAACAAACGCAATGAGATGAATTTATGAATATCAAACAGTTGTGGCTTTGAAGGGCCAGAAGTGAATAACACAAAGAGGTGTTAGGTTTACAGCAGTATATAACTAGGGAAAAAACACGCAGTAAAGTTTACCGGTAACTGACTAGACTCACTTGACTCGTTTATCGAGGCAATCACTACTTGTGGTTTCTCGGAGGGTCCATACATTGACGTCATGGGGGTATATTATCATGACAGAAACAGAAGGTTTTAGGTTGTGTAATGGTTAGCAAGCTCGGCTAGCAAACCTACACGAGTGAGTTCGAGTCTCATTGGTGGCCCCTTTCATATGGCCTTGTGCCACATCTAAGCAAAAAGCTTAGTAAATTTCCACAAACAGAAGGTTTTAGGGTTCAAATTTATTGATTACGATGTCACTGTCCTACACGTTAGTCACTACCCTACGGAGGATCCACTTCCTAATAGATAATTGCATACATTTACATGACATGTTTGAACGGTTAAATATTAATTTTTCTTATATTCTTACAATGCTATAGATTTAAAAAAATCATATTGAATAATAATATCCGGCTTTCTTGTATTCGGTGGAGAAGAAAATTAAACCTCTTTAATGAATGGTTAGGGGTGTACTTATTTATGCATTTACTTGAAATCTCGTTAATAATAAAAGGCATAGGTCCTCTCAATCTATCTATCTATCTATCTATCTATTAACGCGTGTGCATATATGCTTTGAGTTTGAGTATTTTTTTATATTGTGTCAGAGGTAGACTAAATGACTGATGGAAACTATGATATTGAAAGTCCGCAAATACAGTGATGTATGTATCTATGAATATATACCAATGTTTACGTTCACAAACAAACACACAGTAAAAGAAACGTAACCATACATATATCCACTCTTGAATGCAAGTAAAGCCATAATATTGAATAAATAATTTTAAATAATGCATTAACTTTAAAGAAAGTTGAAAATAATGAGATAAATTTTAATGGCAACAAAAATATAAAACCAGCATCTCTATTGGTGACGAAATGATGGCTTATTATTAGGAAGAGGAAAGTAACGTTAAGAGCATAATACATACTTGCACATCTTGTAGAAAATATTCAATGAATAGGATTACAAATTTATTTTAATAATAAAATTCAATCTAATATAATCCTTATTAATCATGACTCACTTTTAAAAACACTCTCTTACACAATTTTGGCAAAACAATTCGCATATTGAACATACTACTACGAGAATATCCTTAAAATTAAATTACTACTTATTCAAACAAATCCTTTAGTGCTCTTAACAAGAAATATAGATTGATTGATTTTCACAGTCTAGATTTATTTTGTGTATTGTGTTTGGGAATCGCGTATAATGTATGTTCATGTCAAATATTTTTGGACATTTGATCCTTAAATATTTTTTAAAATATTTTTCAGCCCAGTCGGCTTGAGCTGTAGAATACATCGACAGGAGATCTGCAATGCGAAAGATCCCCAATGAGTGTCCAGGATATGACATTGAATTACTTGATAGTGAATCTCCAATATTGGATCTTGGGGGAGATAAGCGTCCCCCTGCATTGCTATTGTTTCCAGGTCCATTGTTACCTGGAGTAGCAACACCTGATAAGGTCCTATCCACGGGTCAAATAGTACTATTTAACATTTAAACTTTGCCCCAACAAATGACCTATGCTAAATTGAATGGTTATAAATGAAATATTTTGACCACTTGATTATGTGTTAACATAGGATTGATATTATTTGTTTACTATGACTACTTGGCCCTAGGGAGCTGCTTCGCCAAGTCTTTGCCAATTTTCAGGAGCAAGTTTATTGCTTGTCACCTGGAGCGTCCAAAAAGGGGGAATGACGACAGGATCAATGATTTCCACACTTGCCATGCATAAGACCTTGATTTGTGGACTTCCCCAAACATAACATCGCCTTGTGCCATATTCTGACACAAAGGTATGTCAGATAAATTGCAGTCTATAGTAAACCTCGGTGAAAAAGTCGTCATGAATGTAAAATATTCAACACTGATTTTTTTTTTTTGTAATTTAGAGAAGATATTATAAAAGTTACCATGTTTTATACAAAATCCAACAGAAAAATGATTAGATGTTCCAAATAGAATAAATGTATATGTTATTAATCAATTATACACAATAACAAATCAATGTAATCTTTATAATTCTTAATTACTAAATAATAGCTATGGCATCCTCATTATCGTCGTATAACTGCAACAATATTCTTTTAGTTGATTTAGCATTAACTTAAACGAAGTCGTTTAGTGTCTTAGGTTATGAGCGGAAAGTATAGAAAACTAACGTTTCCGGCGGTATATGGAAAATAGACGTAAAAAATACCGTATTCTATACAAAATTTAATTTAGAAATGATGACGTGTTCTAAATAGAATAAGTTATCGTTTGTTACATTTAAATAGGATTTATTTCCCTCTCCAGAAGCGCGATATTTCATTTGAAACAACATAATTCAACTATAGGGGGTGTCCACGTGGTGTAATGGTTAAAGCGATGGATTGCGGAATCGTAGTACGCGAGTTCGTACTCCAGTCGCACTATTACGTTCACTTTCGGACAAATACCCTTGGGAAAGGTATGAACCCCCTTATCCTCCCAGCTATGGGTTAAATAGTACCACTACTGTTCTTCTAGGAGAATGGCTTTGGCATTAAATGACCTATAAAGAGTTGATGTGCCATTAAACAAACCTTATTAAACTATATTAGCTTAAATTTCCAGTACCAAACTAACCTAAAGTTGTAAACCACATCCTTATCCTCCCCCATATAGTAAAAGTAATCATTTGTGAAAAGTAGCAAAATGAAACGTATTTGAATTGGTGCCATATACATAAAGATCTTAAGTACCAGTGCAATTTATTTCCCTTTATATATCACCTTTATTTGGATGAAATATTAGCTTCTAGAGAGAAAAGCATTAGTAAATCTCAGTGACACAACGGGTGTCAGTTGAAAGGAAAATAGACAGTGACTGCGTTCGTGTCAATTGGAGCAAAACCTAGTTTGTCCCCGGACGATCTTATATTTTAGTTTGTCAGCAGCATCAAACTTCAACTGGCTTGAAATGCTGCCGCCCCAAGAAAAGTCAAAGTGTAAAAACCAATCGACCAATGAGTAAACGATGATTAATTAGTGAAACGGATGATCTGCCGAGGTAGAAAAATACACATATAAAATGTAATCACATGGTAAAACATTTAGGCACTTAACAAAGCTACATCATATTTTTCCTTCTGGTTTTTCGTCATCAAGGTGACTGACTGTGCAACAAATCAATCGGAGCTGGAAAATATCGGACTCGTAAATCGATTTTCAAAATAAAAAACATAAAAGAGAAAAAGAAGGAAATAAAGAATAGATACAGACTTATAACAACCTTGCTTTTCCTGTTTTTTTTTTTTCTTGAAATTTTTCTTTTATTCTTTATTGTGAATTAAAATTCTTTGTTGAGCTTATTTCATTTTTCATCAGCTGTAATTTATTGCTTTAAATCTGACAACTGTTGAGTAGATGTCAAATTTTTGTTTCGAAGTCAAATTCGATTTTTAGAATCTAGAAGAAAATAATAAAATGTTGTCACGTAGGGTAAAAATGTCGATGGACAACTATAATATCATACAAGAACATATAAAAGTTTACAGGAGGTTCCTGTAGTGTAATTGTTCCCTTCGTTGGAAATGAACATGGGGACCCAATTTCAAATCCTGACCGAATCTGTTTGCATTTTACATTTGGCTAATCGATTGGAAGAGGTATGAATCCACCAATTCTCCTTCTTGCTATGGACAAATAGAAGGGCAGACTGATTTCTTTAAATTTGTTATGGCAACTTGTCTAGGAGAAGAAAAATTCTGAATTAAGACCTTGTAAACTCCATTTCAAAATAACTCAGTGCCACATCCTGCAAGTGCGTAGGGGGTGATCAGTTGATTTAGCGGTTTTCAGTGGACGGTAGTTACAAGGTAAAGAAGATAATGATTGGGTGACTGTTCAAAGCTAGAAAACATAAAAATAATTCGAGTCTTTGGTGTAATAGCGAGGATTTTCTAAACAGCAACTTTTGCGGATGTTTTTATTTTACGCGAAATTTAGAAAAAACGGGAAATATTATATTTACGGGCTACTTGTGGCGGCAATAAGAAACCGTTATTTATTCGGTTTAGAGTAAAACTGATGTACTGAAGGTACACCTTTTTTTTCAAGTGCCATCGATGCACATTTATTTAACGTTATATAATTCCATACTCCTTCAGTCTTCTTTCATTTCTGAACCTTACGGACTCACGCATCTGCCCTGTAAGAATTAAATTAAAAACCTTAGATGCAAAATATGCATAACAAATTACAAAACCTGAATTCTCTTTTAATCAAATTCCAGTAAGAAATTATGAACATTCCTGATGTGGAATAAGACTTAAACGCCAACTCTTGTAATATGGTTGAAAAAATTATTTCGGACTTACTAGACGAGTAACTTCAATATTCACTTGCTGACTGACAAACGAACATTATTAATCGTATTTTTATCTATATATTTCTCTACTTATTTAAGATATATTTTTCTAACTATTTTCTGCAGGGGATAGTTTAGAAACCTATTTTGGATGGAAAGGAGTAAAATTTGGCAGACACTTTCAGCAAACTAGGGAACATTTTCAAGGACGAAATTTAACATCTTTCCCCGAAAGTGTCCTCAGAGAGTGTATCTATGCCAGTATTCGCGGTGGTAGCTGACCATGAGAAAAGCTCGATAAATTCCAGCATTTGTCGAAACCTAGAAACCTGTTAACTGTAATTTCTTTCTGTAATTGCTTGGATCAGAGCCATAGGAGAAGTTTACGTTAGAACGAGGATTATTCGCTCAAGGTAAGGTAACATGTTTTGGAAATGGCAAACTGCATCTCGGTAAAGCACCGTTGCAATCTTTCGATGGATTTTCCTGGCTGCTGAATAATGTCTATGCAATCAGTTCCGCTTAGCCAGGAAGTGCCATAATTTCCTGCAGAGATCGATAATGTGAATTCCACACACGCCTGATCAATTCAGCAATTATGAAATCGCAACAGGTATATATATATATATATATATATATATATATATATATATATATATATATATATATATATATATATATATATGCGGGGGGTATGGGAGCGGGTGTGTTGTTTTAAGATTACACAACACCCGAACTTATTTTTCTATCAATCATTGGATAACGTCTTTATTTTTATCAAAAATATAAAGCCTATAGTACAAGAAATCCTTCTTTTGGAACACATATATTCCCAAGAAATCATAATTTGTTTTTAAGCTCATTAAATTAAACACGCACACATAAACATTATATATATATATATATATATATATATATATATACATACATATATATATATATATATATATAGTTGTGTGTGTGTGTGTGTGTGTGTGTGTGTGTGTGTGTGTGTGTGTGTGTGTGTGTGTGTGTGTTTAAGACACTCGTCGAAGTATGCGTATACATAGGGGAAAAGATCAGGATTTCGATCAACGTAAGAATTTACTGCAGATAAAAAAATATGGAACAGTGGTTGCATTTTTCCTTCTAAAACTTAGAATTGAATATTCTATACAAATAGTTGAGCTTTACATCAAATTTGCCCTTCGCTGCTTATTTATATAGTTTGAAAATCTTCTCAATTAGATGCAGACACTTTTCGGGGGAAGTTGTACAAATATGTTGATTTTTAATCCCTCTTCTCAGCGGCACTATAAATATTGTTCATCCATCTATAGAGGACCAACAAATTAACTTTCCCCTATACATGATATCGATTAAATGTAATCTGTGAAGGGATTGGAAAGGACTTATTCAGAAGAAAATTGCTATTACAACGGTTGCCGAAAGAGAGTGGTAATATAACCATCAGAATCTTAGGATAAAGAAAGCAAGTATAAAGACAATATGGTAAGTAATTTTGAATCGAACACAGTTCCAGTAGTCAGCGAGAGTAGCTTACTATCCATTCCCATTCGGAAAACCCCAGAACATGTTCATATATTGTTTCGTATTATTTCTGTCTCTTTCAACTAATGAAAACATTATATCAATATAAAGAACTCAACATAGTATGAAATGTATTCCACAGAGTAACCATTGTTCGGCTATATATATATATATATATATATATATATATATATATGTGTGTGTGTGTGTGTGTGTGTGTGTGTATATATATATATATATATATATATATATATATATATATATATATATATATATGTTTTCGTGCTCGCTCTTGTTTGTGTGTGTGTGTGTGTGTGTGTGTGTGTGTGTGTGTGTGTGTGTATTCTCGTGAAAAATATTGAAAATACTTTTAGATAACTCGGATTGAAAGAAAGGGAATTATTACACAAATAATAAATGAGAGAACAACGTGTAAAACAAAGAAGAAAACGAATTTATGATACGTGATTTAGAAAAGGATCCTGTTAGCACCTGCAAGAAAGTTAAAATTAATGATTCCGTTGTATACAACACAGGATCAACATCGCTTATTTTTATCAGAAATTAAGAAACACTTTCCCATTAAAATGACTGATTTATCTTTCTATGTACTATGTACAACCCACATCTTTCCCTCTTTGTCTTTATCATTATATATATATATATATATATATATATATATATATATATATATATATATGTGTGTGTGTGTGTGTGTGTGTGTGTGTGTGTGTGAATGTATGAGTGTATTTTCTTTACTTATTACAGAAAATCATTATTCAATTTTCAATTTACAAAAAGAAAAAAAATTCTTACTGCTAAGTAAGTAAATTTCTGTAGTTGTCATATTTATACAAATTCGTATCCACACAGTACAGAAAATTCTTGCGATAACTCAGTATTATAGTAAGCACTTGCTGCAAAAATTATATACTACTCTACATGAGTTTCAGTACTATTGTATGGCTACACCACTTTCTTATAGAACGCTTGGGGAAAATAAATTGGAACTATAGGAGTCTACATGAAATTTTAAACAAATCCCGAATGGTTGCGTGATTTTCTTACAGAACGCTTAGAGAAAAAGGTATATTAGAACTACAGAAGGAGTATACATGCAATTTTGAACAAATCCTGTAAGCAGTACCTTAAAAAACAACGGCTATACATTTACTTATATTCCATCATTCAAACCATGCAAGTATGGAGAGGAAGATACGCTGGACGCTGCAGAAGAAGTCAAGACGAACACATAATTGATGTTCTCATATGGTCTTGTACACATGGACTCACCAATTTTAGACGACCAGAAAAACTTTAACATCAATCAGTTTTCTGCAAGCACATGATGCCTTTCAAAAGACCTACTATGGCAATGGCTGATATTGACGGATGGTAAAAGAGAGTCAAGGACATCCACGCTGTTCACATATCTTTATGATTAAGAGTAAATAAAATTGTTCGTATTTGATAGAAATTAGGAATACCATTTATATGTATAAAAAAGAGCTAAAGATCGTTTAAAGATGTTTTCTGCAACATTTTTTAGAAATCGTGTACAAAATGTTTATGTAAAAATTCATTTGACGTTAAATAACCTACAAAAGTTGATACACTAAAAATTAACTAATCAGAATATTGCACTCTTATGAATCTTATCCTTGTATGCTCGGGCCGTAGAATACACACACCACATCTCTGCAGAGGGGTAAGCATACCCAAACGAGTGTCCCAGATATCACACTAAATAATCTGAAGGTCAGACTCCAGTCTTGGAGCTTTGGGAAAGTGGATTACCCATTCACTGCCATTGCTCCCTGATCCACTCCGATCCAGAGTGGTAACATCTGATAGGGTCCTATCTGTGGGTCAAATAGATGTGTTTGCCATTTGATCTGTGTGCAAGCAAACGACTTATGCTAAATTGGATTGTTTAAAATAGAACTCTTGATTATGTATGTGTCCGCAAATAAATGACTGATATTTCCTTGAATTCTTAGTGATACGTAGCAATACATGCAACCATTTAACTGTGAACAAACAAATGATTAATCTTGAATAGAATTATTTATGCTAAATAGCAGTACCTGGAACTCTTTATCTGCCTAAATTGGATTATTGGCATTACACAACAATACTAGGAAACATTTGATTGCGTGCGAATGTATAAATAGTTTTGAATTGAATAGGTTTTGTATAGCAATACTTGCAACTACTTAACTGTCAGCAAACAAATGAATGATAGTGAATAGAATTATTAGTCTTAGATAACAATGCGTGAAACTATTTTACTGTATTCAAATTTGATTAACTTTGGCTGGTTTAAAAATGATATAAAAATGTGCTTAAAGTCATATATATTTAATAGCTATGTATAAGTATGATTTAGCATCAAATAACGTAGTATAGTTGATATGCCATATGGTGCATCCATACAGCACTAACAAAACGATTACAGCACGGGAGAAATCCTGTTTAAAAGATCAGACTTCCATATGATCGTCAACCTATCAATACGAGACCATGCCTTTCCAATGCATATGTGGACATCGCTTCTTCAGATAAGCATGTTAGCAAACCTACTGATTTCATAGGATATCTACTTAAATTGAGTATGACTTCTTTTTAAACACATACACACAACTGCCCGATATATATATATATGGAAAAGTTTTACACACACACACACACACACACACACACACACACATATATATATATATATATATATATATATATATATATATATATATATATATATATATATATATATATATACCGCTTGATCCTAAAGAACGTACGAAGCAATTTTAATAAAATTGTTTTAAACACATCTAAAATTAACTGTTGCTTCAGAAATATTTCTGACGCCCAAAGACAATTTTACGACAAATGGTTTCTAAACTTTGGTTGCATTACAATGAAGCCACTCTGAATGAAAACAAAAAATAAAACAAAGAAAACGTCACTGGCATTCAATCAAATACTTTGTCACTCCTATAAACAAGATATTCCGTCTGATAGACAAATCTTTACTTTAAGTGCAAAAAGATTCTCAGCAGAACGTGTAGGTTTTTAAGATACCTTCTTCATGAAAACAAAAAGAGCCACCAAGTATACATACAGATGACTTTTATTATTTGAAATCTTGCACTTATCTCAACTATAAACTGATCCAAACATAACGGGCCATTCACGGTATCGACATTTTTCACATTTCATACAATAAATTTCCGTTTGTCGTTGTAGCATGTATTTGATTATTTCATACCATTCAATCATTTCCATCATCTTTTCTTTCCAAACATTATTTTAAAAAGATTTTGAGAATATTTTTGCAGTAATTCTGCCGAGTTCGAAATCGAGCAGTTATGATCTCTCAGCAACAGAATAAACTTGGCTCTCTTTATAACATAAAGCGATTAAGTGATACGGGTATGATAACAACAAAGTTCTGATAAATTTATCACTTAATTTGTTTTAACATTTCCATTATGAAATGGGAGAATATCACCCGCAATAGAATCACATGATCCTGTTCAAACACCAGTTTAAAAATTTGCCTTAAAATATGTAGTAAGAGAGGATATTTTTTCTTACAAGAATTGGTACTCGTCCAGCTAAATGCAAAAGTACAGATTGTGGATAGCCGTGACTTCTTTGGAGTTTATTCTTACTACTTAGACGCTCCCACCAAATCTAGTCTCGCTATACAGATATTCATTACCGCGGCTTTTGACTCATCGTATATTCCTTTGTATATCTTCCGAATTTATTGATAACTTCAATCACAACAAAATCCTAAAACTGTTCAAATGGAAATAGATGAATTCACTTGTGCCAATTCTTCAGAATAAACCTAGCACTAATGGCTACAGCAGTTTACTCCGCACCCTATCTGAGTTACAGAACGGGAAGATTATATGGTCCATTCATATTATAAATCCTCGTCGCTGCTCATTGTTCTTTGAAAAGCAAAATGTATGAAAAAATCTAATTCAGATATCGTAGTATTTTGTTGTGTAAATGATTTCTGATCTGGAGTCGACTTATTCATTTAATAACTTGAAGCAGTGAATATTGAGGTATATATTAATATCTTTAATGAATGTTTTATTCTTTCTCTGAGAAAATTTCTAGTTTCAATCTTAATGTATTATAAGATGTTTATTTCTACTGAAGAAGTCATACAATTGAAGCCTTTTAAATTATATTAGAGAATAAATCATAGGCTTTCAACAACACGTTAAATAAGAATTTGATATGGAGTCGCCAACAGTGTAATGGTTCCCGTTTAAATACGAGACGAGGTTTTCTTTGCATTTATAATAACGCTGATGTCACTGAGAAAATATGAATCTAAATATTCTGTTATGAATTAGGTAGATAATATAGCTGACTGAGCTCTTTTAACTTCATGGAGAAAACATTTTAGACAGAAAACTCTTGATTTCTAACCTATTAAGCTTCATTTGAAATTTGACCTTGTACCGTATCTTGTTTTGTGGTGTGGAGTGAAAAATGTATAAATGATGATTCGTTTTCAATAACACAGTAAGTTTTATTTGGAAATTAGGATACCGCCAATAAATACCATTGCATTAAAATATGCTATAAAATGAAATTACTCGGAACGCCAGTGATATTATGATTTATTGAAAGCACCCATTCAAATAAATCTAGTAAATATTTTTCAATCTGAAATTACCTTGTCGGGAAGGCCTTAGGATATACTGACAATATTCCCTGCAGAGGGGTAAGCCCCTCAAAAGCGGTGTTCTGAGTTTAATACTAAAGTGCATTTAGTGATGTGGCTCCAAGTCTGAAGCCCTCGAAGGAGTGGAGTACCTCTTAATTTCTATCAATCTCAGGTCAATACTGATTCAGTGTGGCGGAACCTGTAAGGGCCCGAGCAATGCGTCTGATTGAACTGCTTGAAAATTATCAATAAAAGATTTAATATTTGATACAATATATATTATTTCTATAGAGAATAGATTCTTAAAGCTATAATGGTTTAGAAAGAATTATGATTTCCATTACTACTTGCGACCACAAAACTCTGTGCTGATCATTTGAATAAATTAGAAATGTTTGATATCAAATAAACATGTGTAAATAAATCAATAAATACAACTCTTAATGAACAACTACAAAATGTAAATATGAATGTACATAGACTGGTAGGTTGGCTGCTTTGTTTTACGGCGTATCAACCCTTTTTGGGTCATGTAACGCCTGTTATATAATTACGGAATGATTTTATTTTATTAATCATTTTCGTTAATTATGTTATATCATTCGGTTTGGTTGGACTTTGAACTATTCGGCTTAATGCAGGTGCAGGTGCACACATTGAGTACAGTTCACGCTCGTGCGCAGAGGATATGACAATCACAAATGTCATAATAAAAACCCCGGATAGTAAATGAGACTGGGGTGTGAATAACGTAATACCCAGAAGCGAGAATGTGGTGATTTCAAAAAAGACGTCAGTTGAGATTTGAGTCTTGGCGAGGCCAGTCCAGCTGGGGGCTAGGGGATGCGCTGCACGTTTGTTAGGTCAGTTAGTTGAGATTTCACTCTGGGCGAGGCCAGTCTAGTTGGGGGCTACGGAATGCGCGGCGCGTTTGTTGGGTCAGTTAGTTGAGATTTGACTCTGGGCGAGGCCTGTCCAGCTGCGCGTTAGTTGGAGTCTGTTAGTTGACGTTTGTGTTGCAGTTCGAGGCAGTGAGAACCAGCTTCCAGCAGAGGGCTTAGGCCCTCAGGACCCCCGGTTGAGCAGCCCAGCAGAACGAGAAAGAAGTGCTGCTAAAGTCAGAGGAACTTGCAGTCAATATGTTGCTGTCTGTTCAGTCTCCAACTCACCTCTCACAACCCTTTCGAATAAAGTGTGAGAGGTATATTTTTCTAAAGAATTGTGTTCGTTCGTCATTATTCTTGATTATGTTTCCGCATGTATATGTATACGTATAGTTGTATCACAGCTATACAACACGCCGAATTAGATTTCAAACAATTCAGTTTAGTATAAGCATTGTTTTTTTTTTACAAGCAGTTGAATATTAATTAATTCAGTTAAATCTCAAAACAGCAGTATTCTAAAAAATTCAGCTGAATTTAAGTAAACAGTTTAGTTCTATTTGACCCATAGATATGACCCTATCAAGTGCTACCATTCGGGGCCAGCGTAGACCTAGGAGCGATGACAATGAAATGGTACACCGCATTCCCCAAGTTTCTAGCATTACTAGTTCTGAAATATCAGTTTGCTTAGTGTCAAATCCAGGACACCCGTTGGTGGTGGGGCGGTCTTACACCTCTGCAGAAAAGCAGATTGGGCAAGAACGTACAATGAACCCGATTCCCTAAAGTCTAAGCATAAAACAAACCTAGATGGTTTGAAATGCCATTAAAATCCACCAATCTATCTAAAAATAATTTATCATTATTTCAACATTTATTTTGTGGGTGATAAAAAGAAAAACTATTGGTGCATCCGATGTCTCTGGCCAGGACAGGAAAGAAAACCCGCGCGTTCCGTCCTCCTGTTTACTGAGTGAAAAAGCATGTCTATATACTAGTCTTAATAATAGCTGAAGTAAACAGACAGATAACATTGCCAATAACAAGAATTCATTAAAAAGAAAAAAAAACATAATAATTAAAATTAGCTTCATTAGTTAGCATGTGTGCAGCTGTTGTTTTGCAATAAATAAATAAACAAATAAATGAAATAAATAAAATATACCTTGCCGTTAAGCAGTTCACTTATTTCAAGAATAAACCCTCTCCTGCCTTCCTGCACAAAAACGACGCCAGGATCACTTATAAAAAACGTAATTAAACAGGTGAACTAATTAAATTTCGTGAACAGCAGCGTAATTTCCTTTTATTATTATTTCTTTATTCTCCCAGGTGCATACTTATTTTCTGCTTTTTTTTTCGCCGCAGGTGTCCCAAATGTTTAACTCAGTGTGACAGAAAGTAATTTTCTTAGAGTTAAAGAAAAAAAACAGTACATAAAATAACTTAGTCAAAGATCATTCTATTTGAGTTTGTTTCATAGTAAAGAAAATATTTTTTCATTATTTCTATTACATAAGGTCGCTGTCAGGCTCGTACGAAAACCACAGTGAGAAAAGTTACCTCATCAAAATGAACTTGATAAGCGTTTTATATTAAAAAAAAGAAAAAAAAACTCTTGATTTTTATTTTCAAGCAAGACTCTGGGTTTACAGTGAAATGACCTTCATAAAACGAAAGAATCGACTTGTTTATTCTCTTCCACATAAGTGAATTAATTACCTTTAATATTCCATAAAAAATAACCTAGATATTTATAGTGGTATAAAAAAGAAAAAAAAAACGAGAGGGTTGTTTAGAATATTTATAACGATTCAATGTATGAGTTTACCGAAGCCATTTAGCACGCAAGGTTGTGACACAAGGTCAATTTTACTGTAGGCCTAAGCTGTTTGAATTCAGGGTTTCCTTATCGTAGAGTGGATGTCTTACCAAGGCATAAGATCCTTGTCTATTTACCTAAAGCTGCGATTGTGTACTATGGAGTCGTCTCCTTTCCAAGGTCATCGGCGCGAACTGAAATGCAAATAGCCTCATCCATGGAATTGTCTATTCCAATTCCTTAGACGATAACCATTACGCTAATCTCAAGTGTAGCAGCATTCAATTTGCACATATATATTGGAAGCAGAAAACTATACAATAAATTCAACCAAAATACGCTGATCTAGAGCACACACACACACACACACACACACACACACACATATATATATATATATATATATATATATATATATATATGACTGGTTGTGTTAAAAGATACTTTATAATGAAATGAACTTAAGATATTGTTCAACCTGAAGAAAGAACTATATGAAATGTCATCTTGTATGACTTTAAATCGGGTTTAGAATGTTTTTGTTTTTTTTTTAATTCAAGGAAAGAAATATAAAGAATTGATAAAGAAAATCTATAGATTGAGATCATCAAATTATCTTTTGTGCAGTCGGCTGGGGCTGTAGAATACACCGACTGCTCCTTGAAGTGCAGTATACGTGGAATATAGTATTCCGTGTTATTCAGATGAACTCGAACATATTAAAGCGATCAAATTCAGTCCATCAGTGTATATTACGTCAATTGATAAAAGCTGAGTTTGGTTGAAAATACTAAAACGCTGTATAGTTAATTTGCGAATAAACAGATCATTCAATGTCATTTGAATGAAAGTAATTCGTAAAGTGGTATTGCATTTCTTTTTTATATTCTTTTACTTTTGTTACACTAGTGTTATTAATCTGAGAAACAAGTTACATTTGGTGTACAGTCATACAACATATATAAGTTGGCGACCGTAGTCATGGGCGACCAGAAGGCTCTCTTTTTCAATAGCTACTACACTAAGGTTTTAAGGGAGGGCACTACTCCTTTCCCTGGATTATTCCATTTTTACACTTGATACGTATCTTAAACTGTTGAGGGTTAAGCAAGGAGGTATCAAGTACCATTTTAAAAGTCTTTGGTATGACGCAACCAGGGATTGAACCCAGGCCTCCCGGACTATTGGCGAACCCTCTACTCATCAGGCCAATGAGCTGGCTCACACACACACACACACATACACACATATATATGTATGTGTATGTGTGTGTGTGTGTGCGTGTGTGTGTGTGTGTGTGTGTGCGCGCATTTATCATTATTATTATTATTATTATTATACTCCTCTAGAATTTTTCACATCAGTATTAGCTGATGGTTTTTCACTGGAGCTTGAGTGACAGCAAGTCTCCTCAAGTCTTCAGGACTCGTCTCAGTATTCTGGCCGTCCTCAGCAATGATGTCGTTTGGATAGTCTCTATCCGTCCGCTGACTTCCAGGTCCTCCAGGCCCTTTAATAATCCTTTAGTTACTGTGCCTAATGCACTAATCACAATTGGCACAATCTTTACTTTCATGTTCCACAGTTTTTTCAATTCTCTAGCAAGGTCGAGGTACTTATCCTTCTTTTCACTTTCCTTCAGATTTATTCTGTGGTCCGCCGGGACAGCAAAGTCAACAATTTTGCAGATTCTCTTTCTTTTGTTGATTATTAGGAGGTCTGGTCTTCTGGCCGGGATCAGGTGATCCGTTTGTATGTTTAAGTCCCATAGGAGTTTATGCGAGTCATTTTCCAGGATTATTATCATTATTATTATTAATATTATTATCATTATTATTATTACTCATTAGAGTTTTTCACATCAGCGTTAGCTGATGGTCTTTCACTTATTATTATTATCATTATTATAATTATTTTGATTATTATTATTATTATTATTAGAATCAATACATATTTTACATGACATTCTTGAATTTCATCTGTACATGGGGAAAGTTTTTTTCTCTCTATTTTAGTTCTCTATGATATTCATAACGTAGTGGTATTTTATTTCATTTTCATATGTCAGAGACAAAAAAGTCAGTTGACTTTTGATATTTACTGACATATACTAGATAAGAATTTAGGGTCACTTCCGCCCTGTCCAGTCACATCCGTTAAATACATTTTTTTCATATTTTGCCATCGTTTTTTTTTTTTTGGCACTATGAGGAATGTATCCTTTTTTTCTTGTCGGATTTTCCTTTCTTTTTCGTTCATATTCTACTTTTTTCTCTTTACCTTAACCTTGGTATGTTTGAAAGCACGAGACATAAACCGGATTCATCCATCATCGGCAGTAATATATATATATATATATATATATATATATATATATATATATATATATATATATATATATATATATATATATATTAGGTTTTAGCGTAGCTTACAATGGACAAGTATTGGCTTCTTTTTCGAACGACGAACATTGTTATATAAAAAAACTAAATCCAAAGTTTTAGTTCATTTTTCAGACTTTGATTTAATCGAATATGAGCAAAGTCCACTCTTATCAATTCATATCACGTTTATTTCGAATATCTTTTTCAGAATACTTGGATATCTAGAGCGCAGGATTGTTAGAGTTAACTAATTTTAGTTTTTAGTTAATTTTAATTTTTTTTAGTTTAGCCTTTACAGCAATAAATATCCAATAGTAGCCTCACCAAAGTAAAAAAGAAATATTAAATATTACCACTGAGGTGTAGAAAAACCGGCAGTCAACGTGTCTAGACAGCAGTCGAAATATCTAAGCATACGTTTGGATGCTTGGACAGAGATCAGAATAGCTAGACAGCAATGTAGGTGTCAGGATGCTATCACTTTATTATGCAAGTTTCTCTTCTCAGTTTATATTTTCATTTTAATTCTGAATTTTGAATTTTAAGATTAAAAGATAAAAAGATGTTTTGATACTCACTCACAAAACATATTAATTCTACCACCTTCATATTGTTTGATTAATGTTTCGTATATTTCTATTGAATAGAACACAATCTTCATGAAAAATCTTATTCATAAACTTTTGTCTAAATGTATGCATTGACTCTTCAGATATACGTTCAAATAGTTTTAGTTTTTATACTACTCAGCTGGCTAGCATTTGAGTACTTTTTTGTTTATTAAACCTTTTTTAAACGATTGTTTTTCTCATCTAAATTGTGTTTATCTATCTATCTATCTATCTATCTATCTATCTGTATATATATATATGAAGTGAGAGAGAGAGAGAGAGAGAGAGAGAGAGAGAGAGAGAGGGGGGAGAGGGAAGGGAAATGCAGCTGTCAAATTGAACGTAGTTGAACATTGTGCCGTTAGGTGTCACGAGTCAACACTATTTTAAGCCAGTCTAGCAGCTATTGTGTTTCAGATTTGACAGGATTTTTCCCGTGTTTTTAGAGCTTGTTCTTTTTTTTCTGGTGTTTTCCAGAACAATTACAATTTTGCGACTCCTGATAAGATAGGACACTGAGTAAGCAGAAAGTGAACTTATTTTATTTTTTTTTAAACTATCTTTTAATTTTTGCAAACCTTTTATTATTTAAAATGTGGAGGATGAAACTCAGGCCTCGGATTGACGTTGGGGTGTAAAACGTGAGCAAATCCCACTTGCATACCAAGTTAAAAAGCCCATATTCGAAGTGTAAATGACGAACATCTATCTATATATCTAGGAAAATATGATATATATATATATATATATATATATATATATATATATATATATATATATATATTGAGAGAGAGAGAGAGAGAGATGTGAAGAGAGAGAGACAGAGAGAGAGAGAGAGATAGTGGTATAACTGTATTGATTCACTCTGGTCTGTAATAATTTCAAGACTAATTAAATAGCAATACATTCCTGGAGCTGAAGTAACTATAACTATATTTAATTTAGATAAGTGTACGTTCAAAATAAACAGAAAAAGAAAAGTGTTAGCAAATTGTATATCCTTTGGAGCAATGGCTTTTAAAAACATTTTTCAATAAGTTATTGTGATGTTAAGACATACGTCTACTGTCTATTATTTAACAATTAATTTTGTTCTCAATTGACATCCAGTTGAGACTCTATAAAGGGCGAAGTAGAACATAAATTTATATTGTCCCGAGGATATTTCTGCATTTTTTTTAAAAATAATTGAATAATTTCATGGATGAAGTTCCAACCAAAGCTCTGTTGTGCATTTTGTGCAGATATTTTCAGTTGATAACAAGTATCACACAAAGTCCATTTCTTCCTAAGTATATACCATGAACTTTTGATAAGATTGCAAGCGCTTTTTATGGAAAAGCACCTACAAATCATCGCTTCGTCATATCTTTAAAGAAGACAGAGTTCTGTGAACTGAAATAGTGTACTTGATGTTTTCAAAATATCATTACTCCTCCAAAATTATTGTTTGTCTAATCTAACCATATTGAAAAAGTCATACCAATATGTTCAGCTGAAAATTCTGAACGAACTTTAGAAATTATAGCCCATGAAATAAACCTGCTCCTAAATCTGTTCTTTTTGGGGTACTAGGAACATATTTTTTCTATTTTCATTCTAGCTACTTTCAGACTTTATTTGGCTTTTTTTTTTAGAGTTCTGAGAATGCTTCTGCTGATTTTAAAAACTCAATGAGTAAAAATTGATTATAATAATAATTTTTAAAAACTTGGAAGCCCTAATACTGGCTGTGAGAATATAAAAGCAAGACACAGAAATGTGATTCGGCATAGAAAAATGCGTTTTGATTATAATCAGAAGCACGAAACGATAAATGACGAAAGGAAGAGAATTACCAAACCAAGAAAAAATCGGAACGCCCAGAAAAAAGGAAATTTACAAATATCTAGGAAAATTGGAAACATACACAATCAAATAAGTGGGGATGAAAGAAAAAAATTAAAATGAGTATCTCAGGAGAACGAGGAAACAACTTGAAACAAACTACATAGAAGACATCTCATATAAGAAAAGAACTTAAACACATGGACCATGGAACAAGAAAACTCCTGACGATGCATAAGGACTTACATCCCATGCATGACGTTGACAAACTGTATATGTCAAAAAAGAATGAAGAACAGAACTCGACAAATATAATATAGCGCCAATGCATCGCTACAAAGACTCGAAAACTATATTTAAAATGCCGAAGACTGAATACAGCGTCTTGAAACAATACAGACAACACAAGCATCAACAGAAATTGAAATAATCAGAAAACTAAATAGGAAGAAAAAAGCAATTGTATGTACATGTCAAACGACAAACAAGTAGAATCTCCCTCGGGAAAACTAGAACATGGGTGAGAAAGAGAAACCTTCTGATAGCAACAGAGAACAATGCCATAAGGACTAACAATTTCAAAGCAAGAATAGAAAAGTCCAATAAGATAGCAGATGTTGGTTATGTTTTGAGAGATCCGTCTTTTGATAAACAAATGCAGTTAGTGGGCGCAGAAAGAGTAGAAGACTGGATACCACTCGGTGTGGAAGATGATGCACTGGGAATTATGCAAGAAGTTTCAATTTGACCATACGAACAAATCGTAAAAGCGCAACCCGGAATACACACACACACACACACACACACACACACACACACACACACACACACACACACACACACACACAAACACACACACATATATATATATATATATATATATATAAGACCTGAACGATGACTGTACGCACTCACATGCACGGGTGTCAGTGTGGATGTATTTTGTCAGTGGGTTCTTGTAAGTGCACGCGTATCTAAGCATGTCATTAGTTATCTTCTCGAAAACGTTTAGATATAATTGATGCATGGAGTCTGTTAGCACGTCGTCATACGATTCGCGATTACTGAGGAACCAAAACAAAGTTTGTACTAACTCTACCACTCTGCCACATTTACAATACAGCATATGATACTTTTTATTACAATCCAAAAAAAATTCAGATGTTCGTTTGTTTGTCTGTCAGGTTATACGGCATATTAACCTTTATAGGTTATTTAATGTCAAATCCATTTTTATTCACATGAATAGTTCTATTTCAAGGAATTCAGTTTAGCATAAGTACACAGTTTAGTTCTATTTGACCCATAGATAGGACCCTATCAGGTTCTACCCCTCCAGGCCAGAGGGGACCAGGCAACGATTTCAATAATGAGATATTGCACATTCCACAAAGATCTACCATTACTGGGACACCATCATCAGATTGTTTAGTGTCATAACAGGACATTCGCTGCGGGGTCTTACTTCTCTGCAGAGATGCAATCGGTGTATTCTATAGCCCCCAGCCGACCGAGCAATGAAAATCAGTTTCTAAATGCAAAGAAGCAGAGGTACCCCGCGAAAACAATTACCGACGCCGACAACGCCGATGATATAGCAATTCTGGCAAATACACCCAACCAAGCCGAAACACTACTGCATAGTTTGGAACAAGCCACCGCAAGTATTGGCCTCCATGTCAATGCACACAAAAAGGAATACATGTGCTTTAATCAAACAGGCGACATTTCCACACTAGACGGAAGCTCTCTGAAACTAGTACAAGGTTGACCTACCTAGGAAGCAGTGTCTCATCTACCAAAAGAGACATCGACACGCGGCTTACGAAGGCATGGACAGCTATCGATAGGCTATCGATCATATGGAAGTCAGACCTGACCGATAAAATGAAACGCAGCTTCTTCCAAGCGGTCGTATCGATACTGTTATATGGATACACTCCTCGGGCGCTAACTAAACGGCTGGAGAAAAAGATAGCCGGCAAATACACAAAAATGCTGCGAGCGATATTGCACAAGTCATGGAGGCAACACCCCACAAGGCACCAACTATACGGCCACTTGCCTCCCATCACAAAACTATCAAAGTTAGACAGACCAGACATGTAGGACACTGCTGGAGAATCAGGGACGAGCTCATAAGGGATGTACTCCTATGAACCCCATCATATGGCCGATTAAAAGCAGGACGGTCAGCTCGAACATACATACTGCAGCTCTGTGAGTATACGGGATGTAGCCCGGAAGACTTGCCGGAAGCGATGAACGATAGGGAGGAGTGGCGAGGGAGAGTCAGGGATATCCGTGCTGGCGGCATGATATATATATATATATATATATATGCTGGGATACTACGTGCAACCTTGATCCCCCACTATCAGCAGGAGCTGTAAAACACGCTGGCTGTACGTCTGCAGAGAAGAAAGACTCTATTCAAGGAGAGTTTTGGATATGAAATTAAACCATCTACTTCTAACGCTCCGGTCCTGGATATTTTAGGAATGTTGAGTACCCCTTTATTGATATGATTGCAAGCTCTACTATGACCCCGTGTAGTAGTACCAAGATCAGACCAAATAGTGGGATTAAATCATTTATAACTTTATTTGAAACCATTTAACTGCATACTCACAAATGGGCTATGACTCGTTTCAAAATGTTACCAACAGACTATTTGTATACAAATCATATATATATATATATATATATATGTGTGTGTGTGTGTGTGTGTGTGCGTGTGTGAACAGGATTTGGCATCACATAACCGAGAAGGTTTGATATGCCATGTAACCTAACCAGTCAACCAACAGACCAATCAAGATCTCCAGAAGTGGAGCCTCGCCATCAGAATCAGTTTAATGTAATTTTCAGCAAACCCAATCTTTTGCTAGGTCGTCTCCCTCTGCGAAGGATACAACGCCCTACCGACTTGGTTAGTGAGTGAGTATAGAAATATATATTCATTCATTAGATGAAATAAACGAATATGTAAATTAAAAAGACCGAAAATTTGTTTTGCAAACAAAAGAGTTAGCACAAGATAATATTTATACGAGAAAATACAAAAGAGAACAATGTGTGTCTATCATTCCAAATTTACATTATTTTTCTTTTCTTTCTCTTTAAAAGATGTTTTAGGTTGAGATTTTATTCAGTTCCCTTTTAAATATGTTTACCTCATTCTATGATCCATTTAAAATCACACCGCCATAGTTTAAGTAATGTGTAATTTTTCATACTGTATATACCTCATTGTTTGTTATTCTTACAGTCAATTTCTTAGGTTCCTGCTTCTGAATATATATATATATATATATATATATATATATATATATGTATGTGTGTGTGTGTGTGTGTGTGTGTGTGTGTGTGTGTGTGTGTGTGTGTGCGGGCGTGTGAGTGTTTAAATATATATATATATATATATATATATAATTTCAGTCATATTTGAGCGTTGTTTCAAAATTTTCCCTACTCAGCCATCTTTATTTTTCCCACTGAATTTAATTTTACATTCCTTTGTTTATCTCCCGTCTTACAAATTTCCTGTCTCTAGTCAAAATTGAAGTCAAACCGATGTAGATTGAGGCAACATCCTTTATTGAAATTTTAAAATTAAACTTTTCTTCAAACAAAGCCCAGTAATTGTCCTTAAATATTGTTTTTATAATTTTTTATGTTTTCCTTTTAGTTTCTCTCTGCTGCAGGTTGTATTATTATCTTGTTATATCTCGATAAGTCGACGCGTTCATCTGATTATTTTATTTTTTTCTATTTTCTCGTCAATCATTTTCATTTCTTCCCCTTCAACCTGGATACTTCCTGCCTGTGTTTTTTATTCATGATTTTCTTTTGAAAAATGTACTTGTAAACCTGCATAGTGTATACTCGTATACGCATTGAGTTTTAAACTTTTAGACCACAAAGAGTGTTAGCATATGCATAAGCTGTACTTCTATAAGTTTCAAATTCACATATATGATTTACTGGTTGATTTTAACGGGGTGTCAACCTGTTTGGGGTTATTTTCTAGCAAACTGCGTAATTTGTACGTTTAGATTTATATTTCTGTGTAGTTTCTTAAAATTTTTAGTTCAGGGTAATATTATATCAAACATTCCTTTCAAATACAAATAATTTGCTAACAGATATATTTCACCCAACGATGGGACGCAAACAAGTACAGCAACTCAAAGTCATAGCGGAGTAATTTCAATGAAAAGGAAATCTACAATCTTTACAGATCCAGAAGTTGAACTTCCAATCAGATGCAGCTTAGAGTCATACCCAGGAAACATCTTTAAGATAATATTACTCTTCTGCAATGGATACAATATAGTTTAACCCCACAACGGTTGAACTAAAACTCAAATATAATTGAAACGAGGACAAAAATTACTGGCTAACAGAAATTTATTCGATGATGAGTATATAAATATGAATGTAAGTTCGATTAATTCACGAAGTCCATATACACGAGATCTTATTATGAATTTTTCAATGATCCACGTCTTTATCACTTATCACTTATATCTTTATCTTTCTGCGATTCCGTTTCAATCATCATTTGACATATTTTCTTGCAAGTCACTCCCTATGGTTTTTCTTTTTCTTTACTGACTTTTTTCGTTCTTTCTGACACTTTTATTTCTTATTTTTTTCTCTGCATTTTTTCCCTTTTAATTTTTTTCCATCCTTCATGCTTCATGTTGACCGTTTTTAAAATTCCGGTTTTTTGTTTTGGCTTTTTGTTTTTTTTAACTTTCCCACAGTTTTAAGACATTAACCTAGAAACAAGCCTTCATTTTATTTTGATTATTCAGTCAGTTATTCGTCTTTCAAATTTATTTTTCACTTAATTCATTCCTTTTCCTTTTTCATTAATTTGTTTTCTCACATCTGTTTATTTTCCTTGAAACTTAAATGACAGTTACTTAATTTAGCTGCATTCAGAACCAGGTTGAAATGAAAGAAAATGCTGGTTGGAAATAGATTTTTGCGCCAGTTATTAAAGTGGAAATGAACAGAGGTGAAAATCAGTAGCTAAAAAACATATTTTCTTTGCACAAAAGACATCTACAAGCTAAGTACTGCGGTACATATGTTACTAAAGACAGATATAATTAACAACCATTGCTTTGTGTTAAAGGGTAGGCGAATATGGAAATCAATAAAGGACTGTTTTCTTTTCAAAATAGTAATAGATAAGAAAAATCATCATCATCATCATCATCATCATCAAGTCGTGCCGCTAGCACGGATATCCCTGACCCTCTCTCGCCACTTCTCCCTATCGTTCTTCGCCTCCGGTAGGTCTTCAGGGCTACATCCCGTATCCTCACAGAGTTGCTGAATGTATGTTCGAGCTGGTCGTCCTGTTTTGCTCGGCCATATGTGGGGGGTCCATAGGAGTACATCACTTATGAGCTAGTCCCTGCTTTTCCAGCAGTGTCCTGCATGTCTGGTTCGACTAACTTGGATAGTTTTCGTGATGGGAGGTACGTGGCCGTATAGTTTGTGCTTTGTGGGGTGTTGCCGCCGGGACTCGTTCAATATTGCTCGCAGCATTCTTGTGTAATTGCCGTCTAGCTTCTTCTCCAGACGAATAAGACTGTTATAATATGACTAAATAATTACTTAGCAAACTGTTACTTTTTCTCTCTTTCAACTATGGTTAATTTATTGCTACTTTCAAAGTAATTTTCATGAAGTTATGCATAATGAGACTCATAAAAATATGTTGGGTCCTTTGAAAATATGCCAAATTTCTCTAGTTTTTCAAGTCAAAAACTTTAACTTTTTTCTGGTCTAATACTTAAATTCAGCACTGATAATGGGGCAAAACTATTAACCTGTCTTAGTGAAAATTCTGAATTAATACCTTCTATTTATCATTACTTCATATGCGTCACTCATCTTTGCTTTCAAACGTTGCTTTTGATTTTATAAGATCATCTTATGTTTCAATTCCTATATATTATGTTAATTTTCCTTAAGTATTTTCCGCTTCTTTTACTCTGAAGTTCACTTAAAACTGTTATTTTTAATTCTTTTTGTAAACAATATTTTTAAAAATTATTTATTTCGACAAACAATTTCCTTTGTTTTTGCTTTTCTATCATCGGGCTTCTAAGCCGGCATGAAATCTATTACTTATCATGAGTTTCATGTGTTTTCTTTGTATTTATTCATAAACGCCATTGCACACAGACTCTCCACCAAAGTATATTTTACATTATAGTTCCTTTTTTAGAAGTTCGAATATACTTTTTTTCTGATGTAATTAGTAAGTAATATATCCTATATATCTTAACAGATATAGAATTTCTTCTAGCTTATTTCTCATGAATTTCTGATGTAGGAAATTATTTTTGTTGTTGATTTTAATCGAGAGTGCTTTCCTATTAAAGACAAACTGTGCGCATATACATTTAGGAAAGTAAGGGTTCGCACTGGTCCAGGTGTACCGTCTTGGTATAACACCTAGATCCAAACTCGAATGAAAAGGGATACTCAATAAAGCGCTTCACAGCACGGATATGCTAGATTGGATTTGCTTCTAAATGAAGTATAATGTCACAGGATTTTTTTTTATCTTGTATGTCAAGCCTCACTTCATAAATTAAAGTAATTGACCACGTGAATATGCAGCCAGAAGCAATGATTTACGGGTTTACAGTGCTGAATTTTTAATGAAATTACGTTATATTAGGGTAGTAGCTTTTCTTTTTATGATTTAATTTTCGTGATAAATGATCCAGTCAGCATTAATATACTTTTCCTATCCCATCATGTTTACTGATAATTATGTTGATTCATCTAAACATGATATTGTACTTAAATATACAAAACTATTCACTTCGTAAATTCAGTAACACATTTAATTTCTATTCCATTGCATGATTAAATACGTTCATCACGGTTGGATAATATAATATTTCTTGTTATTTTTCCGAGTGCTTTGTTAATAATGAAAGCCTAAATAAAATAACTCTTATAATTATGTGTGACTTTATTAGTATAATTATCAACAACATTTCCATTTTTTTTTTCCTTTAATCTATATTTTCAAATTCCATCTCCTCTACGTTTGAATTTGTTGATACAAATTGATTTCGATTCAAATATTTTTATTATATATTTCCTTTTTTTAATTCACTATCACCAAGGCCAAGAAAAAAAAATCGATTTTGAATTTGATTTACTTTACCGAATAAGTTTTCCCCGTGAGAACCGCACGAAATAAATAAATGAATAAATACACACACACACACACACACACACACACACACACACACACACACACACACACACACACACACACACATATATATATATATATATATATATATATAATATATATATATATATTTAATCAGATATATATATATATTCAATAATATATATATATATGTATATATAATCATACATATGTATATATATATATATTATACTTACATATATATATATATATCTATATCTATATATATATATATATATATATATATATATATATATATATATATATATATTATATATATTGGAAGCCATGCCTATAAAATGATCAGCCTCTCTCCATGAATGATAAACAAGCTGAAAATTATAATTCAAGTTGGGGGTCGAACATTCGAATGTGAATTTTACATAATTTGATGTAGATTTTTGAGATATCAGAAAAGTGACAAAGAATTTAGTTTCTATTCAGTCTTAAAATATTTTATACGTTCTGATAACTGTGCAAAGAAAACCCTCTAAAGAAACACTACAAAAGGTAAAAAAAATAACATAATACGAAGCGATTCTCTAATCTGTTGGCATAAAATAAACCTTAGACTAGATAACCTGCTGTTATAATGAATCAATAAATAAATAAACCCGACAACTAAAAATCATGAGGTGAATTTATTCGAAAGTTCCAATTTCATATGTATTCGACATTGTTGAGAAATTCACATCAATTTTAGTAAAAAGAATATGTTAATTATTTTATATGGTTTTGATTTTGATTCCAGCGACTCGAAGGAGATAATATACAAACACAATTGACACGTGATATTTTTGATTTGTCCCACTGGATCAAATCTTGAAATCACGAGATCACATAATAAGCATTCATGATACCGAAACGTGTAAAACAGTCTTCAATTAGGCGTGGGTAATACTTTTTCTGTTTTTGTGAAATGTTATGATTATGCTTTGCAAGAAATCTTGTAAAAGTCAGAGTCTTATAAAAGTATAATTATTTTTATGAGAATATGTTTGTCGAAGATTTCTGCATCTAATGACACAAAAGATCTATACCTCCTTTGTCTCCTAGATAATTATGCTAATGACCACAAGCAGGTGAGTTCAAACTCCTGCACATAAAATAAGTTCTTGATAAAGACAAATCACTTATGACCTCGACATTACCTTGAAACAGACACTAGTTCCCTCGGGACACAGGTATTTTTTTTTTGCCTACAAACGTTTCTTAAACGTGTAAATCTTCAAACAAACTCCTAATTCTTTTAAAAAAAAATGCATTTACACAAATCTTTTGAACATGAACACGAAAACAATTCTTAATATATACTCTCTATGTACAACCTTTATCTTACTCTCAATATTGTTTTAAGTTTGCTCAGGGCAAATAAATATGTTGTTAATTCATCGGGAATTGTTCTCACATTTATTCTAGCTCATTTTCTCCCGCTACAAGTGTTCCAAATTGTTATATTTCTATGTTTTAATGTTATCAAAAGTTATGGTACCCATATACAACAAATGTACAAAGACTGCCTTCAGTCATTCGTACTATGGTTTCCGATACAGATTCTGCAATTGCAGATATAAAGCGTCAATAATTCTTTATGAATTATCATGGACGCCGCGCTTAACGGTTAACCCGAGCTAAAAACAAATATTTATAAAGCTGAATTCCTATAAACATTTGTACTTATTTTATTTACTAGGCAAATGTAAGCCGGATGTTCCCAACTCGATCTTTATTAACTGAATGTCTGTCTGTCAGCCCGCCCCACCCCCCTCTCTCTCTCTCTCTTCTCTCTCTCTCACCATCCTGCTCTTGCAATAGGTCTGATCACACTACTCTCTCTCTCTTTATCTCTTTGTTCTTATCAAGCTTTTTTCTCTTCCCCCACTTCTCTCTCTTTGTTCTCATCCAACTCTCTTTCTTTCCATTAGAAATACTTTGCCTCTCCCAGCCTCTCTCTCTCTCTCTCTTTCTCTCTCTCTCTGTCTTTCTCTCTCTCTCTCTCTCTCTCTCTGTCTTTCTCAATCTCTTTTCATCTTTCTTTGTCTGCTCTGATCTATCTCTCTGGTTGTTCCCCTCTAGCTCTCTATACCAGTATATACCCACCCAGCTCAGTCTCCTTGTCACTGTCTTGTGTTTATGTATCTCCCTGTATGTTTCCATCTATGTAACTCTGTCTGTTCCAATATATATTTCTTTCTCAGTTCATAACTATCTCACCCAGTCTATACCCAGAGAGAGAGAGAGAGGAGAGAGAGAGAGAGAGGAGAGAGAGAGAGAGAGAGAGAGAGAGAGAGAGAGAGAGAGAGAGAGAGAGAGAGTCTGATCCCACAACTGTATCTGTTATGCTACGCCCTGCACAGGATGCTTGTACCACTACGAAACTCAACAGGGCCTATGAGTGTAGCACTACGCCATAAGTTCCAGTCGGACTCCCGCCATGAGAAAAATTAGCCTTTGCCGTGGGAAAAAGTGACAATACATAAAATACCGACTGTTAGTTCGTTTGTCGCGAAGTTTTTTCGCTACAAAACCATTTAGTTTGTCGCTGAAGAGGAGAATCAACCACTTTAGATTGTCAGAGAGAAATAAACCGCCGCAGAGCGAAAGGAGCAAACACAGAACATGTTATTATCTTTCTTGTTTTCTGTTGTATTTCTTATACGTGACTGCTCGGGATCCCATCTTTACATCTTCATGACAGTTGTGGTTCCCCTTCAAGGAGCTCATCCAAAAATGGGTGTCGTAATTTTTGGCTTGTCTTCACATTACCACGTCTCGTGTCAAACTAACTTTTCTTTCTAGTTTCAATCCATCGTCCTCTTCAATCGCTTACATTTCCCAGTTTCTTCCGATTTACGGTTGATAAAGTTTTATTATTAATTCGAGCGTCGACAACAATCCTGATGAATATTTTGGTAAATCCT
>OY757906.1:98769888-98812877 GCA_963585895.1 Sepioteuthis lessoniana | reverse complement strand
CGAGGAGATATTAGCTGCGAAGTAAATTTTAAACGGTATGAATCACAATTACTATTGTTTACATACATCCGTTCAACGGTAGCCGAGACCTCAATTCAAACGAAGAGGCTTGCAATAGCCGCTAATGGCAACACGATTACTTCTTCGCCAGAGAACTCACCCCACAGGGGTAGGGGAGAATATCCACACACACATATATATATATATATATATATATAACTACTGCGACTCATTAATAAAGTGTCATCTATTAATGATGAACAAAAAAAGGAACCAATGAAAGATCACCATTATTATGATTATATATATATATATATATAATATATATATATATATATATATATATATATATATATATTCTGTGAATTAATAGTCTTTAAATAAAATTATTTCAAAAAAGAGCCAGAGCTCATTTGTTTGCACACAAATGATTTCAAGTATTACCGTTCATTGTTTTTACCCAGTTAAATGTTTCAAGTTTTGCTATTTATTTTTGTTCACGGTTCCATGGTTTCAAGTATTGCTATTTAACACTAATACTTTTATTCTTACTCAGTCGAGTGATATCAAACTTTGTAATCAAATACTAATTATTCATTTTGATATTAACGATTTGTTTGTACCCAATTTTATGGTTTTAAGTATAGTAAATGATAAAAATGGTATTTGATCCATAGAGAAAACCTAACAAATACTAACATTTCGGGATACAGTGGACCTGGCAGTAATAGCCATGAATGTGTACTTCACATTCTCCAAAGATCTAGGACTAGAGCCTCATGATCAGATACAATTTAGTATCATATAAAGGACATTCGTTGGGGAAAGCCGGCGGTCTTACTTATCTGCAGTGATGGAGTCGACATATTCAACAGAATTGCCCACTGGGTGATTCAAATATTGATTTTCTACCGTTGGGTGTTCAGATTATATTAATTCTAAGGATTTGGGTTTTTCAAAGGATTTACATACGAACTTATTCATTAACAAACACGTGCAGAGCTTATTCCTTTGTCAACACACTTGAATTTTTATCTGTTCTTTCAAAGTTTTGATTCTAATGTTCCTTTCTAAACCCCAGTCTTAATCGTGACATCATAATAGGCACCAGCTAGTTTGACCCCGAACATCCGTTGACCTTTCAGAAACTCTTGTCCAATTTATTGATTTTACTTCAGCCAAACAAACGCTGCCTTGAATTTAGCAATTTCTTTGTTTAATTCAACATCACAAGTCTCGTAAGTAATAGTTGTTTCCCTCTGTATGCATGAATGAATATGTGTGTGTGTGTGTGTGTGTGTGTGTGTGTGTGTGTGTGTGTGTGTGTGTGTGTGTGTATTTCTGAGTATGCCTATATGTAATGTGTGGGCCATGTGCCTCTTGAGTATCTGTGGGTGTATTCTGATTTCGTTTCCTAGGTGATATATATATTATATATATATATATATATATATATAGCACCTATATATATATGCCAGAGTAGATTGAATATATATATATATATATATATTATATATATATATATATTCAGTCTTCTCTGGCATATACCACATCTATGAAAAAAAGATGCTGTGTAATTATATTTACTTTGGTAAAGGTTTTTATTTCTTGTGGATTTGTCAGCCTGCCGTATAAACAGTATCACCAAGCTTGATCCGCAAAATATGCAAGAATATCGTGACAATTGTTCACACTGAGTTCCTTTCAAATATGGATCTCTGCTTTTCTTCAGATATGTTAAACAATATATCTATGTGTAAATCTATATCATGCAGTTACTGACGCGAATCCGTTTATATATATATATATTTATATATATAAACGGATTCGCGTCAGTAACTGCATGATATAGATTTAACATATATAGTATATATATATATATTATATATATATATATGTGTGTGTGTGTGTGTGTGTGTGTGTGTGTGTGCGTGTGTGTGCTCCTGTGTGTGTACGTTGTTAATTATATAATAGATGTTAGGAAAAGAAAGGAGGATATAAAAAATGTGTTATAATGTATTTACCCAACTCCTTCGACTCGGACAGGATGTGACACGGTCAGTATAATACACAATGACCTGATGGTTTGAATTCACATTCCTCCTATTGACCTTGGCTGACCACGGTAGAAGAATTGATTGTGCCAAACTATTTACCCATAATTCAATGAAGTAGAGATAGATCCTTGTCTTCCTCAAGTTCATTAGCATTAAGTGAAGTACAATTTCCTACAGAATTCGACCTCGGCTCACCGATTCCAATTCTCACAACGGTAACCCTCTCAATAAATGCACCTCCATAGAAAATGTGTGCGTAGGAGAATAAATAAGTGTGCCTTTGTGTGTGGTGTGTGTGTGTGTGTGTGTGTGTGTGTGTGTGCCTTTTTGTGTGTGTGTGTGTGTGTATACATGTGTATGTGTGTGTGTGTGTGTGTGTGTACGTTGTTAATTATACAGCAACTTTGAAAAATAAGGGAGGATCCAAAAATCTCTTTTGGCATGTGTATGTATGTGTGCATGTGAGAATGAGATAGTTGGCTTGTATGTTTGTGAGTATGTGTATACATGTATGTTTGTTTGTGCATACGCTTGCGCGCTGTGACTATTATTGCGCAACCATGAATAAGAAATGAGGATAGAAAGATGTTTTCGTCTTCGTAGATAGTGGGCTACCAAATCAGGTCTATGGGGCCTTTGACAATGCAGTACCTAGGATCAAAACCGAATTGACCTCTATTAGGATTCTGAACTTTAATGAGCTCAGTAGATATTTATTAATTAAATCATATCTTGTGGACGGGTGAGGATTCGATTTTACCTATTTGTAGTGTAAGAAGAATACCGGAATGAATGCCCAAAAGATTTTAATTTCTTTCAGAAAAAAAGTTTATGTAACTCAAATATCTTTCTGGATTATATCAATAGAAACAATAGAGAACAGAATTCAAAACCTTTTGAAGTAGAAAGACTTGTTACTTTTTTATTTCTTATAGAGAACAAAAAATGACCACCTGAAAAGCACCGACACTTGAGCATAAATCCAATAAAGGCGTAAAAAATAATAAGAATAATATATCTTGAAAAATAAGAAACAATACTATGTTTAATAAAACAAATGTTAATGAAATAACTTTATTTGTTAGTATTGGTGACATGATATGCCAATGCTATATATATATATATATATATATATATATATATATATATAGAGAGAGAGAGAGAGAGAGAGAGAGATATGAAAGAGAAATTTCTGTTTTTCATTCAGGTATCTAATTTTGGAAAAATAATCTCTTCGTTTTTCTTGATACCATTTATCTCGATGTAAATTAATAGATTTTATAATTTTATTTCTAAATTGAATTGCCGATTTTCTAATTAATTTAATCATGGCTTTAGCCTTTATTTACTGCCTAAACTCTTTTATTGCATGATTTTCTTATCGTAAACGAACAATCTTCTTTTGTTTTCTTTCCTAACTTGTTTTAAAGAGAATGAATTCTATGCTGGAGGGAGGTATAAAGTCTTGCGTCAAATTAGATTAAAAGCAAATAGATTGAAAAAATAATGTTATGATGACGATAATAATAATAATGATAATAATAATAATAATAATGATGATGTTGATTTATTTTATAAATAAACATATTCACAAGCACATATATGTTTAGATTTTAACGGTGACCTGTTTACTTGAAATATTTATAAACGTTCGATATTGTATACCGAGTTTCTCATATTTGTTTAAGAGATAACATATTCAATTAAACAGAAAAATCTTCATCACGTTAAACTGCGTGCACTTAAAGAACATATCTATCTCGCCATCTGTTAATTTACTTGAATAGTAAATGTATCAGTATATTTAAAAAAAAAAAACGAAAGAAAAAACAAAAAACAAAAAAAAAAAAAACAACAAAAAAAAAAGACAACCCCCAAAAAGAACAAAAACTTAAAAAAAAATAAAACAAAGAAACCAGCTATCTCTCTGAAGCTTATCATTCAACGACTCTATTCCTTGCAGTGGAGTGCTCTCTCCATCCCCTAAAAGGTGTCCCTGCCATTGATACTAAACTGAATCTAGAGCTCTGAAAAGAGTAAGGAGAACTCGTTTATTTATATTCGATGGGAATACTTGCAATAACCGTGTGAGATAATCATGTGAAAAAATATTTAAAAAGTATACAAAAAATTTGAATATAAACATACAAATTTTTTAACCAGTGGAAAAAAAAACATCCCAGTAAGTTTAATATATCCATCAAACAATTGAACAAAACAAAGAAACCATTTAAATAACAAAAACAAAAAAAAAACAACAAAAAACAAAAAAAAAAAAAACAGCAGAACAGCAGTGCAGTCGAAAAAAGCTTTCATTAGATGATCACTTACGGGTCCGGCATGGTTTCAGGACTGAGACGTTTTGAATTCGTAGGTATAAGACTTCAAAATTTCATTACTACGAATCCAAAGCACACCAGGTGTACTATATGTTTTCAACAGATTTTGCTGCCGATCCATTTTATAAATAGCAGTCTCATCATGTAATTCTTTGCTTTGGTTTGTTTAGATTGGTTTGTGTTTGGTTTCATGGCATATCAACCCTTGTAGGTTATTTAATACCAAATCCATTTCATACTTAAAAAAGATCTATTGCAAGCAATTCAGTTTAGCATAAGCACAGTTTAGTTCTATTTGACCCTTAAATAGAACCCTATCATGTGTTACTATGACACGACGTGCGTTTAAATACTTGATTAACATGTAAAAATTAGAATTTATGAAATATATGAAAATTGATATATATATATATATATATATATATATATATATATATATATATCTCAAAAACAAAAAGATCCTTAAAATAAGAATCATTTTGTTCAAGGCTTAAATTGACCTAAAACGCTGGTTGATTGTTCCTAAAGGTCAGTTAAGTGCGAGACAATTATTTTTGATTTTAAAGGTCATCGAATTTAAAAAATTTTTTCGGTTGTCAATCGAAATATATAGATATAATAAATGTATTATTCTTCTTATGTTTTACGCCTTTTTTCGACCGTAAAGATGAAACAGGTCATTTCGTAAAACATATTTTTCTAGTCCTTATCTTAAAGGTCAATGTCAAAAGGGAGATTTAATTTTGCCCCACCTTAAATAAAGGTGAGCCGGGCATGGTTCATCCAGTTAGGTGAGACTGAGGATTTTTAGTTCAACCCCATTGCTCTAAACCTGTTCCCATTGGTCAAAGGATTTAAAAAGTGTTTTCCCTACACCTGTAAGTTATAATCCTGAACTAGGATTGGCTGACCAATGGGAATATGACTCCTAATTGTCTCTGATTGGACAACCAATCAGAAAACTTTTTAGTCCAGATATTGATCTATAAAAGCAGGGTGGTAAAACGAATCATCGGAGAGGGTGAGGAAAAGGACAAAGAAGAAACTCAAGACTGCCAAAGAAACATCTCTTCCATTCTAGGTCCGAGGCATTCCGAACAACCTTCAGACTTTACAAAAAGTCAAAGTTCCTGATTTTAGAGACATTAGTGTCATACTAACCGTACCTCATCGTCACTCCTCCTCTCTCGATATTCTTTCTTCTTTTTTGCTGGGAAAGCAAACATTTTTTGCTTGTTATTTATTGTTACACAAACGTGTTTCAATAAAAAAAAATTGTTAATTGTTAACAACGATTTTTCTCTTGTCTTTAAGTTGCTAGACAATCTAGCCACTCATATTACCTGACTGTCAGAAGATCCGGCTGAATAGTGTCAACTGTCTTCGTGGATCTTGTAAACATAGCATGGGCACGGAAGGACTTGATAAAGCAAAAAATCAGAAGCAAATGTGGCAGTCACAATCACAATAGCCACAATAAGAACTGTGACTAGTAGTCACATCATATTGGGCTCCGTGACTAGCATAGGACCACACTACCACTCCGAGCCAGAGTGGATTAGGGAGTGATGCCAATGAAGTACCCCTCCTTCCCCAAAGCTCCAGCATTACTGAAGCTTCATCATCAGATTGTTTAGTGTCGCTTCCAGGACACACAGTGGGGGAGTCTTCCCCCCTGGAAAGATGCAATCGATATATTCTGCAGCCCCTGCCGACTAGGTCAGAACAATTCAATTTAGCATAACAACGCAGTTGAAATGTCAAAACAGTTCTTTTTCAAACAATTTGTTTGTTTAATTCTATTTGACCCATACATAGGACCCTATCAGGTGCTACCACTCCGGGCAAGTGTGGACCTGGGAGCGATGGTAATAAAGGGACACTCCGTATTCTTAAAAGCTCCAGCATTATTAGAGGCTCTCCATCAGATCGTTTAGTATCATCTCTAGGACACTTGCTGAGGGGGGTCTTATCCCCCAGCAGAAATACAGTCAGTGTATTCTTCAACCTCAGCCGACTGGGCCATGTGGTGTTTTGTTGTATTTCCAACTTTCCAAATAAAGCAAACGACTCCAGCAATGAGAGATAAATTAATGATATACGATCTGAATTAACCGTGTAAATAAATGAGTTAAGAAAAATTGTGAATAAACTACTTGATTTATCATATTCTTTTGCTATATTTCTATAAGAAATTGCTTGTTTCGTGTTGTGTGGAGGTGCCCGTGGTGTAATGGTTAACGTTGTAGGATATGGACACGGTGACACGAGTACAAATCCTGGACGAGACTGATTGCATTTAACATAGCAGTAATACCCTTGGGAACGGTATGAATCCAATTATTCTCCTTCCAGCTATGGGTAAATAGTAGGGCAGACTAGGTTCTTCAGCCTTGATGAGGCAACTTGTCTAGGAGAAGGAAAACTCTGAATTCAAACCTGTTAAACTCAGCTTAAAAATTGACCTTGTGTCATATCCTGCCCGAGGTGGAGGGGTTGGTAAATATGGTTGTTTCGCATTGTGTGGTGGAATCTCCGTGGCATAATGGCTAAGGTACTGGACTGTGGCATCATAGAATGTGGGTTTGAGCTCCAGTGGCGTGAGTGAGTTCACTTTCGGACTAATACCTTTGAAAAAGCAATGAACCCCTTATATTCCTCAACTATATGTTTAACAGTTCCATTATTGTTCTTCAACAAAGATGGTCTTGGCATTAAATAACCCACAAAGATTGATATGCCATAAAAACAAAGAAAGGAAATAAATCATGGTGATTGATTGGTTAAAACTGCATGCCAAACCCTGTTGGGCTATTTTATGCCTTCTGGTGAGGGAATCATATTCATTGTAGATTCATATTTACATTTTTGTGTCGTTGTTTCTTAAGATTTTTTTTTTTTGCGTACAGTACTTTCAAATACGAATAATTTTTAAACGGATCTATTTATCGCATAGATGGAACCCTAACAGGTACTACCACTCCGGGTGGGAGTAATGGTATCAGAAGGGTATTCCACATTCTGTAGATTTTCAGAACAATGCCTCACCATCAGATGCAGTTTAGTGTCATATTCAAATCACCTATTTTTCTATTTGCGTGTGTGGGGTTATCCACTTCCACTGGGGATACAGTTAGCGGTGTTCTAAGCCCCCATCGACAATCCAAGTGTATTTGTGAGGAAAACTCTCTCGTCAAAGTAACTATTTTTTTTATGTCAGTTAGTTGCTCTTTTAACCTAACAGAATGTCTTTTATATTTTGACAAACTGCTCAGTTTTTCTTAAATGGTGATATCTAACTGTATATTCATTATCAAAAATTGAATTCTGAATATTAAGAATTTATTCGTAATTCACTGTTGTAACTTACTCTTTCTGACCCACAGATATCAGTTGGTTTACATTACCTGCTCTAAATGAATAATTACTCATCAAAGTATTGAGTAGGTTCCTCGCTACTTAACATCTGTGCAATTAGCGCAAGCCATCAATTATATTTTGTCATTACTTTCTAGTGTGGTCTTTTGTGGTCTTTACAAATTACCGATAATTTGTTTATTGCCTATGTAAATGAATTTCTTAATGATTCAAATAAAACTATTTTCTGTTTTGAAACGGGTAGAGGTCAGTTTACATCTATATTATACGGTTTAAGCAAATTATTATTTACTCTTTTTGGAGTTTTCAATCGAGCGTATGCGGGTTGTTTCTCGGTGGAGTTTGAGTGACAGCAAGTCTTTTCCAGGACTCTTCTCAGTATTCAGGCCTATCTCAATAATACTGTAGTTTGGATGGTCTCCACTTGTCCTCTTATTTCTAAGTCCTCCAGTCCTTGTAACAATTTTTTGGTGACTGTACCAATAGTACTAATTACAATTGGTATCACCGTCACTTTCATGTTCCACAGTGTTTTTCAATTCCCTAGCAAGGTCCAAATACTTATCCTTCTTTTTGCTTTCATTCGATTTTCTGTGGTCAGCCGGGAAAGCAAAGTCCACAATTCGGCAAGTTCTATTTTTTATTATTATTACAAGGCCTGGCCGTCTGGCGGAGATAATATGATCCGTTTGTATTTCAAAATGCTAGAAAAGTTTTCTCATTCTTCAGAAGCAATTCTAGGTTGTGAATAGAACATTTGTTCGTATGGTCGAACTTTTATTATTATCATTTTATTATTTATTCATTAGAGTTTTTCACATCAGCGTTAGCTGATGGTTTTTCACTGGAGTCTGAGTGACACCAAGTCTCCTCAAGTCTCCAGGACTCTTCTCAGTATTCTGACTGTTCTCAATAATGTAGTAGTTTAGATGGTCTCCACTCGTCCGCCAACTTCAAAGTTCTTCAGACCTTTTAGTAATCCTTTAGTTACTGTTCCAAACGCACCAATTACAATTTGTATAATTGTTACCTGCATGTTCCATAGTTTTTTCAATTCCCTAGCAAGGTCGAAGTACTTATCCTTCTTTTCACATTCTTTCGGTTTTATTCTGTGGTCAGACGGGACAGCAAAGTCGACAATTTTGCAAGTTCTCTTCTTTTTGTTGATTATTATTAGGTCTGGTCTTCTGGCCGGGATTAGGTGATCTGTGTGTATGTCAAAATCCCATAGAAGTCTATGAGTGTTATTTTCTAAGACAGGTTCTGGGTTGTGCATATACCATTTGTTTGTATGGTCAAATTTAAATTGGTTGCACATTTCCCAGTGGATCACCTTGCCCTCCCAGTCATGTCTAGTCTTAAATTCCTTCTGTGCTAATTTGCTGCATTCGTTTATTATGTGATTGAGGGTTTCATCTCTGTCACCACATTTTTTTGCTGCGTCTTATCTATTCTCGCTTTGATTTGATTTTTTCTAATGGCGTTGTTTTGTGCTGCTATTCGGAGAGATTCTGTTTCTCTCTTAAAGTTTTCTTTTCTTAGCCATATCCAGGTTTTGTCATGTGAGATTTTGTTTATCAGTCGTTTGAAACGTCCATAGAGTTGTTTTCCTTCCCATGTTTGTTTCCTAGATATTGTTATTCTGTTATCCATTGTGTTATCAGTATCGTTTCTGATGGTTGTTATGAGTCCTCCATCGTGTTTTTGTATATTGTCTTCGAGTCGTTGTATCGATGCGTCAACGCTGTCTTCAATGCTGGCATGTCCTCTTCCTCCCTCTTTTTTAGATACAATTAGCCTGTAAACGTCGTCTCTGGGATGTAATGCCTAATGCATTGTCATTAACTTTCTTGTTCTTTGGTCCATGTGTTTAAATTCGTCTCTGGTCAATTTGAGAAAGGGTCCGGAATATCTAACGAGTGGTACAGCCCAGGTATTTATTCCTTTGATAAGGTTTCTGCTAGAGAGTTTGTCTCCTGTAGTTTTCTTGTTCTCCTGAGATATTCTTTTTGAATTTTGTCTTTCATTTCCACTTGTTTGATGGTGTCAGCCTTAAAGATGCCCAAGTATTTGTAGGTTTCGTCTTTTGCGAGTGTTTTAATCTTGTCTTGATTTGGTAGTTCCATTCCGTCAGTTAGATATCGTTTGCCACTTTTCATACAAGCATAGCACATTTTTCTATGCCAAATTCCATTCCTATGTCCTGACTATATATTCTAACAGCGTGTATTAGAGTTTCCAGTTCTTTTTCATTTTTTGCCAATAATTTGATGTCATCCATGTACATTAGGTGATTGATTTTTTCTTATGATCTACTAGGTTTGTTTCCGGCTGTCCATTTTCTAAGTATGTAGTTTAGTGGCATCATGGCAATTACGAATAATAAGGGTGATATAGCATCTCCTTGGAAAATCCCTCTTTAGATCTTTGCTTCAGCTAATCTTCTTCCTCCTGCTGTCAATTCCAATCTCCAGGTTTTCATGGTTTTGTCGATAAAATTTATGTCTTCATGTGATATTTTGTACATTTTGAGGCTGTTTATTATCTAGCTCTACGGGACCATATCATATGCCTTTTTGTACTCAATCCAGGCCATAGCTAGATTTTTCCGTCTGGTCCTGCTCTCATTTAGAATGTGTTGATCTATGTAAAGTAATTCTGCTGTACCGCTGGATCCTTTGCAGAATCCTTTCTATTCGTCAGGGAACAGACCACGGCTTGTTAGCGCTAATTAAATCTCTTCCCTTATTTGTGCTGTTAATATTTTCCACATCATTGGTAGGCATGTTATTAGTCTGTAATTGCTTGGGGCGGTTCCTTTGTTTGGGTCCTTTTGTATCAATGTGGTCTTTCCTTTGGTCATCCATTGGGGTACGTGTGATGTTTGAAGGCATTTATTCATTTCTAGCGCTAGTCTGTCGTGAATGGAGGCGAATTTCTTGAGCCAGAAACCATGTATTCAATCATGGCCTGGTGTTTTCCACTTTAATATCTTTTTAAGTGTCGTTTTGAGTAAATCACTGTGTATTTCCACTTTTGAGGCTTCTTCGAGTTCTTTTAGTTCCCTGTCGCATTGTTTATCCATTCAGCCTTTTCGTTATGCTTTTTTGGTTGCCATATTTTGGTCCAAAATCGTTGGGCTTCTTTTGCATCTGGTTGTTTGTATGTTTTATTGTAATTTCCCAATTGTTGATAGAATTTTCTTTCATTGTTTTGGAATGTCCTGTTTTGTTTGTATTGTTTTACCCTTTGTCGACATCTCTTTAATCTTCCTTCTTTCGCCAGTACTTTCTGGTTTATTTCCCCAAGTTGTATTGCAAGTTTTTCCGTGTTGTCTTTTCATTTTTGTTCCTTATTATTCCAGCGTCTTTCTTTTGTTTTATACTTTTTGCCTGTTTTCGTAGATTTTTTATCTGAGTTTCTAGTCGAAATTCCCATTCTGGTTTTGATTTTTCTTTCGTGCTTTTTGAGGGGATCCCAATTTCTCACAAACTAATTTAGTTAATTTAGTTCGGCTATATTATTCGTTGATATGTATGCCAGTACTTGATTCACTTTATTAGTCTCTGTCCGAACTATTCTCCATTCAATGTTTCATAATGATGGTAAAGTGATCTTTTCACTGTTCGTAATTCTCTTTAAGTTTTCTTGGTATAACATTTGTTCTTGTGGTAGTGTTTGTTCTGCTTTGTTTGGTTGTGCAGTGTTTGGTTGTGTGGAGTTTTCATTTTTCGAAGTTGGTGGTTCCTTTAGGATGGGATTTATTTGTTTGTTAATATTTAATGTACTTGGTAATGTAATAATAACACTTTGTTGATCATTTATTTTCTGGTGTATTTCTATAATTTCAAGGTCAGAAAACCAACCCTACTTCATTATTATTCTGACTTGATCAGTAAGTCTCTGACTAGTTGTCTGAAAATTAGAAAGTTCTTGCCAAATCTCCAGCATTCTTTTCCTTTATCCTCATTGTATAGGGTTACTCCTAAAATAGCAGTGTAGCGCTAGTTGGTTGTCTTCCCTAGTCCATGCTTTCCGTTTAGGTCTCTGATTGTTGTGGTTCTTTAAATCACCATTTGTGTACCTGAAAAGAGAACAGCCAGCATTCGCAGGAGGACTATCGGGTCTCCCATGTTGGCTATCAAGAGAGCACCTGCCGATCATGACACCCAAGCCCGAGGCCTGGGTCCCACGTTGTGTAATATTTGAATTTGACATTTTATCATGGATGGTATATTGTGGCTATACCAGACCCAGCGGTTGTTTATTATCTGCGCACCTGACACAGATGTGACCGATGACAGTCATGGTGATTGTCCATTGACAGCGGGTCACAACCCCCCCAACCCCTAAGTTTTAACTTAGTTAAAGTCCAATTACTTACACTTATGATTTATTTAATAACTTAACAGAAAGTTTACACATGAATGATTTTTTATTTATTGGCCGATTTTAAAATTTCCATTAAACTGGAAATATTATAATAAATACAAAGCTACCGATATGTTCCTGTTATATGGAAGATGGGAAAATTCTAATACTTTCAGGCTAAATCAATTACTGTTTTCCTTATATAGAGAGTAGTCACATAGGTGATAAAGAGATAATGAGCGGATAAATTTAAAAACAAACCTGTTTCGTCGTCTCAAAAAAAATTTACCTGAAATGAATTTTGGGGATTTAGTCTTCATTTAAATATAACTGTTAAGCAAAAGATTTTACGAGACACGAAAAATCAATGTTTTTATTATTATTATTATTATTATTATTATTATTATTATTATTGTTATTTGCTCCTTTAGAGTTTTTCACATCAGAGTTAGCTGATGGCCTTTCACTGGAGTTTGAGTGACATTAAGTCTCCTTAAGTCTCCAGGACTCTTCTCAGTATTCTGGCCATTCTCAATAATGCAGTAGTTTGGATGGTCACAACTCGTCTGCCAACTTCCAAGTTCTCCAGGCCTTTAATCATCCTTTAGTTACTGTACCAAAAGCACCATTCATAATTGGTATAATTGTCACCTTCATTTTAATTAATTTTTTCAGTTCCCTTGCAAGGTTGAGGTACATGTGCTTCTTTTCACATTCCTTCGGTTTTATTCTGTGGTTACCCGGGAGAGCAAAGTCGATAATTTTGCAAATTTTCTTTTTTTTTTTTTTGTTGATCATTTTTCTGGTCTTCTGGTTGAGATTATGTGATCCGTCCGTATATCAAAGTCTCATAGGAGTTGATGTGTGTCCTTTTCTAGGACAGATGCTGGATTGTGCATATACCACTTATATGTATGGTCAAAATTCAAATTCTTGCACATCTCCCAGTGGATCACCTTGCCCACCCAGTGGTGTCTAGTCTTATATTTCTTCAGTGATAATTTGCTGCATTCGCTTATTATGTGATTGATGGTTTCATCTCTGTCACCGCTGAGCCTACATTTGTTATTTTGTTACGTCTTATATATTCTTGGTTTGATATGATTGGTTCTTATGGCGTTGTTTTGTGTTGCTATTGGGAGAGATTCTCTTTCTCTTTTAATGTTTCCTTTACTTAGCCCGGTCCAGGTTATCTCGTGCGAGATATTGTCTATTAGTCGTTTAAAACGCCTATAGAGTTGTTTTTCTTTCTCTTTTTGTTTCTTAGTTGTCATTCTGTTGTCAACCGTGTTATCAGTATCGTTTCGGATCGCTGTTGTCAGTACTCTTTCATTTTTTTTTCTGTATAGTCTTCGAGTTATTGTATCGATGCATCAACGCTGCCGTCAATGCTGGCAAGTCCTCTCCCCCCTCTTTTTTTCATACATTTAGTCTGTCAACGTAGTCTCTGGGATGTAATGCCTCATGCATGAATATTAGTTTTCTTGTTCTTTGGTCCATTTGTTTAAGTTCATCTCTGGTTCACTTCAGAAAGGGTCCCGAATATCTAACGAGGGGTACAGCCCAGGTATTTATTCCTTTGATGAGGTTTCTGCTATACAGTTTTGCCTCTTGTAGTTTTCTAGTTCTCCTGAGATATTCTTTTTGAATTTTGTCTTTCATTCCTACTTGCTTGATGGTTTCAGCCTCCAAGATGCCCAAGTATTTGTATGTTTCCTTTTCTTCGAGCGTTCTAATCTTCTCTTAAGTTTGTAGTTCCATCCCCTCAGTTAGATGTTGTTTGCCACTGATCATTTCAAACATAGCACATTTTTCTACGCCAAATTCCATTCCTATGTCCTGACTGTATATTATTATTATTATTTACTCATTAGGATTTTTCACATCAGCATTAGCTGATGATTTTTCACTAGAGTTTGAGTGACATTTAGTCTCCGCAAGTCTCCCGGATTCTTATCCGTATTCTGGCCGTTCTCAATAATGCTGTAGTTTTGATGGTCGCCACTCGTCCGCCAATTTCCAAGTCATCCAGGTCCTTTAATAATCCTCTAATTACAGTACCAAAAGCACCAATCACGATTGGTATAATTATCACCCTCCTGTTCTATAGTTTTTTTCAATTTCCTAGCAAGGTCGAGGTACTTATCCTTCTTTTGACATTCTTTCAGTTTTTTTCTGTGGTCAGCCGAGACAGCAAAGTCGACAATTTTCCAAATTTTCATTTTTTTGTTTATTATTAGCGTTATTATTATTGTTTCTAATCTTGAGTTAGTACCGAACTAATATTTGAGTACCATAATTTTTCCATCTTATAAAAATAAAAAATTAGAAACAATTCTTATATGTCCTACGATTCCTATAAGTATTTTTTATATTAAAAAATTTATAGGAAATATCATAAAACTCAGATCTAAAATAAAACTGTTTTGTTTGTGAGGGAAAATCGAGTTAGTTTGTTTTCATTTAATCATTGTATCACTGTTAATGTTACCTCTTCAGATTCTGACACGGGAAATTTCTAGGATTTATATATATATATATATATATTTCCATATCACGATTGATATATCTTTAGTTAAGCATTTATAAACATTCCTGTATATATATTAATAAAGCCTCCGCACGATTAGGATATGACACAAGGTCAATTTGTGGCTGAGTTTACGAGGATCGAATCCAAAGTTTTCCTTCTCCTAGACTAGTTGCTATACCAAGGGTAAAGTATCTTGTCTGCCCTAAATTTTTACCCGTAGTTGGAGGGAGAATAATTGGATTCATAGCTTTCCGAAGGGTATTAGCCTCATGTGAAATGTAAACAGCCACGTCCAGGATTTGAACTTAGGGCGCCGTGTCCATTTCCTGTGATAGTAACCATTAGTCCACAAACGCAACCAAAATATGCGTGCATACTTATTACAAATCATCAATATTTTCCAGAAAATTAAAAGCGCAGCGTATATATATATATATATATATATATATATATATATATATATTAAAATGAATAAATAGAACTTGTGATCTTTTATGAACATTTCGTTTTTGACCACAAAACCAGCAGGATAACTAAATAAAAATTAAATCAAATTTAAATTTTAAAATTATGGACTTATGCATATATATATATATATATATATATATATATATAATTTTTGTAATGAATGTTTTTTGCTATTACTCTTTTTACTAGTTTTGACGATGATAAGAAATTTGATAATAAGACATTTATTTGTTAAATTATGGAGTACATATTTTTTAGCGTTTATTTTCTTCATTTATCTACCAGTGTGTGTGTGTACGTGTGTGTGTGTGTATTTTGATTCATGTGTATATACAAGTGCCACGAAACGTGTCAATCGCCATGTGTTCGCTCTTCCCTATTCAGTTCTTTGGGCATCTCTGCATGTAGGTGCTCATTATTTCTTCAGTCAACTCTCCACCTTTCTGACGGTATTTTCAATGCCATACCTGGAAGGTTACAGCGCTGATCACTCGACGCTTTGAAATAGTTGACGGAAAGCGACAGAGACTGGCCTTAATAATAGCCCTTAAATGAAAATGGTTGTATCTATGGGGCGACGGATCTGTGCATCCAGGGAAAAATGACTCAAAATCATACCGTTCCTTACTGCAAAATGGTTTTAATGCGATGGCATAAAGGAGGTAGAAATGTTCGTTAAACCGCAAATAGGCATGTTGGGCTCTGATAATGGCGAGGAAAGTATATGTTCTGGGAGCTATTTAGCTACAAACTGGGACGAGATCAAACAGCTATGAGATCTCTTGCTGGGTCACGGTATTTCAAACTGCAAGAGTACACACAACTTCGCGTACATACTGCCTTGAAATACGATAGAATCTTTTTTTAAATACTCATGATCAGTGCATAAATTGAAAGGAAGCCGTCTCTCTTGACAATGTGTTTGTGCTGACCAAAACCCACCTCAGCGAGTAATATGGGATACGATATTAATTTTTTTAGCGGAGTTAAACTGGTGAGAATTTAAAGTTTTCCTTCTCTTAGACTGGTTGCTTAGCACAGGTCGGAGAGTAGGAAAATATTTATGTTTTTCCCAAGGGCATTAGCATGAAATAAATGCCAACTACTTCGACCAGGATTTGAACTTGGATTACTGATTCCATTTCCTACAACGATAACCGTCACGCTAAAATTACTTCCCAGGTAATGTGTAATATTGGACACATTTTTTGTTTATATCTCCTAAATATTGTTTGGTTTGATTAACACCCAGAATGTTGAGACAATTATTTAAGATCAAGTACAAAAGAATGATATTTGACGAGTACGTTAACTCCGAAATTATACGTTGAATTGATAATAAGGCATACAACATCAAACTAACTGTTTGCTCTTGTAACCTGATATTCTATCATGACATTACCGTCTGCAGCCTAACCTCCACGTTGTGTTTGTTTTTTGAAAGATCTGTCGGCTCGCGGTTTTGGTTAAAATTATATGAGTCCGGTCCAACTCCACTAAGAAAAAAATCACAAATATTCCCGAGAATACACTTGTCGTTTCTTGATTCACTCTTATGGCACTTTGTTTTTCAGCCTTAGTGAGAGGACCCTAACTTTTCTGTCTACGTTCTTCGTGTGACCTTGTAGAGTGGTTATAGGGGAAACTCGGCCATCGTGGCCCTGTGTCGTCACTCCTCTGTTCAAATCCTGATTGTTTCCTTGAATATATAGAGCCCTGGTTTGCAGAAAAGAAAACCGCTTTTCACACATTGACCTCCAGAACTAAAGTGCTTAGATATAGATAATGCCCTTGTTTACTGGCCTTTGACCGTACTAGGGCAGAATATTTTAGTTTATTAAAGACATTAAGAAAACTACCCCTTTAATCCCCATCGGGAATTCTTAAAATTTCTATTTCACCATCTATTAAAATCTACCCACTTGCTTAACTTGTTTAGCTATCCTTTCGATACTACTCTACACCAATTCATGTACACATGTTAATATATGCTACCTATTCTACTAAGCCTAGAAATACACTCACGTCCATATGCATATAGGATACGCCTATACGTATACATTCTCAAATGGACAAACTGGCACCTACATGCATATGCATCAATACACCTGAATATGAATACCTAGTGACATAGGAGCTAATTTTTATTTCTCATTCTGCTGCAGGCGCTTGAAAATATTTGTATGCAAATACTTTTTCTGAAATCAATGGCAATAGACCTCTCACTTTGCTATAGAGCATTTGTTAGCTACACCATTTATAATGAGTTTGATAATGACTAGGTAAGCTACTATAATTTCTTATATAAAACAAATCTAAGACAATGTAAACTTCAAATAAGAAATAAATGAATTGATCTGGCTGAAAGACTGTAATCAATGACAGATGTAAATATTTACCGGTTGATATTTCTCTTATTATTTTGAACATAATTTTTTCTCGAAAGAATTTATAATCGTTCTTTAAAATATAGAATTATAACTTTTTTTCTATGTGCGATTGGACGTGTCTTCATAAGCTGTCAAACAAGGGAGTTACCACAGTTTCGTTGGCTACGGCGATACTGCTACCCCGGGCCTTACCAGCAGCTTTGGCCACTGGACAGGGCCTTATGTTTTCTTACCTATTGTGTTATGCATCTCCTTATCTCTTAGTTCCGTTAATGAAGCAGCGTTGAGTATGTAGCATCTTATTTCAGCTAAAGTCTAACGTTATCTTTTCTTGAAATCGTCACATTCTCATTCAGATGCCAGCACTTCAGAGTATATAATACTGTAGAATGATAAAATATCCTGACTATTGGACGTTTGAAATGTTAGTAAAGTACTAATGAAAGTTCCTGATCAAGATATGACCAAATAGCTCTCTGCATACCTTGAGGCCACGACATTCCTGACCTGCTCGGAATTCCATTCGTTTGAACATCACCTGGAGCTTATCCTTAATTATTACCGATTTTCACTGTTCGTTGCTGCCATAGATTGAAAACCCGAGCAAACGGCAATAGAAAAAAAAGGAAGATGGAATAAATATCAGTTAAAATTAATAATTATAATTGTTGGCCATGTTTATTCGAAAATAACAGTAAATATGATGTCGAGAGAGATCGAGAAACCTAAAAAGTTATGAATTCATAATGTTAGCACTGGGATCCTGAATAATCTAAGTATAATCCGTTTTCCTTATTCCAGCATTCGATTTACATTCTTCAATCAGAAGGTTATGTTGCTTTCACCAATGTGCCAAATGAATGTGCAACCCTTGCAGGTTGTCGAAATGTCAAACCAATTGTATGTTGTAGCCTAGTTCAGTTCCTAGTCGTTAATCGTCAAGTCTGTTAAATGGGTAATATATTCTCCCTCCCAGCTATTGTCACCTTGAAGGTATTTTCGTTCATTTATGCTTGTCATGTTGTGATATTGGTTTTTTGTCTTTTCCGATTGTCACCCAGAATTATTGCACTTATTGTATATGGGGAGTACAAGTTTTTTCTAACAAAACAATCTAAAAGTAAATCTACTTATTTATTTTCAATGAAAATACAATCGATACAGGAAGCACAATGATACCGTTTGATAGATAAAATTTTTCTCACGTTATCCGATCATTGGATATATACTTTCGCCTGGAACAGATAGTTCGTATAGTTTCCCTGAAAACAATTCGGTTGGATTACATTCAAAGCAACAGTCATCACTCTCCATCTCTCTCTCTCTCTCTCTCTCTCTCTCTCTCTCTCACTACACACACACACACACATATATATATATATATATATATATATGAGGGTCGTTCAATAAATACGGTGAATATTATAAAAAAAAGTTGGCAATGGAAAAACACAGTTAATAGTGGTACATTTTCAAGGATATCAGAAATGATGGATCCTTTCATATCTGATCATTACATTCGCTTAGAACCGATAGTTCGTATACTTTCCCTGGAAACAATTAGGTTGGATTTCTTACAAAGAAACACTCATCGCTCTCAATCTCTCTCTCTCGCTATATATATATATATATATATATATATATATATATATATATATATATATATATATATATATATATTTATATTTACGATGGCCATTCAATAAATACGGTGAATATTATCAAAAGAGTTGGCAATGGAAAACACAGTTAATAGTGGTACGTTTTCAAGGATATCAGAAATGATGGATTCTTTCATGTCCCAGAAGACTATTAGCATAGACTTCTTTGACAACAGCTGCACCCAAAACGTTTTTTGCAGGATCGTCTATGGGTTTCCACTCCATCGATTTATATTTAATCCCGGGAACGGAGAGGCAAACCTATGTTTAGCACATCCATAAAAATTTTTTGACTAGAATATCTTTCCACTACATAAAAAAAAACGTTTTTCTGTATTTTTCACATGATTTATATTTTTCAGCCACCAGAAATTTGATGACAGATCTCTGTTCACGCCTGGTACAATCTGTTTGTTTTGATGTCATTTTAAATAACCTCAAAACAAATATTTTTGTGAGATATTCCCAATAATGTAGAGGTTACATTTATGGAACAAAATAAAAAAAAAAAAAGAACTTATTTTGCCTTAAAAATCACGGTATCTGTTTAATGGTATATATATATATATATATATATATATATATACACACACACACACACACACACACATATATATATATATATATATAGAGAGAGAGAGAGAGACAGAGAGACAGAGAGACAGAGAAATGGGTGGAAGAGATCTAAGTTTGGATAGCACAGACATAAAGTCAACGGCGTAAGTTGACAGGCAGTTTCTCGCCTTTACGATCATCGGATCCAAGATATTACCACCTGGTGTGTTTTATATACAGATGCATGAGGCAAGAAGCTCTATCGGCAATATGGAACACTTGATTTATAAATGTACCAAACTATATATATATATATATATGCCTGGGTATGTGTGTTTTTGAGTGTGTGCGTATATATGTGTGTGTGTACGTGAGTATGAGTATAGGCATCATTATTTTGCTTAAGTATACTTTAGTTTTGTAAAACTACTTCCAACAGTTTAAGTGCAAAATTGAATAAAAAAAAAGAAATATTGCAGGCTGGTTGGTTGGTTTTTATGGCATATCAACCTTTGTAGGTTATTTAATGCCAAATCCCTTCTTATGTAAATAATCAGTTCTATTTCAAAACAGGTTAGCATGAGTACACAATTTAATTATCAAATAAATTTCTATTTCAAGCTATTCAGTTTATTCAAACATTTCTAATTCAGCTAATTCAGTTCAGCGTAAGTACATATTTTGTTTACACAGTAAAATGTCAAAACAGTTCTATATATAACAATTCACTTCAGTGTAAGTGCACTTTCAATGTCAAAAACAGTTAAATTTCAAACAATTCATAAGCACGCAGTTTAAATGTAAGTACAGTTTAATTGTGAAAAACATTTCTATTTCAAGCGTTTCAGTTTAGTCAAGCAGTTCTAATTCAGTTTAGTATAAGTACAGATTTTGTTTACACACAGTTAAATGTCAAAACCGTTCTATATTAAACTAATCAGTTTAGTGTAAGTACAGTTTCAATGTCGAAAAACAGTTCTTTTTCAATAAATTCCGTTTAACATAATTACGTAGTTTAAATGTAAGTACGGTTTAATTGTCAAAAATATTTCCAAAAATATTTCTATTTCAAGGCATTCAGTTGAGTCAAACAATTCAGTTTTGCATAAGTATGCCATTAGTTCTATTTAACCCATAGATAAGGCTCTATCATGTGCCACCACTTCGGCCAGAGAGGACCTGTGAGCGATGGCAATAAAGGGGTACTCCGCATTCCCCAAAGATCCATCATTACTGGAACCTTACCATCATATTGTTTAGTATCATATACAGGACACTCGTTGGGGTGGGGTCTTACCCTTCTGCAGAGGTGCAGTCGGCGTATTCTACAGCCCCAGCTGACTGGGCAAAAGAAATATTGTAAAAAGAAAAGAAAAAATATAAAACATGTTCAACTTAAAATCTCTTCTGGGTGTTTTCGTCTGAGCTCGATGTGGATTGGCACAAATTCTTAATGACCCCTCTGTCAATTGGATGGCACCCTCCGAAGTGTTATCTAAAGAGACGTTTTGAAACACTTTATGATCTTAACTGTCGAAAAACTTTTCGGAGTCGGCGGGTTTATCTTTCAATAAGAAAACGCTCCGTCTAGTGACAGAAATGATTCGAAGACCATAATACAATCCATAGGGATTGACTAGCCAATTGCCACAGTTTAAATCTCGCTGAAAACCTTTTGAGTATCAGCAAGGAATAGTTCAATTCCTGCACATTGAGCAATAAAGAGGAACTGAAATAATCTGTAAAAAGAGTATGGCATGATGGATATATTTGACGTTCCGCTAAGCCAAATTCGACACAATGTCATTTTATTTTGGTTGATCACTTACAAATCTTGGCCATTATAAAATGCTTTGCACCCTCGTTATTCTCTTTTAGGGGAACTTCAGGTGCCAAGGGATAAACTCGGCCCTGCTAAGCAGGTAGTGCTTGGAGAAAGGCCTCCCTGGACAAAGCAATCAACCTAAAATTACTTATTTAGCGTGAACGCCAGGTTAGCCCTTGAAGCCAGATAAGAATGGTTTGATAGTTATTGAAGGCAAAAGCATAATCGACTCAACATCACGATTTATCGATGTTGTTATCAAGGTCAAAAGTGGACCGACAAAATATTGACTTGCTATCCTTACAGATGTAATAATTCACATGTTTTGAATAAATTGTACATATTTTTAGTTTGTCATTATTCAAAAAAAAGTTTATTACCAAATCTAATCAGCTTAGTTTTCAGCACCTATTGCCCAAATATAATAAACTTAAAACTGCGAGTTTATAATAACTCCTAATTATGTTAAGATGTGGGAAAAGTTCACTTTACGGTGGGAGTCCGTAATAAGCAAACTTTCAAGGAGTCAAAATTTGCTACATTCCGTCAGTATTGTCCTACGAGGGTTCCTCAAATGTCCCCAAATACACTCAGCCCATAACTTTTAAAAAGAGAGAGCTGATATACATAGGGAGGGTGTTTTATTTTTCAAACCAACCAAGAAAAATATAAGGTATTTCAAGAGATAATTAGTGTCTACCTAAGATTCAAATTCCACTTATTCATTCTACCTGATTGAAAAAAGCAAAACAAATAATGACGACATTAATGAAGAGAAAATGAAAATTTAAGTTCATGACTTAAATATAATTATTTTGACATTTTGGTATATATATATATATATATATATATATATATATAAACATACGATCTTGTATCTATTCAAAAAATGTTAATGCCTATTTTCAATAAAACTTTTTCCGACAAAAATTTAAAAAAGGATGTTTATTTGTAAAGTATTTTCGGGGCACCTTCTTTGTAAACCTGTAAGTGTATTTGTATTTGTTATATATATATATATATATAGAGAGAGAGAGAGAGAGAGATGCTTTTAATGTTCTAGAGTTATCGTTTTGCAAGCTTAGAGAAAATATTTGGTAGGTTATAATAAAATTATGCAAAGTTGGTTGAACTGCGTGTATAACAACTTGTAAATTCCAGGTCATTACCTTTTCGTCGGCCCGAGAACTTACAGTCCCTCATATATATATATATATATATATATACGGAAGAATGAAACGTTTGTCATCGTACCAAATGGAATCGGAGACTATTTGCGCCCCACTGTTCCCTGTGAGCTACGGGTAAATAGAAAGACAGCTTTGACATCACTTAGGCGACCAGTCTATGAGAAGTAAAACAGAGAATTCAAAACAGCTTTACTTCCTTTAAAAATTGACTTTGCGTCACAATTTGTCTGAAGGAGACTGATAAGATATATATATATATATATATATATATATATATATATATATATATATATATGGCTCTCTGGATGCGGAAATATGTCTCCGCATTCAGAGGGCCAGCACAGCATTTGGAGCTCTAGAAAAGCGGCTGTGATGTGATCGTTTACTCGACCTGTGTACTTTCTGATTTACTTTACTCATCAGAGTGCTGGACAACACAGCGTCGGCACCTAAGGAAGCTTGAGAGATTCCATCAGAAATGCCTCAGGCGAGTTCTGAATGTAAAATGGCAGTCAATGACACCTGACAGGGACATTCTCAAGAAAGCTGAGTGTTTGAACATTGAAGCGATGGTGATAAGGAATTGGTTTCGCTGGGCAGGTCATGTTGTTCGGATGGAGGATGTGAAGCTGTCTAAGCTGTTGTTTTACGGCGAGCTTAAGACTAGGAAACGTCCTCAGCATGGTCCAAAGAGACGCTTCAAGGATTGCATAAAGGACGATCTTAAATCCTTCAAGATTCCTGTTCAGAAATGGGAAACCCTAGCGAAATGCCGGACCGAATGGAGTAGGCTAGTTAAAGGTAGATCTGACATTTTTGAAAGGGAAAGGATCGATCACGCTGAGCTCAAGAGAAATCTTAGGAGAGGCAAATGTGTCAGTTTTGCCTAATGCGTTGAACAGTTAGAAGTGTGAGGCTTGCGATAGGATGCTCCTATTGAAAGCTGCTAACATTAGCCACAATAAAATACATGATGTGGACAGAGGAAGCAGAGAGGCAGAGTCAGAAGTTAAACAAGTTTCAACTCTCAACTTTGTCTGCCACATGTGTGGCAGTTTGTGCGAGTCAAATACCGGCCTGAAGAGTCACCTTCGGGCCCACGGACGTGGTTTGGGTGTCACTGACGATTCACCCAGCAACTGTGGTGAGGGTGGTGATGAACATTGAAATGGCTTTCATCTATTAAGACGAAGCAATTGCTATATATATATATATATATATAAACACACAAACACACACACACATATATATATATATATATGTAGTTGGGCAGCCGTCTTTCATTTAAGCAGGTTTGATTAAATAATAAAGACACATTTTGTATATAATTTTATTAAAATCCTTACAAATTTCCTGATAAGTGTCTTGGTGTTATATACTCACATAATAAATATGCTTATATACACATATACATGTTCATGCAGGATACGTACTGATGCAATAAATTAATCAGACGCAGGAAGACATCTTTAACAAAATATATACCTCTCACTTTATTGCAAGGGTTCAAAAGGGTTGTTCAAGTTTTGCGTGTGAGAGGGAGCTGGAGACCGAACATAACTGATTTATTTTGACCCCAAAGTTATGGCCGTCAGCGTTGTGTCTTTCTCGTTCTTCTGATGCTCAACCGGAGCCCTGGGGTCCACTCTGCTGGGTGCTGGCTTTCTTTACTGCATCTTATCAGCATCTTCTCTGGACCCCAATTCATCAGGGCTTCCCGAGGGCCTCTTCGGCCGGGTGTGGCTTTCCTTACCACATCTCCCTCCATCTCCATCCGATCTTCAACTCAACTGGCTCCAACTCAACTGGCTCGTCGAACTCAACTGAGTTATATAATCGTTCGACGCCCACTGGATCTTTGAAATCGAATGTTTAATCGTCATCAAGCGGAAATAACTGTCATACAGTTCAGAGGTCACTCTCTTCCGGTGCATCACTCTGCAGTGGCACAGTGGGACTTTCACCTTGTTCCATATTATCAGCCTTAATCCGCCCACGCGATCTCTTTCGATTACTGGCCATTGGAATGTGTCACTTCCTTCCGGTGCATCACCTTGGAATAGCATTTTTGGGCTGAGTCGGAGGTCAAAATATTACATTGGTTTCACGTTGGAATTAGTGGATGAATATCCCAAAATTGTCTTGGGCGCATTCGGACATTTCATAGGCTATCATCAAGGTTTACTTGCATGTATAAAGAGTGTTTTTTAAAGAGTTTTGAAACTTTTTTTTAACATTTTTTATAACATAACAAAATTACGTAAACGCAAAGTTGGACAAAACTGAGATGTTGATGAATTTAAAAATCAGAATGCCATCAACGAAAATAGAATATAATCAAGGAATATGGAATTTTTCAAAAAACAAACAAAAAAAGCAAAAACAAAAAATAAACAAAAAAATAAAATCATTTCAAAACATTGTCTCTTTATTAAAAATTAGTTTACTTGTTTTTAGGGTTTTTTGTTTTTATATGTAGGACTCCTTGGATTTGTAGTCGTAGCTTATTAGTGTTATTATAGTGGTGTTTTCAACTAGAATTTTTCGATATTTGGATTTGGGAATCGAATAAGTTTTAAGATGTAAGTCTCTGCAGGCTAGAATCGTTGAGGAGCATCGTAAACCGTCTTGAAATAGTTGTAGTGGTATGACCAACGTACGTTTTATATTCTTTGGAGACACAGTCCCAAGGGACATTTAAACATATATACGACGTTTATCTTACTTTTTTTAATAGGATCGGTAGGGAGAACATTTTTTGGATAAAGTTTTTAGTATATGTTCATCGATCTTATAATTACTGATGATGGCCTATGAAAGGTCTGAAAGCGCTTGGGGCAATTTTGGTAAATTCATCCATGAATTTCAACCTGAAACCAAGACACTTATCGGGAAACTTGAAAGGATCTTGATAAAATTATATAGGCTAATTGTATCTTTATTATTTGATATATATATATATATATATACACACACACATATACATATATATATATATATATATCAATGCACACACACACATATATATGTACAGAGAGAGAGAGAGGGAGAGAGAGAGAGAGAGAGAGAGTTGTAAGGTAAGCTGATTTGGAGAAACGTGTTTGTATTAAATAAACTCAATCAGTGACATCTAATTTTATCCTAAATTCTTTTATGTCTTTGAAACTATGTCGCGTATCGAACTCAGCAATAACTATATATATATATATATATATATATATATATATATATCAAAGAGTCAAAGCAACCCTAAGAAATTGAGTATGTTCGATTTGAAGTTCTTAACCGGCTTCTTCTTTTCTTGAGACACTATCGATCGCTTTAAAAATTGTTTTGCATGAGGGTGGGGGTTGCTTGTGCTTTTATTCACCATGGTCACTGATTTTCAAGAAATCAATTTTATCATCTTTTTAACGTAATTTTACAACTTAGTAGCTAATTTGTTGCCTTAAACGCAGACGTGGGTCTTCTTGTTGATCAATGACAGCGACGTTAGACTTAAAAAAGAATCAATTTGATAATGTTTGCGGAGGCAACGTACTTACAAACACGTTCTTACACAGAAAATCATTCAGCCTATATATATATATATATATATATATATATATATAAGCTTGGCTTGGCGTTTGAGTCAACCGGGTTTCGATCCCAGCTACGGGAAGCTAATGTCTAGCTACACTGATGATTTCTGATAGAACGAAACAGATCAGTCTGTGGATGACTATAGAGATATATACTCCCCTACCCCAGTAAGTTTGAGTTCTCTGGCGAAGAAGTAATCGAGTTGCCATTAGCGTTTATTGAAAGCCTCTTCATATATGAATTGAGGTCTCGGTAGCCGTTGAACGGATGTATGTAAACAATAGTAATTGTGATTCCTAACCGTTTAAAATTTACTTTGCAGCTAATGGCTCCTCGTGGCTGAAGGATTCGAAGCTTGGCTTTGAGTCAACCAAGTTTCGATCCCAGCTACGCGAAGCTGATGTCTAGCCACACTAATGAGTTCTGATAGAACGAAACAGATCTGCCTGTGGATGACTATATATATATATTTATTTTTGTTTATTGCAGCGCACACACACACATACACTCACGCTGAAACATACGTGGAAAAGTACACGCACAAACCCCGCCCTCTCGCTTACATACACACACAAAGATGTACACACACACATATTCCTATATGTATAGGCGCGATAATATTTATATATTTTAAGTGTAAGAAATTGCACAAAATAAAAATACTTAAACAGACAGGAAGAAATAACATATGCAATCACATTCACACACAGATGCACGCTCGCATGCATATATATATATATATATATATAATCTACAAATGCTGATAATACAGCCAGTGCTAACGCTGTAGTGAAAAACTCATGAGAAATAAAATATCAATAAGAACTTGCCATATCTATAATTAAAGAAATGTTCAATATCGGTAATAAAGCATAAGTAGACCGAGGTTTTGAAAACGTAGACACTGAATCAACAGCGCTTGTATGTTTCTAGCCTATAAAATCATTAAACCAAGAGGTTTGTCTGATCTTTGTAAACTGTCTACACTCGCTGGGTCTGATGATCACATAGGCAAAAAATGCCAGTTACCAAGCGCTATCCACACACACACACACATATATATATTTATTTATCTATATGTACCGGTAAAACATTTTAAAAATCTTTGATCGCCTCAAGATGCCTTTTAGTGACTGTTTACAATTTAGTTAGTTTGTTTTCTGGCATATCAGTCTTCATATGTTATTTAATGCCAAATCCATTTGCAGATTGGAAGCTGTATAGATTAAGATAATTGGTTCACAAAAGCTCAAATCAAATCTTTTAAAGTCACGTCCTTTCACCTCCTGGTTCGAGATTTTACTATTTTCACATTATTAGTATTTATAACATCTAATTTTTTTTCATGACGCATGCTCAATCATTTATTTTAGATGATTCTTTATCATCATGAATTTTTGTTGCTTTTTATTCATGAAATGGTTGGGAAGATGATCCTTTAAACGGGGATACGAGTTTGAACATCACTTGGAGCTTTTCCTTATTTATTACCGATTTTTGTTGTTCGTTGCTGCCATAAATTGAAAACCCGAGCAAATGGCAATAAAAAATTAAAATGAAAATAAAAAGATGAAAGAAATATCAGTTAAAATTAATTATGATAATAGTTGACCATATTTATTTGAAAATAACAGCAACTATGATGTCCAGAGAGATCGAGAAACCTAATAAGTTATGAATTTATAAATTTGGTTTTGATTTATAAAAAGACAATGCTCTTTATGATTTAGTAAGTAAAGTAGTTGGTGAGTTTAATAATGATAGTGATGGGGGTGCCCGTGGTGTAATAGTTATCGTCGCAGGATGTGGACACGACGACAAGAGTTCAAATCCTGGACGACCCTGATTACATTTCACATAACACTAATACCCTTGGGAAAGCTATGAATCTAAATATTCTCCCTCCAGCTATGGGTAAATAGTAGGGCAGACTAGGTTCTTCAGCCTTGGTGAGGCAACTAGTCTACGAGAAGGAAAACTCTGAATTCAAACCTGTTAAACTCCGTTTAAAAATTGACCTTGTGTCATATCCTGCCTGAGCGGAGGGGTTGGTAAATAGGATAATGATAGTGATTTGCAATGATTTGTCGAAAGTTGTAACAAATATGGCGCAGAGAGGGATAAAAAATGTATTTAGTTATAAATGTAGAAAAACAGATAACAACGATCCAAGTGGAAGGAATTATTTATTAACGGGTCGACACTATGTTATGAAATAACCGAGGGATTTCGGTTCATGCCTTTGAGTTTAGTTAGGCTGGGAACCTTTTGGCTCAGCACATAGCTTGGTTGGGTGTAAGATTGAAGCAGGTGTTAACGCGGGTGCGCGCGAGCGGATGGAGGTGTCACTCAGATATCATAACAGTCTCTTCTCCTTACGTCGAAACCTTTAACTCAAAGTTAATAAAAAGGTTTCGTACCTGAACAAGAAGTAGTTACGTGTTTTTGAGATTCCTGTTCTTTATACATTCTATCGTTATGAACATTACATGTCTATTTCGCACAAGGCCATATTCGTGTATATGACTATGCAACGTAGACATATTTGGCGCCAGAACTTGGGCATATCGTTCATGATATGGTTTTCGATTGGGTTACCATGGTTCCACGAAGACGATCAGAGAAGCGGCTAAGAACAAGGAGGAATCTATTTCGGAGCTGCTTGTTCAGGTGATCGAGGGAGAGAGAGAGAGAGAAAACACAAGGTCCCAGAAAATAAGAAACAAGGAAAAGAGACCAAAAACACGAAGAATAAATTCGGCGCCCCCCAGAAAGAAAAAGGAAAATGTCCAGCACCGAAAAAAGAAGAACAACAGCGCAACCCCAAAAGAAAAGAAAAAAGGAAGGCGTGAAAAGAAAAGAAGAAAAAGAAGTAACACAACTCAACTCCAAGAAAAAAAAGGCATGAAGCAAAAAAAAAGAATAAGAAGGTATTTGCTCATTTACGTCTGTCATAGTTTAATTTACGAATAGAGTTTGAATGGTTGTGGAGGATAGATTTGGAAATAATTCTAAAATTAAAAAAAAAAAAAGAAAAATCGTTGGTAGCATAGAAAATTATGATTACTACTGTATGTGACTTTGTACCGTGGTGGGAGGAGAGAAAGAAAGAGTAACAGAGAAATAAGCTCGCAGTGACAGAGAAGAAAGAAAGGTGGTCGCTGTGGGGACAGAGGATTGTGTCACGCTCATGATTGACAGCAATAGTAAACAATATTTTGTAAAGAAATTTTATCGTAATAACCTATTTTTATGAATGGATTTTACGATAGACGGGGTCATTGTAGGTGAAGTTTGTAGTAAATAACGTTTTTATGAATGAAAACTTGTAACTTGTTGGTGGTCCGGGCTAATAATATTCGGAGATTAGAATTTTGATTCGAGACCTTGGAGATTTCGCTCATCGATGGGATTGCCGGAAGAATTTCGCATATCTGCAGTTAGGACCTTTGGGACAGGTTTCGATGTTAGAGAATCGATGTTTTGGGCGCTGAAGAAATCAGGCCAGGTTTTTGTTTAAATTGTCGAATCCGAAAAAGTCGGATGTACGGTGGCATGTCCGTATCGACTGGAAAATTGTCTCAGATATCTCGCCAGAGAGGCAGATCCACGAAGAGACGGATGTTTATTGTGTCTGACAGGGCAGACGGTTATTTTGTGAGTTCCCCCTGGAGTAGGACTGTGAGGTTTTGTTGAGGAAGATGTTCGGAAAAACATGGGTTTGGAGATTAGTTAATTAAGATATGCGCAGAGTTTTGGTGATCTCATTGGATGTGTTTGGAAAATTCGCGGACTCGATTTTGAGTTGTGTCGAGGGAGAAATTTTATTGAGAGAGCTGATAAAGGTTTTGGTGGTTTAGAAAGAACACCCAGTATTTTAAGGGCGAAAGAAAGAAAGAAGATAAGAAAGAAGGGTACTCGTAAGCTGTTGAAAAGATGTGAGATAGACCGCTTGACGGTGGTCAAAAGTTGAAAAAAAAAACGGGGAAACATGTATCTTGGTTCGATTACGAGCTATGCTTGGTTGTGGAAGGTTAAAATGTGTACATTAATTAATGACAGATATTTCGCGAGAAGGAGATATAAAGTTAGCAGTAGTAAGTACGGACGTAGAAGGAAGGCAAAAATGCAAAATACAAAATGAGCAATTGACCTGAGATTTAAAAAAAAAAAATTTAAATATGAAAATAAGAGAACAAATTAAAGACTGAAAAAATATACATGCCAAACGAGTGACTGTTGAAAAAATAAAAAATAAAAAAAATAAAAAAAAGAGAAAAAAGAACCAGAAAATGTGGTCGGAAAAAGAAAAAAAAACGAAAAAAAAAATGATGGACAATACGAACACTTTTTATTTTTATTTCAGTGACTTTTGAGTTTGGGACTGACGCATGCTTTTTGTTGTATTATTTTGTTGAAATTGTATTGCTGAAGATTTTGTTGCTCAGTTCGACATAGGGGGGAGCGGCACAATAGTTTAAGAAAATAATTTGTCATCATCGATGACAAATGATTTTATTGTGGTTGGATAGGTATGTTATGAAATAGCCGAGGCTTTTCGGTTCATGCCTTTGAGTTTAGTTAGGCTGAGAACCTTTCGGCTCAGCACATGGGTTGGTTGGGTGTAAGATTGAAGCAGGTGTTAACGCGGGTGCGCGCGAGCGGATGGAGGTGTCACTCAGATGTCATAACAGTCCGAGACGATACTGGGTGACAAGGTGCGGGTGACGTCACGCACCGGAAGCACGCGGAAGTTTGTGTGAGAATTTGAAGAAAATAAGAGTTGGGTTTTAGACGCCAAACGAGAAGGATCGATTTTGGAGCTCGCAGGCGCGAGGCGAACTTGCGCCCTATGAGGGGGGCGCTCGAGTTGGGGGCCAAATGAATAAGACAGCATAGAAGATTGTGTCTCTTCTCCTTACGTCGAAACCTTTAACTCAAAGTTAATAAAAAGGTTTCGTACCTGAACAAGAAGTAGTTACGTGTTTTTGAGATTCCTGTTCTTTATATATTCTATCGTTATGAACATTACATGTCTATTTCGCACATGGCCATATTCGTGTATATGGCTACGCAACAACTATAGCGTTTCGGTTCTTCTGAACCATCATCAGGACCATTAGGGGTGATATTAATAATTTTAAGTTAACGATGGATGTTTAGGAATGTGAAATACAAAAACTTAGGGGAAAATATGTATAGTAAGAAAAAGTTGGCCGTTTAACTGCCAAATCGTTTGAAAGAGCACAAAAGAGACATAAGAATTGGCAACTCAAACAACGCATTATTCCAACATATTTCTCAACATAATCATAACATTGACTTCAACTCTGCTAAGATGCTCACTTACATCCATGATAAAAATCTTAGACGAATTTTCGAAGCCGCCGCTATCTCATTCCTTAGTTCCTAAATACTCGTCCTGGCTTTTATAATATTGCTCTTTACATGAGCAAACACATTTTAAATAGCTACAATATATTCCATCCTTAGTTAATATTTTCCGTTTATCTCATAATTTCCATGCTTTTTATTCTTCTTTTGTTCTTTGTTTCTTTTCTTCCTTCTGACTCGAAATCTTTCTCGTTAAACTACGTACATAAATTCTATACAATATTCCTAATAAGTCAAATGACGTAATTTAAACATCAAACGCTGATTTGCCAGTTAAACGGCCAACTTTTTCTTACTATACATATTTTCCCTTAGGTTTTTGTATTTCACATTTCTAAACATCCATCGTTAACTTAAAATTATTAATATCACCCCTCTTGGTCCTGATGATGGTTCAGTAGAACCGAAACGCTATAGTGTCGACCCGTTAATAAATCATTCCTTCCACTTGGATCGTTGTTATCAGTTTTTCTACATATTGTCGGATTACAATCCTTTATTTACTCTTCATTTAGTTATAAATCTATTGATTTGATTTAGATTTACAGAAACCGACTGCTCTCCGTGGCTCAGTCAGTAAAGCAACTAGTGTATTTAACTAGGTTTACCAGTGGAAAACTTAACTTGTGTTTGAATATCAGTAATCGATAGTTAGTCATTATTTCCAATATTAATAGTTCCTCATTGTCGTAGATTGACAGCCCAATGAAAATTTGAAAATTAAGATAAAAGAAATTTCTGTTGAAAAGTAATGGCTGACTATTGTTTATATAAAAAATTCATGGAAAAAAAACTCGACCTCACCCGTCAAAACGTACACCCACCGCCTAACACAAAGGATAAATATATTTAATTGCCAGCAGTTTCAATAGACAAGATATTTCTCGTGAGAAGTATATCTTTTTGCTTTTCTTCTCCGTTCGACAAAATATATGGAACCTAAAAATAACGCCCTGCCTTGCAAATGTATAGAAGACAATAGCTCGCTTATGTGGTTGGTTTTATGCTTATATAAACTCTTTTTGGATTATTTGATGCTAAAGTCAGGCTAAACGCAGTTTTTTTTCCAGGCATCGGTCACATCGATACTGCTATTCGGGTGCACTACATGGACGTTAACAAAACGGCTGGAGAAGAAGATAGACGGCAATTACACAAGAATGCTGCGTGGAATCTTGAACAAGTCCTGGCGGCAACACCCCACAAGACACCAACTGTACGGCCACCTGCCTCCTATCACGAAAACTATTCAAGTTAGACGAACCAGACATGCAGGACACTGGTGGAGAAGCAGGGACGAACTCATAAGAGATGTACTCTTATGGACCCCCACACATGGCCGTGCAAAAGCAGGACGACCAGCACGAACATACATTCAGCAGCTATGTGAGGATACGGGATGTTGTCCTGAAGACCTACCTAGGGCGATGAACGATAGGGAGGAGTGGCGAGAGAGGGTCAGGGATATCCGTGCTACCAGCACGACATGATGATGATGATGATGATGAAATATATACGGTTAAAAACGGTTAAATAATTCATTCTTTTTTTATAATATCAATATCTAGTCGATGTATAAATATAGTTCTTTGGTTTAGTTTCTTTGTTATATGGCATGTTGACCTTCATGGGTTATTTAAGACCAAGGCCATCCTTGGAGAAGGACTGTAGTATTATTTAACCTATAGCTAAGCGAAAAAGGTAGTTTATAGCTTTTCCAAGAGTAGTTGTTCGAAAGTGAACGTAATAGCGTGACTGAAGTTCGAACTCGTTAACGACGATGTCACACTCCAGTACGTTAGCAAAATGTGGTTCGAAATCTTTTAAAAATCACTTTAGACAGAGCGTACTTGATATAATTTTTATGAGTTTAATATTTTCTTGGATTCCAGAATTGAAACCTCACCAACTGTATATCATACCCCGGTCTAAGAAAGCTATATTCTATCACCACTGGCTAAATACGCCTTGTAGAAGGTATGATTTGATTTAAGTGATGTTTTGGCTTTGAACCAGGGGATAGGAAATTATATCATTTAAAATACTAGATCCATTAATGCTTTGGAGATGTAATAATTAATGACTGTATATTTCGTCAAAAATACACATATTCATATTGGAATATATACGTTACGAACTATTAAAATATTCTTTGGTAATAAAATAAACCGGCACAATATAATCGATGTATCTCATAGTAGAACAATAATCTATCTATCTATCTATCTATGAATAAATATTGTTATTTGTTCACGAAAATATCACAAGTTTTTTACCCTTGAATTATAATTGTATTTTTCAAATAAAAAATATTAGTGCTTTTAGAATGTAACGGATTATTATTCATTTTTCTGTTTATATATTTTCTTCATTTACAAAAATTTGTTTTATAGCCACGCAAACTAACAAATCGATCGTGAAAATAATCTATCTATCACCTCAAATTAGTTCTTAAACCTTGCAGTTATTTACTATTGCCAACTTATGTTTGTAATTTCCAGTAATTTCTCGAGCAATTTTTTTTTTTCGAAATCTTTGATTATAAATTTCTTTGAGGTTTTTCACTGTGCTGTGAATAACGGAATCCAGTTTCTTTGAAGCTGGGCCAATTCTTCCGGAACCATTATTATTTACATTTTGCATCTTTCACTTTAGGCATCTTTCAGTGTAACATTGTATTTTTTTCAAATTTGTTTTTAATGAGAAGTTCCTTCTTTGCAGCCGTTTGTTTCTTTCAACAATGTGCATCCGCATATTTGCTGAAATTTTTTAAAACAAATCTTGTTTGAATTATCTTGTTAGTACGGAGCCTCATCACACTTGTTCATCTTTTTATCTAAATCATCAGTTCATAAATTTACTGAAATCCAGTGAGAAAATACAAGTTTTCATTTTATCAATTTTTTCTTTTCTTTCTCTGTCCTATTTTTTGTTCCTGATTGATTGGTTGGTGTAAACAGCATGTCAAACCCATCTGGGTTTATTTTATGTCCAGATGTTAGGGAATTGCATACAGTGTACGTTTATATTTACATATTTTTTGTTTTGTTTCTTAACGTTTTTATTTGCTCGGGGTTTTATGATATTAAGTATTCCTATCTAATACAAATAATCAGCAAAAAAATCTCTTTAACCCATACCATTCGGTTCCTACTACTTTTTCGATAGATAGAGGTCATCGTTGTGAAAAAAAAGACACGGTTAACCAAGTTCAAATCCTAGACGAGGTCGTTTGACATGTTTAAGTTGTTTACTCAGCTTATGTTGATTGCACAAAGCCAGAAGTATGGGGTAATCGAAGTCACTAAAATCTGCTAATCTAGTTTGTTTAAAATCAAAGCCTATGAGGGGCCTATTCGCATTATAATTTGTGATAAGAAAATCATATCATCATAAATATAATCTGTAAATATGAGACTGATTCTTAAAGAAAATATTGCTGGATTTGTTTTATAAATATAGAAACCCAACCCCAAGTTTAACACACCCAAATCCAGTTCCAGACATGTACCACGAACAGGTTGTTCTGTTCAATTAAACGATAATACGTTTTTGTTTGAATTCAATAAAATTTGAGCAGTTACGATTGGTTAATTTTTAATGCAAAGATATTTCATGCCTAGAGGTGAGGGAATCACGTTCATTGTACATTCATATTTACATTTCTTGTGTAGCATTTTTCTAAAGGTTTTCTTTTTTTATACTCGGTGGCAGAGAGGAAGTCACCGAGGCGTAATGGTTAAAATGCAGGGCTGCGGCCACGAAGTTTGCACACGGCCCTGTCGAATAGGAATAATTCTAAATAGATCTAATCAACCCATTGGTGGAACACTTAACCATATTTACCAACCCCTCCACTCGGGCAGGATATGACACAAGGTCAATTTTTAAGCGAAGTTTAACTGGTTTGAATTCTGAGTTTTCCTTGTCCTAGACTAGTTGCCTCATCAAGGCTGAAGAACCTAGTCTGCCCTACTATTTACCCATAGCTGGAGGGAGAATAATTGGATTCATACCTTTCCGAAGGGTAATAGTGGTATGTTAAATGCAATCAGTCTCGTCCAGGATTTGAACTCGCGTCGCTGTGACCATTTCCTACGACGATAACCATTACACCTCGGCCACATAGGTGGGACACTTAACAGGTACTACCAATCCGAATCAGAGGGGACCTCAGATTAATAACAATGAAGGAATACTCTACATTTCTCAGATCTCCAGAACCGGAGTCTCACCATCAGATGCAATTTAATTTCATCCCCAAGACACCATTTTTTGGATGGCCTTGCTCTTCTGCAGGGTATACAGTCAGTGTATTCTAAGCTCCATCCCGATCCTCGTTTCTATCATTATAATTACTTTTATTACTCTTACAAAACAGCTGTGAAAATCATATAAATATGAACTAACGTAATACCATAACCTAGACGAGTTAAACATTCTTTTAAAATCAATCAAATAATCAACCAATCCATCAGTCTGATCCAAAGGAAAAATGTGATACTACGGCACGTTGGAATCATTGTGGTCATGATAATTCAATTTTTTGAATTAAAAAAGAAAATGTAGTTTAACAAGATAAGAACACAGCTGATAAACATATCATCAACCTCATCATCATCATGTTGCGCTGCCATCATGGATCTCCCTAACCCTCTCTCGCCACCCGTCTCAATCGTCCATTGCTTCCGGGAGGTCTTCAAAGCTATATCCTCTATCGGCTCAGAACTGTTGTATATAGCTTCTAGCTGGCCGTCCTGCCTTTGCTCGTCCATGTGAAGGGATCCACTGGTGTATATCATTTAAGAGTCCGTCCTTACTTCTCCAGCAGTGTCTCGCATTTCTGGTACGTCTAACTTAGTTTTCGTGATGGGTGGTAAGTGGCTGTATAGCTGCTGTTTTGTGGGTTGTTGCCTCCAGGACATGTTCAGTACAGCTCGCAGCATTCTTATGTAATTGCTGTCAAGTTTTTTCTCCGTACGTTTAGTTAGTGTCCATGTAGTGCATCCATATAACAATATCGACATGACAGCTGCTTGGAAAAAACTTTTTATTTATCGGCCAGGTCTGACTTCCAAATGACCGGTAGCCTACCGATAGATTATATATACGATACTTAAATCTGAACTCGATGTAGGAAAGTATATTCTCTTTCTTTTGTCAGATTATGGTTGCAAAAATATGTTTTTACGTTTGTCGCAATGAACGAGAGAGATTGTTTTTTTAAATTTCGAGATATCATCCTCAAGCGTACATTTAATTTTGAAAAAAATTATGACTTACATAATAGTCGCTGACTTTTTTCTCATAACAAGAGGAAATTCATTTTTTTCTCTTCATCACCTTCTCATTTTCTTTCCATCTCGAACATGGAGAATAAATATCACAATTATGAACATATTTTAGATAGGCAATACGTTTATATTGATTGTCATAGTAAAAATCATTTGCTCAAATTACTTTCAGAATATACTGGAATTTTTTTATTAACTGTTGTCGGGTAATTACAAGGGATTCTCGCCAAATAAAAAAGTTGTAAATGATTTACAAGAAATTTGTGTTAACTGGTTCCAGTAAACTTTAAGGATGTTATGATAAGAAATTGCTGTTAGATAATGACTTATAGAGTCCATGACAGCGTTATTCGATGGCTCTGATTTTTATCACAACCAACGAACTTATTCTCCATTTTTTTCTTGTTCAAAGAAGATGTTTGTATTCCTGAACAACATATCCTAATTAAATAAATAACTTTACGTCTCTTTAAATAAGGCCTTATTGCTTACAGATTTACTAGTCAATTCTGTTTATGAATAATAAGAGTTATACACATGGTTTAAACATGGTTGATATTTTATGAAATATCAGGCCTTGTACGTTATTCATAGCCCAATCCTATTTTTACTACTACTACTACTACTTAGTAAATGATCGAACAGTTCTATTATATATATATATATATATATATATATATATATATATATATATATACGTTACTATCTTAGCCTCCACACTACCCGGGGGCTGTAGAAAATACCGACTACTTCTCTGTAGATGGGTAAGACCCCTTCCCACCAAGTGTCCTGGATATAACACACCAGAATCTGACGGTGAGGCTCCAGTAATGGGGAATGCAGAGTACCCCTTCATTGCTATCGCTCCAAGGTCCACTCTGGCTTGGAGTGATATCATCTTATAGGGTCCTATCTAAGCGTCAAATAGAACTAAACTGTGTAATCATGCTAAACTAAACTGCTTGAAATAAAACTATTTTGACATTTAACTGTGTGTAAACAAAACTCTGTACCAATACTAAACTGAATTGTTTGAACTTTTATCAAAATTACTTAATTTGGCGTTAAATAACCCAAGAAGGTTTGATACGCCGTAAGACCAACCAACCAATGTACCAACCAACGAAATATTAGGCTCCTCTGCCTTGTCGTAGTAGGAGTAAAAACTTTGAGGCTTCTAACACGGAGTTATATATGACTAAAATCGTCTTTATCCATTTCTTAATTTATGGGAACAAGTGGCTTTCCCACCAGGCAGCACTAACCTTCTCACTTAAAATCGGTAAGAGGTTGGTTTATTGCCGGATGCCAATGGACCCCCTGAAGAGAAATGTCGACAGAACATATACAAGTTTTGCCGACGCTTTCGAGAAATTTGCTTCCTTCAAGGTATCATCACATTAAAACCAAACCTCTGTCAGATTTTGGCCTCGTAAAGAGCGCAATAAATACTGAAATGTAAACAAGAATAAAACATATTATTTTATATACTGAATCCTCGATAAATTCACAGAAAGATTTTCGTCAAAACCGAATAAAAAAGAATTTTATTTTTTCTTGTAGACTATTATAAATCAAAACGGATAGGATTTGCCAAGGTTTCTTCCAAACTTCTACAGTTCTGAAACTCTAACTTCCCTGTCGACTGGAATTGTAGAATATGTTGACTGGATCTGCAAAGAGGGGTGAGTCTACGAGAGAGGTTTCCTGTGTATGACTCTAAAGATCATTTGATGGTCAAGTCGTTGTGGCTGGACGAATGTACAGTAGTCTATTATTGACATTAGTGCCACACACATACACACACACACACACACACACACACACACACACACACACACACACACACACACATATATATATATAAGTAAACATTTACATATATATATATATATATATATGTACATACATATATAGATATATACATAAATGTATGCATATATATATATACATATATAAACACATATATATAAACGTATATATATACATATATATACATATGTGTTTATATACAAACATATATATGTATATATACATACATATATAAACATATATATATATACATATAGATGCATATACTTACACATATATACATATATGTATATATAAATAAATAAATACATATATATATATATAAATGTATAATCACATATATACATATATATATATATATGTACACATATACATATTCATGTATATATACATATATACAAATGTATATATATGTATATATACATTCATACATACATACATATATATATATATATATATATATATATATATACAAACATAAATGTATAGAAATTATATATATATATATATATATATATATATATATACATGTATAGGTTCATATATATACATATATATATATATATATATATACATATATTTATAAAACATAAGTGTACATATACATGCGTGTACATATACTGTTATATATATATATATATATATATATATGCGCACACATAGAAATACATAGATTTGTATGTATGGTTTTAGGTTTTTTTATCGCACACTAATAATCTTGTTTAATATCAATTATGTTTTTACGTACCTTTAAATGGTGCGAAATATTGCTATTTATCATCAGTAATTCTATTTGTCAAGTATTCCTGCTTACAATTTGCACACAGTTGTATGATTTAAGAAAAGTTATACAGCCCAATCTGTTCGAGCTGTTGAATATGACGACTGTATCTCTGTCGAGGCATAAGACCCAACTCCTCTAGGAGTGTCTGGAATATGACACTAAACATTCTGATTGTGAAACTTGAATCATGGATCTCTAGGGAATGTGGAGTACCCTTTCATTGCCCCTACTCCTAGGTACGCTCGGACACGGAATTGTAGCATATGACAGAGTCATCTCTTTGGGTTAAATAAAAATATTTGGTCATTTAAAATGTGTGCAAACAAATGCTAGAAATTGAAATGTTTTACCATTTAACTGTGTCGGGCAACTGCCGAATTGAATTGTTAGTTATATATAACAATACTTGGAACTATTTAACTGTGCAAATGAACGAGTAACGTAGAATAGAATTATTAGTGTTAAATAGCAATACTTGTAACAACTTTACTGTCCCTTGTGAATAGAATTACTCGTGTTAGAAATATTTGAAAATATTCATGCAAAAAAGCTCAAGCTTGTTTAAATGTGTTATCTCAACATGTATTTAAAAATCCTATATTTAAAATATATATATGAACAGGATTTTGTCATTAAATAACCTATAAATGTCCATATGTCATAAAACCCAACCCAACCCAACCAAATAATAATAATGTGCACACATATACATATCTATAAAAACATGCCTTCCAGATGACATGAAAGAGGAAGAGAAGAGGATTATCAACTTGCAGTAACGAATTTTGATCATCCAAGAACATGCAATGGTATGCGGATGCAGTTTTGTAAGCATTAAGGGTATGCGAATCCTTTGCATTAAAATGAGATGCCTAAGATGACAACGGCGTAAATCTCTGTCTGAGATAAATAAATCGATCGAAGTAAAGTAGTCTTAGGAGAACTGCCACAGTACACAAGGCCCCTTCTGTTGTCAACTCGACGTTCCCAAAATGAAAGTGAAAGTAACTGGAAGTGAAGAATATCATTATTTAATGTTTGCACGAACTGACACGTGTCTAATTTGGAACATCAACTCTCATTTTCGACTGAAATAACTAACTGCCAAGCGTCCAGATATCTTCAGTTGAGCTGATAATTTAAGGAAAGTGTTTGTTGTCGAATTAACGACCGTTTTGAGGAAAATATCGACTTGGCACTTCAGCGTAAGTTGGAAAAATAGATAGATTTGCAAGAACAATGTATTAGAAATGGTTGGATAAAAAAATGTTTCTCATCAATGTTGGATGCCGAGATGTCATTACAACCCCCACCATCTGCATATCTGACAAATCACGGATGTTCACCATCAGAGGAAAGGAATTATATATTAAAAAAAAGTCAAGAATAAAGTCCTAACTGCATCAACCTGGATTTGGCATTATCACAGAGTGACGACAAACCAACAAAGCTTGGGGGCATCGGGAGGTACTTCTAAGGCGCCCTCTGTTAGTGGTGATGACGCTTAGGCCCCGAAAGCAAGCCTTAATCAAGAGTCATCGTCTGAGTCCGTAAAAATCGCTATACATATATATATATATATATATATATATATATATATATATATGCATATATTGTCATCCACAGAGTGACTGTTTCCTTCTATCAGAACTCTTCAGTGTGGCGAGACACGCAAGACGCTCGATACCGGGATCGAAACACATCCAACTTTAAGTCTCAGACCGCTCGGCCAACAAGCGGACCCCGTTGGCTAAGGGAATTTTTAAGGTATTTATTTAGCAACAGCAGCAGCGTCCGTTTGTTTACATTTTTATACCCTATCGGCTACCAGAGTGGTCAATTCTTTCGAAGAGCTTTGCATTATGCGAGCGGCCGCCGACAATTCCTTCGCCAGAGTACACAACCCCCATGGGTGGGCGTATATATTGTCATCCACAGACAGACTGTTTCGTTCTGCAATGTGTGTATGTTTTTATTTTACAACGTGAGATACGATTTATGTTGGTGATTTTTTTTACTCTAATGTGGATATATATATATATATATATATATATATATATATATTCACATATGAGTAAAAACATCACCGACATGAATCGTATCTCACGTTGTAAAATAAAAGCAAGCTATATAAACGATTTAAAACACAAATAATTTAAGATAATTTCATAAAAGTAAGCAGCCACACGATTCATATATATATATATATATAAAGAGGATCGTTCAAAAAGTTCTTAGCTCCACCAAGAGAGGAGAGTCATAGCAGAGCATATTTGTAGTGACAACACTGTCACTTGTACAACTAGAAAAACTAAGGTTTTTCTAAGTTTTATATTAAGTCGCAGTTTGTGGTCATAAGAATTTTCAGCGATGCTCTTCTTTCGAATAGAAGCTGAAAAGTTTTTGAACAACACTTATGATATTGCAATATGAGATACAAGCAAATGAATTAAAATACTTTTGTTGAAAAGTAATATATTGATTTTCTAACGTTAATAATAAAATCCTTCATTACTCACAACGCGTAAAAATATCAACGGGAAGCTAGTCTCATAATCCAACATTCTTTTCTATATTCTAGTTTATTCTCGTAGGAATGCTGTCATCAAGATTATTTCAATTCTTAGACTAATCTTGATTTCTTCCAATTCTCCTCAAGGATTTCATCCCTTGTCTTTCAAATAGTACTTTTGTGGCGATTAGATGGAGCAGTCAAGGTAGAAAACAAAAGCCCCGCTACGTCAAAAACTCTCTTTCTCTCTCTTCGGTCCCACTTCGACCACCAGACTCAAGCGCAAGAGCGTGAGTTTCCCTGACAAAGTGAGCTTCCACCTCATCAAAACTCGTGCTGTATGGCACACGATACGAGGCGTTGGCCTAAGTCTTCATACAACAACTTCTATTCTATTTAGGACAATTAACTTATACCAAAAGACTCTTTAATCACACAATAGGACTTTTCTTTATAATGCACTTTTGAAATATCTAATGTCATCTGTATTGATTCTATAAAGTTTGTTCAGAAAATAAATAGGTTGTTAATTCGTCATGAATTATTTTACATTGTTTAGGATAAGGTAATATCATCATCATCATCATGTCACGCCGTCTGCGCGGATATCCCTGACCGTCTCTCGCCATTTCTCCCTATCATTCATCGCCTCCGGCAGGTCTTCAGGGTTACATCCCGTGTCCTCACATAGCTGCTGTATGTAAGTTCGTGCTGGTCGTCCCACTCTTGCACATCCATGTGTGGGGGTCCACAGGAGTACATCGCTTATGAGCTCGTCCTTGCTTCTCCAGCAGTGTCCTGCGTGTCTGGTTCGTCGAACTTGTATAGTTTTTGTGATGGGGGG
>OY757906.1:98699888-98764888 GCA_963585895.1 Sepioteuthis lessoniana | reverse complement strand
ATATATATATATATCATGTCGCGCCATTAGCACGGATATTCCTGGCCCTCTCTCGCCACCCCTCCTATCGCCCATCGCTTCCGGCAGGCTACATCCCGTATCTACCCAAAGCTGCTCTATGTATGTTCGAACTGATCGCCCTGCTTTTGCTCGGCCAAGTGAAGAGTCCACATGGGTACATCACTTATGAGCTCGTCCCTACTTCTCCAGCAGTGTCCCACATAACTGGTTCGTCTAACTTGGATAGTTTTCGTGATGGGTGTTAGGCAACCATACAACTGCTGCTTTGTGAGGTGTTGCCTCCAGGACTTGTTCAGTATTGCTCGCAGCATTCTTGTGTAGTTGCGGTCAAGCTTTTTCTCTATCCGTTTAGTTAGCTTCCATGTAGAGCATCCATATAGCAGTATCGACATAACCACTGCTTGGAAGAAACTGCCTTTCATTTTATCGGTCAGGGTTGACATCTATATGACCGATAGCCTATCGGTAGCTGCCCATGCCTTTGCTAGTCGCGTATTGATGTCTGTCTCGATTGATGAGACACTGCTTCCTAGGAAGGTAAACTTGTCTACTAGTTCCAGAGGGCTACCATTTAGTGTGGAGAAGTCGCCTGCTTGATTAAAGCACATATATTCCGTTTTGTGTGCATTGACATGGAGGCCAATGCCTGCAGCGGCTTGTTTCAAACTATATTGCAGGGTTTCGGCTTGGGCGGGTGTGTTCGCCAGTAGCATTATGTCATCGGCATAGTCGGTAATTGTGTTTGCGGCGTACCTTCTTCTTTCCTTTGTTAGCTTGAAACTGTTTTCTCTGATTTCATCAATAGGTGTTCTAAGCACGTAGTCTAGACATATGATGAAGAGGTATGGGGCTAGTGTGTCTCCTTGCAGTACACCTGCAACAACGTCGAAGTAGTATGTGTCTCCATTCGGAGAACGGAATTTTACCATTATGGCCGCGACGATTTCTTTTGGTAGGCCGTAAGCGAGTAAAAATGCTCCATCTTTCCTCTGTTAATGGAGACAAAGGCCTTGGTACAGTCGACAAATAATATGGTTGCCTAAAGGTTTTTTGCACGTACACCTTCAAGAATTCTATGGATAGTCAAAATTTGTGATGTCGTGTATCTTTTTCTCCGGAAGCCATTTTCGTTCTTTTTAAGTAAGTTGTCAATTTTGGGTTCTATGTGTTTGCGTAGTAGGGCGTTGTATATTTTGGCCGTTATGGATGTTAGTGTTATACTTCAGTAGTTCTTGTCTAATCCGAGCTTACCATTTTTAGGGAAAAGGAGGATGCATCCCTTCATCTATCAGTCTATCGGGTTTTGATCATATATGGCATTGCAATGTCGGAGCAGTATTTCGTCGAATTGTCTGGTCTTCCATACTTCTGGGGGGATTTCATCGAGCCCTGCTGCTTTTCTATTTTTAATCTTTCTAAGTACTGAGTCAAGTTCTTCTTGAGTAAACGGTCCTAGTTTGATGTCTAATTGCTTACTTATAATTCTCGTGATTGGTTCATGTGTAACTTTTGGAGGGTTTCCGAGTAAATTCTCAAACTGCTGTTTCCACAGTTGTATTCGTTCTTGTTGGTCGGTAGCTTTCAGTTTAGCTTTGACAGTGCTCTTCCTTCTGCTCACTTTATTTATCGTATGCCACGCTATCCTGTCTTGCCTACCTTCAACCGAGTCTTTAATCTTATCAATCTGATATTGTATATATTCTGTCTGTTCTTTTAGGTATATGTTAGCTAATTCATTTTGTGATTTTTTAAGTTTCAGGGCATTTGTGTTAGTTGGGCTCTTTCTATTGCAAGAAAAAGTAAGAGACTGTTGGAAAACATAAATATATATACAAGTTAAGATAGCGTAAACATTGAATAAGCGCTGCTTAGGAACAGTCACTTCTTCTCTTATGCGATCATTTGTGGGTCAAGTGATCACATAGGTGATCCCACATACAGCATTTTCAGACACAGTATCTATCTATCTATCTATCTATCTATCTATCTATCTATCTATCTCACTCCTTTTCTATCTATCTATCTATCTATCTATCTATCGATCTATCTGTCTATCTCACTCCTTTTCTATCTATCTATCTATCTCCTTTTCTATCTATCTATCTATCTATCTACTGTATGTGGAAACGCTGTATATCTGAAATATTACCTTTTCGACGGATATGTTCCAAGAAATTCTTAATCGATAATGCTTAAGTAATTGGCATAGCTGGATTCAAATCAATTTCAGAAATGATCATTCCTACAAACTGTCCTCGAGACTCTTGCACTGTGATTGAATACTGACATTACTCTCGGATGATAATTGGTTTCGATTTTGGATCAACTGACAACCATTACTAAAACGTACCAAAACTCATTTACAAGCTAAGGGAATTTATTTCGTCTTTGTATCACTTAGTCTTGGATGCACAGAGCATTTTAATTCTTTTTTACGGTTATTTCAATTACTTATACATTCTCTTAGAAAATATCTTATTTCCAGTCAATGGAGACCAACAAGTTTGTTTCACTTGATCATATCTTTACACATTTCCCAGAGGTTTCCGTTCAATCTTCAGTCAGTAAAAACATTCAAGTTTTCATTCTTGATCAACCCTATTTTCCTCTGAAGACCAATTTTCTAAGCAAACTCCGCGTTCTAATTCATATCACGTTGCCAGCTGTGATATTTCTCGCCTATTTCCAGATAATTTTCGCTCATATTGTTTATTTTGGCCTCAAGTTTTCCCTGAATGGAAGGCCAAGTAAAAAATTAATCACTGAAACAGAAAATGGAAAATGCAAGGATTAGAAAAAAATCAAACGAACAAAGGAAAGGAAAAACAAGACAAAAAACAAAATAAGTATATATATATATATATAAATAAGACTAACCATATTAGAGGAAAAAAAAACAACAAAAAAACAGTGCCATTTTTATACTGTATTGTTTTGCTTTCTTGAATGCTAGTTACTCACTAGATTAAAAATAAAAAAAAGAATGAAATTTAAAAAAAAAAACGCTGTGCAGTTAAGTTGTCGCTTTTTACTCCACCTTATCTTCCGTTAAGAGATCAACCAGTAAATAAACCTTTTTTTATTTAAAGAGAAAAATATTTGTAATATCTTTCAAGGATGTCCGATAATCTTTATTTGTTTATTTGTAGTTTTTTTTTCAATCAGATTCCATATTTGCTAACCTAATAATCACGAATCAACACATAACAGAATGTTCCCTACGTAACTATCTTGGATTTTACTTCCATTTTTCTTTTTCTATTTTTGTTTCTGTGGAATTTAGGGGGAAAAAAGATTAAAGCCGGCGAACTTTCAAGTCGTCGAGCATATTTGTGTACTGTGATAAGTTTAGAGATTGTGATGTGATTTTTTCCCTATTTAGATTTGCTGTACATCTACCGAGGACCAATCATTCGTTTCTTCTATTTTCCGCTTCTATGTCGTTACATTTTGAGCCGGAAAAACATTTTTGGCTGAAAAAGTACTTATTCGAAAATGACAGAATGAGAAATGATAAAATAAAAGATGGGTACCTGTCATGGAAATAAACCGTGCTAAACAAACAAACAGAAAAATATGTAGTATACTTTTTATGCCAAATAGGTAAAGACAATCATCACGATCAAGATCATCATAATCATCATGATCCTCATCAAACAATCATTGTAATCTTTCGATGTCTATTTTTTTTTTCTTTTATCAATAGACACAACGTTTATAGATGCATATAGCTGATATTACCTGAACTCCTCTCACTGATATGATCTGATTTTCTTCCAAAAAAGGAGATGCTCCCGTGAGTCGCAAAAAAGTTTATATTTACGCTTTTAATGTTTTAACTGTTAAAGTTAAAATATGATTTTTAATCTAAGTCGGCGTTTCTATTTTAATTTTAATTTTTTTATTTGTGCTGCTACTCCCTGTCCATTTTTTTATGGTTAATATGAATAACTTATTCCCTTTAGACTCTTTCAATTAATAATTCTTATTAGCGGGTGAAGAACATTTCATCAGTTTCAAATAATGTTCGGAGATCAGATGAAGAAGTGTATTTTCCTGCTCGTCTATTCTCAGTTTGATTTGGTTTGGTTTGGTTTTATGGCACATCAACAATTGTAGGTAATTAATGCCAAATACATTTTTATACATATAAACAGTTCTATTTCAAACAATTCAGCTTAGTATGATTATAGGTTTTTGTTTACATACAGTTTGAATGTAAAAAAAAAACCCTGTTCTATTTCAAACAATTCAGTAGGAATTTTAGTTCTATTTGACCCATAGATAGGACCCTATCAGGTGCTACCACTCCGGGCCAGTATGGACCTTGGAGTGATAACAGTTAAGGGATACTCGACACTCCTCAAAAGCTCTAGCTTTACTGGAACCTCACCATCAGATTATTTAGTTTCATATCCAGGACACTCATTGGTGGGGGGGTTACTCCTCTGCAGAGAAGCAATCCGGTGACTCGCTAATATCAGTTTGAGTAGAACGTTATCTTTTACTCACACATTTGTTGGTATTGTCACTTTTTCGTTATAGAGTAAATTCGTTACTTCAAGTAAAGCATGTAAGAAAAAAATAATTATTTGGATATTCCTACATTCAATTATTGCATTCTTGTCACTTGTGACAATGTTTGTGCCGATCTTTTGGCTTTGTTTGGGGGATTAAAAGAATATTCTACGCAGTTTAAGGTTTTCAAAAAAATCTCTTTCCTCATAACGGTCTACTTGAATGGCCATCAATATCAACGATGATGTCACCGTTTTTTTTTGAAGAAACGAGGAAACATGCTGGGGAATATTGGAGATATTGCAGGTTGCCATTACCTTTATTTTGACATGTGCAGTTGAACTTCAGTTAAAATTACGTGATGATCAGCAACTGGCAAATCTGCTTAATTTTGCAAGATTCCAATCACTAGATATATCGTTGCTTGTGAAGTTTGTCTCACCTTACTTTTTGTCTTCCACAAAATCACATGGAAGTGGTTTCAGGGTTCACATCCTCTCTATCACTCTGTACAAACATACACATACACACACGGACCACTCGGTATTTACCTGGTCCATTGGCCTTGTGGGTGTTCGCCAAAGGCCTGTAAGACTAGGGTTCAGTCTCAGATCGATTCATACAAAGACTCAAAAATGGTACTTGATGCTTTCTTGCTTAACACTCTGTAGTCTAAGGTAGGGATCAAGGGTAAACTGGAGCAATCTAGGGAATGGAGTAGTGCCTCTCCGTACACCTCGGTGTAGTAGCTAATGGAAAGGGAACCATCAGGTCACCCTCAACTATGGTCGATAACTTTACTTATTTATATATTGATGTTTGTTTGTTTGTTATTTAATGGCATATCAGCCTTCTCGGGTTATTTAATGCCAAAGCCATCCTTTTTTAGAAGGTCAATAGCAGTACAATTTAACCCATAGATGGAGGATAAAGGGGTTCGTACCTTTCCCAAGGGTATTTGTCCGAAAGTGAACGTTATAACGCGACTGGATTTTGAAATCGCGTGCTACAATTCCGCAGTCCAGCCCTTTAACCATTGTATCACGGGGACCCCCCCTTATATAGTGAGTATCCTAAAATGATGGATTGTCTTGGTATAAAAGTAAATTGCATCTACTGATAAGGCTACAGTTCTGGAATTCTGGGCCATATGAAGTACACTTTCATTGCCTTTACTCTTAGTTCCAGTCAAATATACAGTGAAAGTAGTATCTGTTAGGCTAACTGTAATTGACCAAAATAAGTTCGAGTTAAATATTAGTGTTAGATAGGAATACTTGAAACTTAACAAATGATTATTAAATAATAAGAGTTTATTCAATCTATAGCATTATGAATAAATTTTTAAATATGACTACTTGAAACCATTTAAATGTGTCTAAATTATTAGTATTACATAGAAATACTTGAAACCATATAACCGTGTCTAATTTATCAGAATTAGATAGGAGTATTTGAAATAATATAAAAATGTCTTACTTATTAGTATTAGATAGGAATTCTTGAAACCAAATCATTGAGTCTAAGTTGTAAGTAATTGATAGGTATACATGAAACCATATAAAGCTGTCTAAATTATTATTAGTAGATATGACAGTTTGATAAAAATCTGTCTGGATTATTAGTTTTAGATGGAACTTCTTAAAACCATATAACTGCTTAAATTATTAAAGTTAGATTGAACTTCTTGAAAACTAATGAATGTGTCTAAATTATTTGTATTAGATAAAAGTTCTCGATGCCATATAACCGTGTCTACATTATTAGGATTTGATAGGACTACTTAGAACCATATATCTGTGCCTAAATTATCAATATTTGATAGGACTACTTGGAACCCTATAACTGCGCCTAGATTATCAAAATTTGATTGGACTACTTGGAACCTTATATCTGTGCCTTAATAATCAATATTTGATAGGACTACTTGATATTGTAACTGTATAAACAAATAATTAGGCAAAAAACTGCTATTAAAAATGTCATGCGTCATTCAGAATAATTATGACTGAATCAAATTTCAGCATTGAATAACCCTCAGCGAGTTGATATGCCATTAAACAAATGGGCCAAACAGAGGATGGGGCGTATGTCCATTTATCATTAGGATATCCTGTATAGGATCACAGCTTGAATAGAGATAAAAAATCTACTCGACAATTTTGGAGCAGAAAAATTAATGATGAGTCCTCGTCTGAAGATTGTGATGATACAGGTAACTCGGAGTAATGGAAGGTATGATGTAGTTTCCTTATTCAATACATACATTGTTCATTATCTAATTTATAATGCTGATCCGTCATAAATTCCAATAAACTTACATCTGCTTAAAATCACCATATGATACTAATTTCTACCAACACTTTTTCGATTTCCTTTCAAATTTGATTCTATATTCAGTTCTCAGCATTTCTTGCACACGTTATTTGGAATGTACTGATATATACAGTATTCGTTTGACATTATTTTTCGTATCCATAGACGCCACTTGTATAGATCGGTAGCTGTAGATTCCAGATGGATTCATCCGTTTTGCTTTACATTCACCGTGCTTCATCCAATTGTTTCCAATGCTATTCGCTTGTGTGACTCAGATAAAACTCTCCGGCCGAATAGTTCAGTCGACAGGGAATATAGAACACGACGACTGCATCTCTGCAGAGATGTAAGACCCTCACCAACGAGTGTCCTGGTATGACGCTGAGACATTCGATAATGAGGCTCCAGTTATAGAACTTTGATGAATGTAGAATAACCCTGCATTGTCATTTCTCTCAGGTTCACTCTGACCCGGAGTGGTAGATCCTGTTAGGGTCCCATCTACGGCTCAAATGGAAATGATTAATATTTTTCTATACTTGAAACCAATTAAATGTAAGCAAGCAAATGACTGATGATAAACTGAATTATTTATTTTACGTAGAAATTCTTGAAACTATTTAACTGTACACCAAAACAACGAAAAGTGTTTAATATCAATACTTTAAACCATTTGACTATTAAACTACTTCAGCATAAAATTATACAAAAGTTGACTTACCGTAAAATACAGCAAATCAGGCAATCGGCCCTCTCCTTCCCTAGAATCTTTAATCCAGTGGCATGCAAGTGCAATATTATAATTATCACAGATGCTCCACGTTTGATTAACGCAAAGTTTGACCTCTCCATTTTGAAATTTTATGGTACATACGGAAGAAGAAGCTAACGCAGTTCTGTAAGAAACATTAAAAGCAAAGAAGCTTCAGCGCTGGATTAAATGCCTCCATAAGTATTGAAGACCAGGAAATTTGATGACATACTTCTTCGATTATACACTGTTGTGAAGAACATAGCCGAGAAATGGGCGAACCGGTCCATCCTTTCGAAGAACGGTGACCTCCGAATCACCAAGAACTACAAACTGCAGATCTCTAATTACAATAGGGGCTAAGGAAAACAAAATGGAGCAATCTCCACTTAAAACGACGAAACTCTAAAATTAGAAGATCATTTCACATATCTTTGCTGCATATCGTATCTCCTGAAAGTGATATCAACATTCGAAGTAGAAAGGCATGGACTGCTATCGACGGATTATCGACCATCTGTAAAACTAATCTCTCGGATGAAATAAAATGGTAATTCTTCCAAGTAGTAGGCATATGATTATTATTGTATGGCGGAACCACCTGAACCTTATCAAAGCTCTTGGAGAAAAAGTTAGATGGGCACTACTCAAGGAAACACTATGCTTTTTTGAACAAATCTAGAGAGCAGTAATTTAGAAAACAGCTACTGTACAGTCACCTACCGTCCACCTCACACACAATCCAAGTTAGACGAACAAGATATTCGGGGTACTGCTGGAGAAGTATAGAGGAACTCAAAAGCAAAGATTTCCAGTGGGCCCGAAGACATTGACAAACTAGTGTTGGCCAACCTGCAAAGACATACATTTACAAGCTCTATGTGGACACTGGATCAATTGGAGGACTTACCAGGAGCAAGGGACGATAGAAACGGATGATGATGAGGATGATATTGGTAGATTGATTGAGAGAGGGAGAGAGAAAGAGAGAGAGAGAGAGAGAGAGAGAGAGAGAAAAGAACTTACAATCAACACGACTTGGTGGTGATGATATATATATATATATATATATTTATTATTTTATTAGGATTCTTTCAAGTTTCCAGATAAGTGCTTTGGTTTTAGGCCCGAGTCGGTAGATGAATTTAACGAATTTTTCCCGAATGCTTTTGAACCCTATATAGGCCATCATTAGGGGTTGTTTGCAAATGTAAAGATTGTTTTTTATCTTAAATTTTATGAGTCATTAACAAAGTGAAAAAGATCGAAAATTTTAAAATATAGTTTCAAAGATTTAAGAAAAAAATAATTATTGAAAAAATTACGTAAACGTATCGCTAGATTAAATTGAAATGCTAATGACATCGTAGGAATTTAAGATAAAACTGTGGCACGATGATGAGCATTCGTTCTGTGGGTGTATATTTGGGTGAACGCTAGTCAGAGGATTCCTTTGTCTGTTTTGGCACGAAACTCACACAAAGGCCTGCGCACGAGATTTCCTACGAGACTGAAAGAAGACGAGGAAAGGCAAGGTCGCAAATCAGTCAACCGAAGTGGGTTAGCGACAGCCAGGAAGAGGCGGCGGTCAGAGGGAGGCGGCAGCTGAAGAGAGGAGTTGGGACTTGTGGACCCACAATCCAGGTCAGCCAATGCTAGAGGATGTCCGCGCCTGGTAGCTGTGAGGGAATTTCGTTTGGGTACAAGCTCGTGATAGCCACAGGAGCATAGATTGCCGGAAACGGGACAAAACTTCTCCTTTCTTATGCTTAGGGCTAACCCAAGTCCGTGATTGTTCTTCTTCCTTTCAATCTCGGTTATATATGTTATATCTGTTGTATATTTGTAAAACATGTGAAATGCCCCCGGCCGGAGATGAGAGGAACAACTAGAAAATGAAATGGCCATGAGCTGATATAAGAAGTTGAGATCATCATCATCATCATATCGCGCTGGTAGCACAGATATCCCTGACCCTCTCTCGCCACTCCTCCCTATCGTTCATCGCCCTAGGTAGGTCTTCAGGACAACATCCTGTATCCTCACATAGCTACTGAATGTACGTTCGAGTTGGTCGTCCTGCTTTTGTGCGGCCATGTGTGGGGATCCATAAGAGTACATCTCTTATGAGTTCATCTCTGCTTCTCCAGCAGTGTCCTGCATGTCTGGTTTGTCTAACTTGAATAGTTTTCGTGATAGGGGGCAGGTGGCCGTACAGTTGGTGTCTTGTGGGGTGTTGCTGCCAGTACTTGTTCAGGATTGCACGCAGCATTCTTGTGTAATTGCCATCTAGCTTCTTCTCCAGTCGTTTTGTTAGCGTCCATGTAGTGCATCCATATAGCAGTATCAATGTGACCGCTGCCTGGAAGAAACTGCGTTTCATTTTATCGGTTAGGTCTGATTTCCATATAATCGATAGCCTATTGATAGCTGTCCATGCTTTCGTTAACCTCGTTTCGATGTCCTTTTCGGTTGATTCGACGCTGCTTCCTAGGTACGTGAATTTGTCTACTAGTTTAAGTGAGGTTCCTTCTAGAGTGGAGATGTCCCCCGTTTGGTTATAGCACATATATTCCGTTTTATGTGCATTAACATAGAGGCTTATGCTTGCTGCTGCTCGTTCCAAACTATGCAGAAGTGTTTCGGCTTGGTAAGGTGTATTTGCCAGTATCGCTATGTCATCGGCGTAGTCGGCATCGGTAATTGTTGTTGCGGGGTATCTTCTGCTTCTTTTCTTCGTCAGTTCGAAGCCATTCTCTTTGATTTTGTCAATCGATGTTCTAAGTACGTAGTCTAGACAAATGATAAAGAGGTACGGGGCCAGCGTGTCCCCTTGTAGTACTCCTGCTACAATGTCAAAGTATTCTGTGTCTCCATCCGGTGATCGTACTTTTACTTTAGTGTTTCTATAGAGAATCGTTATTGCCGCTACGGTTTCTTTAGGTATGCCGTACGCTAGTAGGATTTGTTCCATCTTTCCTCTGTGAATGGAGTCGAAAGCCTTGGTAACGTCGACAAACATTAATGTCGCTTGTAGGTTTTTTGCCCGTACACCTTCAAGGATTCTGCGGATGGTTAATATTTGTGAGGTCGTGGATCTATTTCTTCGGAAGCCATTTTGGTTTTTTCTAAGTATGTTGTCGATTTTGGGTTCTATTCGGTTTCGTAGTAGGGCATTGTAGATTTTGGCAGCTATGGATGTAAGTGTTATGTCTCGGTAGTTTTTGGCTAATCCGAGGTCCCCTTTTTAGGGGAGTATGCATCCCTTCATCCATCTATCTATCGGATTTTGATTGTATACTGCGTTGCAGTGTCGGAGCAGTATGTCGTCGAATTGTCTGGTCTTCCATACTTCCGGGGGAATTTCGTCCAGTCCTGCAGCTTTCCTATTTTTAATTTTTCTGAGAACCGAGTCGAGTTCTTCTTGTGTGAACGGTCCAAGTTTAATGTCTAATTGTTTGCTAATTATTCTGGTGATTGGTTCATGCGTTATTTTTGGTGGGTTTCCAAGTAAGTTTTCGAAGTGCTGTTTCCACAGTTTTATTCTTTCTTGTTGGTTTGCTGCTTTAAGTTTTGCTTTGGCTGTGTTCTTTCTTCTGCTCACTTCGTTTATTGTTTGCCAGACTATTCTAGATTGTCTATCTTCCACCGAGTCTCTAATCTTATCTATCTGATTTTGAATGTATTCTGTCTGTTCCTTTATATATATGCCTGCTAATTGATATTGTGCCGTTTTTAGTTTTAAGGCATTTGTGTTTGTTGGGTTTTTTCGATAGTTTTTGGAGGCTGTTTTCACTAGTGCACGTTTTTCTCTCACCGCTAAAGTTTCCCATGGGACTCTATATTTAGTTTTAATTTTTGTTGGAATGTATTTTGCTGCTGCCTCGAGGTGTGCATTGACGAAATTTTCGTATTCGTCGTTTGGTGTACTTTTTTCCGTCTTTTCTTGTAGTGTTTCGAATCTGTTTCTTAATTCTAATACGTATTTATCTCTTACATCTTTGTTGTTTAATAGGGCCCAGTCATAGTGTTTGGTGGTCGCTGTTCGTTTGGCGTTTTTTCGTAGGCTTAACCGTATTTTTGCCGTGACTATTCGGTGATCGGTGGACACACTCTCAAAAGAGGAGTATGCCTCGCAATTCAGTGCACTATTTTTCCATTTCTTGTTTATGAGGACGTAGTCTATCTGAGCTTTAGTATTGTTTGCGTACGTGTATGTCCATAGTTTGCCCTCTCTTTTTTGGTAGTTTGTATTGAGGCATGCTAATCTATTTTCTATCATGAAATCTGTTAGATGTTGCCCATTCCTATTTGACGTGTTGTGGAGGCTGTATTTGTTGTTTCCGTTTTTCCCGATTTGGGCATTCATGTCTCCGCCAATGACTAACATGTTGTGTTTCGGGATGCTACGCACTAACGAGGATAACTCATCGTAGAAGGTGACTAGTTCAGTTTCTTCACTAACATTGGTGGGGCTGTAGCATGAGATGATTGTTGCTCTGGGGTTTCCGTTAAATGTAGCTGCCATCATTCTAGGTTGTATTTTCTCAACGCTATTAAGCGTTTTTAATGCTCTAGGTCCTATAAGTAATCCTACCCCTCCTACTGCGGCGTTGACAGAGTTTTTCCATGCGGATACAGTGGCGAGCGACCAGCCATTGCCAGTTTCGTGATATTTGATATCTTCTGTGTGCGTGTGTCTGTGTTCTTGTATGCATATTATGTCTATCTTATGTTCTTCGGCCGATGCGATTAGCTCTGGGAGTTGTCCTATTCTATTTAAGGTTCTTACGTTAAATGTGGCTATTTGTAGGGTTTGCTTGCATTTTTGTAGTTTTGTTTGTTTGAGCTCTGTAGCTGATTTTTCGAACACTGAGGCCAGGGCTCCAACCTCAGCTGGACGCGCCCCTTTTTTACCCGCGCGAAGAGCGATGCGGTTTGTGTATGTGGTTTGAGTGTGGGTCATGTTTATCTTTCGATGGCTGTTTTATTCTCTTCTATAGAAGCCACTCTTATAGAGGAGCAGCAGTAGTTCCCCGATCGAACTAACGATCCTGAGCGTGAAGTCGTCAAACTCACGTCCAGGACCCGTTTAGGTCTTGAGTTTGGTCGTCCATGGGTTTATTCAAATACCTTTACGTACATCATGCTGCTTCCCATGTGTACAAAAAAAAACCAAAGGGGGGGGTTAATTTTGGTTTAAGTTTTAAGTTTTAAGTCCAAGATTAAGGTACTTTCGTATGACTTTCACTGGTACTGACTTTTGCTGTATTGGGACTTTTCCTAGGCTTTATTTATTTATCTTTTTTTTCTTACTACAGTTGGGAACCTAGCAGGCTTCAGGAATTATAGAACTTGAAAAAAAAACTCTTTTTTCTTCCTTTCTCTGTGGTAGCATTAGGTGTTTTAGGCTTTTTCTTTTTCTTCTAAACTACTGTTAGGGCTTTCTTTACGAATTTTTAAATTATATTATAGAAGAGATTCAAAAACATTCTGCCTTGTTCGCTGACATTTGGAAAGACTAACATCAATTTGGTTTTATAGTAGAGTAAGCGTGTCTTTACATTTAAACGCATAGTTTAAGCATTATTTCACAAACAAAATACAGCATCACATTTTGTAAAATTCAGCATTTTAAATTGGACTTAAAGACATACTGACCAATATTGACATATTTCTTCCACTTGGCTCCTGAGTTCAAATGCTTCTTCCTCGTTTTGACTTTTATTTACGACTGAAATTTTAGGTAGCTTAGGAGGCGGTCTACTGGGGGGGGGATTCATTTCATTTTTTTTTTCTTTTTTTTTCTTTTCTTTTTCCCTTTCTCTGGGTGGGGCCTGTGGTAGCATTAGGTGTTTTAGGCTTTTTCTTTTTCTTCTAAACTACTGTTAGGGCTTTCTTTACGAATTTTTAAATCATATTATAGAAGAGTTTCAAAAACATTCTGCCTTGTTCGCTGACATTTGGAAAGACTAACATCAATTTGGCTTTATAGTAGAGTAAGCGTGTCTTTACATTTAAAACGCATAGTTTAAGCATTATTTCACAAACAAAATACAGCATAACATTTTGTAAAATTCAGCATTTTAAATTGATAGGACTTAAAGACATACTGACCAAAATTGATATATTTCTTCCAGTTGGCTCCTACAACACGATATCAACGGAAATAATATATTTATGAAGAGAAACAGAATATTGAAAATTTTTCTATCTTTTTCTATTCGTTAATAACCCATGAAAAAAAACAAAAAAAAACGATCTTTGAATTTGCAAAAAAACCCTGATGATAGCCTATGAAGGATCCGAAAGCACTCGGGATAATTACAGTAATTCATCAACCACCTTTAACCTAAAACCAAAGCACTTTGTCAGGATACTTGAAATGATTCTATTGAAATTATATTGACAAAATATGGCTTTATTATTAAATGAAACAAGCTTATATAAAGGACTAATGTGGTATTAACCCAACCACACACACACACACACACACACACACGGATTCACACACAAATATACATACATATATATATATATATATATATGAAATTATCTATCTTTTACAAAGTAGATGTTTCAGTTAACACTAGTAATCCTATAAATAAACAAATTATACGTCTTTTTTAACCCTTAAAACCTTGGGCGCCATAAGTTTGTGGGTCCATTCACAAAAGTTTCCGAGTTGAAAAATTCGTGAAAAAGTTAAATAATTCGAGATTTTTGTTGATTATTTTTGTAGCAAATTGTTTTCTAACTGGACTTGGGGTTCAAGGTTGAAATTTTTGTGTTGTGAAGGTCAAGGCGAATAAAATTTGCTTGGCGTAGACGTATCTCTAAAAGTTTCAAGTAATTTTATTTGGGAAATAATTCGAGGGACATATTCAAGAAAGGGATTCGTGGCAGTAAGAGAGAGAGAGAGAGTGGGGAAAGTAGCACGATGATAAGCATTACAGGGAGAGAAAGAAGTGGGGTATAAGAACAAAAAGAAAAACAAATGAGGTGAACGAAGATGAACCGGAAATCAAAGCTAAGGTAGCAGCTGACCAGGCCTCTAAGTTAAATATATAAAACGTATCAGCAGCAACACAGCCTGACAGGCGGTGATTATCTGAAACAAACACCAACGGGAGTCGTTAAAGTAGCCGCAAGATAGAAAACAAGGGAAGAAAGTCAGTTCCAGACCAATCACGGTGATGTGAAGGCGTGTTGAAAAGTCGGCATCGATTTGAGGTGAGTTCTGTGAAAGAGCCGGCAGAGAAAGAGCAGCAGAAGAAGCAGAGAGCCCACATATGAGAGACAAGGGTGGTGACGGTTGGATCAGCGTAGAAGTCTGTGTTTGTCTCTCTCGCCCTGCGACGTTTTCTTTTCTGTTTACCTAAATCAGATGGTGCATTTTTCCTGTCTCTCTTTTCGGTGACTAATTTGAAAATCAAGTAGCAAATGAACTTTCTTATCAAGTGAACCAACAGACGGTGTTTTTGTTTTTGTCACTTTGGTCACAGTGAGGTTGCCATGGGGTCTGAATGAAACCTAAGGGGTAGTGCTACACCCATATTCATTTGAAGCCGAGTTGTTACAAAAAAGGAATGTATTTATGCATGTATGTATGGCTTGGTTTTGTTTTGTTTGGTTTTATGTCATATCAACCATTGTAGGTTATTTAAAGCCAAATCCATTTTTATAAACAGTTCTATTTCAACCTATTCAGTTTAGCATAATTACTCGGTTATTTCACCCGTAGATAGGACCCTACTTAGCGTGGCCCTGAATGGATCTGGGAATAATGGCAGTAAATGAGTACTCTGCATTACCCAAAGCTCCAGCATTACAGGAACACCACTGTGACGCGAAAAATTTACTTTTATCCCAGAACGGGGTTTTATTTTCGCACGTGTGAAAACGGGGCCGGTTGGCACTTGATCCCTTGTAGCATAAGTCCTCGTTCAGAGTTTTTTCTTCGGGCACATAAGAACTGGCATATTGTGTGAGGGATTAATTTAGGGCTAGACTGACCGCCGCTGGCAAGGGATTCCAAATTTCACACTATACACACACCCACAAAGGCCACTAGTCTTCCTCCCTAGACAATGGAAGATATGGACCTCTAGGTTGAGACGTAATAATATTAATTATAGTAGTCGGCAATTACGGTTTCCCGTGTGATATTTTAAAGGAATTAATAGGACAATTTTAAGCAAGATAACATAAGGCGAATAGAAGCTGAAAAAGAAATATGACACAAGAAATTCGTAGTAGAACTGCAAAGAACAACTTCGATCACGTGGGAACATTAAAATATATCAATCTTTTACTACACATAGATATACACCTTCAACATGTCAAATATATAATAAATGAACAGTTCATGAACATAAATGTCTTTCTTCTTTTCTTTTCTTTCGTTTTCCTTCAAATTGAGAGGGAGAGAGAGGGTATATAAAATTGGGTATAAGGAGAAACAGTCCCAAGGGTACTTATCTTATTTAGATGGATTCCTGTGAAGAATCTTTCCTCTTTTACGGGATAATAGACTTTATCTTATTTTTTTGTACTGGCTTGAAGATACGGCTTCTTCTTGTCCGAGATTTTCTTCGTCTTCTTTTACCCGGAGTACTTGGCTTTGGTTCTGTCCGTTACGGACCCTGTCCAACAACAAACTTTCTTATTATCTATCTCCTCTAACGGGAAGGAGTCCCCACTTCCATTTCAGGGTCCCAGCCAATCATTTGGCTTCTCTCTTCTTCCCCCTGGTCAGGCGATTTTTTAGGGCTACTAGATGTCACCCAAGTCCCATTCTTTTTCCATCAGGTCACCAAGTACAAACATCTGTTTTTCCACTCTGACTTGGATTTGTTACTTTGGGATTGACCCACATTCTTTCATGTCTTAACGGTCATTCTCTGATGGCTTGCTACTGTTAATTCAAACACGAGGATAGTAGTAATCTTATTTCTATCTTCTCAGTGGGATACCACGTGACAACCACCATCAGACTGTTTAGTGTCATATCTAGGACACTTTTGGGGGGATTCTTACCTATCTACAAAGAAGCAGTCGGTGTATTCTACAGTTCCAGCTGACTGGACCAATGTATGAATGGATGGATGGATGGTGACGTAATCAAAATACATATCCCTTAATCATATTATATGTAGATGTATTTAATTGTAATTGTTGATTGATTTTAATATGATGTCAATAAGTATAGGGTTATTTTATGTTTCGAATAAAGGAAATGACGTTTGTTGCATGTTCATAATTACATTTTCATACAGTTGTTTTTTAAGTGGAATTTTTGCCCATAGTCCTATAGAATGCAAGTAATTTCTAAAAAAAATTTATAAATAGGGGAACATAATAATTAGGTAATATCAATGTGGGTCAGATTGGACCCATACTCCCCAGATCTCCAATATTGGAACTTCACTATAAGTTTAGAGTTCACCCATTTTGTGATGGGTCTAAAACTTTTGCATGGGGAACAGTCCGCGTTAAGAAGGCGATGGAAAATACAATGTGAATTATATATATATATATATATATATATATATGCATAAAATATTTCTTCTGTGTCCGTCGATCGATTGCTTATATGGACGATAAACATTTGAATTTAGCACCTACCGCGCCCAGTGGGGAACCAACTTTGAGTAGGTTCCTGGCTGAAATAATATTTGTAAATGGTGAAATTTGTAATTTTGTTATTTATCAGCTTGTAAACAGTTCAAATGGGATATTTCACGGGAGATTAGCACTGAATATTTGGATAAGTATTTATTTTCCTGGTTGAATTCCTGACAACTGTTGGCCTGCACATTTTACCTTGTGTTTAATAAAACAAAGCCATTGGAAGCTAAATTTTAGAAATGTGGTTCTTCAGTCAAAATTCCCGCCGCTCAGGTTATAATGGTTGCAAAGTGTCAGCGTTATAATATTTACAGTTTGGATATACTGATGTGAAGCCGTAAATTTATTGAAGAAGCGAGAGTATCAACTTAATAAGTAAGGAAAAACAATCGTATGTCAAGATTGTTAAGAACTGTGGTAAGAATTGATCTTTTATTGGTAATTTATTTCAATATGTTTTTATAACGGGACAATATCCACTGCACTTTATCTAGTCTTTCCTGATAAACGACCTTAGTACAACGTTGTGTTTGTTTTTAAGAAATAGTAATTTGGCCGTCCGTTTTGGTCAAAATTAAATAAGCCAAAAATCAGCTTTACCAAGAATAAAAGAAACAAATGAACTTAAGAATACACATGCATTGTCCCTTTCATTCACTGCTTATTTATACTGGTGTGAGGTGACGTGGGACGCTTCATGATATGGTTTTGTGTGTTGGACAGTTTTCTCCAAATTCTGTGTCAAAGAAGCGATATCTAACTCTTTCGTAAATTCTTCTGTGACTCAATGTCAGTTTAGTCTAGGAGTAACCAGCAGGTAGCGAAACTCCCACGGAGCCGAAGCAAAAATTGTTTAGTTCCGTCTGCATTCCCATTAAGAGGCGCCTCAGACGCCGGGTAATAAAGTAGCCTTTATCTCTTTTCTGAAAAGAAAGAGGTGCTTCTTGGGGGAATGCCATCTGTAATTAAGATGTTATCAATGCTCACCGAACCCACAGAGACAAACACGCACAGACATATGTTGGCTTCATCTTTGTATCAATTGTATTTGCTCGATCAAATTTTTATTTGAAGACAATTATTGTTTCACAAAGAGAGTAAAAATAAGCTGCTGTTTTATTGGAGAAAATTAGAGACAACCCGAGAACTTTAATCTTGTCAGTAGACATCTGCGTTATCAGTATTAAAATGAGCGAATCACTGACCACCATATTGATTTGTAAACAACTCTAGAGTTAAAAATGGCAAGTATTATTATTTTTAGATGGTCATTTGTAATTATTGTAATGTTTTCAAAGTAATTGCTACACACAATGCAGATAATAACTTTTAAAAAATTATTCTCAAAGTTAATGAAACTTCCGAAGATTAATATTCACCAATAAATATACCAACATATTCAATATTTAAAGTGTGGAGGACATCAATGGCTCATTTCAAACTAATGAATCTGAAAAACAAATTATCATGAGACATTGAAGAATTTCATCCTTTACCGTCAGAAAAAAATACTTACAACTAATTGTTATGTTTGTATCTGTTCATCATATCTTAATGTTTTTGAGGTGCCCGTGGTGTAGTCGTTATCGTCGTAGGAAATGGACACGGCGACAGGAGTTCAAATCCTGGACGTGACTGATTGCATTTCACATAGCACTAATACCCTTGGGAAAGGTATGAATCCAATCATTCTCCCTCCAGCTATGGGTAAATAGTAGGACAGACTAGGTTCTTCAGCCTTGGTTAGGCAACTAGTCTAGGAGAAGGAAAACTCTGAATTCAAACCTGTTAAACTCCGCTTAAAAATTGACCTTGTGTCATATCCTGCCCGAGCGGAGGGGTTGGTAAATAGTATCATATAAGAGTGACCTAATATAAGATTCAACTATATATATATACATATATATATATATATATATATATATATATATATAGTAGAATCTTATTTCATGAAGTCGTACATCGTACGGTTTTGGGGAATTCAGTTTCGGTTAAATCAGAAATATAGCTTTAAGCTCGTCACTGTCTCGGTATATAACTGACTGACTCTTTAAAAAATTTCGAGGTTTGGAATCTAACCGTTATTTGTCCCCAAAAGCGGAGTTAACGTGATTTATATTTTCCTGTCTCTCACGTTCCACATGGAGGTCGCTGGTGAAAGAAGGTTAATGACTCTACACTTTTCCTCGTCTCCATTTTCAAATTCATATTTCGAAATATGAATTTCCATGATTCTATCCCTATCAAAACTATATCTCCTAGTATTTACATTATTATCATTAATAAGTCTGCCCCTACCAGTCACCAAAATTCTATTTTTACATTTTTCTTTTTCTTTTCTTAATCGATATTCAAAAAGCAAAAAACTTTCTCAGACCACGAGATACGCATAAATCTCTTTTATCTTACAAACTTTGAAAAAACGTTTTAAATACAAAATAACCAAAAGAAGAAAGAAGTTAATTACCGATTTTCCAATTCCAACAAACAAACAAACACTTGTCCTATGAAGACAAAAAAATTAAACATCTGCGTTTATTGTATTTGGGAATTTCCAGGCAGGTAAAACTTTATCACAGTTTCTTCAATTCCAAGAAATTGTGAAAATATACCCGCTGGCCGGTCCCTACTATCTCAACATCCTAAACCAGCTCATGGCCATCCGATTGTCTTGTGGTTTCTCTCATCTTCGGGCAGGAACATTTCGAATTTCTTTACAAACACACAAGACAACATAGAAATCGAGAGGTGGAAGAAAGGAAGAACAAACAAGTTCGGACTTGGGTTGGCTCCAAATGCAAGAAGGGAGAAGCTTGTGACACTTTTGTGTAGTTTTCTGTGCATCTGTGGGCTATCGTGAGCGTGTATTTGAGCGAAATTCCCACACAGCCACCAGGAATGCTGACTCGTCTTCTCAGGTTGGCCAACCCGGCCCCTGAGTCCACAGGTCCTTGCAGTGGCCTTTCTCTGACCGTCGGCTTCCCCCTACTTCAGTTGACTGGTTTCTTCTCTTCTGCCCAGGGACTTTGCCTTCTCTCGTCTTCTTTCGGTCTCGTAGGTAATCTCACGCGCACACCCTTTGAATGAGTTTCGTGCCAAAACAGACAAAGGGATCCTATGACTGGCACACACCCACACCCACATAAACGAATGCCACCAATCATGCCACAAAATACATGACGGCAACGATCTTTTGATAGACATAAAAATACGCAGTGTCACTTTCTTAGAGAACTTTCAATACGTACATGCAATGAAAACTGAACAAAGTGAAAATAAGCTCACAACGTACTTCAGAAGTTAACAAAATTAGATAAATTTCTATAAAGGTCATTATAAAAAAAGTAGACATGCACACTTGATAGAAAAAAGGACCGTATGATGAAAAAAGAGCTAAGTATACGGGGTCTGTCTGAAAGGTAAAGGGACTGGGTGTTCTATGCGATCTATAGGCGAAAGAGGGATTAGCAGATTGCGATGTAACATGATATCTTGCAAGTAAGGTTAGTTTTCTGCAACCACTGCATTTTTTTTCACAGGTTTCTGTTTACCGCTTCTATTTTCATCTCGCTCTGCTATAAGCACTGAAGAACGAACGGAGAACATTTGTTGTATAGCCATGACCAACTATACAAACACATTTGCATGCAGAATCATAACAACGACTCAATAAAGACGAGCGACACAGTTCTTTAGAAAAATACACCTCTCACTTTATTTGAAAGGGTTCGAAAGGATTATTAAAGGTTTTACAGTGTGAGAGGTGAGTTGGAGACGGAACAGAACTGCAACATATAGACCCCCACTCTTATTGCCATAACAGCGTTTCTTTCCTGTTCTTCCGGGCTGCTCAACCGGGGGCTTGGGGACCCAGCCTCTCTGGGACATGGTCCTCATTCCAGTATCTTCTCTCCAACTGATTGAACTTCCTGTGCACCGAGTTATATAATAATTTGAAGTCCACTCTCCTTCTTGCGAGCGTCACAATTTCGCACTCAATTCAATCCGTCCACGGTCAAGGTTATATCCTGATATTCCTCGACCAGATGCACCTGTTATTTACACAGGTGCATTTCCTATTTTGTCAGCTTGGCCGGGGTCAATATGTTACACATTGAACAATGAATAAAACTGACATTTTTGCCCCGGTTAAAGAAATCTGTATGACAAACTCTAAAATGCTTCTGCAAGTGAATGAAGATAATATCAAGTCGCGCACACTTAGTTTTGAAACGCATAAGAGGATCCAAGAGAGGCGCTAGAGGGTGCAAGATGATTTAAGGACCGGTAGTCATCCAACAAGCAAGAGGAGATGGTGCACGGTGAACTTCTCTTGGTTGATCGAATGATCGCAAGTCAGCTGGACATGAGAAATGACAGTTTTAAAAGATTGGGGTGTACAGAAATTCTGCGCAAAAATGGTGTTATGACTGCTGAATGATAATTAAAAAAAAAGCACTGTACAAAAGGCGTGTTTGTAAATCATTCAGAAACTTCAAACTGAACCTGACTTGCTTCGGAGAGTCACCACAGGTGATGAGACGTGGGTTTCTGAGTACGACATTCAAAACAAGCCCTAGAGCTGTAAGTCTATGTCGAGGCTGAATAAAGCAAGACAGTCAAAATCAAAAGTTATGTTGATCCCGTTCTTCGACGAAAAGGGCATCGTCCATTTTGAGTTCTTGTTACAGGTGATCAATCAGCGAGTCTTCAAGGAGATCCTATGTGCAAAAAGAGACAAGAAATGGAACAGGACAAATCGTATCTGCTTCACTACGACAATGTGCCTGCTCACAATACCTGTCAGTATAAAAATGTTTCTCTTGGTGATAATCTGAGGTCGAAAGTAGATGAGTCTATTCAAAAATTAATAAGTAATTACAAAGGAATATTTCTGTCTGAATCATCATTTTTGTTATATATATATATATATATATATATATATAACAAAAATATATATGTATCTAAAAGAGTCATTAAAACAGTTCTAACCACCAGTCCGTGAGAAGAGCCAAAAAATCTTGTTGTGGCAACATATGTCCATTTCTTATAAAAATAGAAAATCTAATTCACATTTCTATCGTAATTTCGGTTCAAGCGAGGACCATCTAAAGGTTAGAGGTCTCCAATAGATCTAAAATTTGGTTGAGGCTTAGAACTTTATGAACAACCCTCGTATATAAGCCACATTTAGACAGCAATCTCTTTATAAAGTCTTATTAAAACTAGACAAAGTTATTTTTAACATTTTTCTTTCTCGTTTTAAAAGATTTCTTAAATTTAGCTTCATTTTATTCAGACATTGTCTGAAATTTTCTCCAAAATCCCAATCTTCTTACATTGGTCAAAACCCCAAAAGTCCGTCACATCAATGTGAGGAAAAGGTACAATAGCAAACATTCCTCCTTCAACAAACAACTTTAAATTGATTAATTCAAAGGGAATAAACAATGTTTAAAATTGTTCTATTTTTGTGAGCTTCTTTCCAATCACCAAACAATCAATTAATAGAAGCGTTATTTTCATAATAACGATAAACTGTTACTCAGTGTATGATGAATATAGCAGCCCGTTTTTCACGAATACTGTCATCCATCTACATTTCCTTGAAAACTACTACATTGAACGCATATCGTATTTTAATTTCCAACGTTGGTTCACTATCTTTCACAATGATGAGTAAATTTTAGAATTTAACTTACTATATACTGTTCTGAAAAAAGTACAGGAAACAACCGCACACAATACAGCTGCTGCACAGACTCATCTCACAAACCATGCAAGTAAGATGAACAAGACACACTGGTGACGTTCTCCTATGAACCCCTACACATAGACGCACCAGGGCACCTCTGGTTGTGTAATAGCCAGTTAGACCAGAAAACGACACGAGGGAGTTCGAGTCTCATTGTGTGCCCAATTCATATAGCTTTGTGCCATATCTAAGCAAAAAGCTTACTAAATGAATGTGCTAGTGCTGGCCTACCAGAAAGGAGTTACATATATCAGCTCTGTGCAGACACAGGATGCAATCTAGTGGTCAGGCAAAGCGATAGAAAGAGACAGAGAGACTGAGGGAGAGGGAGGAAGGGAGAGCGGGAAAGAGGGCAATCTATGTTACATGGAGTATTCAATAAGTTACTAGACTTTTTTGCACATGCATTTAAAATTGTCGTAGACTCTTGAAAATTCAAAATGTTATTGCAATACCTCTTATGAGAATACTGATTTCAGGTCCAAATGAACAGCTACAGCAGCGATTGGAATATACCCTACTAAAACCTGATTGTCACAGCTGGTGAATTTCAAAAATGCAATCTGGAGCTGAGGACACTTTAAAGAACGATATGCAATAAAATTCTGTTTTAAACTAAGAAAAAATGCCACAGAAATGTATGGAATGCTTAAAACTGCTTTTCGACCATCTTGCATGAATCGAGCATCAGTTTTTGAGTGGCATACGAGATTCAAGGAAGGCAGGGAGTCTCTGAGGGACGAGGAGAGGTGTAGCAGGAGTAAGTAAGTCAATACACCACAGTTGATTTGCCAAAGGTTTAGGGTTAGGGTTACTATGTTGAAGTTTTAAGGGAGTTCAGGAAGAGATTCCGTCGGAAGAGGCTAGTACTCTTCAAATCGGGCCAGTGGCATTTCCACCAGGACAATGCACCAGTCCACAATTTCATCCTTGTCACATACTATTTGACCAAGATGGGCATCAAGACAGCTCCTCACCCTCCATATAGTCCAGACCTTGCTCCCCGTGACTTTTGTTTATTACCTAAGCTCAGAGGCTGTCATTATGAGACAATTGAGGAGATGAAAGAGGCTGTGACGAAGGTCATTGACACGCTCACACAAGAGGACTTCCATAGGGCCTTTGAGAAGTTGTTGGAACGGTACAACAAGTGCATTGCAGTCGGAGGAGATTACTTCGAAGAGGACTAGAGTTTCCTGTGTGTACTATCAATAAAAGTGCCCATCCGAAAAATGTCTAGAAACTTATTTAATGATCCTCGTATCAGTACCACTTAATGATGATGATGAGGATGATGACATTTTAAGAATTTTATGCATAAATGTGATTATTTTATTTCATTTTATCGAAATTTAAACGTGTACCATTAATTTAGGGGTGTCCTCGTGGTGTAATGGGGTGTCCTCGTGGTGTAATGTTTAAAGCGATGAACTGCGGAATCGTAGTACGCGAGTTCGTACTCCAGTCGCGCTATTACGTTCACATTCGGGCAAATACCCTTGGGAAAGGTATTAACCTCCTTATTCTCCCTCCAGCTATGGGTAAATAGTAGGACGGACTAGGTTCTTCAGCCTTGGTTAGGCAACTAGTCTAGGAGAAGGAAAACTCTGAATTCAAAACCTGTTAAACTCCGCTTAAAAATTGACCTTGTGTCATATCCTGCCCGAGCGGAGGGGTTGGTAAATTGTACCATTAATTTAGAAAAAAAATCGACAAAAAAATGAAGGGGAATTATTTCAGCTTAAGGACAAAAGCTGCTCTGGAACATCTCAGAATTTAAAGAAAAGAAGAATTGGAGGAGTGTTTTAAGAGGCAGCATCGACTTTCAAGAACATTTTAAATGGATTAGTCAAATGAAGAACGTCTTTTATGAATCTTGTAAAAAATCCACAAGTTAGATAATCGAATTTCACATGAAAATACGTGACAGAGAGTTGAACCAGCTTTAAATCTTTTACCTTTCTTGCTGAGTCCCCATGGCGTAATAGTTAACAATGTAGACTGTGACATCTTAGTACGCGAGTTCGAACTACGGTCGTGCTATTACATTCACATTCGCACTGTTATCCTTTGGGAAAAGAATGAACACTATTATCCTTCAAGCTAAGTGTTAAATAGTTCCACTACTGTTCTTCTACAAAAATAGCTTTGGCATTAAATAACCCACGGAGGTTGATATGCCATTAAACAAAGAAACTGAAATTAAACAAAAATTCCCTCTTTGTAATTGTTTAACAAACAAAAATGATTATTGGTAAGGCTTACGCTAAAGTCATGCTTGTTGTGATGGTTCCTAAGGCGAAACAGCTGTTGTATAGTATACTGTGTCGTTATTAACAACGAGGAACACGTATATATATAAAAATATAAGATTATATTTTTTATTCTTAGCGATGATACTTGTGTGGAGCAGAAAAGCAATCACTGAGAGTTCGCGCACACGAAGGAGTTGTTGGGAGACGGAAGAGCCTGTGAACAACTGACTTTAGCCGAAATTCGGGAACGTACATAGGCTACAACTCTCACGTGACCTGCAGTAATTCCTCTTTTTCGTTATCTATGGTTACGCCCACATCTCACTTCTTTGCTTTCCATTGGTTATGTTGTCTGCTTCCCGTTGGCTACTTTCCCAAGCCCGGTTCTGTGGGCGTACGCATCTGCCACCATCACCGAATTCAACCACGTCCACAGGTCAAGGTGATATTCCGATATCTTTGACCGGATGCACCTGTTTCAACATCCACCGTATTCACAGCACCTGTGGGCATGGTGACATTCCAGCAATCACCTTGTCCTCGTGGTGTTTGGGGGGGGGTGTCCTCGTGGTGTAATGGTTAAAGCGATGAATTGCGGAATCGTAGTACGCGAGTTCGTTCTCCTGTCGCGCTATTACGTTCACTTTCGGGAAAATACCCTTGGGAAAGGTATTAACCTCCTTATTCTCCCTCCAGCTATGGGTAAATAGTAGGACAGACTAGGTTCTTCAGCCTTGGTGAGGCAACTAGTCTAGGAGAAGGAAAACTCTGAATTCAAAACCTGTTAAACTCCGCTTAAAAATTGACCTTGTGTCATATCCTGCCCGAGCGGAGGGGTTGGTAAATAGTACCTTGTTGATATTATCCTTGAGCGGATGCAGCTGTCTCAACATCCACTGATACACAGCGCCTATGGACATGATGACATTTCGGTGATCATGTCGGTCTTATCAATCTCTCTGTCAACAACAACCGCCGTATTCACACCCGCAGGTCACATTAATATATTACATAGCGAGGAACACGTTTTACTTGAGATGGGTGACCACTACATAATTGCAGAGATTGTAAGCAGCCAGATGTCCTTGTGTCAGACTAACCAAAACCTAGCAAATACCATTGCTAATGAGAAAGATTCACGACGAAAATTCAAAAAGGAAAAAATCAATCAAACTAACTTGGGTCTGCTGAAGTGAATGCTCTACTTGCAGATACGGGAATAGAAGGGCAGACGTGGTTATTTAGTCTTGGTAGGGCAAGCAGTCTAAGAGAAGAGAAAGTCTGAATTGAAGCCAGCTTTATTCATCTTGAAAATTGACCTTGTGTCATATCTTACATGTGGAAGAGGGATTGGGTGAATACACACGGAAATTGTCAACGAATTACAGGAACCGATGTAAATCGATACAACATAAGATTTCAGCGAACAACTTGGTTTTATTAAAAGCACCTCGAAACAGAAAGTAACAAGAAAGACGACAGGTGACTGTAAAACATGACGGATCTTGTTCTTGAAAGGGAAATATAAAGCAGCAGAAACCAGACGTTTCACAGAGCGTAGTCTCTAAATTATACACCTTCTCTTAAGCGTTTCTCTGTTCATCACTTTCTCCACCCACCACACAAATAGAAGGGGGATTAGCATAACTGTTATCGTCGTTTGAAATGGACGGGGGAATCCGAGTTCTAATCTTGAATGGGGTTGTTTGCGTTTCTTTTCACTCTAATGCCTTTGCAAAAGGCATGGATCCATTTATACTTCCCCGAGCTATGAGGTGAGATGTAGTAACGTATCCTTAAAAGCAGAAACACACAATCATTCTTCCTCTACCATACATCCATATCCGGATTTAAACAAACGTACAGATATACAACCACACACGCACACACATATATAGTGAAGAAAAGTTGCATGAGAGTAATTCAACTGTGTTATTTAGTTTGCAATTGATCTGAAGCAGTTTATCACGTAATTCATCGCAAGGAGAAGAGATTTTCTGAAAAAAGTTTTTTTTATAAAGTTTTCAGAAATGTTTAAAAGAGAAGGGACAAAAAAGCACCGTTGCCATATATCTTGTTAATATATATATATATATATATATAACAAGAAAATAATTTTCTCTAAAAACAAGATACATGTAACGGTGCTTTTTTGTCCCTTCTTTTTAAAAAAAACTATATATATATATGTGTGTGTGTGTGTGTGTGTGTGTGAGTACGCACGTATATATGTGAGAGTGTGTGTGTGTGCATAAGTACGATTATAACTGAAATTTAATGTTTTAAGCGACTGTAATCCCTTAAATCTTTACAGTGTTTTGTGCACAAAAAATGCTGAAGAATATAAAAATGTATTTTGAATATGAGATAAGAAACTAATAAAACAAGTTAAAAACTCATGACAGAGTTTCACGTTGTCGGTTCTCAGGTGAGCTAGTATTCAACACGTCTGGATCTGTTAGATTCAACTGAGCAAATACATTCATTAATTTTGAGCCATGTTCGTATGTGTACAAGCATCAGTCACGTACACAGACATATGAGAGTGTGTGCATCATGTGTTTGTAGTGAATTATATATATATATATATATATGTTCTTGTGCATCGCCAGAAAAGATGTGTGAGTAGTCATTTGTTTAGTACCATTCTACTATTTTCCTCATGGTAAGTCATTTTCGGACAGTGGAAACCATGACCGTTCTTTTTTCTTTTCCCAGTAGCGTTTTCTTTCAGACATTCAGGGCCAATTTCGCTTCTAACCGGAAAGTCGCTGTTCTAATCTATAATTGTCAGGTTCGATTTATGGCCGGAAGAATTTACTCAAGATAAGCATTGACTTGTACAGGCTTGAAGAAATGTCTCTGAGGGAGATGCGGTTAGAGAACAAAAAGGACAAGTATGTTACTTACTTACCTTACTGTTTCTCTTAGGTTCTTTCTTTCCTTAGTTATATATTATTCTATTGGTTGGTCAGTTGGTTGGTTGTGGTTTTATGGCATACCATCCCTTGTTAATTATTTAATGCCAAACTCTGTTATATATATATATATATATATATATATGGACTCCGGAATCGTAGTACGTGAGTTCGTATTCCAGTCGTGCTATTACGTTCACTTTCGGGCAAATACCCTTGTGAAAGGTATGAACCCCCTTATCCTCCTAGCTATGGGTTAAATAGTACCACTACTGTTCTTCTAGGAGAATGGCTTTGGCATTAAATAACCTAAAATGAGTTGATATGCCATTAAACAAAGAAACCAAACCAAACCTATATATATATATATATATATATATATATATATATATATATATATATATATATTTCTGTGTGAATGATTTATAAGCAAATAGTTTGAAGGTAACTTTATTTCTACACGACTTGTTAGAGCACATTTGTTTGCACAAAGTTAAATGATGTCAAGTATTCAAATTTTACACGAATATTTCTATTCAATACCAATCATTTGTTTGCACACAATTAAATGGCTTCAAGTATTGGTATCCAACGTTAATAATTCAATTCATCGCATATTCCTATGTAATATGAATAACGTGCACACAGCTGTATAGTTTCAAATAACTAATAATAACGATAATAATGCTAAGTAAATAGAACAGTTGTGTTTGTCCCATAGATGTAACCATCACCGGTAATACCAATCTCGGTCAGAGTGGGTCTAGGAGTCAAGGCTACGAAGAGGTACTCTACATTAACCAATGCTCAAGGACTGGAGCCTTACCATCTGATGTATTCTATTGTTATACCCAGGACACTCGTTGATGGAGAGGTGTCTTAAATCTTTACAAAGATACAGTCGGCGTATTTTACAGCTCCAGCTGGTGAATATTATTCTGTGTGCATAATTCTATCATCGATGTACGTATGTTAAACAGTGGGATGAGGTAAGGCGTCAGAATTAAGATTCAGCAAAAAGAGTTCGAAACCTAGCTATGGATGGACATGTTATCTTTATACTGATATATTTGATAAATAACCCATGAATAATCCATGGGATAGCATAACGATTAACATCGTAGGATTTGAAATTAGTGACCTGAGTTGAAATCATGAACGAGGCTATTTGCATTTCACTTCGTCCTTAAACTCATTGAAAAGCATGAGCCCATCTGTTATCCTCCCAGCTATAGGTGAGCAGTTGCGTACTCTACGTTTTTTTATCTTTGGTTTGGTACCCAGTCAAAAAGAAGGAATATACTGGATTCAGTCCAGCATAAAAATTGACCTTGGTGGGGGTGTTGGGTAAATACATAGATTAATCCAATTTACTTTAATCCTGTTTGTTTAATATATTGTTTAAGATTTCGGAACAGGCATGTTCGTATAACAGCAAAAATCGTCTTATCTAACAGCCTATTTGAGATCAGTAAAAACCTACAGTGAAGCACATTAAGCACAACATTATTTGACATTCCGTAAGTAGGATATTTAACGGATTTTCAGCAATTGTCAAAAGTTTTGATTTTGCAATTATTTTGGTACGAACATTTAATCTTGTGAGTATGCAGTATGCTTCATTTACTCGATCCTGTGTTTTGCTAAAACATTTCTTTCAACAAATAATGAACCTTTTTAAGAATTGGAACGAACTCGTCAAGACACATCTTGAAAAATGTCGAGGTTTCTTTATTCAAATTTCAAATCAAGTAAAACATTAAAGTTTCGACACTCTTTGATTCCAAATTGTATGTAAAAGTTTATTATTAGTGCAGAAAAATCGTAGAAAGTCAATACTCTGACTGACATACTATCTGTCTTTCTATTTATCTATTCTAGTACGGCATTCGTATAAATAGGGTAACCAGAGTATTCTGAATTGCTTAGAAGAGAAAGACGTTCTTATTGCTGGCCTGTCAGTATGATATTAAAAATCATTCTATCTAAACTGACTTTTAGGAGCTTTAAAAAGCTGTTAGACATTGTCAACCTTGACCAGGACCACTTTTATATCTTGTTATGTACCTGACGGTAATTAAACATTCGCGTACTCATGCTCGTATAGTGGGCTAGATATAGTTCGCTATCATTAAAATGCAAGTAAAAGTAAAGTCTCCTTTTTCGATAGCTACTACACCAAGGTGTAGGGAAGGGCTTTACTCCTCTCCCTTGATTGCTCCACTTTATCCTTATCTTATAATGCTGAGTGTTAAGAAAAACGGTATCAAGTACCATTTTTTGAGTTTTTGGCATGACTTGACCTGAGATTGAATCCATGTCTTCCGGGCCATCGTCGAACACTCTAACCATTATGCTAATGTCCGTTTAGAAATCAAAAGATGTGTTAACTTAATTAATACTTGCCAAATAGATCTTATTTTGACTGTTGGATACTGAGCTGATATTCAGTTACAGTCAAAAACTTAAATTTGACTAATATTTTAACACAAACGCTGACGGCAGAAATATTGGGTACTATAAAGAATTCGTCAAATTTGTATTCATATGAAGGCTGTAAATTCATGTAATAAATGCTCTGTCAGGTAGATCAATTTGTATTTTTACTATCAGATAAATCAAAATGTAGTTACTTACTAGAATTTTAGATCGATATTGATATATACGCATTTATCGATTTACTCGCTTAAAATAGGACTACATATTTTCCGTACCAATGAAAACCGCTAAAAGTGAGTCTGACTTTTTTTACAGTATTGGAAAGAACATTCTGCCGCAACAAAATCAGCATAAATTGAAGCACCTAAAATATGAAGTGTGTTTAAAAAGTGCCGACACTGAGGCCGCATTTACCAGCACAGAAACGAATAATAAATAGAACGGTAATCTTTCAACACGCCTAGTCTATTGTTCATCCGAACTTCTTTGATATGCTGTGAAGTTACTTAGTAGTATTTCTTGTAATGCACTCTACACTCTTAAATCTTAACTTCAATTTATTATTCAGTTTAGGAAACAAGAATGAGTCAAACAGATCTCAATCTGGTGAGAATGAATGCTGTTGCGAGTGCACAATCCTGTGTTTTACCGAAACGTTTCTTAAAAAGATAGAGACTAGCTCCATTATTTTCTCTACACGCATTTGAAATGAGGCCGAGATGTCTTCACTCAAATTTAAAAAAAAAAAAAAAAGAAAAAAAAAAATCTTGACACGTTTTAATCTCACATAGAGTGTAAAATTTTACTATCGGTGCGGGAAAATTACCAGAAGTAATCTATCTATCTATCAATCTATCTATCTATCTATCTGGTTCTTCGTAAATAACAGGTATATTGACACTGACATGTGTTCGTTTAAAACCACTGATTAATTCGATGGTATTAATGTAACATCCGGCAATATAATCAATGTATTTTAAGCAGATCTATCTATCTATCTATCGATAGATCTGCTTAAAATACATTGATCTATCTATCTCAGTACAGCCTCTCATAAAAGGGATAATCAGCAAACACTGAATTTCTTAGATATCATATAAACATTCTCTTTTTGTCTTTATAAAAGTATTGCGAAATGGTATTGACCATCATTGCAACGTAGATATTAGATATTATCGCCAATAAAACACTCAGGATTATATGTATAACAAATAGCAACTTTTGTCTACATTTTGATTACTGTTGATGAAGTTAATACATTACCGAGGATATTATCTTTTTATTTTTATCTAGTATACTTTGAACGTGAAAATTATATCTTGATATAACGTTTGAATCAAGGTTATTATATTTGGGGGGACAAAAAATTATTAATATTAAGATGTTCTTCTTTGGTTGGTTTATTGGTTTTTCGTGTTTTATGGCGTATCAACCTTTGTTGGTTATTTAATGCCAAATTCATTTTTATACAAATAATCAGTTCTATTTCAAACAATTCAGTTTAGCGTGAGTAGACAGTTTATTGTCAAGAACATTTCTATTTCAAGCTATTTAGTTTAGTCAAACAGTTCTAATTCAAGCAATTCATTTTAGTTTCGATAAATTTTTTGTCCGCACACAGTTAAATCTCAAAAAAGTTCTATTTCAAACAATTCAGTTTAGCATAAAAAACAGTTCCATTTCAAGCCATTCAATTTTGTATAAGTACGCATTTTAGTTCTATTTGATCGATAACTAGGACTCTTAGGTGCTACCATTCTCGGTCAGAGTGGACATGGGAGCGATGGCAATGAATGGGTGCTTCGCATTCCAGCATTAATGGAACCTCACCATCCGATTGTTTAGTGTCATAAACAGGACATTCGTTGGGGGCGTCTTACCCGTCCGCAGAGGTGCAGTAGGTGTAATCTACAGCCCCAGCCAACTGGGCAAGTTCTTCATTAAATATTTAAAAAGGATGTATTCGGTTATATGTCTTAAAAATATATCATCTTCTACTCTTTAGTCCTGACTGTGTATATATTTACCGAACCTTTCCATTAAAGGCAGGTGCGACACAAAGTCAATTTTTAAGCGGATGAAAACTGATTTGGAATCAGAATTTTCATTCTCTTAAATTGTTTTTCCAACGAAAGCTAAAGGATATAAATTGTCCTACTATTTACCCATAGCTGGGAGGAGAAAAGATGGATTCATGCCCTTCCTAAGGTCATTATTATTAAGGGAAACGTAAACAGTCTCAACCATGATTTGAAATCAAGTCACCGATTCTATTTCTTATGACGATAAAAGCTACGCTAAATGTACTTCCTATTGGCACCGACAGTGTAAATGTACTCAGTTACAAAATCTATAGTTTTTCTCTGGTCTGGATTATGAACTTTCCTGACAACACTTAACGTTTTTGTAAAAAAAAATAACTGTTATTAACCGCATTAAATTTGAAATCTACTTTTCTTTATACTAGATTTAAAGTGAAACTGCTTAATTTTAATGATGGCTGTATATAGGTAGGTCCAAACAGATTTGATATAGATCAATAAACAGTAAAACTTTACGTTAGATTAGTTGATAGATATAAAGCCGAAAGCTGAGGTAAGTAGATAGATTGATGGATTGATCGATTAATATGAATACACTGGGTTAGACAGAGAGATCGATAGATAAAAGACTGGTTGATGAAGGCAAAGAAAATCTAAAGACGTAAACAATAAAAAAGAATATATATAATGGAATGGTTCAAAACGGTTCCTGCCCAATTACTCGTAATAGGAATTGTAGTTGAAGACGGCATCTCATTTTGTCGTGAGGAACCGATTAACGGACTCCTGATTCGATTAGACCATCCTAATCGAATTATTTCTGATTGGCCTCTTTGTGTCTTCTATTTACATTCGGTTCACTCTTTCGGTCAGTTGTATTCTCTTTTGAGAGGCAGATACCTCACATCTTCCTCGCTTATTTGTCTGGTTTCTTCAAACGAGATAAGCACTCTTTTATTTTGAAATTAATGTTTCCTATCAATCTGTTCATATCAAAATATCATGTGAATTTTCTCTTTCAGAATTCAGGAATTTTTCAACACTACACGTTTGCGTCGAAATTTAAGCTGAATTAAAATTTCATTAACCATATTTACCCAACCCCTCCGTTCGGGCAGGATATGACACAAGGTCAATTTTTTTAAAGTGGAGTTTAACAGGTTTGAATTCAGAGTTTTCCTTCTCCTAGACTAGTTGCCTCACCAAGGCTGAAGAGCACAGTCTGTCCTACTATTTACTCATGGCTGGAGGGAGAATTATTGGATTCATACTTTTCCCAAGGGTATTAGTGCTCTGGGAAATGCAATCAGTCTCGTCCAGGATTTGAACTCGTGTCACCGTATCCGTTTCCTGCTACGATAACCATTACACCACGCGCATTAACGCATGTAGTCAGAAGTACTCTACTCTTTACTATTTTCATTTCATGTTTTCGACAACATTTTTAAAAAATCTCTGTAGATGTCATAGATTTTGTACAGAAATGCTGTTGTATGGAGAGAAGTTTATTATCCTCTGTAGATTCAAGTCTATGTTTATTGTTGTTGAACACATCTATAAGTTACATCTTATAAAAAATATTTGCATTAGATGAGACCTTGTGCGAAAAATAAAACCCCTTAAAAACAACCAAATGAAAAAATGTAAATATGAACATGCAATGAACGCGATTCCTTAACGTCAAAGCACAAAATAATCATTGGTTGGTTGACATGCCGACAAACCCAATCAAAAATTATATAGTTGTTTAATCTAAAATAAAATAACGCGTCTGATTTTCCAGTACGTTGTTTTAGGCAACGTGTATAATCTCGAAAGTTAAATATATTTTAAATTTTGCTATTAGAATCGTGGTAAATTATAACAATTTTCTTAGTTGAGAAGATAGTGAATGAATTCGTAAATTCAGATTGATTGCAACTGATTCTAATATTACGTGGTTGACAATTTTAGTGGCTTTTATTGCGGGATTTTTATAGATTACTTAATTTGAATGTTGTTGTTTCCTATCCTTTCCCTGAAATTATTTAGTCGGCAACAGGCAAGTTTGCTTGGTTCTTGAAAATATCTTTAGGCTGGGATTTAATTGATAGGCAGCATGCATGTAAATAGATTTTATTAATTTATAATTAGTCCCTCCCAATTTCAGCATAAGGTCATCGTCAGAGGGCGTTTATTTAAAGACAAATACATTCTGATTGATTCATTCTCTGGGTTTTCTCTGGTATAATATAGACCTACGTAATATGATCAACTTCACTTAGTCTTGAACCGATCCATACGGAACTCTTCACTTTTCTCTTCATAGAGAAGTCCCTAATTTCTATTGATTTGTTTAGTTTGGTTGAGTTTTTATAGCATATCAAACTCTGTAGGTCATTTAATGCCAAATTCTCTTTATACATATATTTAAATATATGTGATTTGTGTTGTATAGTGGCTCTTACCCTGTGACTTCCGGTAGGGCGGAGGTATAAAATACGTCGTGTTTCTTAAGTACGGAAGTTCTGCAAGAACCAACTTCGGACATAACACCCACAGCCCGAGACTTATATTTGTTGGACTGTACCACTTCAGTCAATAAATAATTAACTCTTTATTTCAATGTGTATCTCTTCCTTACCATGATACAACAATTTGTAAACCCATTTTGTAGATAACATTTGAAACGAGCAAGAACTCATTTTTTTTCATACAGTTAAATCGTTTCAAGTATTTCTAAAACGATTAATTATATGTTCTATTGGTTATTTGCTTGAACACAATAAAATGATTTCAAGTATTGATATGTAACACTAACAGTTTAATTCAACATCAGTTATTTAATTGCACACAGTTAAATATATGACTTGAAAGTGAATAATTTATGGGTAATTTTATTTTAAAATTTATTAGAACTAATTTGTTTGCACATAAGTATTGCTATTGTTTCTACACTGCAAAATGATTTCAATTATTGCGATTTAACACAAATATATCTATTTGATATTAATAATTTGTTTGCTCTTAGTGAAGTCGTTTCAAGTAATACTTTTTAACTAACTATTCAATTCAATACTGTTCATTTATTTGCACACAAATAAATGGTTCCAAGTATTGCTATATAATACCAATAATTCCATTTTGCATACAGGTAAAAGGTTTCAAGTATTCCACACTAATAATTCTATTTGCGCCCCGTTAAATGGTTCCAAGTATTGCTATATATTATTCATAATTCAATTAAACATCTATCGTTTTTTTTATGCACAGTCTAATGGTTAAACAGTTCTATTTCTAACAATTCTATTTAAAGTAAGTTATTTATTTGCGTACAGTTTAAATGGTCAGAGAGTTCTATTTGAGTCACAGATAAGATTCTAGCTGGTGCTTCTACTTTGAGCTAGAGTGGACCTGGAGCAATAGCATTAACGATGTACTCCACATTCTCTAAAGGGTTGAAGCTTCACCATCAGATGCATTTTAGTGTCATAAGCAGGATGCTTTCATTCTCTTTATCTTACTTTCCTCTAACTGGCTTGGAACTTGATAGCAATTGAGAGGGTGTAAGTGCATGTAGATGTGGAGAATGTCATCTCTCTTTTTCTCTTGCTTACCAAGATAGTTGATCACGATTTAAAGAAGGGCATTTATTCGTAGCGAGGGAAGAGTAAGATAGAAAAGGATGATTTTAACAGCTCCAGAAATTTTTACTGAAATCGGGCCAAAAAATGGGGACCTTAGCTGTACGAATGGAAGGAAAGACATTTTCTGAATCATAATATGATTATACAATGGTTTATTAAAACTCTAATTCTCATTTTGTTAAAGTAGGTCGGTAGGTTTATCTTTAACAACGATAAACATTACGCCAAGAGAGCCTCGTAGGAACTTTAAAACAATATAGAAGCGAGAGCTGGCTAGCCTTACATGAATCAACAGAAGCGACTGCAGAGGTTTCACAGGGCACTTGCTTTACAGTATCTGGAATTGACATAACAGCGGATCATGGATCTATCTCTGAGTTAAACGAAAAGCCACTTGGTGGTTTGGGATTAAGAGAACTAGAACAAGGATTGTCACTGCTGTGAAGCAAGCAAAGCGTGGATCAATTCCACCTGGGTCCCATGGAAGAAGGGGTCTGATACTGAATAAACTGAAGTCACTGAAATGCAGGAAAATTAGTGACTATGTATCCCAACCTATCTGCATGATGTTTAAAAATATTGCTTGATTTAAAGTCCACGGTGAGAATCTCACTGGTTGTTGCTGAAATTGAACTCACGACTACTAGATACTAACTCTTGTGGATTATTTAATACCAAATTCTGTTTTATCATATATATATATATCTGTGTGTGTGTGTGTGTGTGTGTGTGTGTGTGTGTGATTTCTATGTGAATACTTTGTAGGTAAATATTTTTGTTTATAAAGGGATTGTTTGAACGTGGGTCAAAGGTTAGTTGACAAATTTTGTTTGCCTGGAGTTTACTTTCTAGATTGTCTTCTTTTCTAGATGTATTTAATATATATATATATATATATATATAGTCATCCACAGACAGACTGTTTCGTTCTATATATATATATATATATATATATATATATATATATTAGGGTTTGCAGTCATGTTGTCAGCTTTAATATTCAATCTTTCTACACTATTGGATTTATTTAGGGTTTTATTAGATCCTTTTGCGTTGCATCATTTTTTGTTCATTTGTCTGGTCTTATTTAATAATTTTTTTAGGGTGATTTTATTCTTGACGTTGAGGGGTTCTCTGAATTGAGATGATAAAGTTGTTTACTATCCTCAGTCATTTATGTTCATTGGTTGCTTGGGTATGATTCATTTTGGACTGGTGGGACGGTTCAAGTTTGGATAGAGTCGTTAGAATGTCTTTTTTATAACCAGTAAAAATGTACCCGAGACAAAATCATTTGGTGACAACTTCCTCAGTATGTCTAGCAAAGAACTATACGCATATATTTGATTCAGAAGGAACAAACATTACATTTAAGTATAGAAACTAACATACAAAGAAACAAATAGCAGCAATAACCGTAACTCCTGGACTAAATTGACATAAGTATTGTTTTTGTGTATGTAGTATGCCTGTAGATTGAGAGTTCAGTCTCTATGCCAGGCAATGAAATTCACATTATCTACTTCCAAGGTACAATTGATTTGGTTTCTTTTGGTTATTTTTGTTATTTTGAATTATTTAATACCAAATAATAGTTGTGATACTATGTTACTCATAGTTGAGAGGTACGGAAGTCCGTATCCAAACTTGAATGTAATAGCACGACTGGTTTTTGAACTTGCATACTACGATATCACAATTCAGCATGTTAGTCACTTCGCTTTGAGAACTCAATTTTTAAGAACGAGCAATGTCCGTATTATAAATACAAGATAAGATAAGCAAATAAGATGAGGACTCTATTATGAAAAGCGGGATGAGAATTGTCAATCCATTGGGGTTGACTGAAGGGTTATTCAAAATTCCCATCGAATTACCAAATAAGATAAATAGCTGAAGATGACCGGTGGGTGCGGGGGCCTAACTGTGGTAACTAAAACAACTCCGAGGTCCTCAATAAATCAGTGTAAAAGTGTAATAATCAATTTTCTTTTACTCTTAGGATTTATACGGTTTGTATTGATTTCTCTCAAAGACCACTCTGCATTGCAAATTACATCAAGGGAGATAAGTCCAGAAACAGAAATGTTCCTTCTTCCTAACCTTTATATAATGACGTCAAGATTTTATCAACTGCTGCAAATACAATCAATGGTTTTCGCACTTTATCTCGTAAAATAAGCCAGACATTTATGTAGAAGTCATATACTTGTATACTTGTATAACTATAGATCGACATTAAGACATACACTTCTGTAAATCATTTTCAATCTTATGACCCAAACGATCTTGTGATACATGGATCTATGAACGATTATGTTAAGCCATAGAAGTTTCTCTATGCCATTAGTAGTCATAGAAATTGGAGAAAAATTGATGGATGAAAACACTGGGCACAAAATTGACAGATGTAAAAATATAACACAAAATTGATGGATGTAAAAAAATTAACAAGGAATTGATACATATAAAAATCGGATACAAAATCGATGGATGCAAAAATTGGACTCATAATAGGTGGATGCAAAAAAATGATGCAGGTAAAAACTGGGCTCAAAATTGATGTATACAAAAACTGGACAAAAGATTGATAGAAGTAAAAACTGGGCAAAAAAACCCTGATAGATTTATAAATTGTATACAAAATTGATGGTTGTAAAAATTGGATACAAAGTTGATAGATGTAAAACAGGGAAAATTTGATGGATGTTAAAATTGGGCACAAAATTGAAAGAAGTAAAAAATGAACAAGAAATTGATAGATTTAAAAATTGGACACAAAATTGATGGTTGTAAAAATTGGATACAAAGTTGATAGATGTAAAACAGGGAAAATTTGATGGATGTTAAAAGTTGATAGTTGTAAAAATTGGACATATATTTGCTGGATGTAAAAAATGGTTACAAAAGAGGTGAATGTAAAATTGGACGAATACAATGTCTTAAATAGGAATACTGGGCTACAAAACAATCAATCCTTATTTGTGTTGTATAGTGGCTCTTACCACTTGATTTTTTCATATTAGAACCTTCATTCTTTTTGTCACGGTATCAATAAGACATTAAATGTGTTACGGCATTAATATGACATGTAATGCTCTCATAGAACCAATAAAACTTTAGGCAGTAACAGTATCAATATACCTTGTATCTTAGTTACATATATATATATATATATATATATGTGTGTGTGTGTGTGTGTGTGTGTGTGTGTGTGTGTGTGTGTGTGTGTGTGTGACAGGTGTGTCTCCGTTACACCTCTTTTGTGTTGCGCATCTGTAAGAAGGAACTGAATAATTCTTCCAATAGCCGTAGCGCATTTTCTACTTGTTATTTTTCCTTGTTTATCTGTATCTGAAAATATGAATAAAAGGATAACAAGTTCCGTCTACAAATATGAAAAGTTTATTTAATGATGAAAAAACGTTTTCTTGCCACGTTCCTTTTTTCAACTGGAGATTTAGACTGATTGTCTCCCCTTCCTCACTTTATATCATATATCCAGGCGTTAATTTATTGGTCCTCACGTTACCTTCAACGGAAAGAAAAAACTCTAACCCTCTTCTTCTAATTAACTGATTTATGTGGGTGTGTAGCTTAAAATATTTTTCAAGGCTCGAGCGAAATCGATTTGTGTAATTCTTTCATGCGAACTTATAAAGCGGAGTTTCTTCGACTGGCCTTGAAGCACAAAGTGACTCGTGTAAATCTGGAGCGTCAACTGTTTAGAGCACTGGTGGTTATATGCACATCTCACTACATAAGATAAATTATCTCCACAGCTTGTTTCTCCTCAAATTCATCATTTCATGTATCTATTTACAGGATATAAGTGAGCCTGGTTAACGAAATGATTTTTCGGGAGAAAAGTTTAACCCTTTTTTTCTGAATCCCGCCAAACTTTAATACATGTTTACTTCTTTTAGCCTTACTTTTCATTTAATTTTGTATGTTTGATTCTAGATTATCAGTCCATCCTTCGGGTAACTACATATTTTACAATTAAGTCACCTAATTCATTAATTGACAACCAATACAAAGGGTGTGGCATAAGCTAACCACAGAGCCCTCTTAAAAACCTATCGACAACGAAACGAAATGGTTTTATCAGATAACATATCAAAAGATTTACAAAGATTTACCAATATTTTCAAATGAATTTAATGAGAAATGCCAGCTTTATATATTAGGAGATTTAAGAATGAACAAGAATAAAGGTACAAAGAACTAGGTTTGGAGCAAGGAAATAGATTCGAATTTCTTGGGTATAACAAGGAAAAAGGGAAAGAAAGAAAGAAAGAAAGAAAGAAAATAAGTTCTTAAATATATAATTTTGAATCACTGGTACTGGTTAATAAGAATGCATTAATGAAGGAAATTTGCAATTCATTGAGAAAAATCTAAACAAGAACTTCACAAGAATGTTACGAGTTATATTGAATGAATTTATAATTTGCGCAGACACAGGATACAGTTTAGAAGACCTGGCTGGAGTAAAATATGTTGGAGACGGATGGGGAGAGAGATCTAGGGAATTCCGTGCTAGCAGCATGATTTGATTATAAGTGAAAGATAAGAATCACGAGGGTCATTTAATAAATACGGAGATTTTTGGAAAAAAGCGACTCCCATTAAACGAAAAAAATAATTTTTACTTTATTTTTCAATATAATCTCCATTCTTTAAAACACCTTTTCCCCATCGATAAACAATATTTTGTATTTCTTGAAAATAAAAATCTTTGGAGGGAGATTTTAATCATTTGCTCACGGTGTTTTTCACTTCATCATCGCTTAAACTTGTTCCACGCAAATATTCTTTGTAAGAGTCAAACTAGAAGAAATCAGAGGTGAGCAGATCTGAACTGTAAGGATGATGTAGCAGGTGTTCTCAACCAAACTAACATGGTTTTCACTGTTCTTGCTGCAGCGTACCTTGTGCTTTGGTTTCAACTTTTTAAGAAGCCGACGGCAGTTGAACAAAGAAAAAGCAAGGTCACCATACACAGTTGTTTCGAAATTTCCTTTTTTTTGTAATTTTTCTGTCAACCAAAATGAGTGGAGTAAGTAAATCCACCATTTCCAGCGTGTCCCTCATTGTGGGCCAGCCATTTTAACTCATTAATAAATAATTTTACAGAAAATGTGCTTCAACGTATGTATCACCTATTTCTCTGTCAATCTCAAATGATTTGCTCTTCTCAGCGACCAAAAATCTCATGCCCGACCTCTGTTCAAGCCTGCAACACTCTCTTAATTGTCACCATTTTGTATATTTTTGCCTGGTTAGAATATTTTTTTCCATACAATAATAAGAAATAATGCAGATTTTACATCTATCGAAAAAAATACTCGAAAAAAAAAATGCTTTTTTCAAAACTATTTACCAACTTTATTGCTTTAATTATGGAACACAAAGGTATTTGATGAAACACAGTTGAGCAATGGACAAAGGGCTGCATTCACGTCTTTCTGAAGAAAAGTGACCTCAGAATCGCCAAAAACTACAGATATATAAACCTTACTGTTATGGAGACTAAGATTTATGATACCCTGCTTCACGATGATATCTGACCTGAATTTGAGAAAGTTCTCAGGAAACGTTAGAACAAATTTAGGAGAAATGGGTCATTAACTTCTCTGATTATGACTACTCATCAAATCATTGAATAGACAAGAGCAAAAAAAATCTGGAGACAACACTCTTGTTTGTTGATTTTTCCAAAGCATTTGAAACCGTACACAGAGGAAATATGCAACAAATACTTTAACTCTGGCTATCCTAAAGAAACTATTAAGGATATCATCATTTTCTCGTGCCATCAGCACGGATATCCCTGACCCTCTCTCGCCACCCATCCCTATCGTTCATCGCTTCCGGTAGGTCCCCAGAGCTACACCCCGTATCCTCACAGAGCTGCTGTATGAAGGTTCGAGTTGACTGCCCTGCTTTTGCACAGCCATGTGAAGGGGTCCTTAGGAGTACATCACTTATGAGCTCGTCCCAACTTCTCCAGCAGTGTCCTACATGTCTGGTTCGTCTAATTTTGATAGTTTTCGTGATGGGTGGTAGATGGCCGTACAGCTGGTGCTTTGTAGGGTGTTGCCCCCAGGACTTGTTCAATATTGCTCGCAGCATTCTTGTGTAGTTGCCGTCAAGCTTTTTCTTCAGCCGTTTATTTAGTGTCCATGCAGAGCAGTATCGACACGATCGCTGCTTGGAAGAAATTGCGTTTCATTTTATCGGTCAGGGTTGACGTCTATATGACCGGTAGCCTATTGGTGGCTGTCCATACCTTTGTTAGTCGCGTGTCGATGTCTTTTTTCGGTCGATGAGACATTGCTTCCTAGGTAGGTGAACTTGTCTATAAGTTTCAGAGAGCTACCGTTTTGTGGGGAAATGTCGCCGGTTTAATTAAAGCACATATATTCCGTTTTGTGTGTATTGACATGGAGGCCAATGCCAGCGGCAGCTTATTCCAGACTATGCAATAGGGTTTCGGCTTAGGCGGGCGCATTTGCCAGAATCACCATGTCATCAGCGTAGTCGGCATCGGTAATTGTGTTTGCGAGTACCTTCTGCTTCTTTTCTTTGTCAGGTCGAAACCGTTTTCTTTGATTTCATCGATTGATGTTCTAAGCACGTAGTCTAGACAGATGATAAAGAGGTATAGGGCAAGTGTGTCTCCTTGCAGTACTCCAGCTACAATGTCGAAGTAGACTGAGTCTCCATCTGGAGAACGTCATCGTCCGCACAACTGATGGCAACACTGACTACTTTGACATTGTCAATGGAGTTCTGTAAAAAGATACATTGGTATCATTTCTATTTATGATTTGCCGAGATTACGTACTATGAACGGCGGTAAGCTTTCTCCCTTTAACCCATCCTATTTTAGCGAAAACTAAAAACAGATTCGACTTATTTTTGGCGAATACATGTGAACAGCCAGAAAAAAATATCCGCAAAGAAGAAATTCTGAAGAAAACCCTAATATTTTAGAGTTTGGCTGGGGGGATCACTTTGTTATATAAATTTAACATAAAATGATCACCCACTTCCGAACCAGCAAGTATTACTGACGACCAGAGATAGCGGCAAAGGGGCGTGTAACCAAATTTTTATTTTTCATTTTTTGTAGGGAAATCAGATGGAGAAGGTGGAGGTTTTTTTTCGCAAAATAAAAAAGGGGTGAAAACAATATTGGCGGGTGAGAATTTTTTTCTTTTTTTATAAGTGATGAAAAGACTTAAAATAAAAACAAAACGCCACGTTTCTGCAGAAAAAAAAAAGGAATATAAAAGAAACAAAACTTTCTTTTATCTGCTGAAACGTGGGCGTTTTTTATTTAGCGAAAAAATCCCCACCCTTAATAAACTTAGTTACCACCTCAACGCTCTCCATCTGATTTCTCTACAAAAAATGAAAAAAACAAATTTATAAGTCCCTTTGAAGCTATCTCTGGTCGTGAGTAATGCTTGCTGGTCCGTAAGTGGGTGATCATTTTACGTTAAATTTATGTAACAAAGTGATCCCTGCCCTTGAATTCTAAAATACTGGGATTTTTCAAAACTTCTTCTTTGCTGATATTTTTTCTGAATGTTTACGTACATGTATTTCACCAGAAAAAAAAAGAAAAAAGAAAGTAGAATCTGATTTTTAGTTTTCGCTAAAAAAAGGGTTAAAAAAAAGATAACAATTACACATGGACTCAACAATGTTGACCGATCGATAAAAACTTACTTTCACCGGTTTTGTGTGTGTGTATGTGTGTGTGTTTGTGAGAGAGAGCGAGCGAACGAGCGAGCGAGAGAGAGAGAGAGAGAGAGAGAGAGAGAGAGAGAGAGAGAGAGAGAGAGAGAGAGAGAGAGAGAGAATTTTGGTTCTCAGCGTATTTTGATGATGATAATGATAATTGAATGAACCTCGTAAAAACGAGGGATGAAAAGCGTATGGGAAAAGATCGTACTTTTTCTTTTAAAAATGAATTGAAAATTATTTGTTGTAAAAGTAAACTTAGAAATCAATTTTAGCAAGAAAAGAATCAAGGCGAGATTATATTCAAAAAGTGAAAAAAAAAAAAAAAATAATGAGAGAACGCCGTCAACAATATGATAACCCTGCAAACAACAAAAGTCGTGCAGTTATTTTGAAATATCTTGTAATTTATTAAAGAAAGATATATAAATATGTCTAACGTTATGATACAATGATTAAGTGAATATTTTCTCACCTTGAAAATGAATGATTTGTATGAATCCCAGATACATAGTTTGAGATTAACTTATCATCAGTTTGGCAGCAAAGGCTAGAAAGGTTTATATCTCGAGTGATTTGGCAGACCCCCAACTAGAACAAATGTTTCTCTTGTGTGCGTGCTAGAAGTAAGTTTCATAAAAGTTCTGATATGTTGTTTTGAAGAACATTCATAAGTTCATGTGATGTCAGAACAGAAATTTTGCACAAAAGCAATTCGGGAGCAGAGATACATCAAAAAGAAAAATAGTAGCAATAAGACTTTAAAAAAGATTAAAACAGATACATTCATAAAAAAATGTTTTTAAAGCATAGTTTGACCTAATTGAAATCTAAATTCATATCAAGTCAAGAGGTCTACATAAAAGCTATTTTAGGAATTTTTATTTTAGTAGAATTTACGGTGTGTCAAACTGTTCTAATTCAAACAATTCTGTATAGCATAAGTATGCAGTTTAGTTCTATTTAACCCATAGATAGGGCCCTATCAGGTTCTACCATTCCGAGACAGAGTGAACTTGGGAGTAATGGCAGTGAAATGGTGCTTCGCATTCCCCAAAGCTCTAGCATCACTGGAACCTCACCATCACATTGTTTAGTGTCATATCAGGACACTCTTTGGGCGGGGGTCTTACCCTTCTGCAGAGGTGCAGTCTGTGTATTCTACAGTCCCAGCCGACTGGGCAAACGTTGTGTCAACACTTGTTGGGTTATTTAATGCTGCAGTAAGTTCTTCCCTTAAGTAATCACATGGTTTCAAGTAACTAATTACAATAATGAGTTTCTATGTTATGATAAAAGCCGGAAGACCAAAACAAAAGTTCATTAACAAAAAAAAAAAAAAGATTTCTTGGAAGAATATCAGGTCACAGGAGTACCGATAATACTCAATTCCTGTGTCTGATATAACGAACTTATAAGTAAAAAGTAAAGGTGGCGACCATAGTCGAAGGCGACCAGAAGGCTCCCTTTTCAATAGCTACAACAGCGAGGTGTAGGGGAGGGCGCTACTCCTTTCCCAGGATTGCTCTACTTTACCTTTGATACGTACCTTATATTGCTGAGTGTTAAGCAAGGAGGTATCAAGTACCATTTTTAAAGTCTTTGGTATGACGCGACCTGGGATTGAACCCAGGTATCCCAGTTAGAACCATAAAAAAATCAAATCCGATTCCAAATCAACGTGGGACCCAGATAACAGGTTAAAGTGTCATGATTAAAAGGTGCTCCTTTGAGAGGCAACATGGGAATTTTGCTGGTTCTAATTTTTGGTACACAAGCAAAGACTAAAGCAAAAATTCAACTAACGGAAAAAATCGACTACAAAAGACAACAAAAATGTACGTCTGTGTTATTTTAAGAACAACCCTATGCAAAGAAGGTATAGCAAAAAAGGATCAAAATTTGGGCGGAATCGGCTAGATCTAATACAACAAGCAAAAGGCTTGCTGACCGAGCTAGAATGATTTTTTAAAAAGTTGGTTTTCGTATATTTAGTTACTAGAAATACGAGGACACGTAAGTTGTAAAGAATATGGTCAAGTAGAAACCACTACAAAATTGGAACACAAAATATTGAAAATCAAAACATCCCTGAACCCGGCATCACAATATCAATGTTAACAAAAGAAGACACAAAAATATAGAGTTAATAAAGAAATCATGACTGAAAAAAAGATTATATTTTATTCGACATCAGTAATTATGATAAAGGAAAAAAAATAAAGCTAGGTAGAAACTGAAATGCTAGATAATAATTAAAGATTATCCCAACGGACAACTTCAATGAACTAAATGAATTAATTTTTGCGGGAACAAAACTAATCAGTGATAAAATTGATACTTTTCAAAGGAACCTTGACATAAATACAAAACGTAGATGGCAAATTAAGCTCGAAGGACAAATAAAGAAACTGTGAGAAACAAGCGAAAAAAATAAGGAACAAAATGATAAGTCCAAAACAAAACAGCAGTAGTCAAGCCTGACAATAAAAAAGGAAGAAATAAATCGAAAGATAATAGTGAAAAAAAAAAAAAGACTGAAAAGATATCAGAACAGGATCAAGCAATAGAAACAAAAAAGGAAGTTCCAAAAATAATGAAAAAAGGTCCTAGCGACTTGTCGGTAGAGAAAGTTCAAGAACATCCAATAAGGGAAAAGGGGAAAAAATGGCAATTTTTGAGTAAAATATGGCAGCAGAAAGAACAGAATAGAAAGGTCATTTATGATTAATAACTCGAAAAAAGAATTAAAATGATTCAAAGAAGGCTCTGAGTGGTTGGTCGGTTGGTTAGGTTGTTGATTGGGTTTTATGGCATATCAACCTTTGAAGGTTATTTAATGCTAAAGAGTGTTTTTTGTTTGGGTTTAATGGCATATCAACCTTTGTAGGTTATTTAATGCAAAATCCATTTTTATACAAATAAACAGTTCTATTTCCAACAATTCCATTTCATAAAAGTATAGTTTTTTAGTTTGCACACAGTTAAATGTCAAAACAGTTCTATTTCAAACAATTCAGTTTAACATAAGTACGCAGTTTAAATATCAAAATAGTTCTATTTCAAGCAATTCAGATTATCATAAGTACACAGTTTAATTCTATTTGACCCATGGATAGAATCCTATTGGATGCTACCGCTTCGAGCCGGAGTGTACCTGGGAGCGATGACAATAAATGGGTACTCCACATTCCCCCAAACTCCAGCATTACTGGAACCTCACTATCAGTTTGTTTAGTGTCATATATACGATACTCACTGGGGGTGTTTTACCCCTCTATAGAGAATCAGTCGGTGTATTCTTCAACTGGGCCAACTCTGAGTAGGACCTAAATCTGAAATCACTAAGAGCAACAAAAAAGTACCGAATTGTAAAACAATTGGCCAAAACAACATTCTGGTCTTAAAAAATCTCGTCTATCCACAACAGATTGACTCTGCAACCTAATAAATGCCAAGAAGAAGCAAGCATAGTGGATGACGAAAGGGAAAACTTATGAGATTACCTATATCGTAAAAAATCCTAACCAAACAGATTTAAAGAAAAATCTATTCCTCGTTTGAATGACACAAACTATTTTGGGAAGAGCATAAAGGATACCACAAGAGAAAAAACGGAACAGACTACCCATTAAAAATTGATCAGCAAATCCTCAGCGGAGACAACCAATCTATCCTCGGTATGAATTGACTTAAAAAATGCCTAAAATATGTTACTGCAAACTTGGATTATAGATTGGCTGAAAATGTAAACATATCCTGGAAAGACATAAACTTAGTCCCAAAAGCCATGAAAAACTCGAGGTGATAACTGACCGCAAGAGGATAAACCCTAGCAGAGGTGAAAATCCATTTCCCAGAGAAATTCATTCTTGCGACTATTATTCGTTATAGCAATGATGCAACACAATTTCTTACTTAGAAAGTGCAGCCGGGGATACAGATTTTTACAAATATGCAAGAAATGTTTATGTACATGGATGATATTAAGCCATTTAAAAAAAATGAGAAAGAACTGGAGACTGGTGCGAACAATAAGAATATACCCCCAGGCTATCAGGATAGAATTTGGCATAGGAAATGCGCTATTCTCATAAACCATAATGAAAAGTGCTAAAAGAAAATTGATGGAGTGAATAGAAGTGCCAAATCAAGAAAGAATCCGAACTCTTGGAGAAAAGAAAAATTACAAGCACTTGGGGATATTAATTTCTTTAAAAAAAATGGAAATGAATAAAAAAGCAACAACAAAAAACAAACGATAAAAGAGTACCTTAGACGACTGAGAAAACATCTCAAAATCAACCTCTGCAACAGAAATCTCAACAAAGGAAAAACAGCTGCTGTAGTCTTCCCAGTTAGATACCCTGGGACATATTAAAATCGACTTGGGAAGAACTTTGGAAAATGGACCAGAGGACAAGAAAATTGATGACTATGCACAAGACTTTTACATTCGAGAGATAACATTGATAGACTATATGGGTCAAGAAAGAAAGGAGTTAGAGGATTCGGCTAAATTGTGGATGCAAATACTCCAAAAACACATTAAAAAGCAAAGAAAGTGTAATTACAGCAGCCAGTAACATCATCAACTTCATAAGAATAAGCAGCAAAACGTCAAAAACTAAAAAACAGAAATGGCAAGATAAACAAATCTATAGATATTTCAAGCTAAAAACTGGGGAGATAGCACACGAAATGACTTTTGCTGCTTATCATATTTACCAACTCCTCCGCTCGGGCGGGATATGACACAAGGTCAATTTTTTAAGCGGAGTTTAACAGGTTTGAATTCAGAGTTTTTCCTTCTCCTAGACTAGTTGCCTCACCAAGGCTGAAAAACCTAGTCTTTCCTACTATTTACCCATAGCTGGAGGGAGAATAATTGGATTCATACCTTTCCCATGGGTATTAGTACTATGTGAAATGCAATCATTCTCGTCTTGGATTTGAACTCGTGTCGGGGTGTCCATTTCCTGCGAGGATAACCATTACACCACGGACAACGACTTTTGCTGCTTATTGACCGGAAAATTCCTTTGACATGCCGCATAAGCTGTGTGGTTGGCATAACAGGATATGTACCTGTTTCCTAGAGTAAACTTAACGAATTGTTTCCTCAGCGTGAGTGTCGCATATGCTGAGTGTGTGGAATGCTAGACAGTGGGCGTCCGGAAAATTATATAAACTAGAGAAGATTTTGACCCAGGAGAACAAAGAAGACTGACAGAAGAGCAGTAAGATGTTACGCCGCTCTGGGCGCTGGCCTCGCGGCAGACTCCCCATGATCGAGAGGTAGAGAAAAGCTTGAGCTGAACGAAACTCTCAATCGAGTAGCGAGTAGAAATTAAGATGTTTCGATGCCTTGACGTGGCTCTGTACCAGTCTACCTTAAGCAGAACGAAGCAGAAAGGCAGAAATTTTTAACAGAAAAACCGTTAAGTCACCCCTATGGTTGTGCATCTCGGCCATCTCCAAATCTCTCTCACTCTACCCATATATACACTTCGAGTAATAAAAAGAAAAGAAAATTAACTGTTATTTTCACAGGCCAGATACCTTAAAGAAGAGAAAGTATCGACATACGCACTTCCGTGAAGAACCAGTTAAAACGGGTCGGAAAAATTTGCTTAAATCAAAATAATAATCATTCGTTTCACAGTTGTATGATATCAAGGATTTCTATCGAATACATATTGTTTGCTCACAGTTATATGATTTTAAGAGACGAATTTTATTTAATGATGATAATCAGTTGTTTTCAAACATTTGGTATCAAATATTCCTACGAAAAAATAATTTTCAAACAAATCTATTTGACACATATATAGGAGCCTAACAAGTACAACAATCCTGAGGCTGAGTGGTCTCGAGGGTAATGATAACGAAGGTGTACTCCACGCTCCCTGACCTTCAGATCTGTAGTCTTACCACCGAATGTAGAATGGTTTGGTTTCTTTATTTTTAATGCCATAATAACAGGGTTATTTAATATTAAAGCTATCCTTGTTGAAGAACAGTAATAATGTTTTAACCATAGCTTGGAGGATTACGGAACTCATACATTTACCAAAGGTATTAGTCCTAAAATAAACGTAATAGCGCGAAGAGAATTCAAACTCGCATCCTACAACCTGGCAGCCCAGCACTTAAGTTTTTATCCAACGAGGACTCCTTCTGAATACAGTTTGATGTGTTAGTAAAGATATCGATTTTTTGGTGTATTTTCCGTCAGCGGTGCTTAAAAAATATCAACCTTTTTGGGGAAAAGTTATCTATTATATTATTTACAGAGTTCATGACGGTTTATTTTTGTTTGATAGTTTTAATGTAGAACAGCATTTTCGGTTGTGTTTCACTGCTTCTAGTTCATAGAAAGCAGAATAAGCTTTTTTTTTTTGGATTTCTTTATTGTTAAAAAAAGGAAAGTGGTTTTACAGTGGTGACATTTTGCTATGGGTTTGTGGTTCTTGCCTAGTTGCAGCTGGACATCAAGTAGCTATATTCTGTTGGCAGAAAAGAGGAAAATTTCGGCATGTTTTTCTATATATATATGTCTCTTTTCAATTGCAACTGCAGCTGTTGATATCACTTGGTGAGGAAAACTTGTATCAAAGATTAATAATTTAACATGCAAACAGAAAAATGATTGTCATACCGAAGGTGAAAAAGCTATACGATGTTTTATAGATGCGTCACATGTTTTTTTCATATTTAAGATAAGAACAGAAATGTATTTTGTTCTTATGTCCGCTCGAGCGCGCGCGCACACACACAACAGACACACACACACACATATATATATATATGTATGTATATACAGTGTCGTGAATATTTTAAAAGATTACTTTCATGCAACCGCTTTGTCTTAGGTTTTGTCTACTATGAAATGAACTAAAGTGAGTTGGGTATTGTCTGTGAGTACAGGGTGCGGAAGCAAAATTAGAAATTTTCTAGTTTGATAATAATGGGCTCTATTATAAAACAGACTAATTTCAATCTTGATAAATATACAATAACATAAGAAGGTTGACACAAAACTGTAAATTTATTCAATATGGCCACTATTCTTTTCGATTATCGTATCAACACACATTCGAAACGATTTGCATGACTTTAGAATAAATTCTTCAAATATTTTATTCTATTCCTCTTCCATAACAATCTTAAGCGAGCCAATATTTAGATGGTAATTTGCATTATTGTTTTTTAAAAAAAAACATATAACGTAATCAAAGGTGGGGTTATTTCCGGACTTGAATCTTGGTTAATTGCTGGCCACGTAGTTTTCTTGTAGACTTTCAATTCATTAGCGTTCTATCTTATTGGCGTTGTGGGGTCGTTCTAAACCACCGTATCGAGAGCAGTTAAAAAGCCTTCCTTTTGTTTTTTGTTCGAACCTCCACTCTGTCTATTGCTTAAAAAGCTCTTTTTCGGTAAAATGTTTTTCTTTGCTTTATATACGGTAGACAAAGAAATTTTGGCTTGGTTTCGGCGTTAAGCAAATCATAGGTTATTCGTTGTTTCTTTTCTTGTTCGCTCATATTGGGCGGAATTTTGATTTAAAAAAATAACTTGAATATAGCTAATCATGGGAATTTTGATTTATAGCATTTCAGAAAAAAAGGTTGAAAAATTATTCTATATTTTGTTTCCGCTCCATGTAAGCAACCCCGTTACGTAATTCATTACTCCAGAAATTTGGAAGCAGTAAGCTGTACTGCTCGATATTTACACCGAAATATCCTATGTGAATTTTTCAGAGTGTTCGGGTCTTAATCTGAGGAGAGTGCAGCGGGTTCTATTAGAGTTGGACGAGTCAAATGCTGATTCCGAAAGTACGGCAGCTCGGAAGCCTCACTTTGATCGCTTTGATAAGAAAAGAACAGAATTTGTTGGTGAGATCCAGGCCATGATTGACAACAATACCAGCAAGTCAAGTCGGTCCATAGCCAGAAATTTGAAAGCTTCTGGCTCTTATCAGACAATCAGTGCATAACGGCATTCAGTATTTCTCATACAGGATGTGAAAAGGCTAATTTTTATCATAGCCCATGAAAAACAAGAGGAAAGACCGCATTGCAAAGCTTTTGAACAAACTTAAGCTTCCGCTCCAAAGGAACATACTCTGCTTTTTAAAGTTGAGAAAAAATTCGTCAAGATTCAGATGGGGACCTCACAGAACAATCGTTAGCTTTCTCTGTCCTCACATGATGAACCAATATTGATGAAAACCAAACACCTTGTCCACATTTTGGTGTTTGGGGTGTTCACAAGTAATGGTGATGTTTTACTTTCATTCATCTTCCCACATGGACTCAGACTCAACATGGAGACCGATATCAAGTGTATGGACGGGGTAATGCTGCCCTTGATTGAGAAGGGGATTGCTATATGACCCTATGTGTTGCAACAGGACTCTGCGTCATGTCACACAAGCAGGTGGATCCACCAATGACAGTCAGAAAATTTCTGCGCCTGCATTACACCTAACATCTAACCATCTAACTTCTCAGATTACAATCTTCTTGATTAATATGTATGAGGTGTGGTTGAGAATGATACCAACAAAACTCCGTGCAACACCAAAGATTAACGGACACCAGGAATAACGGTAGCATTTATCAATTTAAATAAGACCTTCGGAAAGACTTGGAGGAGATTCCGAATTTGTCAGGAGGTTGGAGTTGAAGCAGATGGCGATTTCTTTGACTAAATTCAATCTATAGAATTTAAAGGTATTTTCCTGCAAATTTGGTATACATATCCGATGAATTTAGATGTCAGTGTTATTTTTGCATAATTTTGAAGACTGTTTACCCATCGCAGTATATGCATATATAATTAAGATATATAAAGTATAAAATCGTCGCAGTGAAGATGATATAAAATATAGAAGTTACTGTTGCCTTGTTGAAACAAAATTGAATAAATAAATGAATAACCGTATTTCGAAATGGCAAAAGTAACAATATTGAAATAAAAGTACTCAATTCTAATGCAGATCCGATTAAAATATGAAAACTGTGTCAGATGTAGGAAGAGAACCATAATACAACGATGCTATTTTGCCCTGAGACTCGGTTTTGATGAAACATGGGTAGGGGAAAACCATTCTTTTCATGTAATTATTGAAAAAAATAGCTGGTCAGTAAAGGAAAAAAGAAAACAAAACGAACGAGTCACAATACAGTCTTTGTCGGAAAAGAATGAAATTAAAACCGAGGGATTATGATACAATAGATATAGAAAAAGTTCTCAATATGTACTTACAGCCCTATTAAGGAACCGAATAACTAACAGACATTTACTACCGAAATTGATATCCAGGACCAACGGATAAATATACACAAAAGCACAGTGGAAATTAGAATAAACTAGAACAGAAAACATACATAGGCAGTTAACTATTAAGCAGCCATTTATGGAGGTGCCTGTGGTGTAATGGTTATCGTCATAGGAAATGGACACGGCGACACGAGTTCAAATTCTGGACGAGACTGATTGCATTTCACATAGCACTAATACCCTTGGGAAAGGTATGAATCCAATTATTCTCCTTCCAGCTATGGGTAAATAGTAGGACAGACTTGGTTCTTCAGTTTTGGTGCGGCAACTAGTCTAGAAGGAAAACTCTAAATTCAGACCTGTTAAACTCCGCTTTAAAAATTGACCTTGTGTCATATCCTGCCCGAGCGGAGGGGTTGGGTGAATAGGATTAGGCAGCCATTTATCCTAGTGTCTGCTGTATTTATCATACGCCCCACCAGCGCACAAATATGGCACAAGGCCGTTTTTAAGGTGGGTCCGGTCGCAAGGCCGAAGCCGACACGCGTCCGGCAGAGCCAAAAATACCTTCGGTCCCGTCGGCATGCCCCTTATTAGGGGCGAATCAGGCGCCAGGCAATAACCCCCCGAAGAGGGTCAAAGCCTGGGGGTGGCCCCCTGAGGCCGGAGGAAATCTCCAGTGCCGAGGGACACCCGTTCAATATCTCCGATCTTTGATTTAACAATTCTTTAAAATTGGTATACGGGGTAATAGCCCATTTCGCTTCCATACAGAGAAGGTCAAATTTATCTCTAGCCTAGAAGTAACGAGTTCTCTTAACAATTTCCCGCTTCAAGATATATACGCTACATTTGTGTTGAATGTACCGGATGTTTAGAGAGCAAGAAACAATGCATATATTTAGCATATACAAAGTTAGTTTTAAGGTTATAAAATTTTTTTGAAAATGCCTTGAGCAAAGCCATTATGTATATTTTTATTTTTCCATTGATTTGTATTTTAACCTTGTATACAACACATTCCCTTTGGCATTGACCATCAAAAGAGCACTTCATTATTTTTTATCACACTGTACGGCACTCCTTTATTTGTATAATTTTTGTAATAATTTATATTTATTAATTTTGTCGATGTTACTGGCAACATTTAGGATACAGCTGTAGCTTAGTTTATTTATATTTTTATTAAATATTTTGAACAGCCAATTCGTCAGTGTAAAATACTTCTTAAATATGTTGAAAAGGTCACTTCACAATTTAACTTTAACTGTCATGTAAAAAAAAAAGGTGGTACAAACCATAAATATTCTTCGATATACTCTTTGTATATATATATATATATTGCAGAAGAAAAATGGACTCTTCATACGAGAAAAAATCTCAACGAAGCTAGGAGTCAACTTACACGGCAGGGCTAAATTCCAAATCTTTACCACAGTTGTCAGCCAGTGGTAAAGACCGAGTCCACTTTTACGCTGCAAGAGTGTTCGCCAATGGCTCGGGAGATCGGGGTTCAATCCCTGGCAGAGTCATACCAAAGACTCAAAAATAGTACTTCATACCTTCTTGCTTCTCCCTCAGCATTTGAAGGTACGTATCAAGGGTAAAGTGGAGCAATCCAAAAAAAAAAAAGAAGCTCCCCCCTATACACATTGGGGATGTACCTATTGAAAGTAGGGCCGTTGGGTCGTCACTTTACTTTTATATATATATATATATGTATATATATATATATATATATATATATATATATATATATTCATTAAGAAAAAACAACGAAACCAATCACAAAGGATTATAAATTTATTTCAATCCTGTTACGCATTTTTGAAATTTTCAAAAACACGAAAAAAAATTAACAGGACTTCATCAGATCAATTAGATAAAAAAACTAGAGTAGACACATGAGAGTGGGAGGGGATAGAAGAGTGGGAGGGGATAGAAGAGGGGTGAAGAGTTATCTCTTCATTGAGCCCACTTCCGTTTTAAATTTAAATTTACGGTTGGCACTGTAGTACATTTATTTTAAAACAATTTTTTAAAAAAAAATTTTTCTAGAGACTTAAATTACAGATATTTCTAATTAGATTTAAATTTTAATTAATAATCTCACGTAAAGATGCAGTAATAGATATATTAAAACAACAACAAATATTTAATTTACTTAAATATTTTAAAATTTCTAAAATTTCAAAATATCAGTTACATTTTTTATGCATAGTACATATATATTATATGCTTTTTCATAATTTTCTATCTAATAATTTATTATATTTATTCTCAAAATTAACTCTCATTCTTAAATAAATTTATGCTTTATAAAAAAATTTTTTTATTTATAGTTTAAATTTGGCTCTATGTCTACACCTGGCTATTAGTTCATTTCTCTTATTTAGTAAAATTTTTGGCTCAGGAAAAAGCAAAATGTGGATCTTTTCTTCAAGACATAGATTGCACCTACTATCGAAAGATTTTGGGGTACTAGATCTTTTCAATATGGACCATTGAATGTCAGGGGTTAACCCTTTATTTTTTAATCCCCAATAATGTTTTGATAGAGCAGTTTGATTTTTTTGATGCTCATGGGAAAAGGAATATTTATGATTTCCATATCTAATCTTGAAATTAGTAGAAGAAATGCCAATATAATATTTCTTATCACTTATGTCCTCTTTTGGATAAATAATAGCTTGGTATACTACATTATCTAAACTACACAAACCATTCATTGGACAATCACTTTGAGATTTACAATTACATTCTATTTTTTTACTATTAGTGTTATTATTATTTACTTGGTTATGAAATTTATTAATTAATTTATTATTATGGCTATTTATTATTTGAGAAATATTATTAGTGCAAGAATAACTTATTTTCAAGGTTTTCCTATTAAATATTTTATGCAATATATTATCTTGTTTAAAATGTTTATCTATCAGTCTCAAAAAATATTTACCTACATCTATATTGGCTAGTTTACAAAAAGGGGGGTTAAACCATATAATTTTCCTTTTTCTATTTTTTTGAACACAATTATTATTTTCTTTAGTAAATTCAGTTGTTATATTTTGTTTTAAATACCTAAAATCCTCCTTAAAACCACTATTTTTAAGGGCTTCTATATATCTTTTACTACTCTCTTTGAAAATCTTTTCATTTGCAGATAACTTACCTATTCTTAGATTTACTGCTTTTGGGATTTGCTTGATTATATTTTTAGGGTGATTTGAATTAACATTAATGTACGATGGGTTCTGATTGGGTTTTATGAAAGGTTTATAGGAATTATTAGATAGATCTAAAGTGACATCCAAGAAATTGGCTATTTTAATATTAGATGAGATTTCTATTTTAAATCCCAAAAACTTAAAGGCCCTTATAATCCTTTTTTGTATGCTAGAGCTAAGAGGGCCATTACTATTTGGGATATATAATAACCCATCATCTCTATAAAGACCTACTTGTAGAGGACTAATGATTCTAGTGAGTATATCTAATATATATAAACCTACAAGGTCTGCTATTTGGGAGGAATCATACCCCCCCATTGGAACGTCAAAATTATCTAATCCATTTTTTACCCAAGTTGAATCGTTATTTTAGAATAATATATATATATATATATATATATATATATATATATATATATTACGAATAAAGTCGTCAAAATTAAGTTTAAGTAGGAATATTTTTTTATGTTACTGTATAAGTATCAATCTATCAGTCTATTGTTTGAATAGAGGCAACATCGCCTGAAGACTGACAGTTTCTCGCCCATGTAACCATTTGACCAAGGCATTGAAAGTGACAGTCTACGAGCGCCGTTGAAACTTTGTTTACTTTATCCTGAATTACAGACTCTATCATAAATATTGAGCACTCCTTATTTATAAACATGCCTATCTATATAATAGATATCCGTATGTATATATATATATTGATATATATATATATATATATATATATATATATATATATATATATATATATATATAATCTTATCAACGATCCTCGATTTATAAACATATAAGGTTCTACCCACTTTAAGAATTAATCATAAAAAAATTGGTCATGTCTTCAGAAGCATCAGAAAAAAAGCATGATAAAAATGACTCATACAGGTAAATTTTCTTCTGCGTCAACAAAGGAAGGGTAAAATTATTATGTGGAATACAGAAAAAAAAATTAAGATAATTTTGTTTCATACTTTATACATAACATAAGTCCATACATACTTCATATTATGTCACTTGAATAACGATGGATCAATTTCGTATATATATATATATATATATATATATATATATATATATATATATATATATATATAAATGAAGAGATTAAAAACATAAGCTTTTCAGAAGGTGATTTTATTTGTAGAAATATTTGCCAACGTTAAACGTTCCAGTTTTGAGACCTTCATCAGGGCATGAGTGTTACTGAATGAAACGAAAGAGATGAGAAAATTTAAAAGATTTGTTGGTAGTGTTCTTTTTCGAATTTAAGTGATGCAACTAGTATTCCAAAAATAATATTTACCCATGGATTGACCTCCTAGTGGGGTCTTTGCATGCCATAATCTTAAATTTCTAGAATCTGGTCCTTTTAAATTAATAATACTTGAAGATTCTAACTATTTCTGTAACATCGATGATATATTCCTCATATATCGACGATATAATCACTTTAAAAATACGGATAGACTAAACAATATTGAACCCACAAGTGATTTTACTTATGAACTAGAAAAAAACATTACCTTGGACGTTTTATTTATAGATAATTACAATGAATAATACTTTAAAGTTCATCACAAATTCCCTAATAGAAATGACCAAATAAATTTTTACTCTCAGCTTAACAACAAAATAAAAAGGGGAATAATCATAACGATTTAAAAAGAGCACCCTGAATTACAGTTTATTCAAACATAACTAAGAAACTAATCACAGCACTAATTTTAAAGATTCCAAGATGCTAGTTTTCATATATAATAAAAAAAAAATAATTCAAAATACAATTGTATAAAAGACCAAGGCTTTTTTCAAGTGTTTTCTTTTTTTTAGTCACATTGGCGCAGTAGAGTTACAAAATCCCCTAACTAAAATAATGTGGCTTCAACTTTTATATATATTGAGAGAGAGAGAGAGAGAGAGAGAGAGAGAGAGAGAGAGAGAGAGAGAGAGAGAGAGAGAGAGAGAGAGATTTGAATTAAGCAGACAGATATAGAAAGTAGATAAACTATGATAAAAATGGATTGATATATCAGGGATTGATTGTTGATAATAGATACATAGATACGAATTAAATAAGGTAAACATTAATATATATATATATATATATATATATATATATATATATATATATATATATATATATATATATAAAGAAAAAACCAAAGACCGATTATTTTAGGATTATAAATTTATTTCCATCTTGTTTTTCGTTTCTGGTGTGAACCAAAAACACGAAGAAAAACATTATGAATTTATTTCCATCCTGTTTTTCGTTTCTGGTGTGAACCAAAAACACGAAGAAAAATTTCTTGTCCTGAAGGAATTACTCCCAACACTGCTTTAACTGGACCGAATAATAACTATATATATATATATATATATATATATATATATATATATATATGACTGATAATTTCTGTGTCAAATGAAGCTCCCAGAAGTCATAATTTTTGTATCCCATTTTTGGAATTTATGGACCAAACTGGCCCTTCCTTTGAGAAGCCACCTTTTAAAAAAATTCTTTGTGATGTTTGATGATAATATTTGCATTGCCTCACAAAATAGAAAAGATCATCTCACACCCAAAAATATAAGAAACGTTTTCCTTTCTACATTAGAAAAGTACATTTTAACTAATTACAATCACGATTAAATTAATCTACCTTTTATCTAATTAGGAATCTATATAAATTTTCTGCGGGCGTAAAGTTTCTTTTAGTGTTTTTCCTGTTCTTTTGGTTATCATCTGAGCACTTTCTTATTAAAAAAAAAGGTTTCAAAACGATTTATTGATTCACTTATTATATATATATATATATATATATATATGGAGAAACGGTAAATTTTAGTAAATCTGGCAAAGATGATAAAATAAGTTGAAAAATGGATAAACCAACACTGACCTATTGTGAGTGTTAGTTTTTCGACTGTTCCTATTATTTTCATTATATATATATTTATATATATATATATATATATTTACTCAAACAAACTGTTATCACATCTGATTATTCGGATGGTTTCATTACTTAAAGGCCCGTGTATTAAATGTACAATCACAAGATGAAAAACAGAACCTTTCTGTTTCATCTAATAGCTCATGATTGATGGGGATAATGGCGTATCAAACTGTCTGTTTTTATACCTCAAGGTAAGGGAATAGTGTGTGTTGTACGTCTATACTTATGCTTTTTAGTAAACGGCTTTAAAGATGTGTTAACATCGTCGGGAATTGAGTTGAGAGGTTACTCAGTTTCTCACCTCCGTGATCAAGCTAATACTGTTGAACACATTAACGAGAAATTGACTCTTTCTCTCTCTCTCTATATATATATACACACACACACACACACACATATATATATATATATATATATATATATATATATATATATATATATATATATATATATGTGTGTGTGTGTGTGTGTGTGTGTGTGTGTGTGTGTGTGTGTGTGTGTGTGTGTGTGTGTTTAAAAGCAATGCACGACAAGATATCTTCACTGAAAACATAATTTTACATTGATAATCTTTATTGTTCATGATTTTCTTTCTTTTGGATATGCATTCTCATTATCAGTTTACTTCATTATGCATAGATTTATAAAAGACGGAATTCAAAAATAACATCAGAAATATTTGTTGGATTCTTTTTAATAATTCTTTTGCTTCTTTTCTTCACAATAATTTAATTCAGTTAAGTACAAAAGGTCAGGGGACGTCATTGGAATCTATTCATTTCTTGTTAGCTTAATTTTCGCAGAGAAAAGAATTTCAAAATGCGGTCAGTTGACCTTTATACTGAATATAACATTGGTGTCTCATACCAGACATTGTTTATTGATTAGAGTTTTTTCACTGTTCACATTTAGACGTTTGCTTCATTTTCCTTGTATTCATTAGCCTCTTTAAAGAATGTATGATTACTTGCTGGAGATGAGTTTAATCCATTCAATGTCTTTCACCGGAATAAAGTCAAATCTTAAAACGCCTACCATAAACACATTAGAAGACTTTAACTAACCAGTTTTGGTCACTGATACTATTTAATCACTATTCCGGTGATTTTAATCCTTTATTTTTATCTGAAGAGTACTCCGGTATTTGCAAAGCGTATATTGCATCCGGGAATTATTGAGAAACAATACCCAATCAAATTTTCAGGATAATTAGTGCCGATAGAAAGAGAAAATTGCACATAAATTGTGTACAATATCAGGAAATTGATTTAACGATAACTGACTAGAAATTTCAATCGGTTGAAGATACAAGTTTGTGTAATTTATGGCATAACAGCTATAGTTTCTCTCTGAATATCAGGCAATTCTTTACTTGTTAAATTTTTTTTCATTCACAAAAGGGGGCCAAATGGTTTTATGTAGGGTTATCAAATTTGGTATGCATATTTCTTGGAACCAGGGAAAGCTTTTAGCTCAAGACATTTTTATTGCTTATGTGGAGAAAGAGGCACTAATAAACAAACATTATCTAACAATAAAAAATAATCAATGAGAATATGTGGTCTGATCACAGGCATCTTCTGACTGGTTGCTTAATCAATGCTTTCCGAGCCCACTTTTTAAGACCCGCAAAATGGGAATTGAGGCAACTTGGTCGGAGCTTCTTGAGAACGGCCTAGAGGTTAGTAAGAATGAGTTGCTAACGTAATATAATTGCATTGCCTTTCTTTTTTAGTTAGGACTAATAATCCGAAAAAAAAAGAAAAATATATAAATCGATAAATTACTAAAGAGACACATAGTTTCTTCCTTTATTCAGTAATTTTATTAACAATGATAACTTTAAAATATAATATTCAAATACAATTTCTGTTTTTATCATTACGTGAATTTATTTGAGATTGATTGCTTTTCATATTGCACTAATACCCTTAGGAAAGGTATGAATACAGTTATTCTCCCTCCAGCTATGGGTAAATAGTAGGGCAGAGTAGGTTCTTCAGCTTTGGTGAGGCAACTAGTCGAGGAGAAGGAAAACTCTGAATTCAAACCAGTTAAACTCCGCTTCAAAATTGACCTTATGTCATATCCTGCCCGAGCGGAGGGGTTGGTAAATATGATTACGTGAATTTATCTTCATAGAAACATGTACTGTTTATAAACGAACAGAGGTGTTTCAAATGACAAGGGAAAATTAAATCGGAATTTTTACATTTTCCTATTGGTGGTTAAAAGTTACAGCAGCAAAGTGTTTTCATTGCTTATTGTTTGAAATAGAGCCTGGAAAAATTATTTTATTACATAATATGACATAAACATAGTTTTCTTTTTACTGGATAATTTCTCAATATCTTTTGATTCAGAAAAATGTATTTGTTTGTTTAATAGCCTATCGACCTTCATGAGGTATTAATACTAAAACCATTCTTATAGTAGAAGAACTGTGGTGTTTGAAGGTGTGTAATAGTTAAAGCGCTTGGCTACCGAATCATAATAAGCGAGCTCAAACTCCAGTTGCCTTATGACGTTCACTTTCAGACAAATACCCTTGGGAACGGTATGAACCACCTTATCCTCCCAGATATGGGTTAAATAGTACAACTATTGTTCTTACAGAAGGATGAATTTGGCATTAAATGATACAAGAAGATCGAGGTGCCCGTGGTGTAATGGTTATCGTTGTAGGAAATGGACACGGCAACACGAGTTCAAATCCTGGACGAGGCTGATAGCGTTTCACTGAGCACTAATACCCTTGGGAAAGGTATGAATCCAATTATTCTCCCTTTAGCTATGGGTAAATATTAGGGCAGTTGGCAAGGCAACTAGTCTGGGAGAAGGAAAGCTCTGAATTCAAACCTGATAAACTCCGCTTAAAAATTGACCTTGTGGCATATCCTGTCCGAGTGGAGGGGGTGGTAAATATGGATACAAGAAGATTGATATGCCATTTAAAAAAACAAAACAAGCAGTGGTACTATTTACCAACCCCTCCGCTCGGGCAGGATATGACACAAGGTCAATTTTTAAGCGGAGTTTAACAGGCTTGAATTCAGAGTTTTCCTTCTCCTAGACTAGTTGCCTAACCAAGGCTGAAGAACCTAGTCCGTCCTACTATTTACCCATAGCTGGAGGGAGAATAAGGGGGTTCATACCTTTCCCAAGGGTATTTGACCGAAAGTGAACATAATAGCGCGACTGGAGTACGAACTCGCGTACTACGATTCCGCAGTTCATCGCTTTAACCATTACACCACGAGGACCCCCCCCAGCAGTGGTATTATTTTACCAATAAGTGGCAGGAAAGCGGCTTCATACGTTTTTGAAGAGCATAGTTCAAAAGTAAATGGAATAATGCAACTAGAGTTAAAACTTCCTCACTATGATGTCACAGTCTAGCACATTAGCCTCACCACCCTGTGGACTCTTTCATTTTCGGAGGAATGAACATGAATGAACTAATTCTTTTTAGTAGGTAAATGGCTCATACATAATATATATATATATATATATATATATATATAATTATAAAATATATATATATATATATATATATATATATATATATATATATATATATATATATATAAAATTATAAAATTTTCTTTTTTTTTTGTTTGTTTTCTGGAACCGTGAATGCTGGTAGATATTAGATTAGTAAATAAATATATATATATATATATATATATATATATATATATATATATATATATATATATATATACACCTTTAAGAAAAAGAAAACCCGGTCACATTAGGATTATAAATTTATTTCCATCCTGCTATGGGTATTGATATGAATCAATAACACCAAATTTAAGAGGACTTTTTCAGATACATACTTAATATAGCCAGAATGGACACAGGAGGAAAAGATGGGAGGGGCTTGAAAAGGTGTGAAGTGTTTCCTCCTCATTTCGAAAATAAAAAAAAAGTAAAATCGGAAGACTATATGTATCATGAGAAGAAGGAGGAAGAGGACACACAAACATTGAAGACAGCGTTGACTCATCGATACAACGACTCAAAGATTACATAAAGAAGCACGAAGGAGGACTGATGACAGCCACCAGAAACAATACTTACAACACGAAGACTAACAGAACAACAATAACTAGAAAAAAATAAAGAAAAATAACTCTATGGACGTTTTAAACGGCCAATAAGCAATATCCTACACACAAAAAAAAAAAACCAGGATGTGGCAAGGAAACAAATTTTAAGATGGAAACTGAATCTTTTCTCATAGCAACACAAAACAACGCCATAAGAACCAATCATATCAAAGCGAGAATAGATAAGACGCAACAAAATAGCAAATGTTGGTTATGTGGTGATAGAAACGAAATGATTAATCACAAAAAAACTGAATGCAGTAAATTGGTGCAGAAGGAGTATAAGATTAGATACGACAGGGCGGGCAACGTGATCCACAGGAAATCGTGCAAGAAATTTAAATTTGACCATATAAACAAATGATATATGCATAACCAAGTATCTGTCCTGGTGAATAAGACACTTAAACTCCGATGTGACTTTGACATAGAAACGAATCACTTGATCTTGGCAAGACGACCAGACTTTATAACAATCAACAACAAAAAAAAAAAAAAAAAAGGAAAAGAAAAAAGAGAACTTGCAAAATTGTGGAATTTGCTGTCCCGGTTGACCACAGAATAAAATTAAAGGAAAATGAAAAGAAGGATAAGTACATCGATCTTGCTCGGGAATTGAAAAAACTGTTGAACATGAAAGTGACAATTTATGGCATTTGTAATTGGTGCTCTTGGTAGAGTCAACAAAGGACTGGAGGATTGGAAAATAAGAGGATGAGTGGTGAACATCCAAGTTACTACATTATTGAGAACGACCAGAATGTTGAGAAGAGTCCTGTAGACTTGAGGAGAGTTGCAGTCACTCAAACCCCAATAAAAGACAATTATTTAACGCTGATGTGAAAAACTCTTTAAGGAGTAAATAATAATAATAACAGTAATGTATGTGTGAGTTTAAATCTATATATATATATATATATAGGTAAAAAAATCAAATTATGCCCAATTTTGACATCAAATAGGTCAGAAGAGATGAAGAGGTTGATATGCTGTTAAACAAACAAACCGGAATATCGGTAGCAGTATATATATATATATATATATACGCATACATACGTACTCACACACACCCATTCATACAAATATATTTTTACAATTTTATGCTATATATGAATAGTATAAAATTTATATATATATATATATATATATATATATGTATATATATATAACTATGCTTTTTTAAGCATTAAATAAACCGGAAAAGATTTCTGTTAAAAAAACAAACAAATTATCCTCCTTGAATTTTAAAAACAGTTAGAAGTAGTCAAGTAGAAAAAAATATTGACCGAAATTATTTCTATCTTTTTATCTTTTAATTTTTTGGTCAGTTTGTGTAATGAAGCACAGTTTATGAGAAAAAATG
>OY757906.1:98547388-98697388 GCA_963585895.1 Sepioteuthis lessoniana | reverse complement strand
CAATTTGTAAATGTTTGATTATAATCATAACTATTTATGTTTTCAACGTTTCCCTGTATTTTTAAAAGAACGCAAATTTTTGTCCCTCTGTAGCAATAAAAATACTTTGCTATATATTTTCAAGTATTTCTCTCGAATTATTTATAAACAAACCTATTTGAACCAGGAATATGACCCTAAAAGCCACAACTACTCCGTGTTACAGTGGACTTGTGTGTAATGGTATTTTTTGCAGGAGGTCTCACTCCTTCTTAGAGGATGTAGTCAGCGTGTTTTAATCCCTGTTAAAGCTGAAAGATTCATGTGAACTCTCAAAAATTAGATTGGAAGTTTTAAGATTACGTGAACTTGTATATAGACTATCAAAATATATCTATAGCTGAAAATCAATAGAAAAAAATCAAATTAAGAAATGTTATTTTCTAGGAGAAATACAAGGGTTGCAGTAGTTTCTATGAACGTTTTTATCAGGTTTAGTTGTATTTTCAGTTATTCAAATATTGAATCAGATTTCCAAAAGATACATTATGAAAATCTTTTCTTTTTATCTTGAATGCGGATAGAGAGAAATTATCGATGAACATGTTATTTGAACTTGATTTAAATTTTGCTTCAGTTCAATAAGGTGATCTTCTGATTGATGAGGACTTATCTGAGTTCAGAATCAGTCAGATTTCACATGAAGTCATTTTATCATTTTATAGTCAGCATATAGTCGAATTATGCGTAGACGTAGCAAAAAATTCTTGCCCCCTCACGGCATTCCACTTTTGAGGCATTTCAGGTGCCAAGTAATCAACAGTAGCCCTGATAAACATCAATTGTTTAGGTATGAGATGGAGGCCTCCTGGAACCAGACATTTAACTTATAAGAACCCACCCGGTACCAACGCCAGATGGGCTCGCCCATCATCTAAGGGATGGTTATTTTTTGGTCGCCAAAAATATTATTTCATTTCATTAAATAAAAAGTATTGATCATTCATAATATTTTCCATTAATTGAACAAATCTTTTATTTTAAGCTGAGCGGCATTTCTATCATTCTTAAAAAGTATCTACTGTACGTCTTGCTTATTTTCCCCCATTTTTTGTGTTAGAACACGCTTTTTATGAAGATACACACCCATATTACAGCTGTTAACTCAAAGGCATAAACGATATCGTCTTATGTTGCCAGACAAATTTGTTAATACCATCATACATTAAAAAACAGATATCTTGGTCAAAATTATATATATATATATATATATATATATATATATATATAATTTTACTATAAGTATTGAAAAAAAATATATACACACACACATACACACACACACACACACACACACACATATATATATATATATATATATATATATATATATATATATATATATATATATATATATATATATATGTGCATTCATTCAATAATATATATATTATTTCCATAGAAAATGATAAGAAACCAAACGGTAACTAGTAAATTGGATCTCTGATCTTCCCAGAGACCTGAATGAGTGATGGACATCAGTTTAGTTAAATGGTCACCGAAGGCTTGGGAAAAGACTCGAAGAACTGAAGATCATAGGAAGAATAGAGACCTGACAGACAAGAGTAATGTTAAGATCAACTAGAATACTCAGAAGAGTCCCAGAGATGCGACTTTGTGCCGCTCAGACTTCATTGAAAAACCACCTGTTAAAACTGATGGGAAAAATTCGCAAGATGTTAAATGATAATTACAATGAATCATAATGTTCTTATTTAATAGTTCAAGACAGCTGTTTCCGGTTCAAATCAATTCTTCAAACTGTCTTCCATGGACAATATGATAATCATATTGAATAGGAAACATCAATTTATGTAGTTGCATGGATCTTAGAATAACTGCCATCGACTATTAAATATACTATTGATTATAATTGATTATTCGCTTTTAAAATAATTATTATCATTGTTATTAATAAAGCTCTCTTTTTTAAAATACTGAGCTCTCAACATAAAATAATTAGAACAGAGAAAAGATGCTTTCGTATATTTTATCATAATCCAGCGAAGCAACCAGACCCTGTTGAGGCTTTTATCAAAGCAACATGCTTAAAATGCTTTATTTTTACAATACAGCAGTTTCCAGTTAAATCTGAAACTGAATGTTAATTTCTTTGAGTTTTTATTCACGATAGCCGTCATCATATATTCAGGCTGATTCTCGATACAACGGAGATTACTATACAATGACGCAAATCAGAATATCCAATTCCTTATGTTAATCCTTGATGACAGTTACAACAGGGACTCAACAGGTCGACGGATCGCCAAGCATTTATATAAAACACTTTTTGTAGAGAAATTGTTAACAATCTAGACTTATTGAATTATCACAGGTGTATGGCTTCCATCCTTCCATAGTACGGAATTATGATCCAGAGTTAAACTAAACTAATGTTAATATGTATGTACTCAGCGTAGAGATATGTATTCTTGTAGACTACAGGCTAATATAACGCCAAGTCGGTGAAGCTTTGAATACTCTAACTGTATCCTTAGCGGATGGTTAAGAATCAACCCAAAAGAAAGGGTGTCCTAGGTAGAATACTTGAAAATATCTGATGATTAGGCTCCTGCTTTGTAGATACGAAGAGTTAGAACATCGTCATCACTACGTTTCTCACTGACCCAGAGTAGTAGTACCTTTTAGAGTCCAATTTATGGCTCAGTGTAGATTGGTTTTCAAATTAATCATATTCGACAGGAATACTTAATGACATATGAATGACAGTAAAGTATTTGTATAAAGAAGAGTTACTTGAAGCTATAATTGCTTAGAAAGGATTATTAGCTTTGGTTTCTTAGTTTAATGGCATAACAATCTTCGTGGGCTATTTAATGCCAAAGCTCTCCTAATAAAACAGCAATGATAGTATCTCACCCTTAGATGGAAGGATATATGGATTCATACTTTTACTGAGCGTATTAGTTTGAAAGTAAACGTAGTTGCATGATTGGTATTTGAACCCGTTCATTTCAAGGCTGCAGTCTTGGATAGTAGCCATTACACCACAGGGGCACACGCGAATGATTATTATTAGTAACTTGAAATCATATTACTGAGAAAACAAGTGACTTGTTGAAAAGAAATAGTTCGTTGTAATCAAAGATTAATAGTATTAGATAGGAATACTTGAAACCATACAACTGTGGGCAAATTATTTATATTAGGTTTGGTTTGGTTTAGTTTTATGGCGTAGCGACAATTTTAGGTTATTTTATTTCCCAGTATTGCTCCACTTTACCCTTGATCCGTACCTTATAATGCTGAGTGTTAAGCAAGGAGGTATCAAGTACCATTTTTTTGGTCTTTGGAATGATTTGACCCGGGATTGAACCCAGGTCTCCCAGGCCATTGGCGAACACTCTAACCATTTTGTCAATGTCCGGTATGAGTAAAGTTAGCGACATTAGTTAAGGGTGACCCGAAGGCTCCCTTTTTTCAATAGCTACTACACCGAGGTGTTGGGGAGGGTACTACTCTTTTACCTGGATTAAGCCACTTTACCCTTGATCCGTAGCTTATAATGCTGAGTTAAGCAAGGTGGCATCAAGTACCATTTTTGGGTCCTTGATATGATTCGACCAGGGATTTAACCCAGGTCTCCCGGACTATTGTCAAACACTCTAGGCCAATGGCCCGAATAATTTCCAATTGATAACTTGTTTGCACACAGTTAAATGGTTCTAGTACTATCATGTATCAGTAACAATTCAAAAGTCAAATGTTTGCAGACATTTTAATAGATATACGTATGTAAGAGTTTAGTTTGTCGGTAATTAAATTTTTTAATGAGTTAGAACCAGTTCGTTAGAACAATAGTACAACTATTGTTTCTACACCACTAAATGGATTCAATTATTGCTCTCTCACACTAATTATTCTGTTCAATATTAATCATTTGATTGCAGACAGAAAGGTAGTTCTAAGTATTGCAATTTTACACTAATTATTATTCTAACACTATTCATTTATCTGAACATAGTCAAATATTTCCAAATATCGTTATATAATACCAATTATTCAATTTAGGCACACAGTAAATAATTCAAGTATTGCTATTTAATATTCATAATTTTATTTAACATTGCTCATTCGTTTCCACACAGTTAAATTGTCCCAAATATTGCTATGTATCACTAACAATTCAATTAAACAGCGATCTTACAGTTGTATTTCTAACAATTCAATTTTGCATACGTTTTTTGTTTGGTCACATTTTCAATGTCAAACAGTTCTATTTGACCCATAGATAGGACCCTATTAGGTGCCACCACTCCGGGCTATAGTGGACCTGGTAGCGATGGCAATGATGGGGTACTTCACATTTGCCAAAGCTCCAGTATTACTGGTACTTCATGATCATATTATTTAATGCCATATCCAGGGTACTGGTTCACGGGGTTTGACCTCTCTACAGATATGAAATCGGTGAATTCTACAGTTGCAGCTGAGATAGGCAGTATTTCTATTAGATAAAAACACTAGATAACATATGACTGTGATAAAAAAAAAAATAGTGAGAAAGAAGTACCTCAAAATGTAAATACAAATGTACCATGAATGTGATTCCCCAGACAGGTTGGCGTACCGTTAAAATCATTCAATCAATCAATCAATCTAATCCAATCAATACGGTGAATATCATTGTAATTTTTTTCTTGAAAAATATGATTGAATAAAACTTTTCACTGGGTGGTTAATAAGAGTTAACTATTTTTTAGAGCTTGATCGATGACCTTTGTTTCTAATGACTCGATTCTGAAAAAAAAAAGAGAAGAAAATGAGTAATAGTCCAAACAAGAAACAATGTAACATTTGAAAAAACAACAAAACCCTCGGGGTATAAACTTTGTTTTATCAATGAGAACATTGGTAAAGACGAAAGTGATACTATCACCGACCGTTGAGAACTGTGCGTCATGAAAGTTATTTTTTTCGTCTCGTGAGGAAAAAAAAAAGGATCAATAAAAAAAGTAACACCACTACCACTACATTCACCAACCCTAGAAGAGAGAGAGAGAGAGAGAGAGAGAGAGAGAGAGAGAGAGAGAGAGAAACCAACAGCAAACCATGTTTCTGTTAAAACGATTTTACACAAAACACATGTATTAAAAGTTCAACAATTGCAAAGCATCCACTCAAACAATAAAGAAAAAAAAAATTACTGGAGCTGAACCAAAAGAGAAAGTAAAGTTATAAAAATATCTAAAACCAAGATGAAAAGAAAGAACCTTCTTATTCTTCACGCGGATTTCTCTTTTTAGAGTTTGCTTAGATATCGCAGTTGATCACGTATGACACTGATAATATTTCTCTTTCTGTATCTGTTGACATTCTGTCACTTGAAACTCAGAGCTGTTTAAAAAATAATTTTGTTTTGAGACACTTCTTTTAACGACAGTTTTATGTCAATATTGAATGACCTTACTCTTGCAAACTCGTTTGCTAGAGCACACCATGTGGACTACTTCTCTATCTACATGTAAATATAGTTAGTCGATCTGTAAAATAATGAGACAGTAAAGAATATTATCATCCTAATTAAAAATTATCTTTATTTCTTTCTATATCGGTCCCTTGTGAAGCTAGTTTATCTCCTGGAATCAGAGTTGGAAATCTTAAACTTTTACTATCATTGGTTGGTTTCTCACGACTTGTATGTTCTTATTAGTTCTGAAATAGCGATCACGAAGCTGGACTTTGATTCTTCGGTACAGGAAATTGTTACAAGGACTCAAATGAGGAGTTTCAGGGTAGTGTGAAATCAAAGGAATATTGCCTTTGGCTGACAATTTGTTCACAGAGTGTGTCTAGAAATTAATGGAATTTAATTTTTGTTTCTAGAAAGTAATGAGATTGATGTTTTTTTTATCTCTCTGATTCTGAAACTATAAACCAGCAAATCAATGTTAATTTATTGCCAATAATTCACAATGGCTTACATCAATCAGATCTAAGGAGGGCTTTTGTTAGGGAGTTCCTTTAGCGAAGAGGCTAATGGGCTGAACAGCAATATTGTTGCTAATAAGTTCGAACTCCAATGATGCTAATACGTTTCGGAATAATAACCCTGCGAAATGTATGAACACCCTTATTCTCGACCTCTGCGTTAAATTGCATCAGTATCGTTCTATAAGGGTGATTTTGGCATTAAATAACCTACGAAAAAAAGAGAAGGAACAAGTTGTCTGTTCGTGAAGAGACCGTTCGACTGAAAGGATCTTATATTCTCTGGTTCCTCGGTCATTTAAAAACGCCATGTGCTAAAGTTTTACTAGGCGTAGAACTTGATCGCTATATCCGGGTTTTAACTTGTTAAATAAATCTGTTTCATTGCCCTGATCCATTCACACTGATTTTGATCTTGTTTTCTATTTCTGTGACCCAACTAAATAAATACGCTTGTAGTATCTGAGGATTTATCATCTTAAAAATAAGTAATTTAGTCGGTATCATCGATGATTTGATTTTAAACGATTGCCATTATGAAAAAAAATTATATCATTACTATCTTGACTGACCTCATAGTTCCATTGTAACGTAATTGAACGGCTCTTAGAGAATCGAAGTTGAATGAATGAATGTGTAAATAAATAAATAAGTAAATAAAGCAGAGAGTAGTCTCCAAGTAGGAAGGCACTAATGATTATCAAAAATGGCAAAGGAAAGGACAGGAGGTCAGCACATGGTTTGCGCATGTGCATGCAGAAGCGGTTGTTTTTGCTACCGACACGACAGGCGGAAGTGAGGGGATAACTCTTGTCCTTTTCGTGAGTGGACTGTGAGAAGTGATAAAGTAAAGACGTCAAATAGAACACGAGCCACGAAGATGTACGGAGAAGAAAATTTACGCGCTCAAAATTGGGGGTGTGCTCCAAAGGGGAGGTTAGACCTAACGGACAAGCATTTTTGAACAAGGAAAAATTCAAGATCTGTGTCTGTTCATCTTTTTCTCACTAGGATATTTTGCTTATAATTGTCTAGTTGGCGCGGTTGTCTCATGTTTTCTTTCTCCCGGCGGCTACCTACAAGTGCGTAGTCAATAAATCTTTGAGTAGTTTAGCAGTTTTCACGTTCGTCAACTTGTTACAACGGCAGGGTCACAACGGGGTCAAATGTCTCTTTAGAACAACCACGGTAAACTATTATAAATAGAGAGGTCTTTATATCAGTATCATTGATATTTTCAATTTTTAAACGATCCTCATATTTCTTGCCTGTGTGACGTATTTGAGTATCAATATTAGGATCATTCTTAACGTTCATGAAGTAAGTTAAAAGAGATCACTGAAGACTGTTTGCTATTTAAAGCTTAAAATAACTGTTAATGTCAAAAGACACACCCGGCGATTTGCGTTGACTCTCGAAATTGAATAGATAGGAGTTAACATCGATGAGAACACAACAATAGTGTAGCAGGAGTTACAAAAATAAGAAAGCAATAAAGATTGGGATAGAACACAGGAGTGCAATCCTCAACAAGTCCTGGCAGCGGCACCCCACAAGACACCAACTGTACGGCCACCTGCCCCCTATCACGAAATCTATTCAAGTTAGGCGAACCAGACATGCAGGACATTGCTGGAGAAGCAGAGATGAACTCATAAGAGATGTACTCTTATGGATCCCCACACACGGCCGCGCAAAAGCAGGACGACCAGCACGAACGTACATTCAGCAGCTGTGTGAGGATACAGGATGTTGTCCTGAAGACCTGCCTAGGGCGATGAACGATAGGGAGGAGTGGCGAGAGAGGGTCAGGGATATCCGTGCTGCCAGCACGATATGATGATGATGATATTGACGAGGCAACATTTTTACGGTGTCAAATAGATGAAAAAAAAAAAGAATTACAACCATCAGTATGAAGCGTTAGCTTCATTTTCTCATCTAGACCAGCGTACTAATACAAACAGTAAGATGAACTGCAGAGAGACGGGATGTGAGTTCAAAATTTGATGTAAGTAATTTTATTAATTTTCCGAACGATTTCTTTCACTAATCGTTCCTAGAATAACGACAGGGAATTTTTGATTAAAGAACAGAAATAAATAAATAAATATCACTGTAGATACACACAAAATAATTGTCTTCACTTGATTTGTCGACGTATCTTCATACGTTTTGTGTCAGTCACGTGAGAATTCAGACAACTTAATCTCCCTTTTTTTTGTGTCCTGACTTCGAAGTGAAAATGCCAAGGTTGTGAGCTCTCTGCATTGAACAGAAGTGATATTTCACTTTATCTCGTCGCTGAGATGAAAACATATCAGGAAAAGAAAGTATTTTGTTATTCGCCATCTTTATTTATATTGCTTATTCATGTTACAAATGCATACCTTTCATGTGTTACATATGTTTATTTATTTATATAGAAGTAAATAGAATGATCCGTATAACAAGAAATACCTGAAATCATTTGGCTGCGAAGAAAAATAGCTCAGGTTTATTAAAAAATGTTATTAGAAAAATGGTCACACTCCATGTGTATTTAATATATAAGTCTAAACAGGATTTAGCATTGAACAGTTTGCAATTTTTGATATAACATAAAACTAAATCAACTTACAAAGAACTGTTTTTGACATTTGAACTGTGTACTTATGTTAAACTGTGTTGTTTGAAATGTAAATGTTTTTACTTTTATTGAGTGTAAAGAAAACTGTACTTATATATGTAAAAATGGATTTGGCATGGAGTAACCTGAAATAATTAATATGCCATAAAATAAAAACCAAACCAAACCAAACCAATCGGGGTGGGGGGTGATCGTGGTGTAATATTTAAAGCGATGGACTGTAGAATCGTAGTTAGCGAGTTTGTATTCTAGTCGCGCTATTACATTCACTTTTGGGCAAATACCCTTGGGAAAGGTATGAACCCCCTTATCCTCCCAGCTATGGGTTAAATAGTATCACTACTGTTCTTCTAGGAGAATGGCTTTGGCATTAAATAACCAATAAGATTGATATACCATTAAACAAAGAAACCAAACCAAACCAAATAAAAAAAAATCTAGCCAAATATAATAAAACCAAACCAAAACTCATACCTAGATTCTAAAACATGCACAAAAACATAATCACTTTAATCCTTCTGGCATTAAATGACCCACAGAGGTTGATATGCCGTAAAATAAAACTCAAACTCAAATTTATTTATTCAAGCAATTCCTCTGGCATATTTTAAATATGGTTATTAGATGTCATACATATGTATTGTTCATTTGAATTCATTTCGTCTTTTCTGTCTGTTAACTCAGCATTTGAACATCAATAAATACACTGTTACTAATATTGGATGCTGGTGAGTAGGGATCAACAAAATTCCTACCTAGCACCAAATAGTCAGTAAGGTATAATTGGTATGAAATTTTACTTCCTTTTATCACTTAGATAAGGACACATGGCGCAAGGGATATAGGCACTCGGATGAAAAGTGTTTCGAAGTGAAATCGTCTGCAGGTTCAGTCCCGACTACAGGTAAATAACTGCGAACACTTGTACCCTGTCAAGGTTAAGAGATTTAGCACAACATATCCTCGTGGATTAAATAAATGGTTCAGTTCTATGTTCTGTGTGGGTTCCTGAGTTCGACATGAAACACCTGAAGAAGGCCGAAGGACGCATCAGCCGAAACGTTGCAAGTATAACAATGGAGATGAAGTCAATAGTCCGAATATTCTAAGTGATAAAAATTATCCAGCTTCTTTACAGAAATTTAGACAAATGGTAGAGATTTATGTCAATATTAGCTTGGTTTGTTTGTTTGTTGGTTGGTTGGTGTCTTATGGCATATAAATCTCTGTGGGTTATTTAATGCCAAGTCCTATTCTTAAATATGATTTTGAAGTGAATAGTTTGTAGGTAACATATCTTTGGCTTGAGATATTGGAGCTCATTTGTTCTGCAGACATTTAAATGGTTTCAAATATTGCTATTTAACATTAGTAAATCTATTTATGAAATATTCCTATGTAATATGAATAATTTGCACACAGCTGTATGACTTCATATAATCCTGGGTAAATGAGTGAAGTTTTATTTGGAATATAGATGGAACCCTGACTCAGATCAAAGTGGACGTGAGATTAATGACAAACAGGGGTACTCCACATTCTCCAAAACTCCTGTTCGATGGCCTCACCATCAGTTTCGTGTGATATCTGGGGCACTCAGGAGGACATAATGCTACCCACAAACTATTACCTTACACACACACACACACACACACACACACACACACACACACACACACACACACACAGATATATATATATATATATATATATATATATATATGCGAATAGGATTCAAAACTAAATAAACCAAAAGGGTTGATATCCTTACACCTTTGTAGAGACACAATAGGTGGATGCTACATCCCCCAGCCAATCGATACAAGGAAAAATCATTAGTATTCAAATCGGCTTTCTTCCGCTTTAAATTTGACCATCCTGCCCTTAGTGAAGTAGTTAGGAAAATACGTGGACACACACACACACACACACACATATATATATATATATATATATATATATATATATATTTCCTGAAAATATCAGTAATCTAGAAGCATTATTAAAAAGTTATGAAGAAATATGAAAGCGTCTTAAATTTATTTCCACCTTTCTCTCTCTCTCTCTTTCTCTCTCTCTCTCTCTCTCTCTCTCTTTACACACACACACACATATATATATATATATATATATAGTGTTTTCGCATATTTATAAATACAAAGGTACACATAGTCACGCATATACATCATCATCATTTACTTATACTGGAAGCGTGGAATTGCCCGATTCTCTCGCCATACATCCCCATCATCCATAATTTCTCGCTGGTCTTCTAGACTGCTTCCTATGTCCATTCAGAGCAGATGTAAGTAAGTTTTTACTGGTCGGCCAACAATGGCACGTCCATGTGCAAGGGTACATAAGTGAACATCAATTTGATTTTGTCCTTACTTCTCCAACAGTGCACCGAATATCTTGCTTGTCTTCCTTGAATGGGTTGTGAGAAGAGAGGTTACTAGCCGTACAGCAGTGGTTTTGTTGGGTGTTGCTCCCAGGATTTTTTCAAGACAGTATGCATAATTCTTGTGTAGATTCCATGTAGCTTTTCCTCTATATCTTTTTTCAACGTTCTGGTGGTGCATCCATATAGTATTAGTAACATCGCTTGGAAGAAATCCAGTTTTATTTAATGGGATAGATCAGACATCCATATGATCGATAACCAGTCGTCAGCATTTCACACCTTCATGAGGTGTACGTTGACATCACTTTCTGTTAATGAGGAGTTGCTGCCAAATTATGTGAAGTGGTGCACTAATTTTAGAGGTTCCTTCATTGAGAAGTGGAGATGACTCCTTGTCATTCGTACTTTGTTTTATTTGCATTCCCACGGAGGCAAATGCCTCCCACTGCTAACTCGAAGATATACAGTAGGGATTCTGCTTGTGCTACTGAATTTGCAAGAAGCGTTAGGTCATGTGCTTAGTCTGCATCTGTCATAATTTCTGCGGAATATCGTCAGTTTCTTGCCATTTTAATGTGAAACCATTTTTATTTTATTAGATCTTTCTTTAGATCAATTAACGTTCTTATTACGTTGTCTAGACCGATTATAAACAAATAAGGTACTAATGTATTCCCTTGCAAGAATCCAGTGATAAGGTCGACGAAGTCAGGGTCTCTATCAAGTGAGCGAACAAAGACTTTCGTGTTTTTGTTAAGCATCATTATTATGGTAACCGTTTCTTTGGGAAGATCATCAGCTGGCTGTACTTTTTCCATCTTCGTTATTTGTATGGAATCAAATGCCTTGCCGAAATAGACGAACAGAAGTGTTACTTCGGGATACTTTGCTCGTACTCTTTCGATGATTTTACTGATTAGAGACTTATACATATTGTTCTCCCTGTCGGCTGGGGCTGCAGAATACACCAACTGCACCTCTACAGAAGGGTAAGACCACCTTCGCCTCTAATATCCTGAGTATCACAATAAACTGCATCTGATTTTGATACTACAGTTCTGAAGCTTCAAGGTAAAGTGAAATACGTCTTCATTACCATTACTGCCAGGTCCACTCTGATTCTATACAATAGTACCTGTTTGATTCCATCTATTGGTAAAATTCATTTTCAATTGTTTGATATACTTGATACTATTTTACTGTGTGCAATGGCCCAGTGGACTAGGGCTAAATAATACACCGATTGCATCTCTGCAGAGAGGTAAGACTCCCCCAAGGAGTGTACTGCATATAACGCTAAACTATCTGATGGTGAGGCTCCTGTAATGCTGAAACTTTGGGTAATGTGCAGTACTCTTTTATTGCCATCACTCCTAGATCCACTCTTACCCGGATTGGTAGTACCTAATAGGGTCTTATCTATGGGTTAAATAGAAGTAAACCTAATTGTGTGGAATAGAAATGTTTTTGATATTTAATCGAGTACATATGTTATACTGAATTGTTTGAAACAGAATTGTTTATTTGTATAAAAATGGATTTGGCATTAAATAACCTACAATGGTTGATATATCATAAAACTAAACCAAACTGTGTGAAAATAAATGATTAATATCAGAATAAATTGTTTGCAATACTTAACTATGTGCAAACAAATGATGAATATTCCTTAGAATTATAAGTATTGATCGCTTTACTTTGAATCAATCAACAGTATGTAAATAGAATTATTAGTCTTAGATAGCAATACTTATAACATTAAACTCTATGCAAACGAATGATTAAAATTAAATCAAACTTTTTTGCATTAGATTGCAATACTTGAATCCATTTAGAATTAGCAGTCCTTCAAAGCATTTAACTTTATGCAAACAAATTATCCATATTAAATGGTTATTTGTGTTAAATAGTGATATTTGAAATCATTTAACTGTGTGAAGAATTATTAGAATTTAGAATTATTTGTGTTAGTAATGCTTTAAACTATTTTTCTGTATGTAAACAAAGTAATTATATTTGATAGAATTCATCATCATTATCATCATGTCGTGCTGGTAGCACGGATATCCCTGACCCTCTCTCGCCACTTTTTCCCTATCGTTCATCGCCTCAGGCAGGTCTTCTGGACAACATCCTGTATCCTCCCATAGTTGCTGAATGTATGTTCGTGCTGGTCGTCCTGCTTTTTCACGGCCATGTGTGGGGGTCCATAATAGTACTTTGATAGAATTGTGTTAAATCGCAATATTTGGAACCATTTAACTGTATGAAAGCAAATTACCTCTTGCTCGTTTAGACATAATGCTACCTACAAACTATTACATTACAAGCACACACACACACACACACACACACACACACACACACACACACACACACACACACACATATATATATATATATATATATATATATATATATATATATATGCGAATAGGATTCAAAACTAAATAACCCCAAAGGGTTGATATCCTATAAAACACAACCATAAAAATTCATTCATATTTTACATCAATATTTTCCATAAATATTTTCCTCACATATCCAAACATAAATGAATTCAAATACAGCTATTTCGAACGATTATCATTTATACTTACGTATTTCAAATGTAAATACGTACATTAAAAATAGGAAGATACATATCTCATTCTGGTGAACATAAATGAATATTTATGTACTTAAATACATACACATATATATATTATAAGCCAGGACTAAAAAGCCATCCCCCACCAATAAAACTAAAAAGTTAAGCTGTAAATATAAAAAATAAACGAAATTACATACAAAAATGTCAGTTAAAAAGGAAGAACGTTTATCTGATTTGGTTAAACGTAACAAACATTTTTTTGTAAAAATTGCTTGTATGAAACGAAAAACAAAATGACAATATTTACTCTCCGAATAAAAACGGAAAAAAATGTAGCCAGAATAAATACAAAAGTTTAAAGTCGGCTATAAAACACACACACACACACACACACACACACACACACACACACACACACACACACACACATATATATATATATATATATATAATGCTATAAACATTTCAGAAAAAAAAAAAAAAGAAGACAAAAATTAGAAAATCTAATAAAATATTAATAACCCAAGTTTTGGAAAGGAACAAAATTAAGCTAAAAAGAAGAAAAAGAAAGAGATACTGTGACCTGTGTCTCACACAAGTGAAGTTTCTTTGCCTGATGACGCCATTCACAAATAACCATCAAAAGCAGTCAGCCATTTCTGACGTTATTTCCTTAAAGTTATTCTGGAGAGCGATTGGAGGCTTAAGATGTAAATATATGTAAACACACATTAACTTTAGAATGTAACGTGATTTTTCTTCTTTTAAACTTTGAGACATCTTTTTTATAAAATGTTACACACTTTATTAAGCCATTTTATGAGAAATTGTATTAGAGAATTTGATGAATAACCTATTTCTATATACATACTATATATCAAGTACTACACGCCGCCTAGATCGGCATTTTTTCCCAGAGTAAAAATTGAAATAAAGCCACTTACAATAAGACCAACGTACCGTTGGTAACCACTTTTTAGATTTATTTCGACTATTTTCCCGGCTAGAATACGATTAATAGTAAATGATTTTGCCGCCAGCTGTGCCATCTGGGTGTAGCGTTTCATTTTGAGTAAATGTTGGCACTCGCTTGTGATATCTTTCGTTGTAACGTCTTTTTGTTTCTCGAGTTTCGACTATAGTCGAGTGCGAATATCTGCGTCGTGAAGAAATTAAAGTCCAGCGATAAAAATAAGTCATTTAAGAAGATCTTGTGTCAGTGAGTTCAGTAGAAAATTTTCGTATTCGCGGTTGACGAAATCTGCAAAAGTAACTTTGTCATCTTGCTTGGGTTTGGTTAATTTGAAACTATCGAACATTTTACAGGAAACGTTATTCCCAAATATTACTGAAAGATGTTTTTCGGTCGGTTCAAGTTTTTTTTTTTTTTTTTTTTTTTTTGTTGTTAAGGATGAAATTTGTGAAAAGTTCGTGTTCGATCGTGCTACGTTTTCTGAAAAAAAAAAAAGGTTTTTTCAGGCATTGCCTTTGCTAGTAAATGCATTTATAAAACTATCCTCCAAGAATTTTTATCATTCATCAAATGTATGACCAGATTCAGGTTCGTTGCTGGTTTATAAAATAGTACAGGTGACTGAGTCAACAAAAGCTTTTGAATTGCTGTTAGAATTTTCGACCTTCTGTTGAATGTTAGAACGCTGCGACAGAGAATTATTAAACGAAGCCATACTTGTTTAAATTACTCCTATTGTTTTAAAATTTCTCTCAAAATTTATGTTTTGACGTACAGTTGATTTACTTTTTCCTTGTTTGTTAGGATAACAAAACCAACAACGGTAGTTTTAATCTATGGTTGAACTGTCACTGGTATTTCTTTTCTTTTCTCGGCTGGTTGTGTCATCAAGGATTTACGGAGAATGGGATGATTTTGTTAACATCAAACAGCGGTGTACAAATTAGAGATGTTCAGAAGTAGTTCTTTAAAAAATAGATATACTTGCGCTTAAAAGTTTAGTATTTCCATTTTTTTTTGTTAGATTTAAAACTGATTTGATTTACAGAATGCTATTATAGATCTTTACCAAGTGTAAATGAAAAATTTGCGTATATCATGCGTTCCAATTGATAGGAATATAGCATTTTACTGGCATTGTGTATTTTAACAGAAAATTTGTAAGAAGGCATTTTAGGACATAATGTCGTCAAAAGTAAATATGCTTCCGCAGACTTATATGCATACTACCCATAATCCGAAATATTAATTCCTGCCCACGAAAAACAACAACAAAAAAAAAAAACATTGACAAAAAAAAACCAAAAAACAAACACTGGTTTGTTGTCTACGAAGAGGCCACTATTCTATGTAGGCATCATTCGTGCCAATATTTCCTTCATTAGTCCCCACCTTTTCTGCTCATTTATCTTCGGATAGAAAGACATACACACACACACACACACACACACACACACACACACACACACACACACACACACACACACACACACACACACACATATATATATATATATATATATATTTTAAGTGAATTCGCACTTATTCTCTTTTGAAGTCTTTTAATTTCAGTTTTCTGCATACAAGCAAACCAAGAGCTTATTTTGGTGCGAAATGGTGTCCTCACAAAAAAGTGATTAAACTTAGAATATCTTCATTTCTTGGTCGAAAGATTTCGAGGTGGTCTCTAAACGTACCGTTCGCAGTTGTTGCATGACCATAGCTGTCATTCTGCCTCATATCATACTGTTTTCGCTAATCAGTGTAAAACTAAAACAATCCGAACATTTTTAACTCTAGAAAGAGAATGGTCAAAATATCATCTCCGAATAGCCTGCTGAATGTTTGGTTATTTTCTGCCTTGTTACAATTCTATCACAGCCCCACCCTGCTGTTCGCTTTTGGAAAGAACAAAGGCGGTCAATAATTAACCCAGAAATTTAATATCTGACCCCAGAGCAAACACGCTACGAAAAATCTTTTCATTGCAATTTCCGTCAGGATTCTAAAAACGATGTTCCTTTAATTTCCATTTAAGATGCAAGACTGATTATTTTTACATCTCGCAACTTCCCGCGTGATCACGTAAATAGCTATGATCTGAATTCTTGTTAAATGATGATTACTTTTACAAAGTAATTATTATATCATAATATATAAAAACACAGCCTTAATATAAGATATTCTGGATGCAAGATAAAAAATGTTCTTCTCAGAGAATTCTAGTGGTCATTGTTAATGATCAAGTGACAGCAAGTATACTAACTTTCTGAGAAGTTTTTACTATATTCGCATAGATATTATAGTCTGTATAGGCTTTATTAGTAAACGGATTTCAGCATTTCGTCTTTTTCTTGTGTTGTGTTCTAGTTAGTGAACACAAGTAGTAGTAATGATAAGACAAACCACCATATGTGAGGGAAGAGTATTTACAAGAGAGAGACTGTTAGTAAAAAGAACATAAGATTAGTGATGGAGTAAGGATATACTTCAACAATAAGAACGGCTTTATTGGTCTGTCGGACTGGTCTCCGCTACTGCCATATATGGCAGATGGAACAGCTCATTATGCTGAAAAGGTAGGTGAAACCCAACATGTTGTTTATTTTAAAGTAGTTCCAAGTACTCTAATGATTAAAAAGAACACACTGATAAACAGGCTTATTTATTTTCCAAAATCTTTTTATTCTCCAGTCTGATCTTATGATCTGCTAAAATATACCCAATTTGACAGATTTGACATCATCAAGATACACCAGCAACATGGGCCCCTCTTACTCACTCTTTTTTTTTTCTTTTTCTCTTTTACTATCTTCCCTTATTGGTCTTTGCACTAGGGAAATCCTTTTGACGTCCTCAAGTGTCCGTACAGTGTTGGTTAATGTAAATTTTTGCTGGTCGGCCATCACTGGTGTTTCCATGAGTTGAGATCCACTGAAGAACATTGATTATGTGGTCGTCCTTTCTTCTCCAGTTTACTAAGCATACCTTGCTCGTCTTACTTTGATAATTTAGGAGATGGAAGGTTAGTGGTCGAACAGTCACTTTTTGTTAGGGCGCTACTTCTAGGATATGTTCAATCGTTCTTATATATCCACAGGAGAACATTGTTTATGTGTTCTTCCTTATTTCTCTAGCTTGCTAAACATACCTTGCTTGTCTTTGATAGTTTATGAGATGGAAGGTTAGTGGCCAAACAGTTGCTGTTTGGTAGGTTGGTACTTCTAGGATGTGCTCAATAGTACTTATACATCCACATGAGAACATTGTTTATGTGTTCTTCTTTACTTCTCTAGCTTGCTGAACATACCTTTCTTGTCTTTGATAGTTTGTGAGATGGAAGGTTAGTGGCCAAACAGTTGCTGTTTGGTAGGTTGGTACTTCTAGGATGTGCTCAATAGTACTTATACATCCACATGAGAACATTGTTTATGTGTTCTTCTTTACTTCCTTAGCTTGCTGAACATACCTTTCTTGTCTTTGATAGTTTGTGAGGTGGAAGGTTTGTGACCGAACAGTTGTTGTTTGGTTGAGTGCTACTTCCAGGATGTGTTCACTAATACTGATGTATCCATAGACTTACGGAATTTCCATTTTATTTTACCCTTCCATACTTAATCCGTGCAATTACGCGAAGAGTTTTATCAAGTCACTCTAGGAAAATCATTAATTTCATTACCATCATCACTTTTATTTCCATTTACGAATTATCTATGGTCAGAATCTAATTCCCTTGCAGAGGAAAAGAACTCAGAACAAAGAGATTTTTATGAGATATCTCGTTAGTGGCTCTCAAGTGACTATAAAAACAAAGATTAGTAAATAGATGCTCATAAATCTTCCATGCGATACATGAGATATTGATATAGTGTGTTTAAAAAAAGAAACGAAATATTTTGACCTTTACATTATAGATATTTGTACATAGACACTTGAAGTTTAGAATCGTAACTTACAGTCACTTGATGTGTGCACATCTAGTTAAACAATTATATTGTCTGCGACTTTCTCAGTCTTGTTGGTTAGTCGCTGTTACTCCTAGCATGTTTTGTTTATTTCAAAAGAAGATCTATCAGCTACCGATTTAAGTTGAAACCAGACAAGTCACTGATTAGATCCACAATGTAAAAAGGAAAAAAATGAATCCGAAGATAAAAACGTATGGCCGTCTTTATTGATGAAAATCCTCTTCAATCGAACCGTAGCTCGACGTGTGTAACACTTACCTCTTCAGCCTAAGTCAAGCAGATCCTCACAAATATGCACAGCTGACAAAGATTGGTCAGTTTTCTATTCAATTCCACCGAACGACCAGTTACTAATTACTCTCTTGACTATGTTCCTGTAAACCTACTATAGTGAGCTGGAAAGGACGCCTGGTTCACCAACTCAGCAACCATTGCTCTGGGCCGTATCTCATCGAGACTGCTTTCTTAAGTATATAGGGTCCGGGCTTAAGATAAAGAAAACTATTTATCCCGCACATATCTCCCGAATTAGAGTACTTTTAAAATAATATTATGTATTGAGCACTGACCGTACCAGCACTAAAGTCCATTATGGACATTAAAAACTAACGACTGGTAGTTCTGAAACCCCTTAAAATCAACTTTGACTTTTCTCCACTTAAACTATATATCGTGAATGTCAATATCCTTATAAATATAACTTTTTAAACTGTCTGTACTTTTTCTGACATCAAAAATATAAGTGATGTTAAATCCATAAGCCAAGAGCAATGGAACTTAAGACGATGAACAACAGGTGAATTATGCCGAAGAATAGCGAGTGTAGATTATATCGTGGCAGAGATGAAGCGGTTAATCTCATTGTAAATGAATGTAGCAAACTAGCACACAAAGGATATCAGACGAGACACGACAAGGTGGAAAAGCTGATCCACTGGGGATTGTGGAAGAAATTTAAATTTGATCATGCTTATCATATTTACCCAACCCCTCCGATCGGGCAGGATATGACACAAGGTCAATTTTTTAAGCGGAGTTTAACAGGTTTGAATTCAGAGTTTTCCTTCTCCTAGACTAGTTGCCTCACCAAGGCTGAAGAACCTAGTCTGTCCTACTATTTACCCACAGCTGGAGGGAGAATAATTGGATTCATACCTTTCCCAAGGGTATTAGTGCTATGTGAAATGCAATCAGTCCAGGATTTGAACTCGTGTCGCCGTGTCCAATTCCTGCGATGATAACCATAACACCACGGGCACCTCCAAAATTTTGATCATGCTTATAAACAGTATATGTACAAACCAGATTCTGTCCAGGAAAATTAGACGCGTAAATTTCCCATGGATTTTGAGATACAAATGGGTCAGTCAATCCTAACTTGAATAGCAGAGCTAGTGTTAATTAACAAAAATGAATAAAAAATAAATAAATAAATAAATTTGAATAAAAATAAAAACAGACACACAACCTGGTCATCTCTAAGATTTTGTCATTCAAGCGAAAATAAAAGCATGTGAAAAAAACAACAACAAAAAACAAACTGATATCAGTATCTTGCCAGAGAGTAGAAAAAGCTGTAAAACAGAATGGTAACGGTGAAACTACTTAGAAACAGCCCTTGACACCTCTAGATTTAATTCAAGCTTATGGCCGAACTAAAAAGATTTTAAAGAAGGGCTTGTTTTCTGACCTTGGGATACTTCAAAATATATTGATTGGTTGGTGGTAAAAAATATGCTCAAGAAGCACCCCTACACGAATTGAAACAATATAATATTAAAAACCAAAACATCACAGAATCTAGTATCACATTAATATTGACACAAGAAGTAAAAATATGTAGTGTTATTAAAAAATAATTACTGGAAAGAATATATTTTACTAACCCTCAATAACAAAGGTAAGGAAAAATCAAGGCGGAAACCGAAATGGCAAATAAATTATTTTAAAATATCCCAACGGTCAGTGTTATGGAACAAAACGAGCTAATTTATGCTGGAGCAAAACTAGTCATTGATGAAAATAGTATCCTTCAAGGAAGCCGAAATTAAATGCAAAATCTAGAGGTCAAATTATGCTTGAAGGATAAATTAAGAAACTACGAGAATATAGATTATTTATGTCAAGAAGAAGAGGAGAAAAGGGTCTCTCCAGCACTAGAAGTCTTAATACAAGGGCTTGAGGAATTAATTGAAAAGAGCAAAAAAGTTTAATGACAGCAGTCAGTTACATCAATGACAAAATAAGAACAAAAAGAAAAGCAATAAGAACTAGGGAACAAAAATGGGAAGATTAACAATTACATGGAAATTTCAAGGGCCAAACTTTGAAGATTACAATCTAGAAGACCTGGAAATAGCTTAGAAAGGGAATAGCAAGAGAGAAAGTGGATCTCTTTTAATAACAGCACAAAATAAAGCCATAAGGACCAATTATATCAAAACCAAAATTGATAAGACACACAAGAATAGCAAGTACAGTTTATGTAAAAAAAAAAAGAGGTGAAACGGTTAATCACATAAAAAGCGAATTCATCAGACCAGTAAAACATACAAGAGAAGGCATGAGTGGGTGTGTAATCGTGCATGAAATTAAAATTTGACCATACAACTAGATGGTTAATGCACAAACCAGAATCCGCAACAGAGAATAAGACGCAAAATTTTTTTTTCGGAATTTCGTTGCGTATTGACCCTTGACTGAGACATCAATCAGAGATTCTCTGCAGAGGACACACCTGTGACAATAAGAGAAAACAGTCACGTGGTTGAACGGAAATGTGTGGATTTAATAAAATGATATATACATGGACGACATCAAAATGCTTGCCAAAAATGAAAAAGGACTGAAAACTCTAATACAGGCAGCCCAGTTGCCAGGGGACATAGAATACACCAACCGTATCTCTGCAGAGGAGTAAGACCCCACCAACGACTATCCCTATATGACGCTAAACAAAATAATAGTGAGGCTCCACTAATGCTGGGAAATGTGGAGTACCCCTTCATTGTTATCGCTCCCAGGCCGACTCTGGCCTAGAATGGTACCACCTGATAGGGTCCTTTCTGTGTGTCAAATAGAACTGTTTGCCATTTAAACCGAGAGTAAACGAATGACATATGGTTAATTAAATTGCTTTAAAAAGAACTGTTTGATCATTTAACTGTATAAACAATTGACTGATATTTAATTGAATTGTTAGTTATACATAGCAATAAGTAAGTAAGTTGGCAACCGTAGTCGAGGGTGACTCGAAGGCTTCCTTTTAAATAGCTAATTTCCCTGGATTACTCCACTTTACCCTTGATACGTACCTTATATTGCTGTATGTTAAGCAAGGAGTTATCGAGTACCATTTTAAAAGTCTTTGGTATGACTCGAAATGGGATTGAACCCAGGTCTCCCGGATCATTACTTGGAAACATTTAACTGTATGCAAACGAATGAGTAATACTGAATAGAATAATAAGTGATTAATAGCAATACTTGTAACCACTTTAGTATTTGCCAACAAATGATCAATATTGAATCGATTATATTACTGATAGCCATAATTGAAACCAATTAATCGTGTAGAAACAATAGCAATACTAGTGAGCAAACTTAAAAATGAAATTGACGACAATATAATCTCTTACATATCATATATATTTATCTAAATGTGTGCAAACAAGTAATTGATGTTAAATTGCTACTGTTACATAGCAATGATTGAAACGATTCAACTCTGGGTAAACAAAAAGTTTAATAGTAAACGAAATTATTCAGATTAGATAACAGTACTTGAAACAATATGGTCGTGTGGAATAAAAATAACTCTGGCTCATTTTAAAATGTTATGGAGAAAATGTGTTTACAAATCATATATATTTAATATATATATATATATATATATATATATATATATATATATATATATATATAAAGGGGATTTAGCATTAAATAACCTATAATATTTGATATGCCGTAAAACCAAACTAAACCAAACTTATTACAGGCCGTGAGAATATACAGTCACTTTATAGAGACATAATTCAGCATAGAAAAATGAAACATGTGGATAATGAGAAGTGGGAAGCGACAAATGGTGGAAGGAATAGAACTACCAAATCAAGATAAAATAAGAACGCTTGAGAAAAAGGGAACTTACAAGTAATTGGAAATATTTCAAGCAGACTCCAACAAGCAAGTGGAGAAAAAAGAAAAAAATTAAAAAAGAGTATCTCACGAGAATAGGAAAACTACTCGAAACCAAACTATATAGCAGAAATCTCATCAAAAGGATAAATACCTGAGCTGTCTCCCTCGTAAGATACTCGAGACCATTCTTGAAATAGACGAAGGAAGACTTTTAAGAAATGAATCAAAGAACAAGAAGGTTAATTACAATGCATCAGGCTTTATATGCGAAAAATGACATAGGCTCTAAGTGTCAAGAAAAGAAGGAGGGATTGGACTCATCAGAATCGAAGATATCTTCTATACATCGATACGACGACTCGATGACTTCATAAAAAGAACAAAGTAGGACTAATTGCAGCGACCAGAAACAACACAGACAACACATGTAGCAATAGAACCACAGTTACTAGATAAGAAAAATGGGAAGAAAAACAATTGTATGGACGTTTCATGCGACAAAAACGTGAAATCTTACACGATTAGACTTTGACTTGGCTAAAAAGGGAAACCTTAAGAGAGAAACTGTAACTCTTCTGATAGCAGCACAAAACAACGTAATAAATACCAACTATGACAAAGTAAAAACAGAAAAGACGCAACATAATAGCAGATGTAAATTATGTGGTGATAAAGACGAAACGATCAATCACATAATAAACGAATGCAACAAATTAGCCCAAAAAAAGAGTATAACACTAGACACAACTGGGTGGGGAAGCTGATTCGGTGGGAATTGTGCAAGAAATTGAAATTTAACCATGCGGACAAATGGTATATGCCCAATCCAGAATCTGTCCTGAAAAATGAGACCCAGAAAATTCTTTGGGATTTTGATATACAAATGGGTCACCAAATCACGGCTAGATGAATAGACCACGTGATAGTCAACAAAATAGAAAACAGAAAAAAAGCAAAAAAAACCAAAAAAAAAAAAACAAACAAACAAAAAACAAAACAAAATAGAACTTGCCGAATAGTGAACTTCGTCCGACTTCCGGCTGACCACAGCATTAAACTGAAGGAAATCGAAAATAGAGATGAGTTCAGAAAGCTTGCTGAAGAAGTGAAAAAACAAATGAACATGAAGGTGGTGGTGATATCAATTGTGATTGGCGCGCTCGGTACAGACACCAAAGGATTGGTATAGGGAATGGAGGATTTTGAAATAAGAAGACGAGTGGAAAACATACAAACTACACCATTGATGAGATCGCCCGGAATACTAAAAGGAGTCCTGGACACTTGAGGAAATTTGCTGTCACTAAGACTCACTTGGAAAACCATCAGAAAACGCTGGTGCTAAAAAAACCCTCTTAAATAAGTAGAATAATAATACCAGGGTTACTGTGACACCATCTTAATTTGAAGCGCTTGGAACACGCCCCGAAAACTTCGGAAAAAGATTGGGGGAACTAAAAATCAGAGCAAGAATCGAGTACATCCTGATGGCAGCATCACTAAGATACCCTAGAATACTGAGAAGTGTCCTAGATATTGAAAGAGACTTACTGTCACTCAAACACTAATAAAAATCAGCTGGTGATGGAGTTAAAAACTCACAAGAGGTGAAATAATAAAAAAGATAGTATGCAGCCCATATAAAACTTTATAAATAAATCTTTGATGTAAAAGCAATGGAAAAAATGAACACAGAACCAAACATACAAAAAGATACCCCAACAAAAAAATCAAACAAACAAACAAAAAAAAAAAAAAGCAAAAAAACCCCCAAACAAACAAACAACAACAACAACAACAATAACAACAAAAGAACCATCTAAATATTACTAAAACAAAGATAATACCAAAACTCAAAGCAAAAATATATATAAATAAAATCATGGAGCGCGCAAAAAAAAAAAAAAAACCAAAAAACGAAAGAAAGAAAATATAAAACTAAACAAGATTTGTTTTCGGCCATTTGCATTTTCTGAACAGTCCAGTTCACATTATACATTTTGAAATAAATAAAATATACAACCAAAATGTATAAAATATTAACAAAATATATCATGTATACATTACGATTGTGCTTAGTTTTAAAATCGGAGGAAATAAGAATTGAACGCCGTGAAACCCTCGTTAAAATAATTATGTAGCCAACAAGCGTTGTTAGTGGGAACTCATGTCTGTTCTTTATAATGGAACATTTTGTTTGTATTTGTGTCTGAGATAGAGTAACAATAAACAAGCGAATATATTTCAAATTTTCTTGTAACTAAGACAACGAGACATTAAAGAAGACGTTATATATCAAAGAAGTAGGTAATGGTTTGTAGTAGAGGAGGAATGGGTTCGGAAGGAAAGAAATACGGATTGAGGTAGAGAAAGAAAATAAGAAGAATGAAAGGAGCAGAGAAATATAAAAGCAAAAAATGTTGTACGCATGGAAGAAATGAAAGAGGTTAAAAAGAATTAAATAGGAGCGGAAGTAAGGAATTATGATGAAAGGAGGAAAGAAAAAATAAACGAGGTAGAGAAAGAAGAGAGACTGTTAAAAAAGGAAGGAAGATGAAAAAGAAAAGCAAGGAAAAAGAAAAGAAGGAGTAGAAGAAAAGAGGGTTAGTTGGAAAGAGAAAAGGAATGAAAGAGCAGAAGAGAAAACAAAGAAATGATGGAGAGAGGAAGTGTGGAAAGAAGGAAGTGACAAAGAAGGAAAGAAAAAAGGCAGAAGAAAAGAAAGAGAAAGAGAGGGAGATAGATAGATAGATAGATAGATAGAGAAATAAAATAGGTAGGCGAGAAAAAAGTAAAAGGAAAAGAAGAAAAAGGAAACGAAATGAAAATTAAGTAAGAAAAGAAAGAAATTGTCAAGAAAAAACAGGAAGTTTGAAGGAAGAAGGAAAAGAAAAAAAGCTGAGAATGACGAAACAAGTTAAAGAATGAAGAAGAGAAGGAAAGAAAAAAGAAAAGAGAAAAGGAATGAAGAAAAGATGTACAGGAAAAAAAGAGAGACAAGGGAAGAAAAAAGTGAGTACAGAAAAATGAAAGAAGGGGAGCGAAAACAATAAAATTTGATTGTTGATGAGAAACAAGAGCCAAAGAAAAACGTTATCAAAGAGATTAAAGTATTTTAAAACGGTGAGATGATTTATAAGAAAAAAAAAGAAAAAGAAAAGAATGAACGAGGCACGAAAAAAATATATTGACAGGAATGAAAATAGGAAATGGGAAGAAAGGTAACGAGAAAAAGAAGGAAATATCTTTAAAATGAACAATGGAGAAGGAAATGTTCAAAGAAAAAGAAATTAACGGCAAAGAACAAACTCGAGAGATTAAGAATTAATCATAAATGGCAAAGTTATTTAATTATCTAAACTGAGTCTGGCACATAGCCATCTTGTTTTGCCATACACAATGATTTTTGAAAACACGACAAGGCTGAGGACGATCGAGTCAAGGTAGACGTCTATTTATACGAACATACACGTAAATGTTGGCCAAAAACACGCACACACGCACACACACACACACATATATATATATATATGTATGTAGATGTAATGAACAAGACTGACGATCTCGTCGTATAAGGAACCAGCAGTTCAGATAAAGTTGTGAATCGTAATAGCGTGGCTTGAGTTCAAACTTTGCCTACTTCTTAGCTACAGTCTAGAATTTTTGTCTTTACACCACGGAGACTTTCCCAATAAAATCTTTTGGGACATTATACATAAATAAATATATTGTAATGACTAAAGTGCTCATATATGTTGTTGTATTCGTATGTGAGAGTGATAGTGTCTCGGCGGAGTTCCTGCTCTTGTCTCTGAGGTGCTGGGTACATTGTAACTTAAAACTGATCCAGAAGACCTAATTCGTCAAAATGAAAAAATAGAAAAAAAGAAAAAGAACATGATATCCACGAGAGTATCCAATAGACTGGGGTTTGAAACTTGTGGGAGGAAAATTACTCATAAAGGATTCATTCCACCAACAGACAACGATAAGCTAAATTTTATGAAAATAAGCATGTAAATACTCTTGACCTCAGCATGTCTTTTAAAGGAAAAAGAGGAGAGTAATTGACCCCCCAGATGTGTCCGGGACATTTGAGCTTCAAATTGATCACGAAAGCTAATTGATTCAGAATACAAATAAAAATGGCATCGGCATGTCTATTCAATCCTTATTGAGGACCTGAAAATCACAATACTTGATGGGCTTGAAATGTTATATATATATATATATATATATATATATATATATATAGTGTAATGGTTTCTGTTGTTGATGATACTTGACGAGTCAGTTTGAATTTCACGTTGTGCTGATACCCTTGAGTAACGTATGAATCTACCTATTCTCCCACTAGCTATTGGGAAATAGAAGCCCAGAAGGAGTTCTTTAATTTTAGTAGGGCAACCGGTCTAGAACAAAGGAAACTTTGAATTCAAATCTGTTAAAATTCGCTTAAAAAATTGACTTTGTGTTACATCGTGCTTGTGAAGAGGGTTTGGTATATATATATATATATATATAATTTTACGGGCAATGCCAAGTATTTCTGCTAATATATATATATATATATATATAAGGAGAAAAGGCAAGTTTAATTGAAGTAAGAAAATAAAACTGAAAACAGACTAAATGAAAGAAAGGAAAAGGTAAAACGAATGAATACAGAAAGGAATGAAATGAAGAAAAACGGCCATGAAAATTAGACGAATTGTAGAAAATAAATTCAAGAACATTAAGAAGTAAGGTTAACTGGGTTGGGTCGACTGGGCGACTGATGGACAGCATTTTTGCGGGTAGCTGAATCACAAATCAAGTAAATTCCCGCCTCGAAATGCAGACACGGAAAAAAGCCATTAGCGCAAATTTATTTCATGTTTTTTAGCAAGGAATGTTGTTGCTGATTAGTCCCGAGGCAGTTTGCTAAAATTATTGAGTATTTTCTTTGACTATTCACTGTAAACACTTCAAAATGACAGCGGATAAAATAAAAAAAAAGAAATACAATTAAAGAATATAAAAAAAAAAAGAAACAAGAAGAAATACAATTAAGAAATATAAAAAAAAGAAAAGATTCTGAAGGACCGAGTAATGGAAGTGAGTAGAGGGTTGAAATAACGAAAGGGGCAGAGGGTCTAAATATGGAGCGGAGTTGATAGAGATGTAAGAAGGGAAAAATGGAAATAATTTTAAAAAATGTATAAAAACGTAACAGTTATAGAAATAGACAGCATGTTGGGGAAAATGGAGAAATGTGGTTTTCTACCGGTGTCTTCAGTTACTGTTCTGGATCATGAATGCTGATTTTTAAGGAAGGCATTAAATCCAAACAGGGGAGACCTAACATAACACAATATACCTCACCTTCAAAAGGCACAGATTTATTAGACTATCTGTCTCCATCTATTTCTATTGGCTAACGGTATGTTTTTTTCGAGAGTACCTCCTGTCTTTCAAATCTGATGAATTTAAGCATTTTCTAGTCAGCTAACAGTAACGCGTGGTTGTCCATAGGAGAATGCCGCTTATGAGTTCTTTCTTTGTTTATCAGCAACGACCATTTCTTGTTCTTCTTACTTGATTTGTTTGAGACCAGATATTCATTTCATTTTCCTTGTCCTTTACTGATCTAAGCCTAGTAAGAAGGTACTTATTAGATCCCCAGGAAATCAAAATGTAACATAAGGTCGGATTTGTGTGATGCTCCTCTGGACGAAACGAAACTCCAGCGGGCAGGGATAAAAGTTTCTTAGATTCAGTCGGCATTCCCCTTCAAAAACACCCTGGGCACTGGGCAATAAAACCATGTCTTTAACCCCTTGTCAGGTGTTGTCTTGGTGAAAGCCCCAGTAAATAAAACCAGTGGTGAAAGCGTGGAAATATAAGAAATATGACAAAGTAAAAGCACCCGTAATCCTCCAAAATGCATGAACGAAAGAGAGTTTTATTGTTAAGGCTGCGAGGGCGTTTTAAGCTCTTTTCAAAAAACAATTAAAATTACATATATCTGTATTAGAATTTTATGCCCTAATGTTTTTTTCCACAAAAACAATTTTAAAAGTTATCAAAATATAAGTAATGTTGTTTCTTTCAATTCTTTTAAGTAGTATATATTACTTAACTTTGGTTTAAATCATGAATCAAAATTTTAAGCTAAGTTTGACTCACCACGGTTCCAGGCTTAGAATACTCTGACTGTAAGACATACTCTCCAAAAAAGGGGTTCCTGGATCTAACACTAAATTGTATCTGATTCTGAAACAGTTTGGTTTGTTTAATCAATGGCATATAGTTAAAATGCGTACCGGCATAATGAAGAGGCATTGCACTTTTCTTTACAAAAACATATCTCTCTCTTTATTATCGACCGAAAGGGTCAAAATTGGTTGTAAGCGTGAGAGAGAGACAGAGACAGAGAGAGGAAGATAGGTGGAGGACTGTTATAGACCTTTTCTTTATCCACTGTGTGGTTCCATATTAAAACCCTTTTGTCTTTGCTTCCTTGACGAGAGGTTTTACACTAGGTTACACTAGGGCAGCTGCACCCTCTCCACCATAGGTGGTGCCCAACGCGTTTTCTGCCTTAGTTTTGTTGTGTCTCCAACAGGCTGACCGTGACTGACCGTCAGTGACTGAGGGTACCTGTGTATATATAATTTCATAATGCCCAAGCTTTTCGGTGTTGATTCACATTAACTACTTCTGCTTGTCAACCCACGCAAGTTATCTTCCTGTTTACACACTTGGAACATCCTGTCCCAGAAATCCCGGATTGATGGCTCTGACAAAGGTTAATATGCAATAATAAAAAAAAAAACAAATCTAATGAGTTATTTAATAACGAAATTTAATTCATTCGTTTAGTTTTGTTGGACTAATTTTTAACTGTGTATATCAACTCCTCATGTTCTACTTTATGCCGATAATTGATTCATTTGTAAATACATAATAGTAATCATAACAATATATTTAAGTATCAATGAAAGCATAATTTCTATAAATGTTGGATTTTGACAGGAAGATCCTTTGATATGCCGCATAAGTTGCGTAGGTAGCATAAAGGAAGTACACCTGTTTCTTAAAGCAAACAGGTCGCTATTGTTCTCAAGCAGAAATGCAACATAATTTACGTAGGTTGCATTGCAGTAAGTGCACCTGTTGTCTAAAGTAAACAGGGCGCTGGCTGTTCCTTTATGGGAATGCCTTGTAAATTGCGTGGATGGCATGTGAAATGGAGGCGTGTCCACATACAAAGTGTATGTGGGAGGTGTGTCTACGAGGATCTGCGTTGCTGTCCGGAAAATTATCTAAAGCAGGGATGATTTTGACCTGAGCAGAACGAAGGAGAAAAGCAGAGATTTCATCGAAGAACCACACCTTTGTGTGTGTACATCTCAGCCGTCTCCGCCACTCTCTCACTCTATCCGTACGTACATTTCGTGTAATAAAAAGATAAGAAAGGAAGCTGATTATATTTCTATACATTAGCGTTGTTGTTTTTCTCTGCAATACAGCGATAGTATATTTTGTATTCGTCAGAAATAAAGCCTTGAGACCAAAAGAAGAAAATACTGCCCAAATTTCTTTCTGATAAGCTTAGATAAAACATTTTACGCCTTATGCAATATTTATTCATCCTTTGTTATTCTTATGTTTTAACATTCTTTCTAAGCTTTATTGACCTTGTACCATGGCGTTCTATACTACAGGCCAACTCATGGCGCAACTGAGAGCCAGAACTGGAGGCCTATTGAAAAATGTATGATTTTCAGGAATTTTACAAGAAAATTAAGTCATCTACTTTAGAAAATACTTAGAATAACATTTTGGTTCACATCTGAGAATGAAATGTGTTGAAAGTTAGATAAATGAAAATATGTATTTTTACTATGGACACAGATAATTTTTAAGCAACACAGGGGTAATTAGGATTTCTGGTAAAAGATATAATACCCATAATACTGAATAAGAACTATCTATATTATTTACAGGTGTCACTAAACCCTTTATTCAATCTATTCCCTGTGAAGGAATAAAGAGTTTGGTTTAAATTTACATTACAGTTACTGGGTTTGACGTTAGTCAAGAGAAAATGGAAGACATCAGTCGAAGTGTCTATATAACAATCAATCATCTCAGAAATATCGACAAACCCCACCAAAAAAAATCAAAATTATTCTTGGAGAGTTTCAAAACTTTTAGAGCTGGTTCTTTTTCTGATCTGGGTGTGCCATGCTTGCAAATTTTTAGCAAAAATAGAAGCATACTTTTTCTTCATATCGAAAAAAATGAAACTCAGAAATAAGCATAAAAATGTTACTAAATGATTTATAGCAGACGTTTCCCTTTATCATATGGAAGGAACTTTTAGTTTTCCATGGTCAGTTAAATTGATATATTTTCGATACTTTTCATAGAAAAATGGGTTTAACATTCTCTGGGTTGACAATCATTTCTTGTAATATATCCAGCTATGTACACAAGAGCCATTTTTATTTTATTAGAAAGAAATGGTTCTAAATTTTCCAGATTGTCAAATATTTCTGAACCTTCCTCACAAAGTTTATAATCACAAGATGTACATTGGTGACCTGGATTAACATCAAATTCATCAATATCTACAATTTAAAAAAAAAGTAAAGATGTCTGTTTAATATGCAGCTTTTCAATACGCAGTTAAACATTAATAAAATAGGTACCACCGAATCATTGGCAAAGTTTACTAAATTATTTTTTTAATGGATCAGTTGAAAAATGACCAAGTAGTACATATTTATGACTTGTAGCTAAACGGTGTCGATATAGACTAACAATTCCATTGCAAGTATGATATATGGCAGTAGCAGTTTTTTGGGATGAGTGTTTTTTAAGATTACCTTGACTGCCGGCCATATTAAGAGCCAGTTGACCGAATTCAATAATAAAATTAAGTCGGATGTCATTTGGAGATTTGATTTTGGCTTACGTAATTCATCAATTTAAAGAGACATATCATTTAAAATTATCCCCCGTGTCAAAACCTTGTTTATGGAAAGGGCAGTATCGTTCTTCTCTACACTTATTTAAGACTGTGTGAAAAGTGCATTATATGCTTTTTTAGAAAACACTCTGAGGCAAGTAGAAGCCGATTGTCTTTCTATTGGTTTTGGAGCAATGGAAATTTCTTTTAACTAGTCTTTCGTATTCAAAACAATATAACTGTTTAAGATGTGCCCACTTTGCAATTCGTCTTACTACATCATCATCAAAGATTAGTTATCCTGTTTTTCCAGTCAGCCACAAATGTTGAATATTTTTTAACAGATGAACATAATCAAAAGGCAAGTGTTTATTATCTTCATTTAACCATTCATTAACTTGACCCGTAGGTCGATTATACTGAGGATTGGGGAGGTGAAGGTCAGATACTAGTCGAGGCATGATCTCTGCTTGACTATGTTGGTCATCGCTCCACTTAGTGCAATGTACGCCTGATGAGCCAAACTGGACATGGACTCAAATCTCACCACACATAGTTTTGTCTTGCTGGCTTCTGTAATTTGTTTTTCAAGCAACCACACAACATGGCATGGTTAGGGATGAAGTAATATCTGAAATGTTAGATTAAACCTCTTTAACAAATATATCTCTTACTACTTCAATTTTGGGGAAAATTTTGTAGCTAAATTAATTATACTCGTAATTACAGCTTTATCCACCCACCCCACCAAAATGCACACAACAATAAATTAAAACAAAACATTTTAGAGAGCTACCTTCAGCTTGAGAATCTACTTTTTAATTAAAAAAAAATTAAGAGTAACGTTTTGTTTGGGAAATACAGTCAGGTTTGCCGTTTTGCACAATATTATTAATCGTTTAATTATTAAGAATAAAGCTGTTTTTAATCAAACAAAAAATAGTAATGGTTACATAATGCCATTAAACTAGAAATTAAAAAGCTTTATTACTTTGAAACTTTATATTAGATTTAAAAACATTCAAAAGGAGCATTTCCTTTAGTTTTGTTATTTCAATACGCTTTAAATTTTATAAATATAAATATATATAAAATATATATAAAGTATATAAATATAATCTATATAAAATACAGATAAAATATAACTTTTCTTTTATCTTGAAGCAAAACAACTAGAAGTAAAAATAATGCATTTTGTCCTTTTACAACAATATCAGAAAAATATTAAAATAAATGTGATGAATAAAATGGTATTATTTTTATTCTTTTAAAATCAATTTTGCAGTAAAAAATTAAATCAAGCAAAAAAATGAAAACATCTAAAGACGTAAAAGGGTACCTTCCCCCGCCAAAAAATAGATAAAATAAAATATTGGCATTAACTCCATGTAATAAAATTAACTAATGTTATATTTTTCTTTAATTCTAATAAGTAAAATCATTACAATTCACCTGTTAGTAACTAACGTTGTAAATATAATTATTCAATACTTAACAATGGAAAAAAAGCGCAATGAAATTCGCTTTCTTAAAATTTTAATAGAAATGTCGGATAAAGTTTTCATAGAGAATTGTTAATGAACCTTTCCCCATTAAGATTTTGTTCAAATTCATTATTCAGACTTAAACTTTTAATAGAAAAATGTTGACTTATGCTAATTCTTGTCATGGTTAAAAACTTGATAAAATTAAAGTTTAATTTCGTTGGTGTTACGTTTTCACCCACACTAACAATATTTATTTTTTTAACGATATTAAAAATAAATATCAAATTTAGTAAGTTGTTAAGTAAAGTTGTCGACCGTAGTCGAGGGAGACCAGAAGGCTCCCTTTTCAATAGCTACTACACCGAGGTGTAGGGGAAGGTGCTGCTACTTTCCCTGGATTGCTCCACTTCACTCTTGATACGTGCCTTATATTGCTGAATGTTAAGCAAGGAGGTATCAAGTACTATTTTTAAAGTCTTTGGTATGACTCGACCTGGGATTGAACCCATGTCTTCCGGGATCATTGGTTAACACTCTACCCACTGAGCCAATGAGCCGGTTCAAACTAGCTCAAATTTAGTAAGGATATTAAATTTATGAAAAAAAAACCTGTTTTAATTCATTTCATAATAAAAAAAATAGTTTGCTTTACGTCTCTAAAGGAACTAAATCAAATTCTGTACAAATTTGTTTAATGTTTTATTGTTTTGCTTCTTAAAGTAACACAGTTTGCTAAAAAAAGAATGGCATTTTATCAATAAATAATTCTCTAAACTTTAATTAAAAAATGTTGAACAAACTTTTTGAGGGAAAATGCCAAAAATGAATTAAAACTTTAAACTTAAGTAAATCTTTTTGTGTGAGTGAATTTAAGCCCCACATTTTCCTTTTTACAATTTAAATAAAAATGATGTGTCAACTCAAACTAAAATAATCAAATATACTTATTTCAACTAAATAAGTTAAATGATATTCCAACCAAAGATAAAATCAAAATATTCCTTTGGATATCTTGAGCCGATAAGATAAGGGTATATACACAGTACACAGCAGTTAGCTCAAACTTAAACTAAAACGAGCTAATACTTTCTCTGTAATAAAACCGGCCTCCAGTCAAATGACTAATGTGAGGTATGGGATGACATGTAGTATAAAACGCTCTGCCTTGTACCAAAATTCCCTGAGCAAAGAAAGTGAAATAATTGTCCAAGTATGACGTTCTGGAAAATAAAGAAGCGCCATTTAAAATTGGCTGCTATCTGACTGTCTTGGTCATAAAAATTAGAAGATAGACTAAACTTTGTACATATTTTTATTTCTTAAGTAGAGGAATTAATATTACGAGTAACTGACGGTCTGACAGAACTTATCATTTATGTAAGAACTTTGACCGGTATTTCTTTTTACATATACTAAATATCGTTGTTTTTCAAAGCCATGTTTGTTCTGTTTCTGAGCGTCGATTTAAAAAAAAAACTTATTTAATTGTGCGGTGGCATTCGTAAATTTGCTTACCGGCGACTCTGCTTAGAGTTTGATTCGTTGTCCGGATCTTAAAAAGACAACGTGGTGGGATAGTGAATCCTTTTGTGTTATCTTAAGATATTTCCGACCAGCGGAACATTCAGCGGATAGAAGGCGGAATCACCCCGAGTTTCGCAGGGGCGACAACACCGTATTATAATCGTGTCATGCATTGCTATTAGCAATACGAATTCTCTTTAACATTAATCCTTAGTAAAAGATTGAACTGTTCAATTTGACACATAGATGGAAGCCTATCAGGTACAACTATTCCGGGTCATAGTGGACTTGAAAGTAACGGTAATGTAGGGGTACTCGACATTACCAAATTCCAAGAATGGATATTCACCATTAGATACAGTTTTATGCCATACCCAGTTTACTAAATGGTTTCAAGTATTGCTATATAACTCTAATAATTACATTCACCGTTATTCAGTCGTTTGTACATAGTTAAATATTTAAAGAATTTCAGTTTTATATAAATAATACATTTTAAGATTTATAATGTTTGAGCATATTCTTGAATGATTTTAAGAATAGTAAATGATTAAATCGTTCTATTTGACCAATAGATGAGATACTAACATCTACTACATCTCTGGGTCGAAGTTGACCTGGGAGTTATGGCAATGAAAGAAGAATACTCCCCCTTCCCTGAAGTGCTAGGACTGGAGCCTCACCATCAGATGTTTTAGTGTAAAATCCAGGACATTCGTTGGAGATCTTACCTCTCTGCAGAGATGCAGCCAGAGTATTCTACAACCACTACCGACTAAGCTGTTTGATATTTTAAAGTTATTTATTATAAATCTTTTTTACATTTAATTTTTGTGCTGTTATATTTCTTTATATATATATATATATATATATATATAGACTGTTGTAACTTACTAAGTTTGTCTATGTATAGTATAAAGCAACATCTCATCTCAAATCTAGACTTGCTTATAAAGTGTCTTTATCTATTTTCAGAATCATCATCCAACATATTTTTACCTGAACCCGAACAATAGACTCTGATGCAGATAGAAAATATATTACTATCTCGAGCCTAACTTTATTCTACCCATTTCGTAATTAGGGGTTATGGAAAGAAGCTAGAGGGAAGTCAATCTTCAGTATTCAAAATTTTGGCTTGTTGCTTTAGCTCGAACACAGACCAATACAATACACAGGATAGATATAATGGATTTACCTTTGAAGCGGGTCATTTTTTGTAATTTAATAGGGAAACTAAGAGAATACTTAACACAAACTAGTCTGGAAAACAAATCTGAATATAATCTGATTTGCCATGAGAACCTGGTTTTCTTTTGAATACGAAGGAAAGCGACTAAAACCTCTCTACTTACCAGAATCAGATCTTTTTTGATTAGAATTACCTCCAACAAGAAAAAATATCACACTGAAAATATGAATAATAAATACTGGTGGACACTTCCGGATTTTATTATTGTTATCTTCAAACTTGTATTACAGGGCTACCCTTTCATTGAGACATAGAATAAGCTGACTGTAACGCCTACAGATGGGTAAGAGAGGTGTAATGGGTATGGCGCTAAGCTGTATCACATGGTAAAGTTCATGTTCTGGAACTTTTGGGAGTGTGGACAACCCCTTTGTTGACATTACTCCCTGGTTCACTCTGACCCGAAGAGGCAGTAAATTCTATGGCTCAAATAGATATGTTTAAACTAATTATTTACTCATAAAATTCAACGACTCAAGAAATGTAAATTGTTATCAATGCGATTCGCAAATCGCTAGGCATAAAATAACTTAGACGAGTTGACATGTCATTAAAATCAATCAATCAATAACCTTACTGGCAGGATTGAAAGCTAATCGAATATATAAACATGAAAATAATTATTTGATTGCGGACAAAAGAAAATGTTGAGGAGTTATTAGTAAGTGTTTTATATTCAATCTATAACATCAATTGTTATGAAGATCTGATAAATACAAGTTTGCATTTTAAAAGTTAGGTTTTATAGAATTAAAAGAGGAAGAAGTAGTTAGTTACTGTTTTAATACTCCTTTATTATATTGCAGAAATATTTTCAATGAGTATAAGGGCATATCTCAAAATAAATGCATACAGGGAGTCTGTCGTATTCGGGTAAAGAGGTCTAAATGATTCTGTGAAATTCTGAAATTTAGAAAGGTCGTTGCAGAAAGTGGTTGACTTTAAAAGGTTTCATGGAGAGAGCAGGTGTGCTATGGATAGTGCAACCTTAGTTTGTCTGTAAACTCATGTTGTAATTGATATATTCTAGATAAGATCACCTATGATCAATAGTATTGATCATTGCCAAATTTTAAGTACTGTATTATCGACATAAATGATGCACTTCTTTTTAATGATTAAGGTTATCCAGAGCCAATCCTGCATGAAAGCTCTTAAATACAAGAGTCACGAGTTTCAATTCAAAGAAATTCACTTAAGTATGTAATTACATGTTTAATTGATTATATTTATAGCAGCACCAGCTTTTCTGGTGACAGTTGTAAATACAGATAAGTTCAAAGAAACGTTCCGTTTGCCATATACTGAACCTAGGCTTTTAAATAAATTCTTATCAATTGTTGGCTCATTTATAATATTTAACCGTTGAATAGGTATTTGGTCTTTTTGTTTAATTGGATTTCAACATTTGTGGGTTATTAATGCCAAATACATCATTGTAGAACTGTAGTGGTTCAATTAACTAGCAGCTAGGCGGTGAAAGGTTGTTCATACCTTTCCCAAAGGTACTAGTCCCAAAGTAAATGTAATAGCTAGAAAGGGAGCCTTCGGGTCACCTTGGACTTAGGTTGCCTAATTTATTTGACTTACTAATTGTTTAAATTAGAACTGTTTGACTAAACTGAATAGCTTGAAGTAGAAATATTTTTGACAATTAAACTGTGTACTTACATTTAAACTGCGTGCTTATGCTAAACTGGATTGTTTGAAATGGAACTGTCTTATATACTCACATAATAGATATGCTTATATACACATATACATATTCATGCAGTATCACAACGACACCATAAATAATTAAACAGACGCACAATGATAAAGTCGCAGGATTAAACGACGCACACAGAAAGACGCAGGAAGACTTCTTTATAAAATATTTTACCTCTCATCTTTATTTGTAAGTTTCGAAAGGGTTGTTCAAAGTTTGCATGTGAGGGAAAGCTGGAGACCGAACATTACTGAAATATTTTGACCCCGAAGTTATGGCCGTCAGCGTTGTGTCTTTCTCGTTCTCCATGGTTGCTCAACCGGACCCTGGAGTAAACTCTTCTGTGTGCTGGCTTTCCCTACTACATCGTGTCTACTTCCGTCTTCCACTGTACTACTTGCCCTCCTTCTCGCCTATCTCCCACTGTCCTCAATTCGTCGGCCTTATATAACCTTCAAACTCCCACGCAGTAATATAGACACGCCTCAACGCCTACGAAACCTCTTCCGATTTCCAGCGACCGGGATGTGTCACTTCCTTCCGGTGCACCACCTTGAATGACATTTTTGGCCGGGTCAAAAGGTCAAAACATAACAACTGCTTTTGACATTGAAACTCTACTTACACTAAACTGAATTGTTTGATATAGAACTGTTTTGATATTTAACTGTGTATAAATAAAATTTGTACTTTTACTAAACTGAACTAGCTGAATTAGAACTGTTTGAATAAACTGAGTAGCTTGAAATAGAAATTAATTTGACAATTAAACTGTGTACTCATGCTAAACTGAATTGTTTGTAATAGAATAATTTGCATAAAAATGGATTTGGCGTTAAATAACCTACAAAGGTTGATATGCCATGAAACCCAAACAACCAACTGTAATAGCAAGACTGGAGTTTGAACTTGCTTACTCCGATATTTCGGTCAAGTACATTAGCCACTGTGCCTCTAGGCTCACCCACTGAATAGGTATATATCTCAAAATAAAGTAAATCATATTAAGGTACGGAGCTTCAAGTGGTACCCCTAAATCATCTGGAATCTCAAAAAATGTTTTTATATAGTGAATACTAGTATTTTCATTTCGTGACATAGAACTATAGAATAAAAAAATAATTGCCAAATACATCGCGAAAAAGGATTTCCAATATAAATTTTGTATCCCTTATAAGATTACTCTCAGAGGTCTTGATACGAGTTACTTAAGACTCAACTAAATGCAGTAACATTAGTGACAACAGTTGCATTTATAGTAGTAGAAAAACAGTAGCATTAATAGCAGTAGAAAAATAGTTGCAACACCAGAAAAAGAGAAAACAATAGAACAGAAGAATGTGGTGTGAGGTATGGAGAGAAAGTTAAAATGGCGTGGAGAAGGTAAAATCAAATTAAATAGCAAACAACGACCTTAGGATAGAGCACATTAGCGTGCTAATATGATTTCAAAAATGCCAGTGAAAAACTCTACAATTAGCATCCAGGCAGTTAGCACAGACACATGTATTTATTTTCTTTTCTTTTGGATTTTTGTTTTCCTTTTTGAACGTTTTCCTCTTGTTTTCTCGCATTTAAGTCGTAAGACATTTTCATGCGTTATGCTTCTAATGTAAACAATTTATTTGAGTTTCCTCACGATTTTCAGTTTGAAGAAAGTTATTTAATAGGAGACTTTGCACGCATTATAACTATTACTAGATCTGTTATCTTTCTTGAATTTATAGTTTATTCTTTTGGGTTTTTGAAAATCTGTTCGTTACGGTTTATTGTGCGTATAGTCATTCCGTTAATTTCTTTTCTTGTAAAAAAATCTATTGCTTTCTTGTCTTTTTAATTTATTCCTTAATATTTTGCTTTTGGTTTAGTTGGTAATCTTTCCATGTAATAAGAAACACAATGCTTTACTTGGTTGTTAGATAACGTTATAAATTTGGTTTACGGGCGTTTTGCAATATAGGAGTGGCTCAATATTGGTGTTTTTTTTATAACTACAGTAGAACTACAATCTTCGCTTAGCCCAATCGGCTAGAGCTTTAAAATTCATCGACTGCATCTCTGCAGAGAGGTAAGACCTCCACTTCCAACGATTGTCCTAGATATGACATTAAATCATCTGATAGCGAGGCTCTAGCCTTGGATTGCCCTATCGGCTGGGGCAGTAGAATTCACCGACTGCTTCTCTATAGAGGGGTAAGATCCCCCCCAACGAGGGTCTTGGATATGACACTAAACAATATGATGGCGAGGTTCCAGCAATGCTGGAGCTTTGGGGAATGTGGAGTCCTCCTTCATTGCCATAGCTCCCAGGTCCACTCTGGCCCGGAGTGGTAGCACCTGATAAGGAGCCTATCTATGGGTTAAATAGAACTAACAGCATACTTATGCTAAACTGAATTATTTGAGTAAACTGAATAGCTTGAAATAGAAATGTTTTTGACAATTAAACCGTACTCACATTTAAACTGCGTGCTTATGCTTAACTTTATTATTTGAAATAGAACTGTTTTTCGGCATTAAAACTGTATTTACACTTAACTGAATTGTTACATATAACTGCTTGAATAGTTTGAAATAGAAATGTTTCTGACTATTAAACTGTGTACTTATGCTAAACTGAATTATTTTAAATAGAACAGATTATTTACATAAAAATGAATTTGGCGTCAAATAACCTACAAAGGTTGATATACCATAAAAACCAACAAACCAAACCAAACCATCTAGCCTTGGAGATTTGGAGAATGTGGAGAACCCGTTCGTTGACATTGCTCCCAGATCCACTCTCACTTAAAAGGTACAATCTATGGGTCAAATGGAACATACTGCGAGTGAAAAAAAATGTCTGACGTTTAATTGTGACTTATATTACAATACTAGAAACCATTTTACTGTGTGTAAAAAAGAGCTTAGGCTCGTTTAAGAATATTATCTACTAAATGGGTTTACAAATTATATATATATATATTTAACTTATATCAATCAACAGGATTTGGCTTTAAATAACCAACAATGGTTGATATGCCATAAAACCAACCAAAAAAAAAAACACACTTCACTGATATCTTAACATTTTACATTCATACTAGATTAAACGAACGTAAATGTGCATACTCCTATATAAGTCAACATTTTAATTTTTCATCCAAAGGTTTTGTATTTAGCCAAACTTTCCACCTTATTTAGAATGTGATACAAGGTCAATTATGTAAACTGATTTAAATTCATAGTTTACCCTCTAGACTGGTTGCCTAACCAAGGTCCATAAACCTAGTCTGCAGTAGTATTTTTCCATAGCTGGTGAGAGAACAGTTGGATTCATGCCTTTCTCAAATGCTGTAGCTTATAACTGGTATTATGAAAAGCCAAAGGCACTGGTTTCAATAAATTGTCGGTTTTGGTTGTGGTTCGGTTGTACTCTCATTATCTCAGCTTGGCTTCGATGTCAGTTCTTCTATTCGCTTCGTATATTTCTATTTCTGTATTTACGGCTTTTTGCCATTCTGTACATTGGTTAGTTCTTATCTCTCAGCTATTTAGATCAATGTTAGTATCTCCAGTTGATATCACCAACCGTGTCCATAGCATTTTCAGGTCTCTGACAAAGTCTTGGTATTTATTAAGTTTTTCGCTTTCTTTTATTTCAATTCTAAAGTATTACAAAACAGGCACGATTGGTTAGGAAAGGTTGTCCATTGGGAATAGTGCAGGAGATTAAATGGGACCATATTACCATTATTATTATTATTATTATTATTCTTATTATTATTATTATTATTATTTTACTCTTTGCTAATTTTCCCCACCAGTATTAGCCAGTGGTCGTTTACTGAAGTCTGAGTGATCGCAAATCTCCTCAGTTTTTTTTTTTTTTTTTGCATTCTTCTATGTACGTTGGTCGATCTCCACAAGGATTTCCAACTGCTCTAATCCATTTTCTAATCTCTTGTGGACTGTTCCAAGCGCACTGACTACAATTAGTATAATTAACGCAAGGAATAGATTATGCCAGGAATAGATTATCTGTCTGTATCTCAAAATCCCAGAGAATTTCATTTTCACGGACGGATTCTGGTTTGAACATTATAGTAATATATAACTGCCCCAGTCGACTGGGCTAAGCTTCTTTGAGTATGTGCTGGTCTATATATTGCAGATAATTTGTCCCTCTTGTTTCCCTGGCGGCATCCTTTTGTTCTTCTTGAAGCAGATCGCGGCCTATAAGCGAGTAATAGATTTTTTCTCTTATCTGAGCAGTCAGAATTTTCACATTAGAGATAAATACGATATCTAGCTTTTTTGCTGAAGATAACCCTTTTTGGAGGTTTTCTTGGATAAGGGTAATTATCTCTTTAGACGTCCATTCGAGTATGCTTACTTGTTATAAGCATTTATTCAAATGAAGAGCCAGTATGACGTGTTGAACGATATTTTTTAAGCCTGAATTCATGTATGACATCATGGCTTGGTGTTTTCCAATTTGGTATTCTCTTGAGTGTCGCCCTCAGCGATTTAGATGTATATTCTCGTCAAGGTCTTGTTCAAGTTATAATCATTTGTTAAGTTTTTCATTTATTCAGTATTTCTGTTTTGTTCTTTCCTTCTCCATATTTTACTTAAGAATTCTACTAACGTGTTGGTAGAATATTTCTTCGTTATTTTGGAAGATCCTATTTTGTTTCTATGGTTTGAACCTGTCCTGGTACATTTCGACTCTTCCTTCTTTCGCAATATCTTTTCATCTATTTTGTTGTATAGCCGGAATGAAGAAACAACAACGCTTGTTTATAAAAGTATGAATTCTCTTTTTATTTAGGAAAGTCATGGTGAGAGAGAGAGAGAGAGAGAGAGAGAGAGAGAGAGAGAGAGAGAGGAACTGCTATGATTTACACCACTTTGAGATACATATCCAGAGAGTCTTGCTCCATGATTCTTTCACGAGAGACTGATACAGGACAGGCTTTCCAACCCGGGGGCTGCGTTCCCAGGCTACCGCCCAAAACAAAGTTACGTGCCTACTCTGCTTGCTGCCGACTCCGACTGATTGCTGGGATCGAAAGATTCCTTCATTTTATATTTTCTTAACGCCCACACATTTCTTCCCACGCAATTCACGCGTCATTTCCGCTGTCACTTGTTTACCTTAAGACACTAAAGCATTTATAAATCCACGCTAACTGGCATGTCAAAGATCAATATGTTACAATTTCTTCTAGTTGAGTTATCAGACTTGTTTGTGGTTTTCTTTTTGGGGCTTTTTCATTCCATTGGATTCCTGTATGTTTCATCTTCCTCAGTCATTTTGTTTGTCGTAGTTTCTTTATTTGTACTTCTACCCTCATTTTCAATCCAAGTTTTGTATTTCTGTTCGGATTACTTAGGAGAATACCTATTTTAGTTCAGTCCCGTGATGTCCCTTATTGGTATATGATGGAATATTTTATTAACTTTTTTGGTCTCTATGTTGATTTTTTTCTATTATTGATTCCTTAGGGATAGTAATATAGTTGTTTGGTTTCTTCTTGGTTTCTTCGTTTTATGGCATATCAACTCTTTTTAGGTTATTTAATGCCAAAGCCATTCTCCTAGAAGAACAGTAGTCGTACTATTTAAGCCATAGCTGGGAGGATAAGGGGATTCATACCTTTCCCAAGCGCGACTGGAGTTCGAACTCGCGTACTACGATTCCGCAGTCCATCGCTTTGACCATTACACCACGAGGACACCCCCCTAATATGGTTGTCTATTCAATCATAATTTTTTAAATGAATTCTACATTTGCTTTTTCTTCTATTATTATTATTATTGATGTTTTATAGGTTCAGCAGTGATTTGATTTTCGACATTTGGTATTTTCATTCGTTTGGGGTGGTTACTTGGTGTATTTTCTTCACAATTTACCTGTCCACATATTTTTAATACCTCAGGGTAAGACGACCAGCCTTTCTTTAAAATTAACGTCACTTAGTTGGCAAATCTTTGACTTGTGTTAAATTTTGCAGAAGCTGTACAGATCTCCATCATCCGTTTCCTCTTTAAGTTGGATCGCTTTTAACGTAATAGACAATTACTTTTTGTTGTCTTTTCTTGTCAATCTTTTTGTTTGACTTCTTCTTAGATACATTACTGCTTGTTTTTTTGTTTTGATGTCAATCGATTCCTCATGTTGCCTTGACTTGTCTGCATTCCACGTTCAGTTGGATTTGGATTTGTCATTTTTCTTAGGTAGTGTAATGTTGTCATACCAGACACCGGGAGTGATTGATATCTGTGCTCCTGTAACGGAATCGACCTAGAACTCTTCTAACATAGAAAACACTTAAGCAGGCAACACACAAATGAAAAAGTACGCCATTAGATATTCTTAGTTTTAACTTAGTTAAGTTCACCAGTTATTTTTGTCTGAGTTTTTGAGTTTACAAACACATTCCTTAAGTAAGCCACTAGAATTCATATGACTTTGTCTATGATGTTTCGAAATTTGTACACTGGCCATTTTTGAGGATTCAGTAATACCAGACCCTCACTGAACTTCGGAATCTACGATTTTCCATTTTTTCAAAGACAGTTTATTTTTCCCTCTCTATCAAACTTCGTTTGATACTTTTGCAAATATAGTTCCAATAACAAAACTCATGAAAGGGGGATAGAAAAAGACAGACAGACAGATACATAAAGCTAGTTGTATAATTATAGTCATTCACGTTTTTCTCCTTCTTTTTCTTTTATTGACTTAAATTCATTTACTGTATTATATTCTATGAAATGTCCAGGTTTTTAAAGACAAAATTTTAATTCGATAGTAAGAGAAATATATTTAGATTTTTTCAGCTGAGCAGTTCAACTCACAATGGCTTCTGGGTTATTTCTCCGCGCCGTGTTGGTTTTTTTTTTAATGGTATTTAAGTTTTCTTTCAACTGCTCGAGAATGATCTTCTCTAAGGGCTTCAGTAACTCATGCGCTTTTCTTAAGGTAACTTCGGAATATTTCTTGGTTATGGATTCCCATCATTCCTCTCAATTACTTGAATTTTTGTCGAACAACATTACAAATGAACTCTTCTCTTCAAACTTCTCTTCAGTTTAATAAAATTGGGGAAGAGAAATGGATATTCCGGATGTAGAGCACTCCTCGGACTGCTCGATTACGGACAACAGAAAAAATAAACGTCATTGTTCTAGCGTCGCATTTGACAACTATTCTCGATTCCCTTCTAATTTCCTCTAAACAATTCGAATACACAATCTGTGATTACTTGAGCTCTAACTTAATCACTTCACCATTTTAACTTATCTGAAGTTATCTCCACTTTTTACACCCGTCCCCTTATACTTACTAATTTTCTCCTATGCCAATTCCACTCTAATATTCCTTAGCTGCAGGGGGTGCTTTTATTTTTCACCTCTTGGAACCTTTATGATCTTATACCCTGTATTAGCCGTCAATATTGGAAGGGTTCCTTTACCCTTCACCACAGTCTCACAAAGTGTCGCCACTTCCTCCACACTGCTATATTTTTTTTTACTGGGGTTACTTAATGTGGCTCTTTTTCCACACTTTCCTCAGTAGCTATTACTCCTTCACTGTTCAGGGATGTTCAGTGGTGGCAATGTGATATTCCCCATGGTAACTGCCTGATCTCTATTTTTTCCAATGGAATTTCCAATCTTTCTACTGTCAGTGCTGTGGGTGTCACATTTGAGCTGGTCACCACATCCGTTAATCCAATCCTCTCCCAAAATCAGTTCATGACATATCGGGCGCGACATACAATTTGTGCCTATGCTTGACCTCTTCGATTTCTAATGGCAACCATATCATTCCGACTCTCTTTAGTCCTCTCCCATCAGCTTAATTCAAAATTAAATCGGGACGCTTTACCCGACTTCGTATCTTCAACCTTCACAAGCGTCGGTCCTGATTAGAGACAGAGCAGTTCATGTACCTGTCAGTGACCTCGCTCATTTGTCTCCCACCTTTATTTTACAGGTGAGTTTTCCACCCCGTCGTAAGTATCGATAATACTTGTACACTTCTTCCCCATTTCTGTACCATCCTAACCACTTGGACCAGCGACAGAACTCTGTTACCTGGGTACTTAACCCGGATAGTTCAATGCCTTTTTCATGTCCTAGCACCAACATTTGCAATGCTCAACCAGCGGAGAAATGACCCGTTCAGCCGCAGGTCAAATAGGTTTTACTAATTGCTTTCGCCTGGAAAGGTATTCGGATTTTCCTTTTCTTCCCGGGACAACGCGTCTTATCGTGACCCAGCTTCCTACACCGCCAACACCTTCGCAAGGCGCAGTCTGCGGGGAAATGAGCAACTCACCGGTACGTCCGATAGGCTTTAGTCATCGGTCTTAGTGAAGTCACATTGCTTGTTACTCCTTACTGGGCGACCCTAGAACATTTCTTCACGTTGTTCAGCCACTTGTACTTCTTTCGGTCCCTCCAGCCATCCTTTGGAAATACCACACTGCCTTGTCTGATAGTCTCTGATCATGTGATCATTGCGGCCACAGGTCCAACCAACCAGGTCCTATCTCTTCAGGGTGAGTCGAGAAAACCCACACCACATAGAACAGTATATCCTCGGGGGTTAGCCTCTTCTTTCTAATTCTCTTAGTGCGGTGGGTCCATTTGTCCGAGTTACTTCATTATCAATTTCAAAAATGATTCTGAGTATCTTACAAAGGTGATTGACCGGGTGTTTTTCTCTTTGATGAGATTTTTGCTGAAGAGGTTGGTTTTGAAAAGTTTTTTCGTTTGTCTGAAGTACTTTTGTCTCATTTTCCCTTTCATCTCTCGTCTTTGATGGTGTCCACTTCCAATATTCCTAGGTACTTGTAATTTTCTTTCTTTCCAAGCGTTCTGATTCTTTCTGGGTTTGGAAGCTCTATCCCTTCTGTTTTTGCATTTTTTATTATGAGCATTGCACATTTTTCTAGGCCAATTTCCATTCCTACATACTGGGTCTTATTGTTTGTATCAGAGTCTCCAGTTCTTATTCATTTTTTGCTAACTTCTCAATGTAATCTATGTAAATGAAGTGAATAATCCTTTCTGGTGATTTGCAAATTTTTATCATCCAGAGCACATTTCAAATATGTACATAAGTGGGGTAGGGGGACATGTTATTTGGTTGTTATGCTTAGTCCCCTGAAATTTGATCTTGAAGTTTTATATAGTGTTTAGTTTATGTTTAGAAAAAGGTAGAATAGGCACATGGAGACAAATGAATGAAGATATGAAAAAAATGAGTATAGGATATGAAACGGCGCGGACAAAAGGAACATTCAAAACAAGGCGACAAACAAAACAAATTTATATCTATAAAAGAACATACATTGATACATTAAAATATTGCTAATTCTACATTGTTATTAAAACAATCGTGTGTGTATGTGTGTGTGTGTGTGTGTGTGTGTAACTAACACAACTAAACTACAGAAAAGGTTAATGATGAAAGCGTCCTTTTAAGATTGATTACATATTTAAAATGTCTATTTCTTTCTGTGGTTCGAAACAGTCGGTTTTTCCGAGGCTGGAAAAAGTCTCTTAGTCAAAGTATATTGAAGAAATGAATGTCTGCGAGGCTTATCAATTTTTTTGCTTTTTACTTCTGTTGGTGAATAAGAAGAATGTCACCTGGAGAGAGCGTGTCAGGGCTGCAATGAAAATTGGGAAAAAGAGAAAGAGTGTTTGAAGACGACGTATTTATAGAAAATACGTGTCTTGGAATCGGCTCCAAAAACACAGGACGAAATTTACTCGGACGTAGTTTTAAGCAAGTCACGTGGTTCTCCTGGTCAATGGTTTCCCGAGACTGCCATCTTTGTTGTGGGAACAAGTGGCATACCACCCAAATTAAATTATCCTATTTACCAACCCTTCCGCTCGGGCAGGATATGACACTAGGTCAATTTTTTAAGCGGAGTTTAACAGGTTTAAATTCAGAGTTTTCCTTCTCCTAGACTAGTCGCCTCACGAAGGCTGAAGAACCTAGTCTGCCCTACTATTTACCCATAGGTGGAGGGAGAATATTTGGATTCCTACCTTTCCCAAGGGTATTAGTGCTATGTGAAATGTAATCAGGCTCGTCCAGGATTTGAACTCGTGTCGTCCTGTCCACATCCTGCGACGATAACCATTACACCACGGGCACCCAAATTAAATTATAGGAGTGTAAAGTCTTATAGTGGCATCCTTGCTATTACAAATTGTAGTGTTAACAGCGCATATCTCTGGATTTTTACCTCTGCTAATATTTTTCCTCCTGCTTTCAATTCCACTTTCCAGTTTTTCATGACTTCCATGATTAGTTTTATAACTTCGTCGGATATCTTCTACATTTTCGGATAGTCTAATATCCAACATAGGCATTTTTAATCAATCCATGCTATAGCAATATCTTTCCGCCTTGTTTTGTTCTTCTGAAAGATGTGCTGATGAATTTATAGTAAATCATATGTTTATTACCCTGAAGCATTCTTTCTGTTATTCGGGAAACATTCTACAGCGAGTAATAGATCCCATCCCTAGTCTCTGCGGTTAGGATTTCCATCATTATAGGTAGATACGTTATCGGTCTATTGTTACTAGGGACAGTTCCTTTTAAGAGTCTTTCTGGATTTCGGTAATTTTCTCCTTAGTCATCTGTTAGGGAATTCTTGCTTCTTCTAGTCATCAACTTAGTTGAGGAACCTTTATGTAGTGAATGGATGTGAATGTTTTTAAGACAGAATCAATTTATGCCATCATTGTCTGATGTTTTCAAATTCGGTACATTGTTGAACTTTGCAGAGTGATTCCCGATAAATTGCAGCCTTGAAGCCTACTCGGAATCCACTTGCCTGTTAGAAGAATTTTCTTTAGTCATTTTGGAAAGTCTAGCATTGTTTTTATTGATTGACCCTGTCTCGGAATCTTTTAAATCTGTATTCTTTCGACAATATCTTATTTGTCTCTTCCTGCTCCATTTCAGATTTGTCTGCTGTTTTTTTTTAATGTTTTTTCATCCCAACATATTCCTATGTGTTTTTCCTTTCTTGACACTTTCACTTATCGCAATTTTTTAACCTGTTTTTCAAGTCTAATTTCCCATCCAGGTTTTGTATTTCTCTTTAGGCTCTTTAGCGAAATACCGATTTTATCACTAATTAGTTTCACTCCAGCATAAATTAGCTTGTTTAGTTCAGTGATGTTGCCCGTTGGGATATTTTTGGATTTGTTTACCTTTTCCTTTTCTACCTTGGCTTTTTCTGATCTTGGTTCCTGAGGGATGGAAATGAAGTCTTCTTCGCCGTCATGATTTTCTTTATTAACGCTGAATTTATTTGGTATTCTTGTGTTAAAATTTCTTTTGTGATGTGGGATCGCTGGCGTTTCGGTTATCACAATTTTGCTTTTCACTTAGGTTAGGGATTTCTAGTTTTTCAGTATTTCGTGTTTCAATTCTGGTTGAGGGATCTTGTCCATATTTTTCACTGCTTATTTTTTTTCACATATTTCCTGTATCTCAAGGTAAAAAAACAAACATTTATATCATTCTTGTTTGGTCAGCAAGTCTATGGCTTTTGATTTTAAATCTGACGAATTTGTCTCCAATTTCCATAATTAATTTTCTGTGCTTTCTTTGTGTAGGGTTGATTTTAAAATAACCGTGAAGTACATTTTTATTGTCTTCTCTCGTCCATTTTTCCGTCGGTGTCTCTCATTTGAGTAGTTGCTTTGGTCGTTGTTTGTGTACCTGAAATTAGAATACCAATATTCCCAGGATGGCGACCGGATCATCCAAGTTGGTCATCAAGGGAGCACCGGTTGATCATGACACTCAAACCTGTAGTTTGAGTCTCACGTCGATTTAGATGTGGAGATATCATTTTTCATGGGTGGTATATTGAGGCTGTACTAAACCCAGGGGTTGATTACTAACTTTGCTCCCGCTACAAATGTGACCTGGTACTCTTAAAAGAATGAGGATACTAAAAGGGGCCATAAAAATTTAACTCTGTGCTTTTGAACTAAGCTTGAACTTAGTATAAATCAACGATCAACTTATTTTTTAACCTCTTTTGTATAATGTTCGTTCATTTCTTGCTTCAGAAGTTAATTTGTGCGTGGAACAGTTTATAACTAATACCACTCTTTAGTTGTTTAAACCCGAGACATTTTTCTGAATACCACAATATCTGATCTTCGTTCACAGTTTCAAATATATTCCAAGCTACTTTAAACATCCCTATCTATCTATCTATCTATCTATTGTTATACTTTTTTGCGAGCTTTTCATACCAGCTTTAACTGATGGTCTTCAACTGAAATTTTGTGACTGCATGTCTCCTGAAGCCCCCGCCCCGAACTCTTCTCAATATTCTGGCCGATCTTAATAATGCTGTAGTCTGGATGGTCTCCTCTTGTCCTCCTATTTCCAAATCTTCTAGTTCCTATACCAATTCTGGGAGATTGTTGCAAGAGAATCAATTACAATTGGTATCACCCTCACCTTCATGCTCCATATTTTTGTAGTTCTCTAGCAAGGTCTATGTACTTATCTCTCTTTTTGCTTTCTTTTAATTTTACTCTGTGGTTTACCGGGACATAAGAATTCCACTATTCGGCGAGTTCTCTTTTCCTCGTTGACTATCACTATTATTATTATACGAAGCTGAGAGCATTATGTATAGTTTTATTAAGTATGGTTACTTGAAACTATTATTGTTTACTATTGATTACTATGGAATATGAATAGTTACTTAAAATTATAGAATTGCTTGCCAAAGGAGTGTTGCCTTAGCAGATGTACCAATAGTTTTGACGAGTAGAAATCGTTATGTTAAAGACTATATCCGCACTACAGATATATTGGTACTACGAATTTCCAGATTATCGAGTGTTAATACATGGCGCATGTGCAGTTAGCGGTCAAGAAAATAGATATACAACTTAATTAATGGACATCTTGAAGCCACGTGACATCCGACCCAACCAATAGGAGATACTGGCCATTAAATGTACATTGGCTAAGCGATTATACGCAGATTTTATAATAGTAGAAGTTTTAGGATCTATGTACTGTGGGCAATGATAACATAATCTATTGAATATTTTACCAGTGTGGCATTTCATTTAATTATCTATCCTTTAAAATTTACCTACTGCAATAATTTGTTTAGCAACTCCTTTAATATATCTCACACATCCATATATATATATATATATATATATATGTGTGTGTGTGTGTGTGAGTGTGTGTGTGTACAAATACGCTACGCTTGAGCTTACATATTTTCATACAGAAATGTTCACATCAACATATATATATATACATTTATATACCCCACGCTATGCCCGTGGTGTGATGGTTATCGTCACTGGAAATGGACACTGCGACTTGACTTCAAAACCTGGACGAGACTGTTTGCATTTTATATTCCGCTAATACCATTTTTGAAGGTATGAATTCAATTATCCTCCCTCCAATTATGGGCAAATGGAGGGGCAGTTTGGGTTCTTTAACTTTGCTATGGCAGCTGGTATAGGAGAAGGAAAACTCTGAATTCAGTCCTGTGAAATTTCCCTAAAGATAGATATTGTGTCACCTGCTGCTTGTGCGAAGGCGTTCGTAAATATTTACATAATATATAGAAATATATATATATATATATATATATATATATATATATAATGAATATAATATTCATAAATATATACATAATATATATAAATATATATAATATATAGATATACATAATATATATACGTAAAGGCAGTGTGATTTTGCGGGGTCTCGAAGAAATTTGGTAGAGCCATAGATGAAATGAAGAAATGATGATGACACGAGGACTCGAGTTCAATTCACGGACGAGGCTCCCTACATTTGACATAGCACTAATACTGATTCCAACAATTTTCCCTCGATTTATGGGCAACTAGTAAGCCAGACTGAGATCTTTTGCCAGGTGAAAGAAAACTCTGAATTCAGAACTATTAAACTCCGCTTAATATTGACTGTTTGTCAAATCCTGGTCGGGCAGAGGAGTTTGTAAATACATACACAATATCTCTGTCCCCACATCAGCGCAAATACGCTTACCATATTTACCAACCCCTCCGCTCGGGATGGATATGACACAAGGTCAATTTTAAAGTGGAGTTTAACTGGTTTGAATTCAGAGTTTTCCTTCTCCTAGACAAGTTGCCTCACCAAGGCTGAAGAACCCAGTCTGTGCTACTGGGGGGATAATAATTGGATTCATACCTTTCCCCAAGGGTATTAGTGCTATGTGAAATGCAGTCAGTCTCGTCTACGATTTGAACTCGTGTCGCCGTGTCCATTTCCTACGACGATAACCATTACACCACGGGGACCTCTGCAAATATTCTTACGCCCACATCCATAGTCAGACTGTCCATTACTTTGGTTCGAACATCTGATGTTACTGGTTACAATCATTTACGTATATCAGGCACATTGTCCCTTGAAAAAAATTAGGAAAATAAATGTAGGCAGAAAAATACGATATTTGCTGTATTACCACAAGTTAACTATCTGTCTCGAAATACCGCAAAATCATCCCTGATATATTACAAATAAGAACATTTTTTAAAATTTCATTAATCTACGATCAGCAAAAAAAAAAAAATAAACAAACAAACAAAAAAATAAACACCTTTAAGAAACAATGAAGAGGATGTAAATTCAGCCAAGATAATGAATATTTCTCGTAACAAAACTAATTTATTAGCCTTTTCCTTTAGTGACCCATATCGAACTTTACAAAAGTCAAATTTTCGGCTCTCACGACCTTACAATGATTGGGGCAAAAATGATAAAACTATACGCCTTCGCACGGCAACAAATCTAACTATTCTATTAAAAGATGAAGACCTCTCTAGATATCAACCAACTCAGCCCCATTCACTTGCTATCTTTAACTCTTACTTTTAAACTAAAGACTTCCTCCTTCCTTTTCTTCTAAGCGCTCGCTCTCATTTAAAAGTTCCTGTCTTTTAAGAGCTATTGTGGGCATACTACTCAATATCAATTGTGAATCTTTGCGCTACCCGTAGGGAATGATTTCTCATCAGCATTGTAAAGAGATGGTTCGTTTTTAGAGAGGTGGTTTCCAGAGATGAAGCTATTAGAGCGAACCATTAGCCGTTCATTATCTCAATGGGGGCAAGATTGTAGCCCGAGGATTACGACGGGAATGACCTCTATGACCAATTTGTTTCACATAGCAATTCAAGTGCTAACAAGCCAAACTTTCAACAATGGGATTATCTATTAGGGTCACTGTTTATCATTGTGAATATTTAAACTTTATTGCCACACAGCACATTTATTATTTTTACTTTCTATATTTCGATGGTTACAGAATTCTAGATTTCCTATATGGAATTCATTAAAGGAAATGATACTTTTCACAAGACACTATCAACAGATAGTTTTTGGTCACAATTGTGGCTATTAAAATTTAACAAAATAAAAATGGTTATAGCACAAAAACTCTAAATAAGAAATTTATATAAATTCAAAATATTATCGAAGTAAAATTGTCAATAATTTATAGGTTTTTATTAATAATAGTTGTTCGAATTTTTTTTATTATTGTGGCCGTTTCAATTTGTGGTCTTACCGCAGGTTTATCGTCAATATATCTACATTTGCTTGGGGTATTTTTTAAATATTAGATTTACTATCTAGGATCCATTACAGAAAATAATTATTTTCACTTGACTGAATCAAGAAAAGAAAACAGGTTCTTATATGAAAGGTCAGAACAGAATTTCATATAAATTCAGACATATGAGTCGAAACCATAATAGTTTATAGTGCAACAATTAAAACTGGTATCACTGTTCTTATTACTCATTAGAGTTTTTCACATCAGCTTACGCTGATGGTCTTTCACTGGAGATTGAGTGACATCAAGTCTCCTCAAGTCTCCAGGACACTTCTCAGTATTCTGGCCGTTTACAATAATGCTGTTGTTTGGATGATCTCCACTCGACCGCCAACTTCTAAATCTTCCAGGCCCTTTAATAATCCTTTAGTTACCGTGCCAAAAGCACCAATCTCAATTGGTATAATTGTCACCTTCATTTCATTATTATTATTATTGTTATTTACTCAGTAGAGTTTTCACATCAGCGTAAGCTGATGGTATTTCACTGGAGATTGAGTGACAGCAAGTCTCCTCAAGTCTCCAGGACACTTCTCAGTATTCTGGCAGTTTTCAATAATACTGTTATTTGGATGGTCTCCAATCGGTCGCCAACTTCCAAATCTTCCAGGCCCTTTAATAATCCTTTAGTTACCGTGCCAAAGGCACCAATCACAATTAGTATAATTGTCACCTTCATGTTCCATAGTTTTTCAATTCTCTTGCAATGTCGAAGTACTTATCTCTCTTTTCACATTCTTTTAATTTTATTCTGTGGTCCGCCGGGACAGCAAAGTCGACAATTTTGTAGATTCACTTTTTAATGTCGATTATTATAGGATGTGGTCTTCGAGCCGAGATTAGGTGATCCGTTTGTATATCAAAGTCCCACAGGAGTTTGTGTGTATCATTTTCTAGGACAGGTTCTGGGTTGTGCATATACCATTTGTTGGCATGGTGAAAATTAAATTTCTTGCACATTTCCCAGTGGATCACCTTGCCCACCCAGTCATGTCTAGCCTTGTACTCCTTCTGTGCCAATTTGCTGCATTCGCTTATTATGTGATTGATGGTTTCATATCTGTCACCACATAGTCTTCACTTGTTATTTTGTTGTGTCCTATCTATCCTCGCTTTGATATGGTTGGTTCTTATGGCGCTGTTTTGTGCTGCCATTAGGAGAGATTCTGTTTCTCTCTTAAAGTTTCCTTTTCTTAGCAATGTCCAGGTTTTGTCATGCGAGATGTTTATTATTATTATTATTATTATTATTATTATTATTTACTCCTCTAGAGTTTTTCACATCAGTATTAGCTGATGGTTTTTCACTGGAGTTTGAGTGACAGCAAGTCTCCTCAAGTCTCCAGGACTCGTCTCAGTATTCTGGCCGTCCTCAGCAATGCTGTCGTTTGGATAGTCTCTACCCGTCCTCTAACTTCCAAGTTCTCCAGGCCCTTTAATAATCCTTTAGTTACTGTGCCTAACGCACTAATCACAATTGGCACAATCGTTACTTTCATGTTCCACAGTTTTTTCAATTCTCTAGCAACGTCGAAGTACTTATCCTTCTTTTCACTTTCCTTCAGATTTATTCTGTGTTCCGCCGGAACAGCAAAGTCAACAATTTTGCAGATTCTCTTTCTTTTGTTGATTATTATGAGGTCTGGTCTTCTGTCCGGATTAGGTGATCCGTTTGTATGTTAAAGTCCCATTGGAGTTTATACGAGTCATTTTCTAGTAGAGGCGCCGGATCCTTCTAGAGTTTTCACACTAGCGTTAGCCGATGGTTTTTCACAGCAAGTCTCCTCAAATCTCCAGGACTCTTCTCAGTATTCTGAAGTTTGGATTATCTTCACTAGTCCTCTTATTTCCAAATCCTCCAGTCCTTGTACCAGTCCTTTGGTGACTGTACCAAAAGCACGAATGGCAATTGGTGTCACCGTCACTTTCATCTTCTACTCTTTTTAAAATTCCTTTGCAAGTTACTGGTATTTATCTTTCTTTTCGTTTTCTTTCAATTTTACTCTGTGGTCAGCCGAGATAACAAAGTATACAAATCAAGTTCTCTTTTTTGTTGTTGATTATTACTTGGTCTGATAGTTTGGCCGAGATTTTTTGAATCCGTTTGTATCTCAAAACCACAGAGAAACTTGTGCGTTTTATACTTCAGGACAGATTCTAGGTTGTGCAAATACCCAATCATATCTAGTCTTATATTGTGTCTGTGATAGCTTGCTACATTCGCTTATTATGTGATTGATCGTTTCGTCTCATAAACTACATCTGCTGTTTTGTTGCGTCTTATCTATTCTTTCTTTGATATGGTTGATCCCTATGGTGCTGTTTTGAGCTGCTATTAGAAGAAATTCAGTTTCTGTCTTAAGGTTTCCCTTTCTTAGCCAAGTCCCCGTTTTCTCTTTTAATATAGCAAAGTTCTCTTTTTTTATGATTATTACTAGGTCTGATCATCTGGCCGGAATTAAGTGATCTATTTGTATATTTAAATTCCTGTGGAGTTTGTGCGTCTCATTCTCCAGGACAGATTCTAGGTTGTGTATATATCAAATTTTCGTGAAGCCAAATTTAGACTTCTCGCTCAAATCGTTGTGGATTACCTTGCCTACCCAGTTGTGTTTATTTCTTTAATTCTTTCTGTGTTAGTTCCATTCATTCGATTATTATGTGGTTGATCGTTTCATCTTTATCACCATATAACCTACATCTGCTGTTTTGTTGCGACTTATCTCTTCCTGTTTTGATACGGTTGGTCTTTATGGCATTGTTTTGGTTGCTATAGGAAGAAGTAAGTCTCTCTAGAGGTTTTTTAGCCACAACTACGTTTTCACATGTGAGATGTCACTTGTTAGTTGCTTAAAACGTTCATAGAGTTGTTTTTCTTCCCATTTTTGCTTTCTAGTCATTTCCGTTTTGCTGACCCTTGTGTTGTCTGTATTGTTTCTATTGGCTGTAATCAGCCTTTCTTCACGCTTTTGTCTTCGAGTCGTTGTATCGGTATGTCAACGCTATCTTCATTGCTGTCAAGTCCTCTTCCTCCTTCTTTTCTTGACACATATAGTATGTCAACGTCATCTCTGGGATGTAAGGCCTTATGCATGGTCATTAGTTTTCTTGCTCTCCGGTCCATTTGTATAAGCTCTTCTCTGGTCCACTTCAAGAATGTACGAGGAGGACAGCCCAGTTATTTATTCCTTTTCTATATAGCTTGGTTTCACGTAACGTTCTCGTTTTTCTTAGGTACATTTTAAAAATCTTTCTTTCTACTCTACGTAATTGATTGTGTTAGTTTCCAATATTCCCAATTATTTGTACGCTTCCTTTTCTCCCAGCGTTCTAATTTTCTCTTGATTTGGTAGTTCCATTCCCTCTGTAATGTATTGTTTACTGCTTTTTATTATTAGCATGGTGAAATTTTCTATGCAAAATTTCATCCCTATGTCCTGAAAGTATATACTCACAGTGTGTATTAGAGTTTCCATTTATTTCTCGATTTTGGCTAACAGTTTGATCCTATTTACCCAACCCCTCCGCTCGGGCAGGACATGACACAAGATCAATTTTTAAGCGGAGTTTAACAGGTTTGATTTCAGAGTTTTCCTTCTCTTAGACTAGTTGCCTCACCAAGGCTGAAGAACTGAGTCTACCCATAGCTGGAGAGAGAATAATTGGATTCATACCTTTCCCAAGGGTATTAGTGCAATGTGAAATGCAATCAGTCTCGTCAAGAATTTGAACTCGTGTCGCCGTGTCCATTTCCTACGACGATAACTATTACACCACGGGCACCTCCGGTGGCAAACAGTTTGATGTCGGTCATGAACATTAGGTGACGGGCCTTTTCCTGCGATTTACTAAGTATGTTACCACCTGTGCATTTCCTGAGTATGTGGTTGAGTGGCATCACTACTATTACAAATGGTAATAGTGATAGTGCATCTCCCAGGAATAGAGCCCTCTGGATCTCTGCTTCAGCAAATTTTTTTCCCTCCTTCTGCCAATTCCACTTTCCAGGTTTTCATGATTTTCTCGATAAAGTTTATGACTTCGTCTGATATCTTCTACATTTTGAGACAGTGTATTATCCAGCTTTGGGGCACAATATCATAATTCTATTTAGGGTTACTTTAAATTATTTAACGTTTCTAAATTCTTTTGTCTTAAGAAAAGTTACTCGAAGCTGTAAGTGTTTACCAAAGATTATTTGCAATAGTAATTCGTGGACCAGTGTAACTGCAAAAATAAATGATTATTATTAAACAAGAATATTTTCATTAAACCATATATTTTTAGGAATTATTCGTGTTAGAAATATTTAAGAGCATATAACTAAAAAAGATCTATAACTGATTGTTATGACATTTGTTTCTTAAATAGAAAATATTGTTGCATACAGTCATCTTCTGATTCATGGAGAAATATACATATATATGCTGGATACATACCGACGCAATGATAACAGACACAGTAATAAAGATGCATGGTAGAAAACGCAACGACAAAGATGCAGGAAGGAAGACACAGGAAGACTTCTTTAACAACATATTTACCTCTCGCTTTATTTCAAGGGTTCGAAAAGGGTTACTCAAGGTTTGCATGTGAGAGGGTGCTAGAGACCGAACATAAACTTCATATTTTGACCCCACTGTTATGACCGTCACGTTGTGTCTTTCTTGTTCTCCTGATGTTGCGGTCCACTCCATCGGGGCTTTCCGAGGGCCCCCTCGGTCGGGTGTGGCTTCCCTACCACATCTGGTCTCTAGCTGTCTGGAATTCTGCTGGCAACTGCTTTGGCACCCAACTCAACTCAATCATATAATAATTCAACGCCCACACGATCGCCCACTGGATCTTTGAAATCGAATGTTTAATCGTCATCAAGCGGAAATAACTGTCATGCAGTTCAGAGGTTACTCTCTTCCGGTGCATCACTGTAGTGGCACCGTGGGACCTTCACCTTGTCCCATATTATAAGCCTTAATCCGCCCACGCGATCTCTTGCGATTACTGGCCATTGGAATGTGTCACTTCCTTCCGGTGTATCACCTTGGAATAGCATTTTTGGGCCGGGTCGAAGGTCAAAATATAACAATATTACCGTACTGCTAGATTAAAACAACATTTTTAAGTAACCTAAAAGTAATTTTTATCGTAATAAATTTAAAAACTATGTTTTAATTGGAATTGAATATAACAAATTCTTTAAATATTTAACTATAAACAAGGGATATTCCGTTTTTAATAAAAACAAAACTAACAAAACAATAGAAAAAAGGCAAAAAAAAGATACAAAAATGTAAAAAAAAAAAACTGTTTTGAAGAAAAAGTAAGAAATGACTAACATAACTTCGTCATTGATTCTGAATTTTGTTTATATGAATTTTGTTCTTTTTCCTCTAAAAACAAACGATTTTCAAGCAAATTACGTTATTTAGCAGAGCCCATTAGGAAAGCGTTACTGTTTATTTCAGGTTACTTTGAAGGCTATTCAGAAACTTGTGTGAAGCAGAAAAAAGTGTTACTTAAAACATCAAGAGTGAAAATATGTCTTCATAATTCATCGTCCAGAAAATTAAACTGATGTATTATAGATAGTCTACTCTGAGATTACTCAATTACCATAGAAAATATTTTACCAGAAGACATAATAATGAATAAAGTGAAGTAACCAAACGTCCTAAACATGCAACTTTATTCTTTTAGTTTGGTTTGGTTTCTTCTATTGATTAGGATATCAACATTTGTTGTTATTTAATGATGAAGTCATCCATGTGGTTGAACCAAAGAGGTAGTATCTAACCCCATTTTCCTCCATAGTTTGGGGGAATAAAGGTGTTCACCCCTTTCCTTAGGATATTAGTCTGAAAGTTAAGGCAATTGTCCAATTGGAGTTCGAACTCGTTCACTACGATGCCGTAGTCTAGCACTTTATCCTCTATTCAATGGGGACAACCACTATTCATTTTCGGTGGTTTTTAAAATCCACTCTGCAATTAAAGAGTGTGATAATATTTTTTCTTCCTTTAAGAAGAAATATTGCTATGTATTATTTTTTTTTTTGTAATTTTCCGTTGATTCCTCATATGGTTTATTTATTATTTATCTTTTTGATAGATTATTAATTTCTCTCTCACTCTCTCTCTCTCTCTCTCTCTCTCTCTCTCTCTCTCTCTCACACACACACACATACACATATATACACACGCATACTAACAAAAACATATAGTCACAACAACTAGCTTATAAACACTTTTTTTGTATATGGTAAAGTGCATTCTCACACGCTTTAAATCCATCCAATGCCCTTGAAAAAACATATATTTATGTATGAATAGATAAGTGTACATACATATATACATTATGCACAATGAACACACACACACACACACACACACACACATATATATATATATATATATACAAAAATAAAAACCCTCATCGACTAAAAGTAAAAGGAAGCTAAAAAAAGGACAAAAATTCTCCCAATACCCTCAGAGATATATATGTGCACGTGTGTCTGTATAAACTAGAGTAGATACATAGATACGTGCGATATATATGCAGAAACACAAAAAAATATTTACATAGACTGGAAGTCTAAACGGACAATTAACTCCAATAAGACATTAACAGAGACAAAGCAGGAAGTAAACAAAATCAAAACAACCTATCAAAACAATCTTTACAATAAAATGAATATCCAGATTGACTTAACGATTTATATCTCCTGAAGAGGATATAAAATTCCGAAAATCACGTAGAGCACAAGTATATTAAATACTAAAAACGTAAATACCAAATCTGAGTCATTGCCAGACCTATTCGTTTTAATATATATATATATATATATATATATATATATACTTTGAAGTACAAAGTTTTTTTTTGCAACGTAATAATAATGTGCTTGATGCAAACATGCAGCCATATTTGAAGTATTTTTAGGCCATTAATCCTAAGTCAAGGAAAATTATCTTCGATCTGTAAACAAACTTAAGAACCGATTCCGGCAAGAGACAGTCACGTGATCAGAAAGGTAAGCAAATAAAATTTAATCCTGTATGACATTTTCTGGTTAGGCCAATAACATAGAAATCTGAAATAAGTTATGAATCTAGACATGCTTACATTATATTTATATATATATATATATATATACTTGTGTGTATCTGTGTGCATGTATGCGTGTCAGTATGCATTGATGTGTACACATGCGTGTGCATGTTTTTATATATATGTATGTGTGTATATATATATATATATATAGTTTAATGAAAATATTCCTGTTTAATAATAATCATTTATTTTCGCAGTTATACGGGTCCACTAATTACTGTTGTTAATAATCTTTAATAAACACGTATAGCTTCGAATAACTTTTTTAAAACAAAGAATTTACAAACGCTAAATACTTTCAAGTAACCCAATCTTACTTTATTAATATTTTATCAGCTAATAATAATGATAATAATAATAATTAATAACGGCGACACCAAATGTAATTGGTGCGCTTAGAACGATCCCTAAAGGCTTAATTAGAGGGCTGGAAGAGTTGGAAATTGGAGGACGAGCAAAGTCCATCAAAACAGCATTGTTAAGAGAGGCCCTTTCTCTTGGGGGGGCTTGTAGTAGCATTAGGTGTTTTAGGCTTTTACTTTTTCTTCTAAACTACTGTTAGGGCTTTCATTACGAATTTTAAAATTATATTATAGAAGAGATTCAAAAACATTCTGCCTTGTTCGCTGACATTTGGAAAGAGTCTTAACATCAATTTGGCTTTATAGTAGAGTAAGCGTGTCTTTATATTTAAAACGCATAGTTTAAGCATTATTTCACAAACAAAATACAGCATAACATTTTGTAAAATTCAGCATTTTAAATTGATAGGACTTAAAGACATACTGACCAATATTCATATATTTCTTCCTGTTCCCTAAAGAAAGCCCTAACAGTAGTTTATAAGAAAAAGTAAAAGCCTAAAACACCTAATGCTACCACAAGCCCCCCCCCCCCAAGAGAAAGGAAAAAAAATGAAATGAATATTCCCCCCCCCAGTAGACCGCCTGCAAAACTACCTAAAATTCAGTAGTAAATAAAAGTTAAAACAAAGAAGAAGCATTTGAACTCAGGAGCCAACAGGAAGAAATATATCAATATTATTAGATTAAAGATTAGAATTAAATTTAGAATTAAATTAGATTAAAGATTAGAATTAAATTAGATTAAAGATTAGAATTAAATTTAGAATTAAATTAGATTAAATTTAGAATTAAATTAGATTAAAGATTAGAATTAAATTAGATTAAAGATTAGAATTAAATTTAGAATTAAATTAGATTAAATTTAGAATTAAATTAGATTAAAGATTAGAATTAAATTAGATTAAAGATTAGAATTAAATTTAGAATTAAATTAGATTAAATTTAGAATTAAATTAGATTAAAGATTAGAATTAAATTTAGAATTAAATTAGATTAAATTTAGAATTAAATTAGATTAAAGATTAGAATTAAATTTAGAATAATATATATATAAATTTCTGTATATAAATAAACAAAGAAAAATACCTTACCCCGGCAAAAAAAAAAAAAAAGAAAAAAAAGAATAGGAAATTGCTTTAGAAGCGAACATTCTAGAATGCAGCATGATGTCCATATCTTAGAATATATATATATATATATATATATATATATATATATATATATATATATATATAAACCTGCTCCAAAACAATATCAAGGTTTGAACCAGTATAACCAAACGAAGCTTTACAGCATGGTCTCCGAAGAAATTTGGGTCTGTAGAATCTGTCTTTTATTTAAAAACATTGACTTAAAATTTTTTGGTGAAAAATCGTATTTAAATAAAGACTTTTTAATTCCAAAAATTATTTTCAGCTGAACTATTTCGAAATCATGAAATAGATTTGTTTAAATTTAACACCTCAATTTCTATATACCTCATCAATGAGTACTCTTAATCAAAGGATATACGAGGATCATTAAATAAGTTTCCAGAAGAATATTGAGAGCAGTATTAAAATGTTTTACTAAAGTTGAATCATGAGAATTCTCTTGAGTAGTTTTTTTTCTTTATTAATACCGTGGCTATGAAATTTACATCCAGTTCACATTTAGTAAGTCCTGGCGACAACATCCCACGAGACTCCAACTATACGGACACTTGCCCCCCATCACGAAAACTATACAAGTCAGACGAACCAGACACGTCGGACACTGCTGGAGAAGCAAGGACGAGCTCATAAGCGATGTACTCCTGTGGACCCCCACATATGGATGTGCAAAAGTAGGACGACCAGCACGAACTTACATACAGCAACTATGTGAGGACACAGGATGTAACCCTGAAGACCTGCCGGAGGCGATGAATGATAGGGAGAAATGGCGAGAGATGGTCAGGGATATCCGCGCTGGCGGCGCGACATGATGATGATGATGATGATGATGACTTTTATTGATAGTACATACATGAAACTCTAGTCCCCTCCGAAGTAATCTCCCCCGGCTGCAAGGCACTTGTACCGTTCCAAAAACTTCTGGAAGGCCCTATGGAAGTCCTTTTGTTTGAGCGTATCAATGAACATCATCACAGCCTCTTCAGTCGGAAGAGGCCAGCACTCTTCAAATCGGGTCAGTAGGATTTCCACCAGGACAATGTACCAGTCCACAACTCCATCCTTTTCACAGACTATTTGACCAAGATGGGCATCAAGACAGTTCCTCAGCCTCCCTATAGTCTAGACCTTGCCCCCAGTGACTTTTGCTTATTCCCAAAGCTCAGAGGATGTCGTTATGATTAAAGAGGCTGTGACGAATGCAGCAAATTAACACTGAAAGAGTATAAGACTAGACACGACTGGGTAGGCAAGGTGATCCACTGGGAGACGTGCAAGAAATTTAATTTTGACCATATTAATAAATAGTATATGCACAACCCAAAATATGTCCAAGAAAATGACACACATAAACTACTATGGGACTTTGACATACACACGGGTCATCTAATCTCGGCCAGAAGACCAGACCTCATAATAATCAACAAAAAAGAGAGCTTGCAAAATTGTTCACTTTGATGTCCCGACTGACCACAGAATAAACCCGAATGAAAGTGAAAAGAAGGATAAGTACCTCGACTTTGCTAGGGAATTAAAAAAAACAAACTATGGAACATAAAGGTGACAATTATACCAATTGTGAATGGTGCTTTTGGTACAGTAACTAAAGAATTATTAAAGAGACTTGAGGACTTGGAAGTTGGCAGAAGAGAGGAGACCATCCAAACTACAGCATATTTGAGAACGGCCAGAGTACTGAGAAAAGTCCTGAAGAGTTGAAGAGATTTGCAGTCATTCAAAATCCATTGAAAGACCAACAGCTAAAACTGATGTGAAAAACCCTAATAAGGAACACTCGTTGGTAGAGGTTAGTACAAACTGCTCTTTTAAAAAAAACAACAGTAGATTTTCGATGACTTGTAAAATCTGTTGGTCAATTTTTGTTATATTTTAACCAAAGAGTGTCACTAATCGGCTAAATATTTTTACCAGGTGCAATTATCTCGAGCTAACAGAAGAATTGTTTAAATTTATCGCGCCAGACTCAAAATTTAGCAGCATATAGAATAGTTTAGAATCTCTGCCCCTCCTCCAAACACTTCGTTTATTTCATGTAATTCTTAGAAAAATATAAAAGCCCCAAATTAAGAAATATATGGATGTATACACAGACTAAATAATTCTCGAGGAATACTCGTTGGGTAGAGGTTAGTACAAACTGCTCTTTAAAAAAACCTAGATTTTCGATGACTTGTAAAATCTGTTTGTGAATTTTTATTATATTTTAACTAAAGGGTGTCACTAATCGGCTTAATGTTTTTACCAGGTTCAATTATCTCGAGCTAACTGAAGAATTGTTTAAATTTACCTCGTCACGCTCCATATTGCCCAAAGACTTTCCCAATGGATAGACGTTTTAGCCCGGTATTTCGCCGTAAATTCATCAGAAATTTCATGTCAAAGATTATCACTCCATTGAAACCTAGGATAAGTATAAGATATTACCATTAAGCTGGCTTGGAAAAAATCTTTCAAGCAGTCCACTATAGTTGCTTGGGAAGTAAAAAAAAAAGTTGGACAACGGATTTTAACGAACTTAAAACTTAGGTTTAGGTATATTCCCCCCCACTTTTTGTGACCCCTTGTTTATGAACAATCAATATGACTGCTCTCGATCACATCTCTGTCGGGTGCGCAGATCAAAAACAACCCCTGGGTCTAGTATAGCCACAATATACCGCCCATGATAAAAACGTCCAATATCAATATTACAAAACATGGGACCCAGACAACCGGTCTGGGTGTAATCATCGACAGGAGCTCTCCTGATTGCCAACATGGGAGATCCAGTCGTCATCCGTCATGGTTTTCTGACCTTGAAATACTAGAAATACACCAGAAAACAGAGTCGCAAGACCAAAGGAAAGACCAAATTGATCCAAAAAGACCCAAGTAAAGGAACTGCTCCAAACAATTATAGACCCATAACTTGTTTACCGATGATATGGAAAATATTAACAGCACAAATAATGGAAGAGATATGCTACTTGCTAATAAGCTGCGAATCGTTCCCTGAAGAACAGAAAGGATGCCGTAAAGGATCCAGTGGCCCAGCAGAGTTACCCTACATAGATCAACACATCCTAAATGAAAGCAAGAACAGATGGAAAATCTAACTATGGCTTGGATAGACTACAAAAAGGCATATGATATGGTTCCGCAAAGCTAGATAATAAACTGCCTCAAAATGTACAAAATATCGCATGAAATCATAAACTTCATCTAAAAAACCATGAAAACTGGAGAGTTGAATTAACAGCAGGAGGAAAAAGCTTGGATGAAATAAAGATCCAAAGAGGTATTTTCCAAGGAGATGCACTGTCACCCCTACTATTTATAATTGCCATGATGCCACTAAACCACATACTCAGAAAATCAGGGCCGGATGCAAACTTAGTAGATCGCAAGAAAAGATCAACCACCTAATGTACATCGATGACAAAAAACTATTTACAAAAAATGAAAAAGAACTTGAAACCCTAATACACACATTTAGAATATACAGTAAAGACATAGGGATGGAATTTAGCATTGAAAATGCGCTCTACTCGTCATGAAAAGTGGCAAACGTCATCTAACTGACGGAATAGTACTACTAAATCAAGACAAGATCAGAACGATCGCAAAAAAACGAGACCTACAAATACTTAGGAATCTTGGAGGCTGACACCATCAAACAAGTGGAAATGAAAAACAAAATTCAAAAGGAATATCTCAGGAGAACTAGAAAACTACTCGAGACAAAACTCAATAGCAGAAACCTTATCAAAGGAATAAATACTTCGGCTGTACCCCTCGTTAAATACTCGGGACCTTTTCTCAAGTGGACCAGAGAGGAACTTTGACAAATGGACCAAAGAACTAAAAAACTAATGACAATGCACAAGGCATTACATCCCAGAGACTACGTTGATAGACAATATGTACCAAGAAAAGAGGGAGGAAGAGGACTTACCAGCATCGAAGACAGCGTTGACACATCCATACAACGACTCGAAGACTACATAGAAAAACACGAACGAGGACTGACTACGGCCATCAGAAACAATACTGACAACACGATAGATAACAGAATGACAAAAACTAGGAAACAAAAATGGGAAGGAAAACAACAGTATGGGAATTTTAAACGACTAATAAAACAACATCACACACCAGAAAACTTAGATGTGACTAAGAAAAGGAAACTTAAAGAGAGAAACATGACAGCACAAAAGAGCGCCATAGGAACCAATCATATCAAGGAGAGGATTGATAAGACGCAACAAAATAGCAAATGTGTTGACAGAGATGAAACCATCAATAACATAATAAGCGAATGCAACAAAATGACACAGAAGGAGTACAAGGCTAGACACGACTGGATGGGCAAGGTGATCCACTAGGAAATGTGCAAGAAATTTAATTTTGACCATGCCAACAAATGGTATATGCACAACCCAGAACCTGTCCCAGAAAATGACACACAGAAACTCCTATGGGACTTACTTTAATATACAAACGGATCACCTAATCTCGGCCAGAAGATCAGACCTTATAAAAAAAAAAAAAAAAATCAGCAGAATTGTCGACTTTGCTGTCCTCGTTGACCACAGAATAAAACTGAAAGAATATAAAAAGAGAGAAAGTACCTAGACCTTGCTAGAGAATTGAAAAAAACTATGAAACATGAAGGTGACGATTACACCAATTGTGTTTGGTGCTTTTGGCACGGTAACTAGAGGATTATCAAAAGGGCCTTGATGATTTGGAATGTGGCGGCCGAGTGGAGGCCATCCAAACAACAGCATTATTGAAAACGGCCAGAATGCTGAGAAGAGTCCTGGAGACTTGAGGAGACTTGCTGTCACTCAATTTCCAGTGAAAGGCCATCAGCTTACGCTGATGTGAAAAACTCTAATGAGTAATAATAATAATAATTATAATTTGTTTGCACCCAATTTTATATTTCCTGTTTCTATCCATAACATATATTTTTTAATAGATCCATTTGACACGTAGATATGACCCTAATATATACAACCAATCCAGTTCATGGTGGATAGGTTAATTATGACACATATGGTGTACTGTAGACTCCTCAAAGTTTTACAACTGGGATCTGACCACCGGAAGCAGCCTTGTTTCCCACCAAGCATAGCCTTTTTTTAGGATGTCTTACTCCTCTTCAGAAGATATAGTTGTCAAATTCATGATCTCACCTACCCACGAAGAATTATCATAATTATTTGTATATAAATCACGCTCATGTATTACATGCACCCCTAAATTTGAACAACAAAATTTGAAAAAATTCTCGTTTTTTATTCGCTCTGATATTTCCGAATTTGTTGCAACACAAATTAAACTATCCTTAGCATTTGTTCATCTTTTATTAGTTTTTATTGACTAAAAATAATAATATGGTTTACATTTCATCTTAAACATACAAGATGAAATACATGTGCTTTAATCAAAGAGGCAATATCTCCTCACTAAATGGTGGGTCCTTGAAACAAGACAAATTCATCTACCAATGAAGCACTGTCGCATCAACCGAGAAAGACAGCAACATACGACTCGCAAAAACATGGACAACTATCGAATAGGCTATTGGTCATGTGGAAGTCAGACCTGACCGATAAAATAAAATGCAGTTTTCTCCATGCAGCGGTCGTGTCGATACTGTTATATGGATGCACTATAGACGCTAACAAAACGTATGGAGAAAAACCTTGACGGCAATTACACAAGAATGCTGCGAGCAATACTGAACAAGTCCTTGAGGCAACACCCAATAAAACAGCAGCTGTACGGCCACTTACCACCCATTACGAAAACTATAAAAGTTAGACGAACCAGACATGTGGGACACCGCGGGAAAAGTAAGGAGGAACTCATAAGTGATATACTCCAGTGGACCCCTTCATATCGACGAGCAAAGGCAGGACGACCAGCTATTACCTATCTCCAACAGATCTGTGCCGATACAGAATATTTCCTTGAAGACATACCGGGAGGACGATAGAAGCAGGCGGCGTGAGAAGGCCAGGGAGATTCGTGCTGGCAGCATGATATGGTGATGATGATGGTGATATCTTATCATCATCATCATCATCATCATGTGCCGCTAGCACGGATATCCTTGACCATCTCTCGCCACTTCTCCCTATCTTTCAACGCCTCCGGCAGGTCTTTTGGGTTACATCCTGTGTCCTCACATAGCTGCTGTATTTATGTTCAGGCTGGTCGTCCTGTTTTTGCTTGGCCATATGTGGGGGTCCATAGGAGTACGTCACTTACGAGCTCGTCCTTGCTTCTCCAGCAGTGTCCGGCGTGTCTGGCTTGTCTAACCTGTATAGTTTTCGTGATGGGAGGCAAGTGGCCGTACAGTTGGCGTCTCGTGGGGTGTTGTCAATCCAACATTTACACAATAGTGGGAGAAATCGGACCGACTTGTTTGTACAAAAATGCAACAAGCTTATGACGAAAATAAGCTCACATAAGGAGAAACAAAATGATAAACGAACATGCAATCCTGCAATAGTTGACAGTAACATCATAAAGCACATTACTTTGGATTGAGATAGAACTTATTTATGTCATTCCATCTTAATATGGGGACCTATGTGACCGGAAAAAAATATTTTATATATAGTTCTCCTGTAGAATACGTATCCCTGACTTTTCCGCTGAAAAAACAAAACAAAACATGTAAGATAGAGCGGGTTATACACTTAGATTTGATCCTCATAATAATTCCATCAAAGCCACCGAATTAGAAGGCTCCAATATCAACTTTAAATCTTGTTGAAATCTTTTCTGCATAATTGTTTATATACATCAGGATATAAGTAATAAAGACACACACACACACACACACACACACACACACACACACACACACACACACACACACATTTCTTGAAGCACCCCCCCCCCAAAAAAAAACAAAAGCGAAAAATTTCAAAAACACCCCAACATATATACATATATATATATATATATATATATATATATATATATATATGTATATATATATGTGTGTGTGTATGTATGTAAGAACGTTTCATCTGAAGATTGTAATTTTCAAATGCATGAAAGTTTTACTAATGAAGCTGTTAGATGGTTTGATTTGGCTTGGTTTTATGGCACATCAACCATTGTAGGTTATTTAATACCAAATCCATTTGTTATACATATAAGCAGTTCTATTTCAAACCATTCATTTGAGCATAAGTACAATGTTTAAATGTCAAAATGATTTCTATTTCTAGCTGTTTAGTTAATTCAATAAAATTAAATGGTTCCACGTATTGCTAACTCTTTAATTAAACATCAATCCTTTATTTACACAATTAAAGGTAAAAACAGTTCTATTTCAAACAATTCAGTTTAGCATAAGCACACAGTTTGGTTCTATTTGACCCATAGATAGGACCCTTTCAGGTGCTACCACTCTGGGAGCGATAGCAATAAAGAGGTATTCCACATTCCCCAAAGCTTCAGCATTACTGATGCTTCACCATCCGATTGTTTAGTGTCATAACAGGATACTCGTTGGGAGCGTCTTAGTCCTCTACAGAGATGCAGTTGGTGTATTCTACAGCCCCAACTGATTGGGCCATAGGACATTATTTCAGGGAGTCTTACCCCTCAGCATAGATGCAGTCGGTGTATTTTACATCCCCAGCCAACTGGGCCACAGGACCTTTATTCAGGAAGTCTTACTCCTCTGCAGATATGGTGTTGGTATATTCAACAGCCCCAGCCGACTCGTCCAGAAGTTGAAAGGGGAGGTGAGATAACAAATTATTAAAGGGTTTGTCCAATTCTCTTGGTCAATATTTGAGCTCTTTGTTGATTTAAGTATACATTTTTAACGATTTGTTCATTCACTATATAGTCAAGCTGTGCGGACTGTCTCGCTATTCATTCTTATCACCTCTCACTCTCGGTAAGTCTTCACAGTTGCATCCTGTGTCCGCACAGAGCAGACGAGAGTAAATCTTTGCTGATTGGTCAACACATGTACATCAGTCAGCAGGTGTCAATAAAATAACGTCGCTAATAGATTTGTCATCGATTCTCCAGTAGTCCTTTCCATGTTTTGTTTGTCTTATTTGGATGGGTAGGAGGCCGTACAGCTACTGGTTTGCGGAATGTTGCTTCAAAACATCATGCAGCATTCTTTCGTCTTTCTCATCTAACTTTTTCTTAATGCATTTTGTTAGCGTTTATATTGTGGATCCATATATTTGTATGAATACAGTCACTGGTTGGGAGAAATTTTGTTTTTTCATCGGATAGTTCAGATTTCCATGGACAGGTTATCAGTCACACTATATATATATATATATATATACTTTAAGAAAAACAACGAAACCGGTCACATAGGATAATAAATTTATTATTGGTACATTGAGTTCTTTACCGGGAAAATTTTAAATTTACATGCTTGAATAACTTCTTGTCCTGATGGAATTACTCCCAACTCCGGTTTAACTGGACCAAAATATATATATATATATATATATATATATATATATATATATATATATATATATATATATATATATATATATATAAACAAAGACTGTAATAAAAAGTTCTGAGACTTTTCAGAAAAAAGAACATCGATTAACTTTCTTTTTATTGTAACAACATATTACCACTTCTTATTAAACTCGAAAAATCTGAATTAGATTTTTAGAGTTTTGAAAGAAGTGGTAGTGTTTTGCCATGACAAAACTTTTTTCTAGTCTCCTTTCAAAGTGAGGTTTAAAACACACTGAACGATCCTTATATATATACACAACAACTCCATATGTATGCGACGGAAGGTCAATTTTTAAGCGGATTTTAAAAGGTTTGAATTCAGAGATTTTTTTCTTCTTGACCAGTTGATATATCAAGCTTAAAGAGATCAGTCAACCCTACTATTTACCCATAGCTGGCACGAGAATAACTGGATTCATATCTTTCGCAAAGTCATTTGCGCTAAGTGAAATGCAAAGAGTCTCGTCGAGAATTTTGAACTCCTATCTACTACGGTAGCCATTACACTACAAGCACCTTCCCCGTTATATATATCTATATATATATAATGTTGATTATAAAAGAATATCATAATATAAGCAAATATTCCTTATCAGTTTGCATTATTATGTCTTTACGTATCATAATGACATGTTGCAAAGTTGTTGAATCAGTCAGGCGTAGGGTTATCCCGATAAAAACATGAGGGAAGACTGATTATACAATTGGACAAGATGTTCACAGTTCTAAGAGTGTACTTGCTAGAATATCGAAGCCTTATGATAATATCAGTTCCTTTACGTAACCTAAATCACCAGGACATTTTCATAAAACGGCTGCTCTGAAGGACTTAGTGGCTGAAAGACTGCCTATTCTAAACCGTTTGGACACAGTGTGCATCTGTTGCATATGGTAATTTCGCACGGAAGTGTCTCCTCAGTTATGCATATTATGTTTTCTATCAAAGCACAAATACACACGAAAAAACCTAAAAGCTTGACATGTTTTTGCAAATGAGCACATTGTCTAAACTTATAAAAAATGGGCTAAATTTTTTTTCCCGTGGCGATATTGAGTTTAATTTGATTGACTCTAAAGGTAAGTGAACCAAAGAAGGTGAGATGTTGCTTTTCAAATATTAAAAAAATCAGATAAATTCAAAAGAGTAAGTATATTTGCTAAGAGTATATTCAGTGATGATGACGTTGGTTTTTAACTTCGATGACAAGGCAAAAACAAATTCTTCAGTGTAGGAAGATTATTGAACTGCACAGTTTTTCTATTTTCAAAGCATTTGTCCCAGTGCTATTTTTTTTTGCAAGATATATCCACTTGTCAAAGAAAAATTCGTGAAACAATTCTTCGAAGCTTTAATCTTGATTTAAGAATATGGTATGCCTTAAAATACCTAAAATAAAATAAAAACTACAGCTGATAGAGATGATATAAGACCTGAACAATGAAAAAAAAAAACCAACAAAAAACAAGGGAAATTATGTGATCGTAGATGTGCAGAATAATAAAAGCCCTCAATATCTGTCTATATTTCTGAGACGAGGTATTATGTTCATTATTTACATTTTTCGGACTATTGTCCTCATCTTTGTCGCCATCTTTATCACAAAGTTTCGTTAGGACACATGGTACAGTGGATAAAGGCGGTGGTTAGATCTAGTGACATATCCAAAGAGTGTGAGTTCAATACACGGTTAAGGCAGTGGAGAACTTTCAGAGGGGAAATTAACAGGAGATAACTGATAACTGACATCCATTAAACATGGCTCGAGGAACTAGAACAGTTGACCACGTTAAGCGAAATAAAGTGTTAAGTTCGACATTCCAACCACCTGAAGAAGGCTGGAGTGTACAACGGCCGAAACGTTGTGATAAACATGGCGACAAAAATGCGGATAATAGTCCGAAAAATGTAAATAATGTAAATTAAAGCCCTTTCCTATACGCGTCGTTTTGGCATTCTCTATCAGAATGGTGTCAATCTTATTAACAAGCAAATTATTGGCATTTAAATCATTAAGTTAATCTGATTTGAAACAGTGGGTGAAATCGTAAAATAAGCAAGCTTGGACACTACCTCTTCCTATAACTCCTGCAGTTAATGGGTAAATTTTCATAATTTAAATATTTAACGAAATTTGTGAAGAATAAAATTACAGTTATGCATTTTTGTTTATGGATTTCTCTAAAGATTTACTGACATGATGTTTCGTCATATCTTGCAAAAAAAACAAAAACGAAAAACAATCAACTCAAAATTATTAATACCAATTAGATATTTTATTAAAATCACATTTTAAAAAACAATATGTGAATTGGTCTTTTTGTTCACATTGTAAATCTCTATTTGTTTGATATATATAAAAAAATATATGCTATTAGTATGTAAATCATGTTTTAGTTGTGGGTCATGGTAATCTTTCGATGGCTGTTTTTATTCTCATCTACAGAAGCCACTCTTATAGATGAGCAGCAGTAGTTCCCCTATTCGATTTTGGCCGTGGAACCGTAGTATTCATACGCTTAGGGCCTGGTTAGGCATTGCGTTGAGCTGTCAGAGGGTTTATCTGCTTACCTTTACGTCCACCATACTGCTGCCCATGGCTTTCGAAAAAAGATTTTTTTCAGTTTCATTCAAGCAGTAGTCGTGTCGATACTGCTGTATGGATGCACTATATGGACGCTAAATAAATGTATGAAGAAAAAGCTTTACGGCAATTACACAAGAATGCTACGAGCAATATTGAACAAGTCCTGGAGGCAGCACCCAACAAAGCAGCAGCTGTACGGCCACTTACAACTCATTACGAAAACTATCAAAGTTAGATATGCAGGACACTACTGGAGAAGTAAGGACGAACTCATAACTGATGTGGACCCCTTCACATGGACGAGCAAAGTCAGGACGACCAGCTAGAACCAACACACAGTAGCTTTGTGCCCATACAGGACGTAGCCCTGAAGACCTGCCGGAAGCAATGGACGATAGAGAAGGATGGCGACAAATGGTCAGGGATATCCGTGGAGATGGCGTAATATGATGATGAGGATGAGTATGTAGATAAGGCCAATAGTATTTTTTATATAAAGCATTTTCCGAATACTTGACATTTGAATAAAATCATGGAGAATAAGACGTAAATAGATGCGGGAAGTGTGACATTGGTACCGACGAATTTGGACAGAATCATAATCTCCATTATATTAAGATTAAATTTTAAGGTAGTTCTCTAGTTTTGGACACCATGGATCTTTTAGAATAAAAGTTTTGTTCTCAAACTTTCTTTGTCTACGATTCTTTTTTTTATGCAAATTTACCAGTGAGTAGAACAAATTTTTAATAATATTTACCGAAATATTATTCACAATCGAATCTGTAGAATTGGATTTTAATTTCATTTTTTAAAGCTTTTTTCTCTAATACTACAGTAAGAAAAGGCAATATGTAAATATATGTAAATATTTTATTTATTCATTTTTCGAAAAAATATCTTCTTTCTAAAAATTCAAACCTGTCCATGAATTTATATAATCCATCTTTGGCAAATGATCATTTTTACTCTCAAAAAATTTTAACTTAAACTTTTCTTTTCGAATTCAAAAATTATTAAATGTAAATAAGAAAATCTTGGAGAACATAATGTTCGATGAATCAGTCCGAAATGTATAACCACTTCAGCGAGGCGATCACAGTACGCAACCTGGAAGCAACGGTTATCTTCTTGGGAAATAGACTTGGTGAACCGAATTTCCATCTTGAAGGAGGCTAGGTGCCTTTTAGTTCTCAACCACATTTTACGGAAACGCAAGAATCCCTCTGTTATCAGCCTATCTATAGATTATTAGTAGAGTAGATTGTGCTATTTAGCCTTTGGACATTAACCGGTCTCGAAGTTAAACTCTGAATTCAAACCAGTAGTACTCTGATTAAAAACTGACATCGTGTTGTAACCTGGCTATGTTCAATAAACTTTGCTGGCCAGTCTAAGCAAAGCTTAGTAAATATCAATTTCTGTATGTCCTAGGTATGATAATGAACTACACCCTGTGATGAGGTTGGTTCTTAACATAGATATTGCAACTAAGTATGACGTGTTTACATTTATAAAACGACTGTGAAGATATATTTTTGCAGTGAATATAAAAAAAGTCAAGTTGGCGACCGTAGTTGAGGGCGACCAGAAGGCTTCCTTTTCAATAGCTACTACACCGAGGTTTAGGTAAGGGCGATATTCCTTTCCCTTGATTGCTCCACTTTACCCTTGATACGTACCTTTTATTGCTGAGTGTTAAGAAAGGAGTTATCAAGTACAATTTTTAATGTCTTTGGCATGACGCGAACTGGGATTAAACCCAAGTCTCCCGGAACATTGGCGAACACACTACCAACTAGACCAATGAGTCAATGCACTGAATATAATAGCCTAAAATAACTCAAAAAGCCTCCAAATTCAACCAAAGAACCTACCAGTGGTAAATAAATAAACTTCACTTGAACAATTAATGCTCGTTTGAAAACAAAATAAGGGAAAATAATATATGCTTCTCTCTAATCTCAGCACGTAACACAGCAGTAAAATACTTATCTTAGGTAGAAGTAACTGAAAATGACATTGTGGTTCGGAGCAGAGAGCACAAATACTCTTAATCAAGATTGAAATGCCGATATATGCGTAAATAATCTTTTCTAATACATAATAATCCCAGTCTATCATATGATAGAAATTCCATAGATCTTTGGTTATGTGAGCATCTTTCTCTCCCCCCTTTCTCTTTCTCTCACTCACTCTCTTTCTCTCTCTTTCTATATATATATATATTAAAATTTCACGTGTATCTTGACGTATGATTGCAGAGCATTTTGGTTAAAGTTGCGGAACATTTATAGTGAAGGTCTGAGTAGAACTAACCTCACTTTTTAACCAAGGAGATAGAAGAATGGTGTACCAGTGTGCCATAGATTCCCCAGAACAACTCTCTTCTGGTTTTGGAGTCAGAGTTTTTACTCCTTCAAGACCTTTGGCAAAGGCAAGAAATCGCAGTCTGGTTTACTAGTTTAACCATAGCTGGAACAAGAGAAATATTCATGCCTTTCTTAAGGGCTTTAGAGTAAAGTCAAATGCCAACAAGCCTGTCCAGGTTCTTAAGTTGGCTCGTCGAATCTATTTCCTTACGACGATAATGTACGACTATGATTTGGTAAATTAAAATGTTTTACTAAAGTTGAATCATGAGAATTCTCTTGAGTAGTTTTTTTTTCTTTATTAATACCGTGGCTATGAAATTTACATCCAGTTCACATTTAGTAAGTCCTGGCAGCAACACCCCACAAGACACCAACTGTACGGCCACCTGCCCTCTATCACGAAAACTATTCAAGTTAGACGAACCAGACATGCAGGACACTGCTGGAGAAGCAGAGATGAACTCATAAGAGATGTACTCTTATGGATCCCCACACATGGCCGCGCAAAAGCAGGACGACCAGCTCGAACGTACATTCAGCAGCTATGTGAGGATACAGGATGTTGTCCTGAAGACCTACCTAGGGCGATGAACGATAGGGAGGAGTGGCGAGAGAGGGTCAGGGATATCCGTGCTGCCAGCACGATATGATGATGATGATGATTTTAAGGAAAGCTATGATGATGGTTCTAAACATCACCCAGAAAAATAGCGGAGCAGAACATTATTTTTTGTGACAACACACAACCACCTCTTATAAAAATAGAAAAACTAATTCGGATTATACAAGTTTTACAAGAAGAGGTAGTGTGCTACCACAGCAAAAATGTTTAGCTATGTTCTTCTTTCTGAGAGAAGATAAGAACTTTTTGAACGAACATCGATCTGAACCGTCACAAGTAAAAAGGGGAGATTGTATGTACCCTGCATTTTCTAATGAATTACAAACTGAACTGGAAGACCATTGTAAGTGAGTTTGAATATCGCTGCTACCCCAATATTTCCATCCTCGTATCTCATCTATGAAAAGCATAGTAAATATTAATATCTGTATTTATATCTATCTGTCGAGTGAATAGTTTTCCCGAACAGGACGATTTCCTATCATCTCCACGTGACTAGCCAATAGTAGGTTAATCTTTTGCAGCATAGCCTCAATACTTGTAGTTATGGAGATTCTCAGTTTTGGTGATGGATTTACTCGAGTGAACATTAAATTATGGATCAGAGCAGAGACAACACTGATGGAAGCACTCAAGTTGACATAGCTGGCGCTGAGGTAAAGCCAACGAATTTTCTTTATAGAGCTGGGTGGACACAACGGTATATAATATATATAGAAACAAGAAACACAATATATATATATATATATATATATATATATATATATATATATATATATATATATATAAGGGTTTTGTTTTTCAATAAATTTTTCTGTGAACGGAAGATGTCCCAAACATCTTTTGGAATCAACTATGCTCAGTAGCCAAAAGCTATAATTGGCAACCACTTTTATCGAAGAGCAAATGAAGAGGAGCAGCTTCACTGCATGACGGGAACCTCCCGTCAGTTTTTAGACCTTCTCTCGGGTATATTTCTCTAACTAATCAGTTACTTGTAGGATTCGACTCAGAGTCTAATTTTAAGTGGATTATAGTTTTTTTTAAATACTTTTTCTTCTTAATGGGTTGCATTCCCAAGGCTGAATAATTCAGACGACTCTAGTATTTATTAATAGCCAGCAGAAATAGATGGGTAAATGGTTTCTTCAAGGAGGTGGGGCACGAAGTGAAACGCAGTCAAACTCATTCTGTATTTTAACTTAATTCTCCGATTCCATTTCCTATGACGATAACCGTTACGTTAAGACCTTTATTTAAGGAACTTTTCAAGTTTCTTATGTTGGGATTTATGGAAATGGAGGGAAAATATAATTCCAATTCAATTAATAAATTTTGATTTATGCCAGAATAAACCAATAGATAATATAAGTGGATAGCAGTCAATGATTAAATACAGATCTGTAAATGCTCATGTTCATAAGTAAGGAGTGTCTAGACAGTGCTCGATAACCCATTTATGCTAATTATATCATTTTTATGATTAAAAAACTTATATAATAGAATATTGCATATGATTCATTGACAGGAATTTTACAACATCATAAAATGACCAAAAATTCTGGAAATTTTTTTAGAATATTTCTTCCCACGTAACATATATCCAAATAATAGATCAAAATCAGCATCTTCCTTATATATATATATATATATATATATATATATATATATATATATATATATATATATTGTTGTGTTCCTGTTTAAGAGGTCACAATTAAAAGGTGAAAGAGACCTGGGGTTCACAGCGAGTGGTTAAACTACGAGTGTACTCTCTCCTTGAAGGTAGAAATATCTGGCATTATATAAGCCAGACGAATCCATTGGCGAACACTCTACCCACTAGGCCAATGAGTCTTTGCACAGCCATTTTGGGAGGTGGTCTCACATATACCCCTTTCATTTAGAACCCCTACAGCAAAATGTAATTCATAGATATTGAAATTAGTCCAAAAAGTCTGTTTATCTGTAATACACACAATCCGAAACATCCTCTCATACGCTAGCAATTGGTAAAAATTTACAATAGTTAAAAGTCGCCGAAAATATTTGCACAGTACTATATATATATATATATATATTTGGTTGTGTTACTAGAATAAATTTTTTAAAAATTCATGTGGACTTGTCCTTCTTGCATAATCCTTATGCCTGGCATTTCAGGAGAAGCTTTTATGAACCACTTACGAAAAAATCTCCGGATATCCTGTCGCAATGTCACGTAGTCACGTTCATATTTTTCGTTCAGCTTATGAATATCCAAAAATTAGCAGATTTATGTTTTTGCTTTTATTTTGCTGTGAGTATTTATCAAATGTGTTTCTTTTCTTTCATTTTTGTCCATTTTCCGTATAAAGAATAGCATAAAACTTGATTTGAGTATATATATATATATATATATATATATAATATATATATATATATATAGTGGAAACAAATTTTAGTGCATATATGTATGTATTTGTGCTTACATGTGTGTGTAACTCTATGTATTCCTGGTCTGTGTAAGTTTATAAATGTGGTTTGATGATATTCACTATGAGATTTTGAGATTGGACATGTGACAATGTCAAGTTTAGAACGAAGCCATCATGCCTGTGTTCTCTCTTCATTGCACTATGATGTCTCATTCTACCAAAATGTAAATTCTGCTCTATGAATTAAAATACAAACGTCAAAATCAATAGTTATAACAATAGATACATCAACAGAATATAAAGGAAGGAAAAAGAAAGATAAGTAAAGAAGAAAAAGGAAATAGAGAAAGGATGACAATAAATGTATAATGATATGCAAGCTGAGTTCGAAAAAAAAAAACGGAGAATGGAGGAAAATTATTAGCCGTTAATATGGAAGAACCTAAGTTCCAAAAAGACCATAAAGAAAAAAAATCAGGTGGGTTGGTTTCTTTGTTCAGTGGCATATCAACCTTTCTAGATTACTTAATACTGAATCAAAACTTGAAAAAATAGTAGTAATTCTCTATTATCCTTTGCTGAGATTGTAGGAATTCATACCTTTCTCAAAGGTGACAGTCCGGGGGTGAACATAATAGAGGGAGTAAAATTCAAACTTACTTACCATGGTGTTGTAGTCGAACATGTTTGCTTCTGTGTTGCATATTGACCTCCGACCCGGCCAGGCTATCAAAATAAGAAATGCACCTGTGTAAATAACAGGTGCATCCGGTCGAGGATGTCAGGGGATAACGGTTTGAATTGAGTAGGCGTAAAACAATAATATAACTCGGGGCCTAGGCCCAGTCGCGTCAGTGGCTGAGAGAAGTAGTGTCCCACAGCTCAAGATTGAGCTGTGGGAACTACCTCTCAGCAGAGCGCTGGGCCCCTAGGCCCCCGGTTGAGCAGCCCAGGAGAACGAAAAAGACGCACTGTTATGGCCGGAGGAGATGGGGGGGCAAATATGTTGATCTTTGTTCAGCCTCCAACTCACCTCTCACACACAACCCTTTTAATAAAGTGAGAGGTATATTTTTCTAAAGAACTGTGTCCGCTCTTCTTTATTGTGTTGAATATGTTTCTGCGTGTATATGTGTATGTATAGTTGTTCATGACTATACAACATCTGCCCCACGAAGATTCCCTCAAAGAATTCACTATAACAACTGTAATACCTGCATCATCACTATGAGCAACAGTGTCAAATAAAGAACTTTAGAGATTGCATAAGATATTAGAAGAAACCACCCACGGGGATATCCTCGTGGTATAATGGTTAAAGCGATGGACTGCGGAATCGTAGTGCGCCAGTTCGTACCCCAGTCACGCTATTACGTTCACTTTCGAGCAAATACCCTTGGGAAAGGTATGAACCCCCTTATCCTCCCAGCTATGGGTTAAATAGTACCACTACTGTTCTTCTCGGATAATAGTTTGGCATTAAATAACCTAAAAAGAGTTTATATGCCATTAAACAAAGAAACCGAAACCACCCACATTCTAAAAGATAATTTGACATGCACTTCCTGATTAGAAGCTGAAAACAAGACAATTATAAAATATGAAATAAATGATGGAATTAAGTAATGATCTAAATTGAGCGCATATCACTCAAAAACAGATGCATAACCATCAAGCTTTACTTGATTTATATTCCTAATAATTTTAAAACGTAACAAGGAGGTGAAATGATTTGCCTAACAACAATTTTCATAGTGCCAAGCAGCCCCAAAAAGAATATCTCCAAAACATGTATATTTTTTCACCCAACCCTTCCACTAGAATCAAAATGTGTCAAGAAGTCAATTTTAAAGATAAGTTTAACTGGTCTGAATTCAGAATTTTTCTGTGACAAATTTAAACATCCCACTCTGCCCTACTATTTAACTGGATAGAGAATAATTTGATGCATACATTTCCTTGTGGTATTTGCATTATATGAAATGCAAAAAAAAACGGGTCCAGGATTTGAACTTGGATCACCGTGTCCATTTCTTACGATGATAATCACTAAAACACAAGCACTTCCATATTTTCAAAGTTGATTAAACAATTGGGAACAGAGATTACACAAACGCATGGTCACAAATGGAGACCATTTTGAACAGATATTATTGTAGACAAAATTCCACTCACTAGTTGTATATATTAGCTTATGTTTAGTATTGGTATAAGAGAAGCACTGAATTTCAGGAAAATTTGCTGTCTAATTTGGTTTACGAAATAGATCAAACAGTTACATGTGAGTTTGCATCTCACAAAATTGTGTGTTCATAACCCCGGCATTGTGCCAACCTAACCTAAACTTAGTATCTGAGAAATTTTGAATCCATTATATTTGTACCGGTTTGGCCTAGCGGTTAGAGTGTTCGCCAATGGCCCGGGAGACCTGGGTTCAATCCCAGGTCGAGTCATACCAAAGACTCAAAAAATGGTACTTGATCCCTCCTTGCTTAACACTCAGCATTATAAGGTACGGATCAAGGGTAAAGTAGAGCAATCCAGGGAAGGAGTAGCGCCCTCCCCTACGCCTTGGTGTCGTAGCTATCGAAAAGGGAACCTTCGGGTTACCCTCGACTATGGTCGCCAACTTTACTTACTTTACTTATATTTTTCACAACAACCAATCTATCATGGTTTTATAGCATTTCTATCCTCGTTAAAGTCATGTTAAAAAATTATGATCTGTTAGTATATTTTGTATAAAAAAAACTTTGCTCCTAATAATTTTAAACAAGCATTTCCGACTAAATTTCAATATCAAGTTTTTAAAAATATTAATGTACTTTAAAATAATCTTAGCTATTGTCTCAAACAGAACTATTTGGCTCATATAATTTTTTTTCCAAGCAGCAGTCATGTCCATACTACTATATGGATGCACCACATGGACGCTGACTAAGCGCATCAAGGAAAATTTTTATGGCATTTGCACAAGAATGCTACGAACCATATTAAACAAATCCTGGAAGCAACATCCCACAAAACAGCAGCTATACAACCTTATACCTCTCTATCATCTGCTTATACTATGTGTTTAGAACGTCTTTTGATTTAATGAAAGAAAACGGTTTCAAGCTATGAAAGGAAAACAGCAGAAGATACCCAGCACAAACAATTACGGAAGCGGACTACGTCGATGACATAGCGCTTTTGGCAAATACACCCGCCCAAGCCGAAACCTTGCTACATAGTCTTGAACGAGTAGCTGGTGGCATAGGCCTCTATGTCAACGCAGACAAGACATAATTTAATCAATGAGCTGACATCTTCACTCTAAAGAGTGAGCACTTGAAATTAGTAGACAAGTTCACCTACCAAGGAAGCAGTGTCGCATCGACCACGACAGACATCAACACGAGACTAGCAAAAGCGTGGACAGCTATCGATAGATATCAGTCATAAGGAAGTCAAACCTGACCGACAAAATAAAACGTTGTATTTTCCAAACAGCCGTCGTGTTGATACTGCTATATTGATGAACAATATGGACGTACGGAGAAAAAATCTTGAGAGCAATTACACAAGAATACAGCGTGCAATACTGAAGAAGTGTTGGAGGCAACATTCCACAAAACAGCAGCTGTACGGCCACCTACCGCCAATCATGAAAACTTTAAAAGTTACACGAACCAAACACGCTGAATACTGCTGGAGAGGTAAGGACGAACTCATAAGCGATATTCTTCTGTGGATCCCTTCACATAGACGAGCAAAGGCAGGACGGCCAGCTAGAACTTATATACAGCAGCTCTGTGCTGATACAGGATACAGCCCTGAAGACATCCTTGGAGCAAAGGACGATAGAGACAGGTGGCGAGAGAGGGTCAGGGATATCTGTGCTGGCAGCGTGACATGATGATGACGATGATGATGACCTCTCATCTCTAAAACCATTCAAATCAGATGAACTAGACACGTGGAACACTGCTCGAGAAGTAAGGGCAGGCTCATAAACGACGTTCTCATGTGAACCCCTTCACACGAACGAGCAGGAGTTGGTCGTTAAGCTAGAACCAATCAACAACAGCTCTGTACAGAATCTTGAGGACAAGCTGAATAAGATTGACGACAGAAACGAATGGAGACGGAAAGTCCAAGAAATCTGGGCTTGCGGCACGACATGATGATGATGATGATGATGGAACCAAACTCGATGTACCATTCCAAGTCTGCTATACTATATTTTAATGTATAGTATTTTTATCGAAGTAATTGCTATCAATGTAAAAATCGTTGTTTTCAACATATTTTCCGTTTTTTAAATGCTCTTAGCCCGACGTCTCTGTATTTGTCACGTGAAAGCGAGAACTTCGAATCAAAACCTAACTGTCAGGCTTGGGACTTAGTGATGCACACTTTGACGAAGGAATGTTGGAAAGTTATAGATTCAACTCCACACTCCGCTGAGCTTCAAAACTATAGCTTTGCCATTGGATGCAGTTTAGTCTTGTACTCAGTACATCCACATTTTTGCGGTTAAGGGTCTTAATGATCTGGAGAGGATGCAGTTGGCGTATTTTACCCCACACTAACTGGATGAAACTCTTTAAGATTTTTTTAAAATTTAAATTTCCGACAGGAATTGGGTGTGAGTACTATTTCCACTCTCTTATCTATCTTCCAACAGGGATAAAACTCGGAGTCTGAAAAATATTGACGAGTTAATAGCGAGCAATTAGAATACTGATTTTCTAAGAGAGTGTTTACTCTTGAATCAAACAATCATAATATTCGTAGAATTGTAAAAATTGTAAATATATTATATCATATCTATGAGATTTTAAAATTTGCTGTAAATTAGTTTTAGAATCTGGAATCATATAAAAAAGTTGTTTAACAACTTTTGAAACAAAGCAGTGACCTCTCAAATATTCCCTGTTGACTTTAACGTTTTTTCCTTTTTTTAGATTATTGCTGAGAAATAGTCAGTATTCTTATGCATTCAAACAAATATTGTGAAATCATGCCTTTAACGATGAGGCAGAAGATCATATTATAAAACTCTGTCTTACGAGGATGTTCAAGCAAATTACAGAAATAAGTTTAATAATTTCAACACATTTCTGAACAGGAGTCAGAATATTAAACTGGTCCAGATCTTTGAAGTTTATGATACTTGTGAAGATTTTATGGTAACGGGTTACTCACCATACAGGCCCCTGAAAAAAAAAAAACATGGATGTCACCTGGGTTCAAGATTCAATTAAACAGAGTTCGTCGAGATTTGACATCTGGAGCTTGTACTCTTTGAGTCTTCATGACATTTAAAATTCATATTTGAGATTAATCGTTTGCACATACTAACATGTTATCTTTTTAACTTTCAACTAATGTAATTTTCATTACTCTGTCCTTTGCGATTTTTAATTTTTTTAATGACTCGTTTTGTTTCAAAATTTGGGTAACAGACAGCACATGTTCAACTGTTAGTCAATTCCCTTCTCTTAAGTCAATTTATAGGCATTATTCCAGAATATATATATATATATATATATATATATATATATATATATATATGAATATTTTAAGTCTTTCGTATAGAATATACAGAAAATTTCTATTCACATCCAATATTCACTTCTCTATATGTACAGAAGTGAGTATATAGATTTTAAATATATAATTGGTAAATAAAATGTGTATATAATTTGGAATATAAAAAACACTGGGAATCAACTCAGATACATTTGTGTTGTGGTACGTAAAACATACCAAGACGATTTGTAATAAATTTAGGAACCATCTTGTCACAATATGTCGTATTAAGGATAATACTGCTTATGATACGATAAAATCCAGTTAAATCTATAAGAAATTCATTATAATCAAGCTCCTTTGATTCCATTAGGCACCCCTCTCTCTCTCTTTCTTTCTATATTTCTCTGTCTATCTTTCTTTCTCTCTTTCTCCATTCGTCCCTATCGGCCATCGCTCTTGGTTGGTCAACTAGACTGCATCCAGGGTTCACAGTGTTGATGTATGTTTATAAGACTTTTCTGGTTCCTCAACAAGGCGTGTCCATGTGTAGGAGTACACTTGAGAAGGTCACTTATGAGTACTTCCATGCTTCTCCAATAATGTCCATCATGCTATATTGGTCTAACTTGAAAGATTTGTGAAATTGTACCCAAGTGGATGTACAGCTGCTGTTTTGTGTGGTATTGCGTTCAGGATTGGTGTAATTCCTATCTAAATTTTTCTCCCTGCGTACTGTTTTATTTTATCGGAGCAATCAGATTTCCTTATGATTCATATTATTTATTTTAGCCAATATCATATAACTCAGTAAAACAATCATTATCATTAGGGAAAAAAATGTTGCCGCTTGTTCATCTCTGTAGATGACATGTAAGAAAATTACTGGTATTGCCTCCCGTCCCGCTCTAAATCATAAATCTGCCGCACCCCTGATTCTTTATTTTGAAACCGAAATAAGACGCTAAGTGTTATGATACGATACCACCGATTACAAGATATGCCGTTGAATTGTAGGATAAGCGATATAATTTCAGAGGAGTTTTAACGATCAGATTCGTCGCATTGTTAAATAGATATACAACAAAAAAAATCTGCAACGTTTCTGAAATTGGGCGATCTTGCCAGTCTCTTATTTTCTAGCAAACATCTCCAGACAGATTCCAAATTATCGCAAAGGCACTTTGTGTGTATGTGACAGTATTTAACATGAAAACTCATTTCTTTTTACGTCCACATTTCTTACAGAAGACAGCATAGTGTCAAGCAATGAAGATTTTTGCAGAATTTTCGAAGTTAACTAGATAAAATAAAACTCATAATTTTGATTAGTTTATTATTCATAAATATATAAATATGTATAGGATACGGGAGCAAAATTATAAATATGCAAGCAAGATTAATTCTTATTTTTAAAATAAACAATCAGTAGATTTACTCAATATGTTCACCATTTTTTTTTTTCAATGATGATATCAACACTCCTTCGAAACGAATTACATTCCTTTAAAATAAGTTCTTCAGATAATTTACTATTTTCCTCCTTAGCAGTCTTAAGCGAATCAATATTTGGATGGGAAGTTGAATTTGGTTTTGTTTCTAAAACGCCCCATACAGCGTAATCAAGGGCCTTAAGGTCTGGGCTTGAATCTTGGTAAAAAGCTCTTTTTCAGTAAAATATTTTCCTTTGTTTCCTATAAGGCAGACAAAGAAAGTTTGGCTTGGTTTCGATGTTAAAAAAATCATAGATTCTCTTTCATTTCTTTTCTCGTTCACTCATAATGGGTGAATTTTTATTTAAAAAGTACCTGAATAATAGAGCAAATCATAAAAATTTAGATTTATCGCGTTGTTTTCGAAAATTGGACTAATCAGTCTAAAAAGAAAAGTTTTAAAAATTATGCCTTTTTTTGCTTCCGCCCTCTCTCTCTCTCTCTCTCTCTCTCTCTCTACATATATATATATATATATATATGATTAAATATTATAAGCATTTTTGTCTACATATTTGTGTTTATCTTGTGAAGTTGCTGTATCGATTTTATGGTATCTGGAATTGGTTAATAAGCCTTCCAAAATAAATTGGTTCACAATATTTTCTGCCCAATCTAGTGCTATCGTCTTCATCATAATATATATATATATATATATATAGAGAGAGAGAGAGAGAGAGTGTGAGAGTGAGGGGTGCTCGGGATTTAATGGATATCGTCGTAGAAATAGATACGGGGATTCGTGTTCTAATCCTGGACGAGACTGCATTTCATTTAGCGCAATACTTCTGAGAAAGGTATGAATCCAATTATTCTGTCCCTGGCGTATGGCTAAATAGTCGGATAGACTGGCAGCCGGTCTAGGTGGAGGAAAACTCTGTTTCAAAACTTTTAAATTCCACTTAAATTTGTCTTTTGGTCACTTCCTGCTCAAGTGGAGGTGTCAAATTCTTTTTTAGAAGTGGCATAAGCATAGAAGCTGCAAAGCTGCAACACCACCCTGCAAATTAAAGATATTAATGCTGTCTCAGTTACATGAAGCCCGTCCCTAATATTGCACTTCTCAGCTTCTTATAAACAAGGTCATGCAATCAAAAAAACCAAAACCCGGTTTGAATTCAAGTAAATTTTGATTATTAAAATCCTAATGTCATTAGTAAGGGATTGTTTAAACATGTGGAGCAGAAATTATGTACTAATAATTATCCGTTGCTTGTTTGTTTGTTTGTTTGATTGTTTGTTTGGGTTTATTGGAAATCAACCTTTTTAACTTATTTAAAAGCGAATCAATTTTTTTTTTTTACAAATGAACAGTTCTATTTCAAGCAGTTCAGTTTAGCATAAGTATGCAGTTTAAATGTCAAAAACATTTCTATTTCAAGCTCTTCAGTTTAGTCAAATAGTTCTAATTCAAACAATTCAGTTTAGTTTGAGAATAGCTTTTGACCACACAAAGTTAAATTTTCAAACTGTTCTATTTCAAACAATTCAGCTTAGCACAAGTACGCAGTTTACATGTCAGAACAGTTCTATTTCAAGTAATTTAGTTCATCATTAGTACGCAGTTTAGTACTATTAGACCCATGGATAGGACCCTATTAGGTGCTACCTCTCCGGGCCAGAATGGTCCAGGCAGTGATGGCAATAAAAGGATGCACCGCATTCCCCAAAGCGCCAATATTACTGCCACCTTACCGTCAGATCGTTCAGTGTCATATCCAGGACACCCGTCGGGTAGGGAGAAGAGGATCTTACCCCTCTGTAGAGATGCAGTCGGTGTATTCTATAGCCCCAGCCGACTGGGCAAATTTTCAGCTGCTTTACTGGGAATGTTACGATATATCGCATCGTATCTAAAATAGACTGCTGCTTTTTTGCAATCTATCTTCACAAGTTACGAGGTACCACAGCCTAACCTAGAGGTTGATTCAATTTAATAAATGTCGATGATAAGGTACATTGAAAATAATTATTATTCCTGTATAGAAAATAAATTATATGGTTCCTTTCTATAGTTTTTTTTTTCTATATTTATCAACAACTTTAGATATGATAATTTTCTAACACTTTTATTTTAAATATTACACCTTGTAATTGAATATTTAAAATTTCGTTCTTATTTTTTTCCCAAAAATCTAAAACATTTTTATATTAACAAATTTGTAGAGTGAAAAATCCTTCTTTAAAAAGGGTTTTAAGATTGCTAAAAAGTCAAGATTTCAAAAACTGGGTGCTAACGAACAAAAAAAAAAAAAAAAAAACCCGAAGAAATTTTTTTTTTTTTTTAGCATTTAAACAAAACAAAGTATTATATTGGTAAAGATCTTAAAACCGTAATGTTTGTATAATTCGTAGCAAAAAAAAACATAAAATTTAAAGTCACTCTTTTTTTAATATAACTTGTTCGATCATCGTTCATTACTAGTTGTTCATATTTATCCAGAATCGAAGTAAAATTATGTAATTTTTAATATGGAACTATTTTTAAGCAACAAACTCTTAATCCCTTCTGGGTATAAATACGTTAAATGTTTTTAAACTTATAACTAACAGTAGTTTTTCCAAATCAGCTGAATAATAAATGTCTCACTGTTGTATTTTGACCTTCGACTCGGCCCAAGATTCCATTCAAGGTGATGCACCGGAAGGAAGTGACACATTCCAATGGCAGTTAGGAGAGGAAATCGCGTGTACGGAAATTGGCTATCAAAATGGGACAAGCTAAAAAATCCCATGATACTCTCATAGACTGACGCACCGGAAGAGAGTGACCTCTGAACTGCATGACAGTTATTTCCGCTTGATGACGATTAAACATGCGATTTCAAAGATCGAGTGGGCGTTGAACTATTATATAACTCAGTCAAGAGAGAAGTCAAGTGGGCAGTTACAGTAGAGTTGGAGACGGAGATAGACGAGATGTGGTAGAGAAAGCCACGCCTGGCTGAAGGGGCCCTCGGGAACCCCGATGGAGTTTGGGGACCAGAGAAGTTGGTGATAAGATGCAGTAAAGAAAGTCATCACCCAGCAGAGTGGGCCCAGGACCTTCCGGTTGAGCATCAGGAGAACGAGAAAGACACAACGTTGACGGCCATAAGAGTAGGGGTCGGAATATTGCAGTTTCTGTTCGGTCTCCAGCTCCCGCTCACAGTAAAACCCCACACAACCTTTTCGAACCCTTACAAATAAAGTGAGAGGTATATATATTTATAAAGAAGTCTTCCTGAGTCTGTCTTTATTATTGTGTCGTTATGATGCTGTAGCTGACCATATAACATTACTTAAGAGAAGGAAAATAGCCTCCAAAGTATGATTTAAAAATGAATAAATCATAAAGAGTAAAATCAACTAAAAATTCGTTCTATAATTGAAACTTGATTTCGATAAAGAATCGTAGAAGAACTAATATGAAAAGTATCAGTTAAGAGAGAAGACTTTTCGAGAATTTATTGACATAACGTTGTGGAAATAACAATAAAGATGAAGACAATAGTCCGAAAACCCTTAATGATAAAAATTGATTTAACTTTCATTTCAATTATATAAATATTGCTTCTTTAGCTTTTTTTAATCGATGTAAAAATTAATTTTTACAAAAATTTATCGAAAAAATTTATAAAAGTATTTGCATCGGCACATTTTTCTCAGCTTAAAAAATCAAAGTTTGAAATCGTGGTCCAAATAGACTCAGCGTGGGGAATAAATATGTTTATTTTATTGGCATTGCTGTGATTTATTACTGACAAGCTATGATCACTTTTTTCTGAACAATGGATGATCAAAGGCAAAAAAAAAAAAAAAAAAAAAAAAAAGAATATGTCTCGAATAGCAATATTCTACAATTTTTTAAATCCCGAACATACTTTATTTTCGAAGCTTAAACTTCTAAGATCTGTTTAATAAAAGAGAAAAATACCTGGATAAACGTTTTTGTGTTTTTAGAGGTTTAGAATTGACATCTGTACATTAAAAACTTCGACTTATGTTACATAGCCATTATCTACGAATACATGAAATGTAAATTTGTTCATAGAATGAAAACCACTAAAAATTGGTTCAGGTACGAAACTTTTTATTACCTTTTTGAGTTTAAGGTTTTTCGACATGAGGAGAGAGAGAGAGACACACAATTTCCGACTATGCCGACTTTTCCATCTGAGCCCACCACGTGCGGCACATTTCGGAGACCTCAACTGCTCTCACCTCGGCGAGCTCCGAAAATCGACTAGCTTCGTCCAAGCTCAAATCACATCTAACTGTTTTTTTCAAAGATTCTAAAATCCTTAGCGCTTCCGGGCATGACGTCAGTCACGTCCCCGGTCGATTTCCTATCTGAGGGTTTTATAGTGACATCTCTGATTGTCACATCCGCCCCACATGCGCGTGAACACCTGCACTCAAAGTGTGCACCTAACTAACCCATGCACTAAGCCGAAAGGTTCTCAGCCTAACTAAACCGAAAGGCAAGGTATATAAAACGAAAAATGATAATATAAAAAAATCCCTCCACAATTATATTACACTTACTGAAGGTGACAGATATTTTGTTAATTAATACAAAAAATATTGAAGAGATAAATAGAACTAAAAGTAAAGTTAGCGACCATAGTCGTGGGCGACCTGAAGGCTCCCTTTTCAATAGCTTCTACACAGATGTGTAGGGGAGGGCGCTACTCCTTTCCCTGGATTGCTCCACTTTACCCTATATACGTACCTGATATTGCTGAGCGTTAAGCACGTAAGTATCACGTACCATTTTTAAAGTCTCTGGTATGACTCGACCTGGGATTGAGCCCAGGTCTCCTGGACCATTGGCGTACACTCTACTAACTAGGCCAATGAGCAAGTTAAATAGAACTGATGATATCAAAATAATAAGTATTTCATAGTAATAATACTTTTTAGCTTTTATTTTTTAAGGGTGACTTTCAATTGAACAATATTCTTTTCAATAAAGGCTCGTAGGAGAACCAATATGAAAAGCGTCAGTTAAGAAAGAAGCATTTTTGCGAATTTATCAACAAAAATGAATATAAATTATTATACTTTTGATCACCGTACTTTACAAGATGAGACATTATAACAAAATTTGATTTTTTAAATGTCTCATTATTCCTCGTTTATTGATCCTAATATGTATTTCCCGAAACTGTAACCTCTCTACTTTGTCTGTCTGTCTGTCTGTCTGTCTCACACACACACACACACACACACACACACACACACACACACACACACACACACACACACTCTCTCTCTCTCTCTCTCTCTCTCTCTCTCTCTCTCTATATATATATATATATATATATATATATATATATTCTTTACAAAAAACAACAATCGTTAACATTAAGATAATAAATTTATTACTATCCTTTTAAAAGCATTGATATAAATCATTGCTCTAAATAATTAAAATGGATTAAAATAATTTTTTTCACATTCACAACTAGACTAAAAGAAAGAAAAAAAAAAACAGAACAAAAAAAAGCAAAATCTTATTTCTCCTAAGTAATAAAGCAAGTCTTAAACTTCAAGTAACAATATGTATCAGCTTATTATGGCTTGTCAAACATCATCCTGTTTCATCATACTTCAAATTTAACGGAGGGAAAATTTACAGTTACAATAATACGTGTCAAAAATTTAAACAGTTTTATATATATATATATATATATATATATATATATATATATATATATATAAATTATTCTGAGATATCTAATTTATGTACATCAATTTTATCATTAAAATGAACTAAAAAAATCTAAAACTAATGTTATTTACCGTACCCCCCCACCAAATTACAATAACCGAGTAAAAATCCCTAATATAAATTCAAATTCTAATTCATTTACCAATTTAATAAATCATAGTTATTCATAAATGAAATAGAATTTGAATTTATATTATATGGTTTTTACTCTATTACTTTAAATTGGGGGGGGGATTTTACCGTAAATAACATTAGTTTTAGATTTGTTTACTTCATTTTAATGATGAAAATTGATGTACTATAATTAGATATGTCAGAATAATTTTTTGTATATAAACACACGGTGCATCTTGTTGTGTCTAAGATCTCAATTCATCTTTGCAGTTCGAGACCCAAACTGATATGATCTCATCAAATCCGAAAAAGAAAAAAAACAAAACAAAACAAAACAAAACAAAAAAAAACAACCACTCGCTTCAACGGTCGAACCTCATCTCCCAGTTTTTTTCAAAATCCTAAAATTCTCTTGACATCTCTTCTGGTCATGACGTCACCATCCTACTCTATACACCCCATGGAACGTTCAGCCGGGGAGTTAATGATGAGAGATGATGATTATCATATCTTTTCCGCGCGAGCATGCAAGTGTCCCCGTCTGACTATAACACCTGAAACAAGAGACACCGAGTACTTCAAAGCCTTACCAAAATAAATAATGAAATATAATTAAATAAAGATGATTAGTATAATTATTCATTACCTAAATTATATAACACCAGCTCAAACCTAGAGATCGGAACATTCTATATGTTCCGCTTGTTGACATAATGTGAATTATATTGCCACCAATGTACTTGAAACTGAGTCTCATGAAGCAATTCATTAAAGCATTGCAACTGCTTCAGGCACCTCATTTTGGCATTTCTTGGTCTGTCAATTGTAAAAAATAATAACCTGTGTGTTTGAAAGTTTACCGATTCGATAGCGCGACACAGATAGACATTTCATCGGATTGGTTGGTTGGTCGGTTGGTTGGTTAGTTGGTTGAGTTTTTATGGCATATCAACCTTTTTAAGTTATTTAACACCAAATCCATTTTTATACAAATTGTCAATTCTATTTCAAACAAGTCAGTTTAGAATAATTACTCAGTTTAATTGTCAAAAACATTTCTATTTAAAGCTATTCGGTTTAGTCAAACAGTTCTAATTCAAACAATTCAGTTTAGTATAAGTATAGATTTTGTTTACACACAGTCAAATGTCAAAACAGTTCTATATTAAATAATTCAGTTTAGCGTAAGTGCAGTTCCATTTCAAACAATCCAGTTTAGCATAAGTATGCAGTTTAAATGTAAGTACACTTTTTAATTGTCCAAAATATTTTTATTTCAAGATATTCAGTTTAGTCAAACAGTTCTAATTCAAACAATTCAGTTTAGCGTTAGTATGCAGTTTAATTCTATCTAACCCATAGATAGGGCCCTGTCAGGTGCTACCGTTCCGGGCCAGAGTGGACCAAGGAGCAATGGCAATGAAGAGATGCTTCACATTCGATGTATTCTACAGCCCCAGCCGATTGGGCAATACACTGAGTTAATGTCAAAACAGTTATTTCAGATAATTCAATTTATCATAAGTACACAGTTTAGAGGCAAAAACAGTTCTATTTATAGCAATTTAGTTCAGCATAAGTAGGCAGTTTAAATGTTAAAACAGTTTTATTTTTAAAAATCCAATAAAGCGTAAATACGCAGTTTAATTTACCAAACAGTAAACTAAAACCACGGTTTAATTCTATTTAACTCATAGATAGGACCCCTATCAGGAACTACCACTCCAGGCCAGAGAGGACCTGGGAGCGATGACAATGAAGGGGTACTCCGCATTCCCAAAACTCCAGTGTTACTGGAGCTTAGGCATAAGATTGTTTAGTGTCATACCAGGACACTCATTGTGGGGGGGGGGAGTCTTACCCCTTTGCAGAGAAGTAGTCGGTGTATTCTACAGCACCAACCGACTGGATGGACAACATTTCATCGGGATGATATCAGAAGTGTAAAAGAATTCAGACTTTGTCAAGATCATTCTTGAAAATACGTGTCTTTTTATAGTCATCGGAAAACATCAGTGATGAGCAAAGGAAATGATTCCATAAAGATTTAAAGGTCATAAAGCAACACAATCAAGGTAGATGAGGAGTAAATCTGATGGCTGACAGTATTCATGTATTTACCAAACCCTCCACACAAGCGGGATACAATAAGAGGTCATTTTTTTATGCAGAGTTAAACAGGTTTGATCTTCTTCTCCAAGACCATTGGCCATTCCAAGGCTCAAGAGCCTAATTTGCTCAACCATTTTAATCATAGATGAGGAGAGAATTTTTGTTAGGAAGAGTATAAGCTGAATGAGAAATATAAAGAGGGAATTAAACAGGTTTGATCTTCTTCTCCAAGACCATTGGCCATTCCAAGGCTCAAGAGCCTAATTTGCTCAACCATTTTAATCATAGATGAGGAGAGAATTTTTGTTAGGAAGAGTATAAGCTGAATGAGAAATATAAAGAGTGTCGTTCAGGAATTGAACTCAGTTTGCAGAGTTCATTTCTTACGACTAAATCAATAGTCATGTTGCAAACAGTAAAATCGTTTACAGATTGAGCATTCTCGGAAAATTACGTGAATACAATTTCATTTATTGTAACAGTATCCGTTATACGAACAAAACGAATTTGTACGAAAATTACAGTCAAGCAATTTTTCCCTATTGTTTGTAAATTTAAAGAAAATATTTTAGAAAATAAACACAAATTTGTCCGATGCAGTATTTTTTTAAATGGTTTTTGAGACGAAACGAAAACATCCTTGAAAAGTTAATGTGAACCAGAAAAACTAGGTTCAATTTTGGGTGCAGAGGCCAAAAGTTGGTCAAAAACAAATGACAGAACTGACTCTACGAAAATCGTGTTACCCAATGTTATCTTTTCATATTGATAAATAGACGCACAGAGAGAGAGAGAGAGAGAGAGAGAGAGAGAGAGAGAGAGAGAGAGAGAGAGATAGAGAGAGTGAGCGAGAGAGAGAGAGTGAGAGAGATACGCACAAACATAAAATATATCCATATATATATGTAGTCTTATATGTGTTTAATCATATATATGCTATAAAAATTGCCAGCTTTTCTCTGTTAAGTGCTATCGCTATGACTAAAACCGAATAACAGAGTCAACTGATTCTGACTTCAGTTTGAGCGAGAATTAATTTTTTTTTTACATTTTACACTGTCGCACCTCGAGGCTTCAAACCATTATATGTGCGCTTTTAAAGTGTTTTCATTGAAAAAGAACACCCAGCTCAATATAATAAACGCATGAACATCGTATTCGTTTGCTGCAATATTAAACACATTGGTACAAAATTAAAAAGACGCATATGTAAACGAGCGCACATACCCACTCCTCCCAACACAAATACACACACACACACACACACACACACACACACACATATATATATATATTTATATATAATAGACAAAGAGTGAGCCTCGTGGCTTTTTACCGCAAACTTGGTCCATGTGTGGATATTTATGTTTAAGTAGGATTATCTTGAATTTTGATGATGATAAAATGACCTTTACTGAAGCCCCTTCCCACCAATCGTCAATCATTTGCATGAGTAGCTGGAAATTATATCTTATTTATGAAGATTATTATAAGCTTATTGGTTTAAATAAAATATAGAAATAATGCGAAAATCAACAATCTTTTGCTATTTTGTGTTATGAATATTAACTAATGGGTAGAGTGTTCGTCCGGGAGACCATACCAAAGACTCAAAAAATGGTACTTTATGGCGTCTTGCTCAACACTCAGCATTGAGAGGTACGGACCAAGGGTAAAGTGAAGCAATTCAGGGAATGAAGTAGCGCCCTCTCCTACACCTCGGTGTAGTAGATATTGAAAGGGGAGCCTTCGGGTCACCCTCAACAACAGTCGCTAACTTATTTTTATATTAACTAACATTTTGGAATCTTAAAATCTAAAGTTATGATTAGTTTCTGAACTATGCCTTTTTAAGAGTCTTTTTTATGTTTGTAAATTCGTTGGATATGTTAGTAATATATCATCTATATACCGGAAATATAATCTTTAGGTATCATAAATTGAAAACAACCAGATTCAAGAAATTCAAGAAATAGGCATGAATTGACTCCACTACGAAAAGAACTCATGGGTAAACCGAATTTTTATATATAAAAAATAACATGATAGTATAACCCCCCCACACATACTTTCGTGAATAATATGCAAATTTTAATTATTTTCCTAATAAGTAAAAGTAATGCAATGTTGATATTCTTGAGGTTATTTCCTAAACTTTAAATACATTTATTAACTGGTGTATTTCATGTCGAGACTGGCTTGAATTTTGTTTTCCATGTTTATACGTTATGTTTTGTTGAGTTAATCACCGGCGTTATTGATGTGCGAATTGCTCACCGTGCCGAAAAGAAGGGTAAAATTTTTCACTTAATATTTTGCGATATCATAGTGCGAGGAATGGCAATCCTAGAAACAATTGGTCATAAAGTAATTTTATGTTAACGAATTTTAGGAAGTTCATAAATTTTAGACGTTATTGGGTGGTCATCGGTTCATAAAGACTTGAATTAGTCTATTTGGTGATTGATTTTTTTAAAATACTAACTGAAAACGTCTATAACCTTAGCTTTGTCTGGAAGGGATTTTTTTTTTTCATGTGTGTTTTTGTCATCTAATAATTCTATTTTTTATTAATGTAAAGAGTCCATAATGACAACACCTTCACCATTAAAAGGTATGATTATAATGCTGCTATTCTCCAAACAATTTTTTAAAAACATCTCATTGCAGTAATGTGTCCTTGAGATTAAGAAATGTCATCTGCATATATATATATATATATATATATATATATATATATATATATATGGGGGAAGGTATTATAATAATTATTATTATTTTACTCCTTTTCAAGTTTTTCATACCAGCATTAGTCGATGGTTTCTCTCGGGAGTTTGAGTGGCAGCAAGTCCTCTCAAATTACTGGAACTCTCCTCGGTATTCTGGTAGACGTCAATAATGCTGTTATCACCATCACTTTCAAGATCCACAACTTTTTCAATTCCCTAGCAAGGTCAAGGTACTAATCATTCTCTTTATTTTCTTTCAATTTTACTATGTGGTCAACCAGAACAGCAAAGCCCACTATGCGGAAAGTTCTCTTTTTTATGATTATTACTAGGTCTGATCATTTGGCCGGAATTAAGTGATCCGTTTGTATATCAAAATTCCTGTGGAGTTTGTGCGTCTCATTATCCAGGACAGATTCTAGGTTGTGTATATATCATATGTTCGTGGAGCCGAATTTAAATTTCTCGCACAAATCGTAGTGGATTACCTTGCCTACCCAGTTGTGTTTATATTTTTTATTCTTTCTGTGTTAGTTCTATTCATTCGATTATTATGTGGTTGATCGTTTCGTCTTTATCACCACATAACCTACATCTGCTGTTTTGTTGCGTCTTATCTCTTCTCGCTTTGATATGGTTGGTTTTTATGGCATTGTTTTTGTTGCTATAGGAAGAAATAAGTCTCTCTAGAGGTTTCTTTGCCACGACTACGTTTTCTCATGTGAGATGTCGCTTGTTAGTTGCTTAAAAACGTCCATAGTGTTGTTTTTCGTCCCATTTTTGTTTTCTGGTTATTTTATTATTATTTTTATTATTATTATTATTATTATTATTATTATTATTATTATTACTATTATTATTATTATTATTATTATTATTATTATTTACTTATTAGAGCTTTTCGTGTCAGTTTTAGCTGATGGTCTTTCACTGGAGTTTGATTTACAGCAAGTCTCCGCAAGTCTCCAGGACTCTTCTCAGTATTCTGACTGTTCTCAATAATGCTGTAGTTTGGACGATCTCCACTCTTCCACCAACTTCCAAGTCCTCTTCTCCCTTAAATAATCCTTTAGTTACTGTACCAAAAGCACCAATCACAATTTGTATAAATGTCACCTTCAGGTTCCATAGTTTTTCAATTCCCAAGCTACGTCGAAGTAATTATTCTTCTTTTCACGTTCTTTTACTTTTATTCTGTGGTCAGCCGGGAAATTAAAGTCGACATACTATTTACTCCTTGAGAGTTTTTCACATCTGTGTTAGCTGATGGTCTTTCATTGGAGTTTGAGTGATAGCAAGTCTCCTCAAGTCTTCAGGACTCATGTCAGTGTTCTGGCTGTTTTCAATAATGTCTCCACTCGTCCTCTTATTTCCAAGTCTTCCAGTCCCTTTAATAATCCTTTTTAACAAAAAGTACCAATCACGATTGGTATAATTGTCACTTTCATGTTCGATAGTTTTTTTTTCAATTCTTTAGCATGGTTCAGGTACTTATACTTCTTTTCACTTTTTTCAATTTTATTCTGTTTTCAGCTGTGACAGCAAAGGCCACAATTTCCCAAGTTATCCTTTTTTTGGTTGTTTATTATAAGGTCTGGTCTTCTGGCCGAGATTAGGTGATCCGTTTGCATGTCAAAGTCCCATAAGAGTTTATGTGTGTCATTCTCTAGGACAGATACTGGGTTGTGCATATATCATATGTTCGTATGGTCAAACTTAAATTTCTTGCACATTTCCCAGTGGATCACCTTGCCCACTAAGTCGTGTCTAGTTTTTTACTCCTTCTGTGCCAATTTGCATCATTCGCTTATCATGTGATTGATCGTTTCGTCTCTATCACCACATAACCTACATTTGCTATTTTTTGCGTCTTATCTATTCTTATTTTGATATGATTGGTTCGTATAGCGTTGTTTTGTGCTGCTATTAGGAGAGATTCTGTTTGTGATATTTTTATTAAACCAATAGACTTAATATTCTCGAGTTCAATAAAAGATAATTTTGAGCACCTTTTGCGAATCAAAATGTTACTGAGTCTGCAATGACTGTTAAAAAGGATTTAAAAATAATGTTCTATTGTGTTAAGAAAAAGATCGTTAGTAATGCACACACACACACACACACACACACACACACACATATATATATATATATATATATATATATATATATAGATAGATAGATAGATAGATATTAGGGTATGGCCTGAAATAATATTCGGCATCATGAGAAAAGATAATACGGAAAATTAAATTGAGTTATTTAACTCAAAAATATCCATTTGACACGTATTCTGAAAGATAACTTCTTCAACATTTCATAAGAAGGTATTCTTCATGCAAAACTTGTTAATTTAATTTTCCATATTATCATTCTTTTTAGTTATCCTATCTATCTATCTATCTATGTGCGTGCGTGCGCGCGCGCGTGTGTGTGTTGAAGAAGCCAAACTTTTAAAACATCACCTCAATGGTATGTTTAACCCAGCTCGTGACTGAAAAGATTTGTAGTGGTGGTTCTTATCCATTCTGTAAAATGAAACGTTCTTGCAGCATTATTATTGGAAATTGAACCTTATTATATTTATTTCCCTATTTCATAGAATAATGTAAAGTTATTGTGTGAAATTCTATTTTGAATTATGAAAAATACTTTTTACCGAAACTTTTATGAATCATTTCAACAGGAATTAAAGGAGGACTTGTTTTAACTTCACTCAAAATGATAAAAACGTTTCAAGATATCTACCGAAGATGATCCGAAACCTGAACGACCCTTAACCTCAATGGATGCGTATATCATTTCACCTTTTTTTTTTAATGATATCCTTTAGTCCCCATACTCTCTTTGCCAACTGAATTCAAACTGAAAGTTCGTTGAGTACGGATGGCAGAAGACATACAAGTAAATGTGCAACGCTATCTGCACACTATTCCCAACACATTAAAAAAAATAAATGTGCGTCAACGATGGAGGGGACTATTTTAAAACATAATTCTCCCGACACTTTGCTTTTATAAAAAGTTTGGTTTATTTTAGACATTTATACTAGCAGATATAATCGATATTTGTTGGTTTTCAGATAACAAGCGAAAATATATTCTATTAAATAAAAATTATTCTACACGAATTTGGAAAATTTCTTTCCTTTCGTGAGAAGACTAATTAAAGTGAAACTTTGAAATCACGTTTATTAAAGAAATTTAAATGCAATTATTAAGATTAAAATTTAAAAATAAATCTAAAAAGCCTTCATCATCAAGCACCGAGTATTTAGGCAATTTACCTTCATTTACACAATTTTGAGTAAAGATGATTGACAAATTAAAGATTATTTTCTTTCATCTTAGTAAGTATTATCAATTAGGTATCTCTCTCTCTCTCTCTCTCTCTCTCTCTCTCTATCTCTCTATCTATCTATGATGGTATCTTCATATCTATCTATGTATCTATTATACAATAGACTACTGGTGTGCTAAAATTAAATTAGGGTAGGCCACATTAACTTTTTAAATTTTGTGCTCGACTAGAACAATTATTATGCTAATGTGTATACATTCAATGGACAACCATTTTGTCTCATTATACTGTCATTACATCAGTAGTGTATAATGTAGGTAATTTTTCTCTGAAATCAAAATTACATCATCCATATACGAAACACATACACATTTGAGAATATATTCATTTGTATTAAAAATCTATCACACTATCATAAAATTAAGCGGATAAACAACATATAGTAGTCATCTTACTCCCAGGTTTCTGTAGCATTTTTGTTAGTGTTTATAGTCTGAGCATGTTATTAGAAACGGTATGCGATATAGTGTTAATATAATATTTACTTTTTAAAATACAATTGGATATTTTTCATTAATCTATGAATACATTTGGTATATATGTTCACCAAATATAAATTTAAGAAGGAAATATTTGGTAGTTTGGTGGAGTTATGGTAAGTGATGTATATCGGTTGTTATGGGTACTATTCCGCTTGTCGTCCAGGTATATGATAAGGATATGCCCTGTCATGTAAGCTGAACTTCAGTCATAATTACATTTATTCATGATAGGGATAAACGGAGAATCATCGAAGTCTGCTTAATATCTTCTTTTAACACAATTTTCCAAAGAATAGGGTTCTATAAGATATCAACTTTTATTTTTTTAGTAAAAATGAAGGTAAAAGATTTTAACATCCGTTAATGATACTGGACTGTTTTCTGGATTTTTAATGTGGTAAAACGTTAAAAATTTCTCAAACAGTGAAATAATGTTGAAGTTTTTGAAAATGGTTCTATTTTACAACAAATTCAAATATATTTTCTCCTGTAGTACTCGTCTTTTTCAAAATTCCAAAGCATTTGCCGTGAACACGACTTTTCAGCTTGCACGTTTAACATATTTTCTATTATCATTATTATTTTATTCTTATGTTTATACTTAGAATAATTTTAAACAGAATACCTTGTATGTAGGCAATATTTTAGTGGAAACACGTGTCGGCAAAGTAAATACAATAATTTTTCATAAACACCAAAGTATATATTTTTTTCGGTTTATCTTTTCAATATATATATATACATATATATATATATATATATATAGAAAGAGAGAGAGAGTGGGGAATAGACTGAAAAAGACTCAGAGAGAGAGACAGACAGACAGACAGACAGTGTGTGTGTGTGTGTGTGTGTGTTTAAGCCGGGTACAATGTCAAGGCTTGAATCAAATTTGTTTTTCTAAGAAAGATCCTGTCTCATTTGGGTAACATGATTTCAGTCATTACGCAGTAATAAAGATGAAATAATCTAGAAATAATGAAAACCTCTGTGCTTGAAAAGTGGTAATCAGACAAAAGTCAAAATCTAATAGCTATTTATTTAATTTTCGTAAATAATCCATACACACAAACCAAGAAAATAAATCTTAGTGGCAGCCATCTTATGAAGTTCCCACGAGAAAGTTTGAAAATTTAGGCGAAGGATTTTGAGTAGTAAGGGGATATTTTCCGTCAGATATGTCAGTGGGTATTCGTCCGTCAGAGAGAACAGGCAAGAGTAAAATATTACGTATATGAGCATAAGAACGTGTCGTTATTTGAAACCTTATAATTGCCTGGAAAAATACCGACTTCACGTTAATAACCCAATAAGAGTTGGCTTAAGGCAAAACCAACAGACCAACCAAACATAAATGAGATTTTTACGAATTAAATACTTTTCTTTTATTCAAATGGTTGATCCAACCAAAGCAATATATATATATATATATATATATATATATATATATATATATATACGAGAATCATTAAATAAGTTTCCAGACTTATTTTTTTCGTATGGGAACTTTTATTGATAGTACACACATGAAACTCTAGTAGCCTTTGAAGTAATCTCCTACGGCTGCAAAGCACTTGTTGTGCCGTTCCAACAACTTTTGGAAGGCCCCATGGAAGTCCTCTTGTGTGAGCGTGTCAATGACCTTCGTCACAGCGTCTTTCATCTCCTCAATTGTCTAATAACGACAACCTGTGAGCTTAGGGAATAAGAAAAAGTCACAGGGAACAAGGTCTGGACTATAGGGAGAGTGAGGAACTGTCTTTATGCCCATCTTGGTCAAATAGTCTGTGACAAGGGTGGAGTTGTGGACTGGTGCATTGTCCTGGTGAAAATACCACTAACCCGATTTGAAGACTGCTGGCCTCTTCCGACAGAATCTCTTCCTGAACTCCCTAAAAACCTCATCATAGTAACCCTAACCCTAACCCTTTGGTCAATCAACTCTGGTGTTCTGTCTTCCTTACTCCTCCCACACTTCTAATCATCCCTCACAGACTCCCTGCCTTCCTTGAATCTCTTATGTCACTCAAAAACTGATTCTCAATTCATGCAAGATGGTCCAAAAGCTGTCTGAAGCATTCCATTCGTTTCTGTTGCAATTTTTCCAAGTTTAAAACAGAATTTTATTGCATATTGTTCTTCTAAAGTGTCCTCATATCGAGATTACATTTTTGAAATTCACCAGCTGTGATAATCGGGCTTTAGTAGGGGGTATTTCAATTCCCACTGTAGCTGTTCATTTGAATCTGAAATCATGAAAATTGGTCAGTCATCTCATAAGATTAATAGCAATAACATACTGCATTTTTAGAAGTCTACGACAATTTTGAATGCCTGTAATAAAAAAGTCTGGAAACTTATTGAATGCATCATATATATATATATATATATATATATATATATATATATATCAGACACATATATATTAATAGGAATGATATATACATATATATATATCCACCCACCTACACACATACGCACACACGCAGCCATATATATATATATATATATATATATATATATATGTACCAGGTAGATTCCTAACAATGACTCAAAAAATGGTACCTGATGCCGCCTTGCTAACACTCAGCATTATAAGATACGTATTAAGTGTGAAGTGGAGAAATCCAGGTAAAGGAGTAACTCTCTCCCCTACACCACGGTGTATTAGCTTTTTATAAGGGAGCCTTCGGGTCACTCCCAACTATGGTTGCAAACTTTACCTTCATGTATATAAAGTGTGGATCAAGAAGTGGAGCAATCGGAGAAAAGAGTAGCGTTCTCCCCTACTTCTCGGTGTAGTATCTATTAAAAAGGGAGCCTTCGGATTACCATTGACAACTGTTGGTGAACTTATATATATATATATATATATATATATAATGTGCATATATATATTCAGGTGGAAGAAGTGTTTATAAAGTTAATTAATTTTCAATTAATTATGAAGGATTATTCGAAAAATTCGTTTCTTTTATTTTTTAAAGTTTCTAAAGGAACATTTTCTGTAATTCATAACAACTTGGCAATAAGTTTAAACACCCCGATTATTGTTTATTGATTAATTGATTTAATGGGATGTCAACGTGTCTAGAGTTAATTTCTGCCTAGAGGTCCAGGAATCATGTTAATTGTACATTCATATTTATATTTTTTGTGCAATAGTTCCTCAAGAGTATTTTTTGTGACATGGTTCTCTCAAATAGAATAATTTTTAAACAGATGTATTTGATCCATTGATGGGACCCTAATAGGTACTCTCACTCCTGTTAGAATGAACTAAGGAGCCATGGCAATGAAAGCGTACTCAACGTTTCACAGAACTCCAGAACTGGTGCAACATCATTTGATGGGGTTTAGTGTCATTATCTGACACTTATTTTTTGGTAGATACAGTAGGCATATTATATCTCTGCCGACAAGGACAATGAAGTCTCTGAGTGTATCGGTTAGTATTTTTTTTAGTAATTGTTAATTTAAACCCCTTTTTTCGGGGTGGGGCTTATACCACTTTACTAGAAACAGCCAGCGTATTCTTGACTTCACCAACTGTGCCTTTATTGTTTATTGATAGATACTCTCACTCTGAAAAAGCCCATTTTCTCCCTTGAGGAATAATTTTTTTTACCTGGACTTGTTTCCATAGTTCCAATAAGTATACGTTTCAAATTTCGTTGCTCTGTATCAGTAGCTTCTTTGTTTTATGGCATATCAACCTTTGTAAATTATTTAATGCCAAAGCCATTCTCCTAGAAGAACAGTAGAGGTACTATTTAACCCATAGCTGGGATGATAAGGGGATTTATACCCTTCCCAAGGTTATTTCCCGAAGTGAACGTTATAGCGAACCTGGAATTCGAACTTGCTTACTACGATTCCGCAGTCCAACACTTTAAACATTACACCACGAGGACACCCCCAAGCTCTGTAGCAAAGAGTTTGAACGTAAAAAAAAAACACCCTTCCCAATTATATATATATATATATATATATATATATATATATATATATATATATATATATATATATATATATATATATATATATATATATATATATATATATATATATATATATATATATATATATATATATATATATATATTGTTAAGTTTAAAAATCCATGAGTGTCTACCCGTCTTATTTAGGTAATGGAAATATTTTGGATATTTTTTATACGTCTGTCACTTGACACACAAAATAACAAGAGACAATTAGATCCCATTACACGGTAAATCGCTTCAGTTCGCGGAAATACATTCACTTATTTATGGCCCAGCCATGAAAAGAAGTGTAGTAGAAGCAGGTGGAAAATCTCGCATATTATAGAAAATCTAATTCCCTGTCACCGAAATTTCGAGCTCCGTCTTTTCGCTGTCTCTTTTCATCGTCCTCCTGTCCCTTTAAAAACTTCTGTCGACTACAATATCGAGAAGAATTTTTATTTTTATCAAAGTTTCTTTTATTTTCTAATTTTATTCATGATAATTTTTTCTTAATGGAAAACGTCGGGAGAAAAGTGGGAAAATATATTTATAATCTCAAACGTTTACTCTACTGAATTTGTAGAAATCTATAAATATTAACACGACAAATTCTTTTACTTATGCAAGCGTCTGTTTACATATCCAGACACAATCACACGAGAGAACATGTGCATATAACAATGAACACACACATACACACTGAGAGAGAGAGAGAGAGAGAGAGAGAGAGAGAGAGAGAGAGAGAGAGAGACACACACACACACACATTATCCATCATGTATCAGTCTCTTTCGTCAGATGTAGGTGTTATCAGGTCACCTGATGATCGTTACAAGGGAATTCGGAGTCATGAGTTTTACGCTGCCTTACATTTTTATAACTGATAATATATATTGTCATATTGCTTTACAAATCTCAGTATTGAGCGCGGTAAAGTTTTTATGATTTAGAGGCGTTTTTTGCGTTAAATTTTAGCTATCTTTCTCCCTCTCGATCGCTCTTATTTTCTTTCTTTGGAGCAATATGCAATTAATATCAAATGATAAAAATCACAAAAATACTCCACCAACGTAAATATCAAGAATGTCAATCATCAGGAAGAAGAATGTATGGAATTTTACTACCTAACTACTGATCGAGATTCGTGAAATTTAAGTCGTAAGAAAAATCCGTTTTTACATCATATATGTTTTGGTGTGTGTGTGTGTGTGTGTGTTACAAAACGTTCAACATTTAACTCGTTGAATTTCTGATGATCGTTTGGTCTCAACACACTTAAAAAAAATTAAGTGAAGTGTGTTGTGTAAAGTTGAGCACAGTCTTATAAAAATCATATATATATATATATATATATATATATATATATATATATATATATATAAATCTTAAAAAATCGTCAGATCATGAGATTACTGCGTACTCGAGAAACATTAAGTAATTAGTGAGAGGTAAAACATGTGGACTATTTAAAAAAAATTAATTTAAAATTGACCCAACTGACTTTCCCTTTCTCATTTACTGTGTTAAAAAAAGGTATTATTTTATTTTCTATTTAATACACACACATACATATATATCTCTATATATGTATGTATTATGATTAACCATTGTTTTAACATTAAGGTCTAATCATTATACGCTCCATATGAAACTTTAAATAACTGACGTCAGGAGTTCATAATTGTAAAGTCTGTAAGTCTTATAATTGCTTTTCTTGAATATCATCAAACATCTTTATGCCAAAATTTTTGGTGTATGCATTTCCTTTATTATTTGAATTAAATGCCAATGGTAAACGTTCCTTTTTTAAAAATTAGATCATCTTCACGAGGGTTAATATGTAATGTTTATCTTTTGACATATATATATATATATATATATATATATATATATATATATTATCTTTTCAAATGAAACGAAAAAAAAAAGTGAAACAATCTAACATTCTATTTCCGGTAATAGAGATCAGTTAAAAATTGTGATGTAGTAAGGGTTCAAGGTTTATTTTAGAAGCATAGTATATTTCCTTAAAACTGTAGAGTAATGTTTCGTTTGTATATATATATATATATATATATATATATATATATATATATGGCAGCATTTCTTCATTAATTCATATTTCGTTGAACATAATAGACATTTTTTGTCTACCTATATTTTGTTGATCCTTTCATATTGCCGTATTGATTTTATAATATTTGGCGGGAATTGGTTGATGTATCTTCCATAATTATTTATTTCCCATGTACTTTCTGCCCGACTTTGGGCCATCGTCAGGGGAAGATCTATTTCAAAAGTAATGCAACTTTTGTATGTACATTTTTACTTTGTCAGAAGAGCGTCTGTACTATTGCAGTGTGTAGCGTTTACTTTTAAATTTGTTTCGATAAATAGTGCCAGTTGCTAAAGACATTTAAGAACATTAGCACTGGTTTGAAAATTAATTCTGTTAAGTTTCGAGGCACTACATATTAGGAACATACAACCCATACTTAACAGAATTAATTTTCAAACAACTACTAATGGGAAGGGGTCCATATGAGTACATCCCTTACGAGCTCGTCCCTATTTCTCCAGCAGTGTCCTGCATGTCTGGTTCGTCTAATTTGGATAGTTTTTGTGATGGGTGGTACGTGGACGTACAGCTGCTGCTTTGTGGGGTGTTTTCTCCAGGACCTGTTCAATATTGCTCGCAGCATTCTTGTATGGTTGCCATCAAGCCTTTTCTCCAGCCGTTTAGTTAGCTTCCATGTAGTGCATCCATATAGCAGTATCGACACGATCACTGTTTGGAAGCAATAGATTTAATAAAGAATAAGTCTACGTTTTACTGCTTTTGTTCAATTGCCACAAACCACTAAATGCAGCTGTCTCAACAGGTAAAAATGTGAAACTGTATTTAAAAGGGTATTTTTTAATATATCTTAATTATATTTTAATTATCTCCACAAAATAGGGGGTGTTCTCGTGGTGTAATGGTTAAGGCGATGGACTGCAGAATCGTAGTAAGCGAGTTCGTACTCCAGTCGCGCTATTACATTCACTTTTGTGCAAATACCCTTGGGAAAGGTATGAACCCCCTCTCCTCCCAGCTATGGGTTAAATAGTACCACCACTGTTCTTCCTGGAGAATGGCTTTGGCATTAAATAACCTACAAAGGTTGATATGCCATTAAACAAAGAAACCAAACCATCCATTAAATAGATTAAAATAAAAGTGGATTCTGTTATCATTTCTAATTTGGAGGTTATTCACATCATCCGTACATATAAAAATTATGAAAGAGATGTATTTCTAACGCATGATTTATAGAAGAAGTCTTATTACCTTCTGACATTAACATTTTTTTTGTAATGATTAGCTGGATTCTTGAAGTCCACAAACATCTGTCGATGTTGCAACTTGTAAGATGTCTTCCTAAGATATTATATTGTTTGACAGAAGTGATCAAAAGCAACCTTTGATCTCAACTGACTCAATCTTTGAGTCGATGGGGTCAATAGAGTGAGTGAAATGGAAACTGACTCCCGACAACTTAACAAAATTAACATAAAAATGCTTCTACAAAAACAACTATACCACCAGCAATTATACTAACCTTCTGAAAACTTTCTTATTGAATCATGGTCAGTTTTACTCAGTTCTATATCGTCATTTCCAAAATTTATGTAAATTTCAATTATAAGTCATTCAGTTACAAATAAATACAGTTAAGCGTTTCTTCTTCGAGCGAGTGATTTTCTAGTTATTTTCCCGAAAGTGAACGTTATAGCGAAACTGGAATTCGAACTCGCTTACTACGATTCTGCAGTACAACACTTTAAACATTACACCACGAATTCACCCCCTTCTAGTTTATTCTTGCTTAATGAATTAAACATTTCTATTAAAGTAGTTGATATCTTTATTCATGCGCTATCAGCTTGGGTAAAAATACGCCAATTATATCTCCTACAGTTGAGTATTCCCACATCTAAAAAAAGTTGTGGTCCTCTATATGACACTAAACTACATTTGGTGGTAAGGCAATAGTTATAGATTTCTTGAGAGAGTGGACACACCTTTTCATTGCTATTAATCGTGGATCGGCACTGACCCAGAGTGGTATTAACGGTTAGATCTCTGCCGGTGGATCAAATATTTTGAGAGACTGAAGGGCTTATTTGTTTAAATCGAGTGTAAAGATACATTGATGTACCATATATTATCGAAAATCATAGTTAATTAACTGACTTCGGCTTAATCTAACCCAAAATGCTTTAATATGTCAAAAACCAATCAACCAACCAACCAACCAACTAACCAAAATATATCGTTATTTTATGGAGTAAATTAATAAACAAGGTCTACTCTCTATTGTGTCAAAAATATGGATATTGGGATTGAGTTAACATTTATAGAAATAGGGAGGATCTTTTTTTCATCGTGTCAAAAAATAGATATCATTTCGAGTCTTCCAAATCAGAGACCTGTCAAGAGGGAAGCGGAAAAACGCTGATAAAATGAGTGGAATGTTTTCCTTGAACACGTGTCTTGATTTTCCCTTTTTTGTGAACTTATCATCTCTTCACCTAATCTTTGTATCTGGCAACTTACAACGAGATCCAGTAATGCGATTTGATTAGGTTAGGTTAGGTTTCTTTGTTTAATGGCATATCAACCTTTGTAGGCTATTTAATGCCAAAGCCATTCTCTTAGTAGAACAATAGTGGTACTATTTAACCCATAGCTAGGAGGATAAGGGGGTTCATACCTTTCCCAAGGGTATTTGCCCGAAAGTGAACGTAATAGCGCGACTGGAGTTCGAACTCGTTTACTACGATTTTGCAGTCCATCGCTTTAACCATTACACCTAGAAAATACCCACCTGTGATTTGAGGAAAAAAGCGAAATCTCCGATGAGCACTAGACGAAATCTCTGATAAGGACCATATAAAATGACTGATTAGGACAAAGGGAAATCTCCATTAAGGACAAGTGAAATATCTGATAAAGTCAATGCAAAATCACCTAGAAAGAAGAGGTGAAGGCGAGGTCTCCGATAAGTACAAGACGAAATCTCTGATGAGGACAAGGCGAAATCTTAATTGCCATCATGTCTTTATTACGAGTATTTGCAGTTAAAGAACATAAGCCCTCGTAGAATTTGAACCCATGGCGATGAATTCATATAACTACTTATGAGCAACCGATTAAATTTGTTCTTCGTACATGAAATTTCATACGTTTGGTTTTATTTGGTTGTTTGAGTTTTATGACATATCAAACTCTGTAGGTTTTTTAATGCCAAACTCATTTTTATATGAATAATCAATTCTATTTCAAACGATTCAGTTTAGCATGAGTACACAGTTTAATAGTCAAAAACATTTCTATTTCAAGCTATCCAGTTTAGTTAAACAGTTCTTATTCAACCAATTCAGTTTACTGTAAGTATTGATTTTGTTTACACACGGTTAAATGTCAAAATAGTTCTATTTTAAAGAATTAAATTTTGTGTAAGTACAGTTTCTATGACAGAAACAGATATATTCCAAACAATTCATTTTAGCATACAAAACAGTTCCATTTCAAACAATTCAGTTTAGCATACAAAACAGTTCCATTTCAAATAATTCAGCTTAACATAATTACGCAGTTTAAATAGTTTGGCATAAATGCAGAGTTTAGTTTTATTAGACCCATAGATAGGACACTATCAGATGCTACCCCTCCGGGCTAGAATGGACCTGGGAGCAATGGCAATGAAGGGGTACTGCACATTCGCCAAAACTCCAGCATTACTGGAACCTCACAATCAGATTGTTTTGTGTCGTATCTAGGACACTCATTAGTAGGTGTCTTATTCCTCTGCAGAGAAATAGTCGGTGTATTCTACCACCCCAGTCGACAAGGCAAAATCTCACACGTAAAACACAAGCGTTTGCCACTATTTGTGAGTAGATCTGTATACATGTGAATAAATGTAGACCTCTTGGCTTAAAACAGATGGTTTCTCATTCTTAGATAATGCGATTTCGCTCGATAATTCAGAAGAGCAAAGAAGTTCACGAGTAAAAATCGTGATGGATGATTCGAAAGTGGTTCATTCATCATGCGACCAACTCTAAAGTCACTTGGCTCTTCGTCTACAGCTCAGATGAAATATAAGATTCAATTAGATTGAACGAATCAAAATCTCGTCGTTCCACGCGAAGGAATGTGATTTCTCTTTCTCCTTAAATAGTATTTATAGCACGGATAGTTCGCTGCTTGTCATAGTTTGAATCAATAAATTTGAAAAAGTAATTTTCTGATTATTAACTTCTTTTTATCAACTTTTAATTTTTCTTTTTTTTTTTTTTTTTTTTTTGTCTAGCACTTTATATCATCAAAACTTTCATCATTTTTTCAAAAAAACTATTCCCATATTTTTGTACTTTTATTCATGTCGACTAGACCTGAGAAAATTCGATGGCATTTTTTTTTTAAAAACTGAAGCTCAATATATCAATTTGTTTAAGAAAGCGGCCCTGAATATAATGCTTCTAATTTAATTCCACAAAACCTACAACGATTAAAAAGCAGTGCAATTGCGCTGTTGGGTTTTCAGCTACGAAACACAATATTTTCACAGCTATTGGCTATTCATTTTCATCAGCGACAAGCAATTGCTTACATAGAAAGCAAGTGTAAAATCTGCACCAATTGATAACACCCTCTTTTTTAGAGTAGTGATAACAGTGACGTTATCAGGAAGATGATTTCCCCCTTGTCCATCTTTCAAGTGCTTGATTTGCTCGAATGGTCATTTCAAGGGTTGACTACTCTGCTTATAATGGATTTTCACTGGCATCGAAGTTAACACTGCTGAAATGCATGAACCATGACCTCCCTATGTTCAAATTCTCTGTTTGGTCTCCGTAAGAGTAGGAGGAATTAAATCGGCAAAATATTGCCCCGTCGGAGAGGCTTAGAATACGCTGTATCCACTGTAGAGGTGTAAGCCCCCCCCAACCGGTAATTTGGGCATGGCACTCTACTTTTTTTGATAATACGACTCCATTTCTGGATATCTAGGGAGTGTAGAATACCCCTTCTATCCCAGGTCAGATAGAAATATGAAAAAAAAAAGTTGCAACGGGAACATTATAAAAATAAGAACTAAGATTTGAAAACCATTTCGAATAATTCAATGTATAATAATGATGATAATTCCTCACATAAAGAAAGCTAGCACCGACATTAATCGTTGTTAAGATATCTCTCTGGGCTGGCGAAAATGATTTTTGGAATTCTACTAATAGCATTTTTAAAGATAAACAAGAAGCTCTACTCATTGAAGGTTTGAACGTAACCAAATTTTTCGCTGACAAAATGGTAAGATACCATAAAATTAGGGAGAAAACAACTTTTGTTTGCTACCTCTTCCGGACAAAATATTTTGTTTTGCTTAGATTTTATGGCATATCAGCCATTATTTGGTATTTAATGCCAAATCATTTTATACATATATGTTAAATATATGATTTGTAAACACATTTTGTAGATACACTCAGTTAAATGATCCAGCAGTTCTATTTCAAACAATTGACTTTAGCAGGAGTCAGCAAAGTTAAATAGTTCCAAGTATTGCTATTTATCACGAACAATTCAGTTAAACATCAGTCATTTCTTTACCCAAAGTTAGATTATCAAACAGTTCTATTTCTAATAATTTACTTGAGCATAAGTGATTTTTTTGCACACATTTTAAAAGTTAAACATTTCTATTTGACCCATAGACTTGACCCTATCAGGAGCTACCACACTGAGCCAGAGTGCATCTGGGATCGATGGCAAAGAAGGGGTATTCCACATTCCTCAAAGATCCAGTTTCACCATCTGATTGTTTAGCATCATATCAAGGACACTGGTGGGGGGAGTCTTACCCCTCTGCAGAGAAGCAGTCGATGTATTCTACAACCATCTCCCTGCCGACTGGGCTAGGGACAGAAATACTGGTAATGAAAAGATAATCAACACTCCTTAAATTTTCAGTAGTAGAGCCTCACCATCAGTTTGAGATTAGTATCATACCTAGGTTACCCCCTTTTTAAATGTATTTTTTGCTAGTTGGCAAAACAATAGCTACAGTCGGCTTCAAATATCTGGAGAATATTGTGTGACAGTGAGTGATTCAAGAGTTTAAACCTAGCCAGTGTGTGCTATCTCAAGGGCTTGTTGAATATTTATGCCCGACAATTATCCTACTTGGTTCCAATTCTCAAGCCCTCTGTAAGGATTGATCTCATCCTCAATCGCTTTCGACATCAACAGGCTAACAAATGCTCTATCGGGGATGCTCTCTGAGAAGAAAAATTAATCGAATAAGATTATCAGATTTCTTCGGTCGGGTCGAAATTCTATCAAACACAGAACAAAACTCGACTTCATGATCCGTGATACACCGAATTGAAGAGATATGTCTTTAGACTTGTATCTGATAACAAAGGAAGACAGATTGGTTTTCGAATCAGGAGAACCAAGCTATGCATCGAACGTGGTTGTTGATTTACAAGCGTATAATACCGAACAAAATCAGATAGAATGTTATGAGAAGTATGTACTGCTAATTCTGCTCACAGATATATTCTCTGTCTAATCCTTTGTCTCCTACTGTAACTGATTTTATAACCTGTCAATGGAGCCGAGAAGATGCAGATTACATTCCCTCTGAAGAGAGGTAAGAATCTCTTCCCCAAATAACTTGTGTCCTGTGTATGACACTAAACTGCAGGTGATTTTCCATTTCCGGAGATTTAAGGAATGAGAAGTCACCCTAGCAAAATTCCCTGGTTTTCTTTGACATGAAATGATTGTAAATCTATGGGTCAAGTTGATTAGTTTGAAAATTATTTATATTAGATTAAAATACATGATATCATGTATCCGTGATTAAAATGTAAAAAAAAAACTACCCAAAAATATAAATATAAACGTAAAATATGCTCAGTTGTCTAATGTATAGGTTGGTTGGTTGGTGGGTTTTATGGCATTTCAACTATGGTAGGAATATTTAAACCCAAACGTATTTTTATACATATAAACAGTTATATTTCAAACTATTCAGTTTAGCATAAGTACACTGCTTAGTTCTATTTTACCCATTGATAGGACCCCTATTAGGTGCTACCACATCTAACCGGAGGGAACATGGGAGCGATGGCAACGAAGGGGTACTCCGTATTCCCCAAAGCTCAAGCATAACTGGAACCTCACAATCAGATCGTTTACTGTCATATCTAGGACGCTCATTAGTATGTGTCTTTTTCCTCCGCAGAGATGCGGTCAGTATATTCTACAGCCCCAGCCGACTTGGCCGCTAATCTGCTGGCTTAAAATATCTCTAGATGGATTAACAGGCCGTTAAAATCAATCACTCAACAATATAACTGATTTCTTATGAATAAACCTTCTCTCTCACAGCCCTCTGTTAAATTGAACTGAAGCCTTACCGTCCGATGCATTTTAGTTTCATACCCAAGACTGACCTTTTTATTGGGTGGAATTTTTTTCCCTCTGCCGGGATACAACCAGTGTAATCTAAGCCCTGGCGATATAACTCCGAGGTGAAAGGAGAAAGAATAAAAATAAAAGTTAGTGAATTTTTAATAACATAATTTATGTAAGTGATTACAGCCTTGATGCCTCATCGACAGTTAGATATTTTTAGTGGATGTAAATAATCGGTCTGTGAGAGATGGGAACAAAGAGTCATGTGCACCCACTTTAAGTGGATCTTCGTGATATCAGTATTATATGATTGTAGTACAATTATTTTCACAAATTTACTGGAAAGTCAAACTAGTTTCTCAAAATGCTCTTGATATCATTTTAGGATTTAATATGCTGATATTTAATGATTCCTTCCGATAAAGATACTTTTATTTATAATAGACAAGCGGAAATAGCTAGCTTTACACGTGTTTTAAAACAAATCAATACCAGTAACATACAAACCTTTTTCTTAATCAGAAAATAAATGTAGGATGGACAGTGTTCCTCAATATTTAATCATTTACCACTATTTTACAAAAAATGCATTGTATTTGTAATATATGAAACTTATACCAGTAAATGTACAAATCATTTTTAGTTTGAACAAAAATGGAATAAAACGATTTAAAAATATTCATTTATTAAAAAGGAATAAATAAAATCATAGAAGATAATAATTCAATTAATATTATTGTTTTAGGTTCATAGACATTAGAAAGCTGCATTGTTTTGTTTTTTTTATGCATAAAAGAATGAATCAAATCACATAATCGTAAAAAATTACGTTTGCATGTTTTTTTGTGTTTTTACCATAAAATATTGAATTAAAGTATAAACATAATAATTTATCCAATGATCAAATTTTTTAATAAACTATATAAATCATATTGTTTATCGTAAAAATATAAAATTATATAATGCATATATATATATATTATATAATTGTAAATCAAAGTTATATATATATATATATATTATATAATTGTAAATCAAAGTTATAATGTTGATTAAATCAAAGTTATTATATTGATTAAATCAAAGTTATAATGTTGATTAAATTAAAGTTATAATGTTATGATTAAATGAAATTTATAATGTTATGATTAAATCAAAGTTATAATGTAATGATTTATAAAATAGTTAAACACTATAGTGAACAGTACACACGCATCATCATATAATTTATTATTTTTATGATAACCAGTTCGATTCGTTTATTTTATATCGTAAGTATATTCTTATCGCAACTTTGCATAAACATTTGAACTGGTAATGAATATGGTTTTGTTTTCCTAGGTTATTATTATATATTTCTAATTTACAAGTGTCTTGGCTTCTAAAAGCTTTACCACTGCAATTCTTTTACTAAAATCTGACTTTGATTATACTGAATTTGGACGTAAATTATTTTCTTATTATTGGTAGTCATGTGCCTTAGCTTTGGAGCTATAACCAGACAAAAGATACACAAACTTTTCGTCTATATATATATATATATATATATATATATATATATATATATATATATATATATATGTGTGTGTGTGTGTGTGTGTGTGGAGATAGATAGAGTCCTGTACTTACGTAAACAATGTTTGGACAAACTATGTAATATCTGAAAATTAATATCAAGCTCAAATGACTAAGTGTCTCGTGTAATGATACGGAAGTCTGAGCCCAGTGCCAAAACAAATTTAGAGTGAACTTAACTGAGGAGTAGCGAAATGATTTATTTAAAGAGGTGGATAAAATTCTAACAGATTTGAAATCGTTTGCCAACGGCTGTGGGCATACATGAATATTAATCATACCCTCTTTTTCCATTCCGACTGGCCGTGATCGACTGGGCAAACGAACTCTCCCTTGATAAGAGACAGTGGATATAACAATAAAGGATACTAATTAAATACAGGAAACCCTGCCAAATCCGTAATAGTTTACAAACGTTCCTTTAAGCTAATGAATTTTCATTTAGATAGGGTTTCATCATTAAAAATATCTCTTTCTAGAACGACACGGTAATTAAGCAATACTCTTGTAGCTACCTGCTACAATCAACAATGTTGGAATCTTACTGGCAAAGCAAGACTTACGTTTCTTTTATAATAGGCAATGAGGGAATCGTACTATCAAAGCAATTGTTGCTTTACTACATGTTCCACTCGATTATGTATGAATGGTACTTTAAATGCGAAACTTAGTTGCTACCTGGTTTTAGACAATATGTGAATCATACAATCAAATATGAATTACGTAGCTGTCTCTTCCACTAGATAATGTGAAAATAAAATTGTCAAAGACTTCATTGATATCTATTCCACGAGACAATTGGTATAAAAGCAAGACTTAGTTGCTACCTGTTCCAATCGACAATGTGTGAATCACACTAAAAAATTTGAAAAATGCATTTTCGTATTTTTAGACACACAACTGACTTGAATTAAATCATAAATTTCATAATCTTTAGGGATAATAGTTTCGTTCATTTTCGATGAACAAAAAAGAGCAAGCAATTTATTAAAGCTTCGGGTATCATAGTATACATTTTGAGGTAAAAGTATATCTTTTAGGCTCTTTAAAATCCCTTGACATTTTTTTATCTGGGAAGTGTTGTAAACAGATAACAAAATTAAAGTCCGACAGATCATGGCCATTTGGTTGCTGCGAATATGATAAAAGTAAAGTAAAGTTAGCGATCGTAGTCGAGAGCGACCAGAGTGCTCTCTTTTTCAATTGCTACATCACCGAGGTGTAGGGGAGGGCGCTACTGTTTTCCCAGGATTGCTCCACTTTACCCTTTGATACGTACCTTATATCGCTGAGTGTTAAGCAAGGAGATATCAAGTACCATTTTTAAAGTCTTTGGTATGACGCGACCTGGGATTGAACACAGGTCTTTGGCGAACATAAACCATTGTAGGTTATTTAATGCCAAATCAATTTTTATACATATAAACAGCTCTATTTCAAACAATTCAGTTTAACATCAGTACGCAGTTTAAATGTCAAAAAGAGTTCCATTTCAAACAATTCAGTTTAGCATAGGTAAGAAGTTTTTATGTAAAACAGCTCTATTTCAAACGATTCCGTTTAGCAAAAGCACACTGTTTAGTTCGATTTAACCCATAGATATGACATTATCATATGAAACCACTCCGGGCCAGAGTGGGTCTGGGATTAATGGCAATAAAGGGGTACTCATCATTCCCCGGAGCTTCAACATTACTTAAGTCTCACTATCAGATTGTTTACTGTCATATCCAGGACGATCGTTTGGAGGAATCTTACCCCTCTGCAGAAATGCAGTCGGTATAGTCTATAGTCCCAGCCAACTTGGCCCGCTTCAGTTTGATTATGGTATATTTCGAATTGAAAGAAATAAACCAATGATGCGCAGAAATTGTGTTACAAGTGAATGAGCCAAATCGGCTGGGGCTGTAGAATACACCAACTGCATCTCTGCGCAGTAGTACGACCACCCAACCAATATTCTGAATATGACACCAAAATATCAGCTGGAAGACTCCAGCCCTAGAACTTCGGGGAATGCAGAGTACTCTTTCATTGCCATCGCTCCCAGGTTCCCTTCAAGTCCAAAGAGAGGGTCATATCCAAGGGTTAAATATAAGTATTCGACATTTAAATAGAGTGTTGTCAAATCACTCATGCTAAATTCAATAGTAAAAAATAAACCCCTTTTATCCTTTAAGTGTATGTAAACAAACGACTGATGTTTAATGGAGTTGTTAGTAATACATAGCAATACTTGGAACTATTGAACCTTGTTGACTAATGCTAAACTGAATTGTTTGAAATAGAACTGTATGATCATTTAACTGTGTTAAAACAAATGACTGGTGGTTAGTTGAATTGTTAGTTATCCATAGCAAAATTTGGAATCATCTTACTTTGTTGACTTATGTTTACAAATCATATACATATATATGATTTAAGCATTTTTTAAGCATGTTTAAAACTGATTTGGCATTGAATAACCTACAATGGTTGATATGCCATAATACCAAAACAAAACAAACCAAACTAAGCCAAAACAAGTGGAAACTATATGGGAACTGTAAAAGCTATTTTTTGCCTGAACTCGAATGCCGACATTTCGCTGACAAGAAATATTTAACTATTACAGTATTTCAGGTTTCCATGTTGCATATACACCCCACCTACTTGTGCGTATATATATATATATATATATATATATGGCTACCCGAATATTTTCCTCCATTTCATAATTTCTATCGTAATCAACATTTCGAAAACCCACACGACAGCGATGACAGCATTGGCCGGCAAGGATCCGCAAAGCATCTTGTCAGCCGTGAACTGTCAGTCATAAATCCTTCATTTACCGGCTCTCGTTTCCGATCAGCAAAATGGAGAGCGACAAAATGACATGTGAAGGTCAGAGTGTGTCGCCAGAAGACAAGACAAGTGTTGACAGCGATCGAATAGATCGACGGTTCCACGTCCCGAGTTTATGACTTGAAGTAGGCGGCATCATCATCTTCAATCCACTTTGCTCTTCACACAGAGCAGACAAAATCAATATGGCATACGTGGCCAATCATTGCCTTTAATTGATCGCCTGTCTCATTTTTTATCGATTCATCTATCAATTCATTTATGCCTGTTAGTATATATATATATATATACATATATGTGTGTGTGTGAGAGTTAACTACATAGCTATTCGATATATCTAACTATTTCATTATCTATCTATATATCTATCTATGTGTTAATCCATCCATCTTTTTTCAATCTTAGCAATCTAATCTTTTGGAAAATGTAGTTACTACGCAAAAGAGGTCAAAGCACCGAATCTGCCGATTTCGGCAGTCAGAGGACCGATTATCAGATCTCTACATTAGCAGTTGCACTTTCTTATATTCTTTATTACAACGATTGTTGGTATATCACCATCACATAGTAAAAAGCACGTCGTTCGGAGAATTTTTTTCGCGAAAATACGTTAAATGTGCAAGCTTGAAGAATGAAGCAAATTTAGAATAATAATTAGATTGTTGGAAACTTCGGTTGCGCTCATCCTATTCATTTTTCAATGAAGAAAATCATTTGATGTTTATTATAAAGTACTTCTACTTCTTTATTTATTTCCTATTAATCAAAATAAAAATTCTAAAAGTAGTATTCATCTCGAAATTAGGCTTAATAACTTTGCTAAAAGTTATAAAACGCAATTTGCAACTTAGAAACCACACATTTTAAGCTCGAAAAAATACTTACATAGCCAGAAGTTGACTTATACAACAAGATTAAAATCCAGATCTCTTACATTGAATGGTTGTTAAGGGTTTAGATTTTAGCCCTGCTTTAAAAGTATACCGCTAATTGTACAGGGATTTTTCTGGTTTAAAAGGGTGATTTGTACCCCTTAATGTTCGTTTGCTAAATACTCTTGTATAAATTACTTTAAACTATATAAGTAAAGTTTGCTAACTTAGTTGAGGGCGCTCCGATGGCCCCCTTTTCAATAGCGACTACACCGAGGTGTTGGGAAGGGCGCTATTCCTTCCCTTAGATTGCTTCAAATTACACTTGATCAGTACCTTATAATGCTGAGTGTTAGATAAGGAGGCATCACGTACTATTTTGAAATCTTTGGTATAACTCGACCAGGGATTGAACCCTGGTCTTCCGAGCCATTGGTGAACACTCAAACTATTATGCCAATTAGCCGGTATAAACTATATAATTTCCTAAATTATAATCAATACTTTGCGCATTAAACATTCATAAGCATAAAAGAGCCTCATTTTGGATACGGTTTCGGTTGTTGGTTATTTAATGCCAAAGCATCTCTTCTAGAAAAACAGTTGTACTATTTAACCCATTGCTGGGAGAATAAGGGGTTCCATACCTTTCCCAATGGTATTTGTCCGAAAGTGAAAGTAATAGCATGACTGGAGTTCGAACTCGCTTACTACGATTCCGCAGTCCATTGCTTTAACCATTACACCACGAGGACACTTACCTAATTTTGGTGTAATGGCTTATAAGGAAGTATCACATCATTGCTACCAAGGAGTGAATTTGTTCATCAATGATTGATCTCTTTCTTTCTTTATCTATCTATCTATCCCCCTCCCCACCTCTCTCTCTCTCTCTCTCTCTATATATATATATATATATATATATATATATATATATATGCTGAACATTTCTTTTTTCCGTGAAATATCTTTCTTTCTTTCTTTCTTTCTTAAAACATCTTTCTGTATCATTAACGAAGAATCTTTTTTTCTTTCTTTCTTATAATAAATATCTTTATTTATTTTCCTAAAAAAAAATCTGTTCTTTTACTTTCACAAAATTTCTTTCTTTCTTTCCTTCTTTCTTTCTTTCTTTCTTAAAACATCTTTCCTTTATCGTTCACAAAGCTTCATTCTTTACATCTTTCTTAACTCTTTCACGAGACAAACAAAATCAAATGTCAATCAACTGAAAAACAAAATGTTCTTCCCACCTGAGCACACTCACCCTAATACCATCTTTTTCTCCGTTATTCGTCTTCTTTTGTTGCTTTATGAACACCAAGGGACCACTGAAACCAAAACCGGAAGGACCCAGTAGTAAAAATGGCGGCCAATGTTGCTCTCTGCTCTGCCGCTGTCTTATTTATTGACGACAGCGCCCTCTAGCGATATCTCTGATATGCCATAAATCTCACCGACCCAGAGCGAGGCTTGACAAGCCCAGCGTCAGTTGAACGTTCGGCAGGCCGCTATGAAGTGCCGAAGGGAAGGAGAAACAATATTAGAGCAAACGCCCCAGTATCGATTCCAGTTATTTTCTCTAGGAACGTACAACGAAATGATTCGAACATTCACGCCGTCAGTTAGATAATGGCCAGGATTGGGAGGTTTTCGGAAACGCCGCTGGCTGATCTGAATCTGTCTTCTTTTGCGTTGAACCTGTGACCCCTTCACTGGCCACATTTGTCATCACCTCTTCCTTTCACTGCCGTTTTCTGTTTGTCTTCTCTTGTATCGGTTAGTTTCGTGTGTCCGACGCGCTTCACGATGCTCTAAAAGGGGCTGACAGAAGAATTTATTTTAGTGTTTTATGTTTCAGTGAATAAAGATTTATCTTTCTCTCTTCGGATTGTATCTGTGACGTCTGGGACTGTCAGCGTAGTTATCTATCAACGTGTTCATCTTGTCTGGTCTTTTTTGCATTGAATTTATTCAAATATTTGATTCGATGTGCCAATTTTGTTATTCACTCTTGCAAATTTAAAAAAAAAAAATCAATTTTTTTCTCTCTCTACATATAAGAGTAATTCTATCTATCAATCTATCTATCTATGTCTAATCATATCAAATCATATCTATCTATCTATCTATCTATCTATCTATCTATCTCTAATCATATCCTATCATATCACATCATATCTATCTATCTATCTATCTATCTATCTATCTATTAGTATTTATGTGTTTTCATAATACACGAGAACGTCAATGAATCTGTAAGGTGACAGTTATAACAACAATACACGATGACTTTGATGTTTCCATTTAGAAAAAAAACGAATGATTTTAGTTTTTTGCTATATTTTTTAGTTATATCAAAAATTTACATGCTTTAAAAAATGATGTTCAACTTGACACACACCCTATAAAATTATCGTATTTCTAAAAGGAAATGGGAATAGCTTTATTATCTAAGAGCATCTGAATTGTATTACGCTAGTAAAAATAGCACATTTTTGTACGTAAATTCCTAGAAATATAAAATTCCGATGAGAATTTTACTAATGTATAGATAGGAAGATACAATTTAATTAGACAAATTTAACTATGAAATAAGTAAAACCTCAACAGTGTTCTATGCACATCAATTCAGAGAAGGAGGAAAACACTCACGACATTGAATTTCACGTTGCCGATCATCAAGTCAGCCAGTTTCGGCACGAAGACAGCTCGCAAAGCAATTACAATAGAAAAATCATTAAAAATGTAATGAATCCTGTTTTTTTTAAATTTCCATAAATACATATATATTTCTACGAAGCCATTTTTATTTTTTATATAGATATTCTCATACCAGTCTCATTATCTATCTGAATCTAGCACAGTGTTTGCACTATGTGCTAACGTGTTTATTGCTTTTTGTTTAATGACATATCTATACGTGATGAGTTATTTAATCCCGAAAGCTATTTCATCTTTAAATGCTTGATTGTAATCATAAATATATTTGTAATAATACATTGCATTTTTAATGGCACTGATTTGGCTTTAGTTTGTCGTCACACAATTTGCATGTATGGTTTTCAATATTCCTATTTAATAGAAATAATTTGCACTTTTTTTGTATGATTTCAAGTATTCCTTCATAATAGAAATAATTTGCAGAGTTTTATTCGTTCAAGTATTCCTATCTAATACAAATTATTTGCACACCGTTGTATGGTTCCAAATATTCATATCAAATACAAAAAATTTCGACGCCGTTGTATAGTTTCAAGTATTCCTATCAAATACAAATAATTTGCACACAGTTCTAGGGTTTTAAGTATTCCAACCTAATACAAACAATTTACTCATTGTTTTATGGTTTCAAGCGTTCTTATATGATTACAATAATTTATTAAAAAAATATTTAGTTTCAAGTAACTTTCTCTATCTAATAATAATCTTTATTGCACTGTTTTATAGTTTCAAGTATTAACATTTCTTTTGATTTATTGTGTAGAAGTAGGTTTTCAAAGATGGGATTTAGAGAATATGAAATTAAAATCTCAAAACTACAACATAAAAAAGCTTGTAGGAAAACTGATCACAGCAACCAGAAACAAAACTGATGAGACGAGGTCCAACACAATGGAAAAAAACAGAAAACAAAAATGGAAAGAAAAACAACTCAATGAATGTTTTAAGCAACTAACAAGCGACGTCTCACGCGAGAAAACGTGGCTAAGAAAGGAAAACCTTAAGCCAGAAACTGAATCTCTTTTAATATCGGCACAAAACAACTCCTTAAGAACCAACCATATCAAAGCAAGAAAAGATAAGACGCAACAAAACAGCAGATGTAGGTTATAGGGTGATAGAAACGAAACGATCAATCACATAATAAGTGAATGCAGCAAATTAGCCCCGAAGGAGTATAAGACTAGACACGACTGGGTGGGCAAAGTGATTCACTGTGAACTTTGCAAGAAATTAAAGTTTGACTATACGAACAAATGGTATAAACACAAACAAGAATCTGTCCAGGAAAATGAGAAGCACAAACACCAATGGAATTTTGAGATACAAACGGATCACCTAATCTCGGCCAGACGATCAGACCTTATAATAATCAACAACAAAAAAAGAGAATCTGTTGAACTGTGGACTTTGCTAACCTGGCTGACCAAAGAGTAAAATTGAAAGAAATTGTAAAGAAATATAATTTCCTTGACCTTGCAAAGGAATTGAAAAAACTGTGGAACATTAAACGGACGATAACATCAATTGTAATTGGTGCTCTCGGTACAGTCACCAAAGAACTGATGAAAGGGCTAGGGGACTTATAAATAAGAGGACGAGTGGAGACAACGCAAACTACAGCTTTGCTGAGATCTGCCAGAATACTGAGAAGAGTCCCGGAGACTCGAGGACACTTGTTGTCACTCAAACTCCAGTGAAAAGCCACGTGAAAAACTTTCACGGAGTAAAATAATAATATAACTTAAAAAATGATAGTACTGATTGAAACGCAATGAAAGCAAATTCTCTTTTTGTACGTTTCTCTCACAGTGGAGGAAACAGAAGTGACGATTGAGTTGCACTGGACTTCAAAAAGAAAGTAGACGGCAAAACACCAGAAAAAAAAAACATGTTTTAGGGACAATATCATATTTACCAACCCCTCCGCTCGGGCAGGATATGACACAAGGTCAATTTTTAAGCGGAGTTTAACAGGTTTGAATTCAGAGTTTTCCTTCTCCTAGACTAGTTACCTCACCAAGGCTGAAGTTTGACTATACAAACAAATGGTATAAACACAAACAAGAATCTGTCCAGGAAAATGAGAAGCACAAACACCAATGGAATTTTGAGATACAAACGGATCACCTAATCTCTGCCAGACGATCAGACCTTATAATAATCAACAACAAAAAAGAGAATCTGTTGAATAATAGGGACAATATGAGGGAGCGGGACGTTGATGAAGTACATAAAAGAGACGGTACCTCAAAAGGAGAGTTTAAGACTCAAGGAAGTGTACTCCCGTTGTCTATTACTGATATTTGTTTTTTAGTACCAGGTTTTCTTCTGGTTTCTTCACTTGTGCGTCAACCTACTTCCTTTGTTTGTTTTATTTCCGAATTCCTACTACAACCAGCCGTTTCGACTGAGCTCATCTTGTTGAATAAAGACAGGGAAATTTATTTCTTCCTCGTTCTTAAACCTACTCTCCGTGTTATCTAAAGTGTTTTTGTTGTTGCAGCCATCAATTTTACCTACCTGGTTTTTAGTTACGAAATTCGGCTGCTGCTACAATCTGCATCTGGTTTAAAAAGAAAATAATCAATGTATATTTGAAAGGGGATTTATCGACAGGGATATATGCGTAACAGTTCACACCTTTTATAAAATATTATTCTAGCTTCTTACACTCGTCATACTGGGCTTGTGATATGGATATTTGTATATCCACACACAAATACACAGGCCAAAATATACTTACCAACACACACACACACACACACACACACACACACACACACACACACACACACACACACACACATATATATATATATATATATATATATATATATATAATACTCTTATCTCATATATTGTACCATTATTTAATATTCTTATTCACCATTTCGGCAAGGGGCGTTGAATAAAAGTGATGTGGGTATGACCCTAAATCGTTAAATGATGAGCCTCCAGTTCTGATATTTTGGGGAATGTCGAGAACTCCTTCATTGCAATTACTTTTGGGTTCTTTCTGACACGGAGTGGTAGTTCATTTTAAGTTCCCGTTTAAGGGTCAAATAGAATTATCTAATCACTTACTATATATAAAAATATTTATGTATGTGCAAACAAATGATAAATATGAATAGAATTATTTGCATTTGATAACAATACTTACAACCATTTAACTGTGTGCTAATAACTAGTGACATTTAATGGATTTATTAGGATAAAATACTTGAAAATATTTTCTTCTTCTTCTCATCATCATTAATTCGCGCAGGCTGCACAAATTTCCCTGTCACACACACGCACACACACACACTGTCAATCCATCCCAATCATTAATCCCTCCAGGTAGGTCTTCCAAACTACATCCTGTGTCCACACAGAGCTGATATAAATAAATTCTTGCTGGTCGGCCATCACTGGCACGTCCATATTGAGTGATCCGTTGTAGAAAGTGAGTTCACCCTTGCTTTTCTAGCTGTATCGTATGTCTTGTTCGTCTTATTTGCATGGTTTTAGGTTTGGTTTGGTTTCTTTGTTTAATGGCATATCAACTCGTTTTAGGTCATTTAATGCCAAAGCCATTCTCTGAGAAGAACAGTAGTTGTACTATTTAACCCATAGCTGGGAGGATAAGGGGATTCATACCTTTCCCAAGGGTATTTTCCCGAAAGTGAACGTAATAGCGCAACTGGAGTACGAACTCACGAACTACGATTCTGCAGTCTATCGCTTTGACCATTACACCACGAGGACACCCCTTGCATGGTTTTAGTGATGAGATGTAAGTGGTCGCTCGGTAATGGTTTCATGGGGTTTTGCTTCAAGGATTAGTTAAAAATAACTTGTAGCATTTTTTTTTCGGAGTAGTATTGACAATCCACAGCTTGGAAAAAATTATATTTTATTTTATAAGATAGATCGGACGTCTAAAATTTATCAGAGCATTATTATAGCTGTTACAGTTTCTTAGGGGAAACCATATGCAGTTAATATTTTCTACATTATCACCCAAATGTCTGAGACATCTACAAACAATAGTGCTGCCACAAGATATTTTGCTCGTACTCCTCCAATGACTAGTCGGGATCTGTGAAGTTGTGGATCGATTTCTCCAAAAACCGTTCTGATTTTTCCCAAGAATTCTCCAAATTTCAGGTTTGATACGGTTGAGAAGCAGAGACTTATATTTTACTTATGGAAGTAAGGGTTATTATTCTGAAGTCATATTTCTTGGGGAAAGGGAGGATGCAGCCTTTTGTCCATTTCCTTATTGTATTTTGTTTATAGACGGCGTTGTAAAATCATCAGATTTCATTCTCTCTCTTATTCCTGGAAGTATTTCGTCGAGACCTGATTCTTTTCTGCTTTTAATTTTTTCTGTACAACGTTAACTTCTTCCTCTCTAAACTGTCCAAGTTTAATATCTAGTTGGCTATTAATATTTTTGTATTAAACTGATCAGTGATTTTAGAAGATTTTTCAAGCAGATTCTTGAAATGTTCTTTTCCCTTCTGCATTCTTTCTACTTATCTAGCAGCTTTTAATGAGGTGTCCTGGTGGTATAATGGTTAAAGCAATGGACTTCGGAATCATAGTAACCGAGTTCGAACTCCAGTCGTGCTATTACGTTCAATTTTGGACAAATACCATTGGAAAAGGTTCGAAGTCCCTAATCCATCCAGCCACCGGTTAAATAGTACCAATACTGTTCTAGAAACAATGGCTTTGGCATTAAATAACCTACAAAGGTTGATATGCCATTAAAAAAGAAACCAAACCAAGAAACTTTTAGTTTTGCTCCCGCGGTGCTATTCCTTTTGCTTTCTTCATTTATTGTCAGCCATGCTATTTGTGATTGTCTATCTTCTCATTTCATAGATTTGATCTTGAATGAATTTTTGTTGTTCTTTTTGGTATGTATTATCTTGTTCTCTGGGATTTCAAAGGTTTCTGCATGCTGGCATTTGTTGAGTTTCTTTTGTTAAGTAAGGATACCATTCTCTTTTTATCTCGTTTGTTAATTTACTACGATTGACTCCCATGAACTATACGTTTGGCTCTTGGTTTGGTTGATATGCTCACTGCTGCTTCCTTGTCAGCAGTAACAAAGTTTTCATTTTCGTCATTCGGAGTATTTATTTCATATACCTCTTGGAGAGTATGGAATTTGTTTCCTTCAGTTACCATATATCTATAGCTAATATCTTTATTGGTAAGTGAGCACTAGTCTTAACGTTTAGTTATTACTCTTTTTTTCTTATTTCTGTAAAAAGTCATGCATATCTTTGCTGTGACGATTCTGGGAACGGAAGATACTTCTTCAAAGAGGAATATGCTTCGTAGTTCTGAGCGCTATTTATTCATTTCTTGTTTATGGATATATATTTTTGCTATTCGTTAAACTTGTTTTGGGAGGTGTCGGTCCATAATTTTCCTTCACTTTTTTTTTGGGGGGGGGTTTAGTTCTAATGCATGCTACCTTGTTCTCACGGAAAAAAAGTTTGCTAGATATTCCCTATTTCCGTTTGATGGGAATTTGTTATTTTCGTCTTTGACTATTTGAGCATTCATATGTCCACCGATGATTAGAACATTGTGTTTGGAAATATGTCGGAAAAGTGAAGATTACTCGTTGTAGAAGGTATAGATGTCAGTTTCATCACTGGTATTGGTGGGATTGTTGTTCAGGGTTTGTCATGAAGCATTATTTTCTGTTTGATTTCATCAATGCGATTTAGTGATTTTAAAGAACGAGGAATGATTACCATTCCTACTCATCATGTGACAATATTGGCATTGGCAGAATTTTCCTGTGTTGATGCTGAGGCGAATGTTGATCCTGTACCAGCATCATGATATTTTATTTCTTCTTCACTATGGTAGTGTCTATGTTCTTGTGTGTATATGATGTCCAAATAATGCTTGGTTGTCAGCTCAGGTAACTGGTTTATTGTATGGCAGGGGTCGTTTTCTCAGCAATGTTTTTGTCACAAAGTAGTTTTTGTTTGGTTTTGAACTCTGTAGCGGTTTTTTCGAACACTGGGGCAGAACGTGCCCATTGTTTACCTACTCGAAGGGCGATAAAAAACCCAAGAAACTACTAAATATTGAACATAAAAAGTATACAAACGAATACCACCGGAGGCTGTGAAAAGTAGCATCGTGGATGAGAGGTAAAATTTGGATCAATGGCAGCTTTATCAGATACTGGAAGGAAGAATCTCATACGTCAACGGCCAGGATTAGATACCTAACTCAGAAAACAACGGCTACTCACCTTACAGGCTTGCGTCGACTGACGTGGAAAAAACAGCCAATGAAAGATTACCATGACTAATTCAAACCAAATGCATTAAAACTTTATCTGTGTGCTAACCGGTCGAGTTTATATATATATGTGTGTGTGTGTGTGTGTGTGTGTGTGAGTGTGTGTCTGTGTGTAAACTGGATTTGTTGTCAAATATCCCACATGGGTTAATATGTCCTGAAACATAAACAAATTAAAACAAATTATTATATTGCTATTTCTTTGCTCTTCCGTCACATCATAGGTATTTCAGATCAAAAGCTGCTTTTTCGTATAATCCCTCGTTGTATTCCCAACTCCCAGGCAACGAATCGTTAATCTATTGATATAAAATTAAATTTAAGTGACTTGATGGCTCATTAATACACTGTACGAGAAATGAAACTATTGTTAAACTTGAGCGTGAATTTGTATAAGTTAGCAAAATTTAATCTTCAATTCAACGATGTTAATTTAAGGGATATGACGAGGTAACAACGCCAGATTTATTTGCAGGTCGAAATAAGGTCATCTAAATTTTAAACTTCAAGCAGCTATTTTTGAACTGCTAACCTGTACTGAAAAATAAATTCTGTGTACTGAGAGACACTCATGACTTTATATCACTTCAATTGATCTACAATTTTCCCGACGATATTTTTGCATTTATCTAGACAGGTGACCACCAATTAATATATATATATATATATACATATATATTGAAAGAGAGAGAGAGAGAGAGAGAGAGAGAGAGAGAGAGAGAGAGCACTTTAGTTCAAAGAAAATAATTTAGAAAAATTATATATCTTACCTAGTCTCGAGTAAAATCATTGGTGCTTAATATTGATCGAACATCTCACCAGGCCATACTAGGTACAAAGCCATTTCTTTAGGGGGTACGCACAAATCGAAACTCATGAACGCTGTTACAAAATACTTGATCCCGTTAGCACTTCCCATATTGGAAGCCACCGGCATCAGGACAAGTCCTGCAAACCATGAATTGCCTTGGGAGGAAGTCTCACTGAGACCAGGTGGTTAGCCCAGTAACCCCCATAATGTGTGAACGCCAAGTGGATTTCGGAAAACCAGGGATTGGTGCGTTTCTTCCTCTCGGTGAAATAAATTCCTTGGTATGTACCTTTTAGATTTGGCATTAAAAAAAAAAGCAAATCTGAGCCAATTTTTTGTTGAAGAAACTTCAACCATTATCATTACGGAAGACCATAAGCGTAAGCATCATCCTTAGAATTAGAGAAAAGTTGATTTTTTACTTTTTGTTAAAATATCTTTTTTCATAAAAATTTAAAATAGTCGGTGGGAAATTCAGAAAGTCCCGCAGGCCACAGGTTGCTCATGATAGTTTAAAATGAATGTCTTATATTAACAAGTTAAGCAAAGACCACACGTTGGATAGTTTTTTGCGAAATTTTAACTATTGAACATTGTCGTTGCCAATTTAACTAATTCTCGTAATAAAAAGAGCTTAAATTTAATATTCTCACTTTCTGTTGCTGTTAGATGGTTGGTTGGTTGGTTGATGGTTGGTTGGAGTGTTTAATGGCAAGTTAACCCTTTATTTGTCATTTAATGCCTAATCATGTTTATGCATTAGTATAGATATTATTTGTAAATGAGTATGCCAGAGCATACAGTTAAATGGTTTCAAGTATTAATATCAGGCACTAATAATTCAATTGAATACTAATCATTTGTTTGCACACAGCTAAATGGTTTGAAGTATATTAAATGGTTAAATAATTCTTTATGGCTCATAGATTAGAACCTAACAGGAACTACCAGTCCAGGCTAGAGGGGATATAGGAGTTATGGAAATGAAGGTGTACTCCACGTTCATCAAAGCAACAGAACTGGAGCTTCACCATCGGGTGATTTAGTGTTATATCCAGGACACTCGGTAGAATTGGAAGGGATGTCTTACTCCTCTGAAGAGGTGCAGCCGGACTATTCTACAGCCGCAGCCTACTGATATGAGTTGTAGTTGAAGACAGCGACAAGTCTATTAAGTTTGGAAAAGAGATCGATTTTCTAAGTGGTCTGATCATTTAACTTCCGACACATAAACTTACACAGAATACATTAGCTGGGAGAAATGGTCAAAATCAGAAAGTTCTTGTAAAATATATTTTGCATTATCCATAATTTTTGAAATGACTCCCACCAAAAAAAAGAAATGGTCTGATTATGAGTATCATAAGAAAGTCAAAAAGCCCATTTTATTCATATCTTGTCCGAAGAAACTTAGTAGTAATGAGTTTGGAATAAAAAAAGTGACATTTCCTCCATACTTGATTGGCATGCGTAGGGAGATCATAGCTAATTGTCTTCTCTTGGATTTATAGGCGTGACTTTGGACATCATGTTTCCATTGATCACGTTAGAATTTCGATTCTTTTCTAGTCCTCTTTTTGTTCCCGTTAAGACCTTTCTTTTATCTCCATTCATTGAACAGACTTAGTCTCACTATTAGTTTGATTGGTTTGCTTTGGGTTTTTTTAACGTTATATTTTACTGTTTTTTTTTTTAAATTAAAAATAAATTGCAAACAACTGTAAGAAAAAATATGAAAAGTAACGATGTTTAAAGTACATATAAAATTTAGAAAAAAAACGCAAAAAAAAGACATTTATAAAACGCATGCTATCTGTATCGTGAACTTCTGCACGCAATTTAAGGAAAATTACACATCCTTCGGGCAAAATTAGGGGGTTCGGAGTTTACATGAGATCTATTTTGAAAAAGGTATCTGTGGTAGGTTGCGAATTCATGCTGTCAGGCTTCTGAAACATCTTAAATTTTTTAGGCCCATGAACGCGAGTGAATGTCGGTAAGATAACCACGTCAATCACACACACACACACACACACACACACACACACACACACACACACACACACACACACACACAGAGTTATGTGTGTGTGTGCATCTTCAAACATTTAAACGTGTGCGTCTGTTCGCATCTTTACACAATTAAATGTATATATATATATATATATATATATATATATATATATATATAAATGAACTAAAGGGATAAGAAAAATGGGAATATTTCGTTTTTCATCTCCTTTTGATTGTTATCAGCTAGTTTTGAGCTAAGATCATCGTTTTGAGAAAAGTTGTTTCTAAAGAAAAGCTTTTAAAAAACTTTTTTTTTAAACAGTTGATATCCTAAAAAAACAACGAAATTTGGACTGGTAATATAGCAAAATTATTCATTGAATAATTATTGTTTTCTGGTATCTAAGTGCCTTCAACTGGGTCTCAGTTATCGTAGACACCTGTCAGTGAACTCTCTATTTAAAGATATATATGTATACATGCGTATAAATACATACGTACATACATAAAAATACATTTTTCAATAGCTACCACAGGAAGGCGCTTTTCTTTTTCCTGGATAACTTGATCCCTACCATATAATGCCAAGTGTTAAGGAAGGAGGCACCAAGTACCATTTTCTGAGCTTTTGGTATGACTCGACCTGGGATTGAATCCCGGTCTCCCGGGCCATTGGCAAACACTCAACCGGCAAGGTTTTTGTTTCGGCTGAAAAACTCATCGACTGAACAAGATACTCTCATGGAAAATGACCAAATGAGACTTATTTTTCAACATTTGCGATCACACGTTTCTTTCCTCGTTATTGCAGCGCTTTTATACTGTTAGTAAATAAAGTCATCAATGTCAAACATATCACCATTATATGAACTTTTAAGCCAATGAATTTTTCATTCAAGTCATATATATATATATATATATATATACTTTATTAATAATATCCAGTCAGCGTCCGAAGACAGTTTGCCCTCTCCTGAGAATTTAAATTTTATTTATTTCTATTATTTTTCGTACACATATTAACTGTAATTTCACATTTGCTGTTCTGCAACCTCAAGTCTAACATGTAAAAAGTCATCTGAGGAGACGGAGAGTATGATAATATCCTCAGGCGAAATAAATTGATAATGACAACTTAACCAGGTTTGAGTTTCCTTCTAATTGCACTATATATAGGGATCTCCGCGGGAAACTGGAAGCAAAGATGGTACAGCCATAGACACTCATTTTCCAACCCGAAACTTAGGTACCAGACTGCTTTATCGAAATACTTCTGGGGCCTGAAGGAACAGGGGCTATCTCCACAAATTAAGGGGAAAATATTAAGGCACTCATCTGCCGCCAACAGCTTCAACAGTAGATGTAACCTATGCTTAGACGAAAAAATTAGCATAATTAATTTAAAGAATAGAAAACTTTTATTGAACAAGAGAAATGAGCTTGTCTTTAAGTGTAGACATAGAGGAAAATTTAAATTATCTTAAATAATAAAGAAACATTAGTAAATAATAGAGATCAACCCAACAGCAGATATCACCGAGACAGGGAAAGACAAAGGTAGATAAGGGCCAGATGAACAAGGAATATTAATCCAAAAATAAGGCCTGGGATTCTAGGGTGGTTAATTCCCCTTGACCATTTTTAGGGTAAATTTAAAAAAAAACACTTGACGACTATAATGAATGTCCCCACCTTATCTGGTTTATGTATCTCGATCCTAATTGAAACTAGAGAAACACCTAAGATGGCAACAGCTGGGTTGATTAACAGACATATCAGAAATAAATATAAATCATATATGAGATAGCCATTAGTTAAACGATCTGAGTCTGTTTAGAAAAGCACACCTGCCAAGTAGTAGAACCCACGAACAGAACACAAAACCAAAAGGGACTGACCAGTAGATTAATTCCACTCCTGTTTCTTAATCGTTCTAACGTAATACGTTCACACCCTCTGCTTACGCCTATGAACGAATGAGTTCCACTTTATGTTTTTATTTTTATGTTTTTTTATTTTTGTTTTATTTTTATTTCTATCCTTGTTTTCTGATTTTTAATTTATTTTTTAATTTCTTTATTTTCCTATTTATCTTCTGAATACGAACTGTAACTCCTCATTCGCATCACATCTCTGGGACAATACAGAGCATGTAAAGAGTCATCCGATGAGAAGGAGAATATACCAACAATATTCTCCGCCGAAATAAATTTATTTTGACGGCTTAACCGAGTTTGAGTCTCCATTTAATTGCACTATATATATATATATATATATATATAACAAGTATAGTTTGAGAAAGGTTTTTTAACTCTTTTTTTTTTATTCATTTATTTGTCATAGTCACAATACGCCCTGGGACATTCAGGTGGTACAATGGCTTGCAAGTTAGATTTATAGAACTTGGTAAGTGTGTTTGATTCTGTCTTCATGTCCCATATTTCTCGCCGGGTACCACTGCTAAGCTTACTAAATAACTATTACCTTGGAATATAGATAATGTGGGACGTTCTATTTACTTGATTACTATTCACTGCTGACCAAAGTGCGTTGATAAAGAGTGAGATTATTTTGAAAAACAAATATTTCCTTGGCAAAATAAACACTTCATTCATCATTAGAGCGCGTACTCATTGCCAAGTTTTTGCACGTGGATTCATCATTCATATACAGATGTCACGATAACTAGAAACACACGCAAACAGATCTATCTAGCTAGCTAGCTTGCGAGGAAGCTATTTCAACACTCACATACATATATGTATATCTGTATTAGAGTAGTGTAGACAGAAAGTCAACGGTGTTTAATGACAGTTTCTCGCCTATGTTATCATCATAAACTGATGGTTACCAACCGCCATTGACTTGGTGCCTACACTTCTAAAGATCAGATATATATATATGTTCTATCATTGGTATTTAGCATGCATTATTCATAAATACAGAAAACTACATCATTAATATATAATGAAAACATCACGACAATGAAACAAATCAGACACTCATATATACACTCTCGCAATATTCATTTATCCGTATATTTCTCACTCACTCTGCATGTCTCTCTCTCCTTCTCTCAATATATTCATAAATATATTGAGATATATAAAGTAAGATACATAGGCAAGCACAGACACCAAGTGACATGGCAACATACACATGCACTCAAACACACATGTGTATATGGATGTACATTCATACATACACGCACAAAATATACATATATATATCATCATCATCATGATGTCGTGCCGCCAGCACGGATATCCCTGACCCTCTCTCGCCCCTTCTCCCTATCATTCATCGCCTCCGGCAGGTCTTCAGGGTTACATCCTGTGTCCTCACATAGTTGCTGAATATATGTTCGAGCTGGTCGTCCTGCTTTTGCACGGCCACATGTGGGGGTCCATAGGAGTACATCACTTATGAGCTCGTCCTTGCTTCTCCAGCAGTGTCCCGCGTGTCTGGTTCGTCTAACTTGTATAGTTTTTGTGATGGGGGGCAAGTGTCCGTATAGTTGGTGTCTCGTCGGGTGTTGTCGCCAGGACTTGTTCAATACTGCTCTCAACATTCTTGTGTAGTTTCCGTCTATGGTTTGGTTTCTTTGTTGAATGGCATATCAACTCTTTGTGGGTTATTTGATGCCAAAGCCATTTTCCTAGAAGAACAGTAGTGGTATGGTACTATTTAACCCATAGCTTGGAGGATAAGGGGGTTCATACCTTTCCCAAGGGTATTTGCCCGAAAGTGAATGTAATAGCGCGACTGGAGTACGAACTCGCGTACTACGATTCCGCAATCCATCGCTCTAACCTTTACACCACGAGGACACCCCCTACACACACACACACACACACACACACACACACACACACACACACACACACACATACACACATATATATATATATATATATATATGTGTGTGTGTGTGTGTGTGTGTGTGTGTTTCATCATACATGACGTTAGTATTAAAAAGGTTTGAAAGCCAAAAAGCCCGTCTCCTGTAATATTATATTGCCTCTTGATTACATTTCACTTTATTTTACTTCATATTTTCTTTGGCCAATCGTCAATGTCGCCTGAAGCTTGCCAAAATCTCGTTCCAGTGTCGGCAAGTTAATGGATCTCATTGCCGAATTTTCGCGCTCTTGCTGCTAAATTTATCATTTCAACACTCAATTCACCCGAGGGCAAGAGGTATTCTCTCAAGTGGCCGATTTCTTGAGAATATTGCAAAGTGACCGGGAAAATTCTGGAGTGGCTACCTATACAAGACACGACATACTGCAACTGTTGTAAAAACTAGCATGAACAAAATGCCAGTTATTTTTTAAGAATATCCTTTTCCTCTTTCAAACTTCGTTGAATATTTGTAGAATGTGTTTTTTTTTCTTTTTCTAACGAGCTGCGCTGATATCCAGTCGTAAAATCTATTTGGTCAAAGAAAATGAAAAAAAAATTACTTTATTTAAAAACAACATTTATACTATTTGACACGCACTGTACCAGTAACATAATCATTATTGACGAAGAATAGGAAATCCGCTGATCCGAGTTCAAATTTCGAGCTAATCTGTTTGCATTTATGCCGTGCTAATTCAGTCCAGTTTGCTGGGGTTGTAGAATACACCAACTGCATCTCTGCAAAGGGGTAAGTCTCCCCAAAGAGTGTCCAAAATATGACACTAAACAATCTGATGGTGAGGCTTAAGTAATGCTGAAGCTTTGGAAAATGCGGTGTGGCACTTTATTGCCATCGCTCCTTGGTCCACTGCGGCCCGGAGTGGTAACACCTGATAGGGTCCTATCTACGGATCAAATAAAACTAAACTGTGTATTTATGCTAAAGTAAATTGTTTGAAATAGAACTGTTTTGACATTCCCCCTTCATTGCCATAGTTACCAGGTTTATCATGGCCTGGAGTGGTAGCATCTGATAGAGTCCTATATATGCGTCAAATAGAATTGTTTGACGTTTTAACAGAATTGTTTGAAATAGAACAGTTTTTACATTTAACTGTGTGTAAACAAAAAAATTGTACTATGCTAAATTGAATTGTTGGAAATAAAACTGTTTATAAGTATAAAAATGGATTTGGCATTAGATAACCTTCAATGGTTGATATGCCATAAAACTAAATCAAACCAAACCAAACCAAACCTCACTAATTACATTCGGAAAAGACATGACTCTATCTTTTTCTGGACATGACTTTTTGGGTTTCACTTCAAACTAATGCCCTTGGGAAAGGCATTAATCTATCGGTTCTCTTTACAGCTATAGTCAAATAGCAGAACGGACCTGGTTTTTTAATAATGTTAAAGCAAACAGCCCAGGAGAAGGAAAACTGAATTTAAACCGGCTTTGCTTAAAGATTGACTTCTTGTTGTATTCTGTTGGTGGTAGATAGGGTGGATAAATCCAAACAACCAATACATATTTCACACGTGTCTTCATGTAATTGGTGGGAAGTTCTACGTATACATTAACCTCGTTCTGCTAACTCCAGCGCTGACACCAGGGTCAATCTGTATCACTCACTTGGATAGTGTCAGTTTCGCGGAGATGAGATTAGCAGTATAGGTAACTGTGGGCTTTTATTCAACATTGCCTAGACTTTCAAGGATATCCGTTTCGAGTCAATAGTCTTGCGTTACTCACAAATCATATGAAAGGCATATTTAATCTTTTTTTAAAAAACTGAGCAAACTAGTTAAAAATTTAAAAGCATTGGCACTGAGATGTCCATATTTACCAACCCCACTGCTCGGGAAGGATATGACACAAGGTCAATTTTTAAGCGGAGTTTAACAGGTTTGAATTAAGAGTTTTCATTCCCCTGGATTAGTTGCCTCACCAAGGCGGAGGACCCAGTCTGCCATACTATTTACCCATAGCTGGAGGGAGAATACTTAGATTCATACCTTTCCCAAGATATCTGAATAGCAAATCATATTCGTCAAATTTACCACTGTGACATTTACAGTGTGCAAGAGAAATTCCTGCCACATTTTAAGCTATTAACTGCGAGATGTTCAAGAAATTAGGTAAGTGGCAATGGTAGCCCCATCTAGCTAATGTTTCAGTAGTATTTATTCCACCAGAGAGTTACAAAGCAAAATCATGTTTTTGGACTGGGCGAGTAAGAGATTGCACAGCTCTCTGTTTCATAATCTGAACATTTTCCGGAATTCAAGCAGTTTAAAGTCTTTAACGTAATTTTATTTTTATTGATAAAACTGTCGTTCTTAAATTTTCAAACCAGACTGTATCGATTTTCCACCCGGAGCAATATCATTCCGACTTAACATGAAACAATTAGGAAAAGCTCTTTGTGTAACAATTACTGATAAAGTTAAAAAAAATATATCAACAGCACTGTGTTCACCGGTTCAAGCCATAGATCCATCATTATCACTCGTCTAAATTTACATGCAACACAAAGGTGAAAATTTAAAATATGACTGGTATTTCTGCTATACCCTGTATAATAGTTAAATCGCAAGAACTTCCATTACAATTAAAAATTAGCAAATAGACATGATGCGCTATATGTATATATATCTCATTCGCATTTTTCTAATTTTACTGCGAAAGTCTTTACTCTTTAAATCCTAAGAGAGTAATGAGGCTTTGCTATGCTACCCAATGACGTGAAAGCGTACGGCTTAATTAACGGTTGTAACCTTAAATTGGTTACCCTACTAAGGTTAGACAGGTCTTTCTGTAACCTGTTTTAACCCGACTGAATTGAAAAGTATTTAATTCATTCCATTCCTCCAAGAAAGCCGCGCAAAGTTAACACAAACAGCTTCAACCAAAATTCTAACTAGGCATTTCGATTCTATTTTACGTACTAATAAACGTTAAAAAAAGGCACATCTATCTATCTATCTATCTATCTATCTATCTATCTATCTAAAGACACACACACACACACGCGCATATATATATATATATAAATCTTTCGATATAACTAAATACACATACACACACACACATATATGTATGCCAGTCTATCCACACACACACACACACACACACACACACACACACACACACATCCATATATATATATATATATATATATATACATATATCAATCTCTCTATCTACACACTCACACGCGCACATATACTTGCATACAAATATCTATCTATCTATCTATCTATCTATCTAAAGTTGTTCATATCTTTCTCCCATAGTTTCTCTCTCTCTCTCTCTTTCTCTCTTCATTACTTTCCATCTATATCCGGTTATTCATGTCTATATCTCTATCTATCTAGTTATCTTTATATCTATAATTTATATAACGTCCCCATCCACTTTTCCTTTTTTATAACATCAGTTCTATACATAATAAGGTAAACATATATAGAACAGAAGAAATGTTTATGTATATTATCACATTTAAACTAAAATTTTGTTTTTTTAAAATTTATTATTATTTCATTTACATAAAAGCTATCACCCACCAGTTCTACAGAAAAGAAACTACTTTGCCTTGTCGCAAAATCACCTAATTATTGAACTTACACAGACAGAGAAATACCTAAAGAACTTACATTTTTGTGAAAGGGTGAACCTTATTTTATTCTCTGAATTAGTTTCAAAGTCAACACTTTACAGACAAATAGATTCTGAAAAGTCTACCAATCTCTCGGCTGCTATGAATATTAGATTTGCAATCATTGGATTTCTTTATTTTTTTATGGGGACAAATAAAGACAACTTGCAGTTTAGATAACCTGTAGACCAACGTAATATGATTCAGGGCATTAATGACCATAGAATGTAATTATACAAATTGAGAACGACAACGGATTTTACGTAATGACGATAGACAATGAAGTTTAATAAATTTCTAAGGAAAGACCCATTATTTCTCTTCGTTTTGCTTCAAATGCAATTCATTATATACAGATGGAAGGTTATGGACATATGAATCTGCACAGCGATTTTATAATAGACCACACACGCATACAAACACACATACTGGTAAATATATGTAGAGTCCCACTGATGTAGTGGTTACGGTGCTGGACTGTGACATCGTACTGAATGAGATCGAATTCCAATCGAGCTATTTCATTCTCTTTCGGACTAACACCTTTATCTCTTCAGCTATGGGTTAAACTGTACGACTTCTATTCTTCGACAAAGATAGCTTTGGAATTAAATAATCCACGAAGGTTGATATGCTATTCAAGAAATCATATATACATACATATGTATTTACCCACTTCTTTGCAGGAGCATGATGTGACACAAGGTCAATGCTTTAAGTGGAGTTTAAGAAGTTTCCATGATGTCTCCATTCTCCTTGACTAGTGTCCATAGCAAGGTTAAAGAGCCTAGTTGGCTTTACTATTTGCCTTAGTTGGGGAAAATAATTTAATTTATTCTTTTTACAAGGGTATAAACTTCGTTTGCCGTATTCACACACACACACACACACACACACACACACACACACACACACACACACACACACACACACACACACATATATATATATATATATATATATATATATATAATGAATCGAGTTGATTTGTCTTTTTGATTCTTGGTCATGTCTCTGTAACTTTCTCGATCACTGGGTAGTAAATATTTTCTGGGCCTAGAATCAAAGTACGACTCCCCAACATATTTGTCTCTGATCAGAGTGCAGTATCTGTATCCGTAGAAATCTAAATATTGTCTAGTCATGGAGCTTCAAAATTATTTTCATTGAATTATTCATAGAATATACATAATTAATAACAAATTATACGAGAAAATACTCTATAATTAAAATTCTATAGTTGTCTTCCTTGAAAAATTATAATGATCAGGAATAATCTATCTACCTATTGATACATATGGGATATGTATAGATAGAGGATAGGGCTATCTATCTATCTATCTATCTATCTATCTATCTATCTATCAAGAAGTAGATTGATAGATAGATAGAAATGGGATACTCACCAATTTTTAAAATTAGATTGAACTATTATTTATACTCTTAGTTAATGACGTTTAACAAGTTAGAGCTAAAATCACGCTTTGTCGTGTATTTTTTTTTTAAGTTAAGGTAACCATTCTTGAAAAAAATTAACTTTCTCTTTTTCTTTTTATTACTAATAAACAATAGTTCTTCCTAACCATAAAATACTAACAAGGACAATAATCGTAAAAATAATGACTTCTTGAATTGTAATGGCATTATAATTACTGTTTTATTGCAAGAGTCATCGATTCTGTGACATCTTAGCGTTAGTGAGTTATCTATCACAATGCACTCCAACTTCGTTTTCTTTCTCGTAAATATTTAACTCTCAACCAGCTGGTTCCTCGCATAATCCAAGGAGAAATAACGAAAGAGGTTTTTGTGACCAAATACGGAGTCTTAAAACAGGTGCATTTGCAGATCGTAAGTTCAGTTGTTTTTATATTTTCCAACATATTCTTTGGTGTAAGCATTTATCAAAATATTTATGCAACTCGAAAAATTACCTTTCATATTCAATAAGTTCACAGCCTTGTGTATGCACTTTATATATATATATATATATATATATATATATATATATATATATATATATATATATATATATATATGTCATCATCATCATTATCATCATGTCGTGTCGCTAGCACGGATATCCGTGACCCTCTCTTGCCACTTTGCCCTAATATTCATCGACTCTGGCAGGTCTTCTGGGCTACATCCAGTATCTTCACATAGCTGCTGTATGTATGTTCTTGCTGGTCGTCCTGCTTTAGCTTGGCCATATGTGGGGGACCATAGGAGTACATCCCTTATGAACTCGTGGCCGTATAGTTGGTTCTTTGTGGGGTTTTGCCGCCAGAACTGTTTAATATTGCTAGCAACATTCTTGTGTAGTTGCCGTCTAGCTTCTTCTCCAGTCGTTTTGTTAGCGTCCAAGTGGTGAATCCATACAGCAGTATCGACACGACCGCTGCTTGGAAGAAACTGCGTTTCATTTTATAGGTCAACTCTGATTTCCATATGACCGCTAGCTTATGGATAGCTGTCCATGCCTTCGTTAGCCGCATATCGATGTCTTTTTCGGTTGATGAGACACTGCTTCCTAAGTAGGTGAATTTGTCTACCAGTTTCAGAGAGGTTCCGTCTAGTGTGGAAATGTCGCCTGCTTGATTAAAGCACATATAATTAGTTTTGTGTGCATTGACATGGAGGCCAATGCCTGCGGCGGCTCATTCCAAACTATGCAGTAGTGTTTCGGCTTGGTTGGGCGTTTTTGGCCCTATTGCTCTGTCATTGGCGTAGTCACCGTCGGTAATTGTTTTTGCGGAGTACCTGCTGCTCCTTTTCTTTGTCAGCTCGAAGCCGTTCTCTTTGATTTTATTGATCGATGTTCTAAGCACACACACACACACACACACACACACACATATATATATATATATATATATATATATATATATGTGTGTGTCTGTGTGTCTGTGAGTGTGTCTGTGTCTGTGTATTGCCTTGTGTCGACAGTTAAATTCATCTTTTTTGTGTGTATATTGAATCTGTTTATGACTATACATTATTGCCATATGTATCTGTTTCGTTTCTTTTTTTAATATCTCCTTTTGTACGCATTCATTCCATTTTATCTTATATTTACCGTTACATTATATTGAGGTGTATTCTTCCCTTTTCAATATTTATTTTATAGTAGGTCATACAATGAATTATTATATGCTAGTTTCCTGTACAAATAATGAAATGGAAGCCATACTTCTGATAGTTCACCAGTTACATATTAAAATAACTAGGCTGTTCGCTTCGGCTTATTGATATACTAACACTTATTTAATAGCTATTTAATGCCGATCTCAATTTTTTTAAAACATTCATATGGTTTTAAGTAACTATTCCGATTTAGTAATAATTTACCCCCCAAAAATATCTTCGCGTAACTAATTCATAATAATTCGAACACAGTCATATGGATTCAAGCAACTTGCCATTTGTAAACAATGATGTATCCCTAATTAACAACTGCTAAGAAATACTACTAATTCTTATTGTGTCGAAGAGTTATTTTATCCGATAAAAATAATTTGTTTACAATAATCGGTAAAGTATTTCATACTTAATTACAAAATCAATGTTTGAAGAGCTAATGTATCAATTTGCACAGAATCCTTTTTTACATTATCTCAGATCTGTTTGAACCACAGATGGAACACTTTGGTGCTATAACTTTGGGTAATTGTCGGAGTAGTGGCAATGAAAGAGTGACTCCGTACTCTCAAGAGTTTCAGAACTGGAACTTAAACACTAGTTGCAATTCTACTACTATTTGTATTATTATTATTACTACTACTACTACTACTATTACTACTACTACTACTACTACTACTACTACTAGTGATAATAATAATATAATTGCGGCATTCATATCAATGGAATTAAATTATTTCCCTTTCCTTATAAAGTGATGTATTAATCTAATAATAACAAAAAAACAATAAAAAAGAAGAAATAAACAAGCAAACAAAAAACCTCAGAAAACTTTGTACAACAAAAAGATTTCTGACATATATGATTTCGTTCAAGGTGATGCTGATCACGTGAATAGACCGAATTGCAACTCTTCACCAATCATTTCAATTGGTATTTGGATGCATTCTCTTTCAATTGCAACTCCCAACTCATTTATTGAAGCAGATTTTGTGCTACAAAATTAAATGTCTAAATTAAATACCGCAAACGCAACTACTGAGCACCGAAGAAACCATATGTTACTGATGAACACCGTATAAACTTACTTGGGGGATACAGTTTGGTGTGGATTATCAATGTTGGGTTTAATTGGGCCATTCTTTTTTGCAATAAAGTCACTGCTCAATATGTGTGTTGGGAGACAAAAATAGTTGTCTTCCCTTGGATTAGGGGCGTGGCTTCCCGTATAACGAATTTGTTTGTCACGTGTGAATTCCTCCGACACCGTTTTCTGTTTACCATCATTCGTTGAACAGATAAGACAAAATTTTGAAGAACTCGTTTGTGGGCAGGTTTTTCATTTCTGTTCATTGAGCAGAATAGAGATCTTTGTCTCCAAATCTGGGGAGGTATGTTTAATCCACCTCGACGTGAAAACCATCGAAGACAAGTAAGATATTTTCTCCATTTTCGCATTTCTCCTTACACTCTGTTTGTTCTTGATGCAATACATTTAATTCATCTGTTTTGGGAGATGTTGCTTATTGTTACAAAATTTATTATGTTTTATCATATTTCTCTATTAATTGTCTTAAAGATTCTCCCGGGTTTATCTCGTCTTTGCTTTCCGCTTATACGCTATTGGTATCAATAGATACACTAATGCTAAAATTGGATCCTAGTGAGTGGATAAAGATTAAGTCTCCTTCCTAGCACCAAATAGCCGGAAAATTATAACTGACGTGAACCATTCCAATACATGTATATGGTTATTTTTCATTTGATTGTTTGTCAGTTCGCTTTTTTCACCCTATATTTTCGGGAGGAGTCCCCGTGGATTAGTAGGTAACTTTTTGAACAATGACGTTTTGGTTTAGTGTAGTTTAATGGCATATCAACCATTGTAGGTTATTAAATGCCAAACTCATTTTTATATGAATATTACTTTTTAAAATTTTAAAATTAGCATAAGTACACAATTAAAATGTCAACATCAATTCAATTTCAAACAATTAAGTTTAGCATCAGTACACTGTTTAGTTCTATATAAACAATAGATAGGAACCTATCAAATGCTACCAAATCGGCCAGAGTGGACCTGGGAGTGATTGCAATAAAGGGATACTCCTCATCTCACAAAGCTCCAGCATTACTGGAGCCTCACATCATATTGTTTTGTGTCATATCTAGCACCTGCCCGTGGTGTAAGGGTTATCGTCGTAGGAAATGGACACGGTGACACGAGTTCAAATCCTAGACGAGATTGATTGCATTTCACATAGCACTAATACCCTTGGGAAAGGTATGAATCCAGTTATGCTCCCTCCAGCTATGGGTAAATAGTAGGGCAGACTATGTTCTTCAGCCTTGGTGAGGCGACTAGTCTAGGAGAAAGAAAACTCTGAATTCAAACCTGTTAAACTCCGCTTAAAAATTGACCTTGTGTCATAGCTTACCCGAGCGGAGGGGTTGGTAAAGAGGATATCAAGGACATTCTTTGAGCGGGGTCTTACCCTTCTGCATCTGTGCAGAAGGTGTATTCTACTACCCCAGCCGACTGGACCAGTTGAACAATGACGTCGCTGTAAGCGACTTCAATCTTCAGTCGTACTATTACGTTCATTTTTGAATTAATTCGCTTAGGAAAGGTATGAAGCCCTTATTCTCAAGTTATCGATTAAATAATGCCTCTACTGTTCTTCTACAAGGATAACTCATGCATTACATGAAAAGTGGTTTGCTATTAAACAAAAAAGCAAAGCGAAATAAAACAATCCCCATTTATAAAGTGAAATAAAACTATCCCCATCTTTATTTAATAAACTTTGAGTAAAAGAAAGAAGAAAACTTGCATAATATAAATCATCTTTGAGATTGAACCTGCTGTATTAGACTGTCTTCATACGACGGAAAACTATCGCACAATCTTGTTTTGGTGGAGAGGTGTGCATCCTTTTGCATGCTTGTTGTCTCAAGAAACTGCATAAGCTAAATGCATCAGACATTGTCCATATCCGTATTCCTTTAGAGTAATAAGGCAGTGCTGCCTCAAGCACAGCAGGTTTTTGTATTTAAAACAGTTTACTGATCACGTCGAGCCAGAAACATTTAACTTCTATGCCAGAATATGGATCGATGATTAATCAGGAGAAATTCCGTTTGTCAATATCAATGCTCTTGCAGTGTATTTTACTTAGAAATAAGCAAAAATGTTTTTACCTTATTTCAAACCATATTTTCCCATTTAAAAGGCAATATTGTATTCCCCGGAGTATATACTAATCAAGAGGTTTTGCATAATCAAACAAAGCGTACGTGGCATTTAGATAAATGCATTAACTTCGATTTTTAACTGCTTGCTCTTAGATATTTTCAGAAAAAAGGCAAAGATATCTCTTTTAATTTTCTTAAATAAGTAACATTTTAAGCAAACACGCAATGCAAACTTTTCAGTTTCCATTTCATTTGGAGGAAGTAGTCCTCGTAGCATTGTGAATAACATGCTTAACTGTTTTATCACAGTAAGCAAGTTTTAACTCCATTCGTTTTATTACGTTCACTTTTGAACTAATACAATGGGAAAAGTATGAAGCCCCTTATTCCACAGCAATGGGTTAAATAGTACCACTATGGAGGTCAATAAAATGAAATAAAAAATAAATTCAAAAGGTAGCTGTTCTCAGAAAGTTCTGATAGGAAGTAGGAGCTGCGCATGCCTAAAAGCCAAGACCTACCGGCACTAGAAAGAAACCCGGTTCTCACTTCAGGTTTACCTTTGATACTAAACGGATCTTCTTTTCATCAGTTGCTTGCAGGCTGTGCACGTATCCGCATAAGTATCGTGCTTGGAGTAAGACTGTCTCCTTTTGCAGCAGCCTATTTTAAAAACATTAACTGGACTTATCACCTACTACTAAATACGTCGACTTTAGTCTAATCATTCACCGAAAATGACTAGTACATTTTCAACGCCGTGTTTGTGAGATGCAAATGGTTTTTTAGTGGTCCGAGAAGACTTCTACTAGTAGCAGAGTAGCCGTAGGAAACCCAGAAATAAAGTTGAAATTTAAAAGGAATCTTCGTCTCTCGCTTCCTTTCTTCAGTAATTTCTATGCGGCCTTCAAGAGAAAAAGAAGTCAGCGAGTTAATTGGGATAGAAATGGAGTCAGATACGCTAAACCCAAATAACTACAACATACGAAACTAAAAACCAAATAATACCCAATCAAATCTTCTGGATCCTCACACCCCTACTGTTCATCTACAAGGACAGATTTCACATTAAATCACACCCGAATGTTAATATACTATCAAACAAAAATATTGGACCGAACCATTGCATAAGACATTTCTATCTTGGTATCATCAATCATCTTAATTGTTATAGAGTTAAGCTCTGAACCTTAAACTTAAGTATGTTAAAGGCAATTAAATTAAAGAGATGGGATTTTGTTCAAGGTTGAAATGGAGCGAACTTACGTCTACTCTGTTCTCACCTCATCCATAAAGACTTTTTTTGCTTAGGCCTCGTGAGCGACGGCTGTATGTGGTCCTTATTTTCCTGGTTGTGTTATCGCTTATGCTAGAGGAGAAGCTAACTCGCACGTTGTTTGTTGTGTACACAGGAATATAGAAATTTGTGGTAACGAGTTACTAAACTTTGAAGGTTACATATAGTGGTGAAGAACAAATAAAGTGCAAAAAAAGAAAAAAATGCAAACAAACTACAAAAACAGAAATAAACGAAGCAAAACAAAAATTAACAAACAGAAAAACAAATAACTGAGCCATAAAAACTGAAATTGAATAACGGAGGTAGGACTCGTTTTCATTTTCTCTTCAGGTATTTAAAATAAATTTTAGATGAAAATATCTTCAATCTTTATAAAACTAAACTAACCACAAGGCATGGTGTCATAGGGAGAACTGAATATATATATATATATATATATATATATATATATATATATATATAAAGTAAGTAGTCGCTCCCTTTTCAATAGATACTCCACTGAGGTGTAGGGGAGGGCGCTACTCCTCTCTCTGGATTGATCCACTTTACCCTTGATCTTAACCTTATAATACGGGGTAGCTAAGCAAGGCGGCACAAGGTACCATTTTTTGAGTCTTTGGTATGATTTAACCTGGAATTAAACTCCGGTTTTCCGGACCACTGGCGAACACTTTACTCATTAGATCAATGGCCCCGTTGAGAGGTAAGTTTTAGACTCGAGACAGAGACAGATCAATAAGTTCGGTGAACACGGAAGAGAAAGGAGAAGAGAGATAAAGAAATAAACACGAGTAACTATATTTTCGATTTAATCCCGCTATCGTGCCTTAAAATATAATAAAATAAAATAAATGAAAACAAATCTTGCATCACGTCTAAAGTAGCACATAAGTTATATGCAAGCATCAATGTTGGAGGGAAAAACAGACTCACGTAAACGTTGTGGGAAACAAAATTAAACGGACGTAGTAGCTAGTAAACCCCATCATTCCAAAATCATGTTTCAATTAAGAACAAGAGAAGACCAAAAGTCAGAGTTTTACTCAGTTAACTATAAAACAGCCAACCCCCACCGAAGAAAATCAGCATATCTTATGAGACAGCGGAAGATAGCTGTCAGTCACACATCCTAAAGAAACATATAAATCAAAATCTATCAACGTAGAATATATACATGTCAACTACTGTTCACTGGGATACACATAAAAAAACATCGACAACAACATATCCACTGTGTACATCCCACACTGTAGAATACACAAAGAAATACTCTCTCGTTTTAAATAATTTAATTATTATCGACAGTAAACTTTTTTTAACAAAACCTTTTTATCCTTGCAAGGAAATTCTTGCTCACACACAAGGAACTTTTCTTTACATTTTAACATTTATCCCTTTTCGCACGGATAATAAATTTCTATTTTGGTAATTTTTGCATTAAATTTGTTGTCAACTTATTCGTGTTACCTACACACTCTTTTCAATTCTTCCCTTAATTTCTTTGTTTAATTCACTTGCTTTGTCTAGTGGCGAGTAAGATAATAGATCTGGCAAACGAGCATGGCAAAGATGGTCTTTAAAAAAAAAAATGTTGCAACCGCCAACGGTAGATGCTCACCATTACACGCCAAGATGATAACTGAAATTGCTTGTCTGTTACTGCATAAATAAATACCCCACACTTCTACTAGTGGCTGCATGGCGGTAATGATTAGTCTGGAAGATGATTTTGCTTCACCCTGTATATCATGATTGGATTTGAGTAGTAGACATACTTTTTTCTCCCCAAAACCACGTAAAGATTTATTTGGCTTGGGTATCGTTGACCTTACTCGAGTCAAGAAAGATCACAGAAAGATTTTTCTTTCAAAAGTCATAGCCTAGCTTTTTCATGAGCTAGCTTTTCTTTTAGATGTTGCACTGAACTCGCTATTCTGCGAGGTGTGATGTATATCTCAGTAATAGAGATTTTATTTTGTTTTCTAATGATACTTTGGATGGATATTTCCCGAACCGCTTTCAAATATTTTAAGCATTAGATGCCTCAGCAAGAGATAAAACTCACAGGGCTGTGATGTTTTATAATCCGGGTTAGTGTAACGCTGATCCCATGACCTCTATCACCTGACGTTAGGGTTTAATAAATTACCGTGGGCTTTCCCATTGTTCATATCTTACATAAATATGATGTTCTTATATTTTGAGCCGGACCACTATTTCTTGTGTCGTATTGGTTGATAATTGAGATGATCGACGAAGAGATATTCATTATACGGCCAGAATAAGTTTTCACTGAATTCCTGTCGAGAATTCCCTTGGCAGTATTTTATCTTCCTATATTCATCACTTTTTAAGCGTATTACTAGTTTTGCTAAAACTAATACTGTCTTATCCTATGTCAATATATCTCCTCTTCTCTCTCAATTATACACAAACGCGCACGTACACACACACGCACACACATACATACATACATATATATATATATATATATATATATATATATGTGTGTGTGTGTGTGTGTGTGTGTGTGTGTGTGTGTGTGTGCAGTTGCTGAAACAAAGCAGTAGCCTCTCAAATCTCTGTTGACTTTATTATCTTTTTCTTTTCAGACTATTATAAGGAAATAATTAACATTTTGATAAATTCAGCGAAATATTGCCAAATTATGCCATGTACTATGAAGTAGAAAATCTTCTATGTCAAGACATATAACGAAACAAAGGATTTCATGATTCTTTAAGTAAGAGAGAAGTATATTCAGTTTCAAACCATTTCCAAACAGGAGTCAAATTGTAATGTTGGTCAAGGACTTTGAATCCTATGGCACTTGTAAAAATCGTAAAGTAAACTGTTTCCTCGTATTATGGGCTTCTGATAACAACATGAGACTCCAAGAATGTCACCAGGATTCAGGAGTCCGTCCAGATCTTTGTGACTGAGAAACAAGGATTTTGTCATCTCTTTATTTTCTATTTGAAACATTCGGATTATGGTTCTTAAATGTTTCCCAACCAGTTCCAGATCAATCACCCCCTAACCAAGACAAATAGGGAAAATAGTTTTCTATGCGACAGTGGTTTTTGCAGAAGTCCTGCGATGACGAGGAATTATTGAGTGATGACTGATTTTCGGATAAAAACCACTTCCTCTTGAATGGTTATCGCACTATTTGACCTTTGTAAAGTGAAGATAATCGGGGTACTGCAGTGACAGTGTCACAAGTGCGTCGTATTCCAGTGCTTGAGGATTTCTGGAGAGACCATGTAGAGCGCGAGGAACTTGATGAGGAGCTATAGTAGTTCTTGCAGTGGGGTTACTTCTCACACAGCATATGTTACCATCAGATGGCTCTGAAAACTTTGGGAAGCGTCTCATCAGCCGCTAAGCTGAAGAGGAATGGGGACCTCACTCGTCTGATCTGAACCCATCTGATTTCTTCTCTTTGGGGTTCCTCCAGGACAACATCTTCCAGGGAAAGCATTACACAATCGAAGTGTCAAGTAGATGACATAGGTGTAAATGATTGAATAAAACATCAACCTACAAAATGATAATTTTATTTCTTTAATTTGAGAAAAAATTGTTAGAAAACGGTAGTTACCAACTCTTTTTGATACGAAAAGAAAATATTAGTCGGAGCGAAAATCTTACCGTGTATATAAGTTATAAAAAAAGAATATATTTACTATGTTGTAGTTTATGTGGTCTAATTCTGCGTTAATAAATTTTGTGAGTAATAGATCTTGTCTGAGATTATCATTATGGAGAATTTGGTTTGGTTTGCTTTTATGTCATATCAACCATTGTAGGATAGTTAATGCCAAATACATTTTTATAGATATAAACAGTTCTATTTTAAACAATTTAGTTTAGCATAAGTACACACTTTAAATGTCAAAAAAATTTCTAATTCAAGCTATTCAGTTCAGTCAACAAAGTTAAACGGTTCCATGATTTGCTATGTATCAGTAACAATTCAATTAAACATCACTCACTTATTTACACACAGTAAAATGTAAAACAGTTCTATTTCAAGTAATTCAGTTAAGCATAAACACACAGATTTGTCCTATTTGACCAATAGATAGGATCCTGTCAGGAGCTACCACTCGAGGTCAGAGTGAATCTGGAAGCGGCAATGGTAG
>OY757906.1:98358148-98542188 GCA_963585895.1 Sepioteuthis lessoniana | reverse complement strand
CCCCTATCTGAGATTTTTATTTTGACATCTCTGAATGCCGCGCACGCGCGTGAACACCTGCGTTCATGTTGCACCTAGCTAACCCATGCAGTGAGCCGAAAGGTTCTCAGCCTAACTAAACCCAAAGGCATAAAACGAAATCCCTCGGCCATTATATTACACCTGGTGAAGTTTAAAAAATAACAAAATCAATGGATAATAGATTACTTGCTGTGAAAAGAAAGGTCATTTTATTAAAATCTGAAGGATTCAAAAACTTGTGTTTGTTATTCATTCTATTATTGGTGTTGATGAACATTTGATGATTTTAATATCTTTTTTTTAAAAATAAAATGTGATTATTTGGTTTTGTCTAATGACTTTTGACAGCAATCTTTTAGAATACCTCAAATAAGTTCAATAACCTCAATAAAATGCATTGATAATGTTTAAAATTTTATCTCAGCTCAGTACGAACACTGGTTGCCATCAAGGGGTCTTACGAAGAACGACATTTGATAAGGACGGATGGAGAGAGAAAGAGAGAGAGAGAAAGATAGAGAGAGACAAAGGATTCCGTACAGTCGGTACCTCTTATCGATGATGATGATGATGATATGATGATGATGAACTTTATTTGATATGACCGCCAATCTTCGACACCATTATCATAAACATTGTGATAGTTCAATCCAATTAATATTTGTCTGTGTGTCATGAAAGCAAACTGAATCAAATACGAATCCACAACAACAAAACTTTTCAACTAGTGAAGGTTTATCGACTTCCTATAATAACAATGTCTGATCGTAACATTGGTACGGTAGAGTAGACACTTTCATATCCAGCACTTTTTTGTTTTCTAGAAATGAAGTGTTGGCCATTGACATTAAGTTTAGGGATTATTGATAAAAGATTAAATAACTTTTATAAATACAAATAGATATATACTTTTTTTTTTCAGTATATACCGGGTGAAAATAGTAGGTGCCGCAGTTTCATCGTGACTATAAACGAGATATGAATATCAACATACGCCATCCTAACTTTTTATCTGTACTCGAACGCAGTAGAAAGCTCGCGACCATTTCAGTCTACAAGCAGTTTCTAGACACGCTTATTATAATTATTTCTATTATTCTGTCTTGTCATAATTATCCCAATGACCATCTCTCTTTCTCTCCAGAGTATAGATATCTCTCTTTGTATGTCTATTCTTTCCCGTTATTAGAACTATTTACACCATTTTTACATAAGATGGTTGATTGATAACTAAGTCCTCCCAGTGCTGGGTATTGCCAATATAAATAGAATATAAGATAGAAACATTTACGAACATCTATTCGTAAGCATTAAAGTTCTTTTGAAAACAATTTGTGTCAGTTTGCTTATTGATTGATCGTTTGATTGATTTAACGGTGCATCAACCCGTCTAAGTTTATTTGAGGCGTAAATATTATAGAATCACTTACATTGTACGAATATTTTTATATTTTTGTTGTTCTTTCTTAAGTGTTTTTTTACACATAGTTACATGGTATCAAGTACGCCTGTCGAATAAAAATATTCACACACAGTCGAATGGTTTTTAAGTATTCCTATCTAATACTAATAATTTGGCCACAGCTGTATAGTATTAAGTATTTCTAATACGAATAATTTTGAAACAAATCTATTTGACCAGCATAGATGGAACCCTAACAGGTTGTACTACTCCGAGTCAGAATGAACCAGTGAGAAATAACCATAAAGGCGTAATGTACACTCACCAAAAATCCAGAACTGGAACCTCATCACAAGATACAGTTTAGTTTACTACTCGAGATATTATTTTTGTGGGTATTATCTCTTTACAAAGGGATACAGTCACCGTATTCAAAGCTTCATCACGAGGGTCTTAAACGATACTGTATAATGACATTCTTTATTAATGAATAGTATTATCCGGTTATGTTGGAAGTTGCAATTAGTGATTGAATTTTTGAGACTAGTAGAATATGTGATTATCAAAATTCATAGAATAAAGAAAATAATTTATATCGATAGTTTTATGGATATGAAAAAATGTGTCTCGGTTGGTTCGCGGTGCCGAAGTTATCTGTTTAGACAAAATGCGTGTGTTTTATGAGTAGAAATGAATCTTGTCTTGAACTGAAATAGTCAGGTGGGGACCGTAACTTTCCAGATCTACAGAGATTTTGAATTCTTAGTTTTCCTTCTTTTAAACCGGTTCCCAAACCCAAAGTTAAAGAGCCCTGATGTATTATCCTTATGAGAAATGCAAAGTGTCTTGTTCAGGATTTGAACTCGGGAAAACCAAGTTCACTTCCTACGACGATAATTGTAACGCCACGAGCACCTCGTAAGGGAGACACAATTTGTTAAACAATGGATCTTCCTTCATTGACTCGACAATACCAGTATACTTCTCTATGTTTTTTTTAGATCTGTTGAGTGGAATAATAAAGTGAGTGGTATTTTTGGTGACCACGTGTTTGGCCTTTTCTTTTCCTGATGTAAACTCGTCGTCATCACTTCATGTCGTCTTGATTGCCGGTAATTTTCTTTGAAACCCCGTAACGCAACACATCTCTGATGTGGCAGTATCAAACTTCTTTTGCTTCCAAATTTAAAAGAGATATTGAAAAGTCAGCATTTTTCATTCAATGTAGAAGTTGAAATCAAATCAAATGTAAATTAGAATCTTTCTTAATAGATAAAACTAAATAGTCGATAGAAATGGCGACTTAGTCGAAAAATAAATTTAGTGTATGTTTATATTAATTTTTCTGTTCTGAAAACGACTGAAAAACTGTATTTATCGATCAATCCTCGTATTGCAATTATATTGATTAATTGATTTTAACTCGTCTGGTATTATTTCAAGAATAAAGGTTAGAGAATTGCGTACGTTTTTATTCACATCGTGCATTCCTATTTAATAAAAACAAATTTCAAACAGACCTATTTGACCCATAGATTGTACCCTCACAGATTGATGTATTTAGCTGCATATCAACCTATTTAGGGTTATTTTTGCCAAGAGGATTGGTAATCGTATTCTTTCTACGTTAATATTTGTATTGGTTTAGTAGTTATCTTTTAAGATCTTTTTTTGCATAAGGTCCCAGCATATATGCATAATTTTTAAACAGATCTATTTGACAAATAGATAAGTGTCCAACGGGTACTATGAGTCTGGGTCAGAGCGGAATTGGAAGCATTGAGAAAGAAAAGGTATTCTACTCTTACCAGAACTCCAAAAGTTGAGCCTAACTACCAACTGCAATTTAGTGCCATACCCAGGACACCCGCTTCTGAATGGGGACTTTTCCCTTTACAGCAGTACAATCACAGTATTTTAAGCGTCTTCAACATAGATTATCTTGAAGTTTAAACTGTATTTTACTCTCTTCTTGATGTTTTTTTATAGTCAACATCATCATCTAACTATTAGGTTTGGTTCGGTTTTATGGCATATCAACCACTGTAGGTTATTTAGTGCCAAATCCATTTTAATACATATAAACAGTTCTATTTCAAACAATTTTACTTCAGCATGAGTAAACTGTTTAAAATGTCAAAAACAGTTTTACTTCAAAATATTCTGGTTAGTCAAAAACGCTAAATGGTTCCAAGGATTACAATGTATAATTTATAGTTCAATTAAATATCAGTCATTGATATACACACAGTTAAATGTAAAAACTTATATTTCGAACAAAACCGTTTTGTTTTCGGACTTTCACCAGCAAAGAGGGAATATATATTTAAAAAAAATCCAAAACAAGACTGTAACTGCATCTGAACGGATATGGCATTCGTGCAGATCAAACACCATCCAATAAAGTCAGGTAGTTTTGTAAGATACAGCTGGGGTTCCCTGGGTTTGTGGTAATGATGCTTTGGCCCCAAAATTATGCCTGAACCTAGGGTCATCATCTGATGAAGATTTTATTGGAAGCAAAACGGTTGTTTTTTTTTGCGACAGTACTTTTATATAAGTTTTTTTAAACTTATATTTCGAACAATACCATTTAGCATGAATGCAATTTAAATGTCAGAACATAAAAAAAATCAGTTTAACTTAAATACACAGTATGGTTCTATTTGATCCGGAGGTAGGACTCTATCAGGTTTTTACCACTTCGAGCCAGAGTGGACTTGGGAGCGATGGCATTGAAGATATACTCCACAATTCTAAAAGCTCCTGCATTAGTAGAGCCTCGCCATCAGATTGTTCAGTGTCCTATTCAGGACACTCGCTGGGAGAGCTTTAACACGTCTACAGAGATGCAGTCGGTCTATTCAACTGCTCCAACCAACTGGCCTTTGAGTCAATTTTAAATGTAAAAACTTCTATTTAAACCAGGCAGTTTAACATAAGTACACATTTTAGTTCTATTTGACCCATAGAAAGGACCATCTTAGGTGCTACTACTTAGGGCCAGAGTGAACCTGGGAGTGATGGCAATAAAGACGAACTCGATATTTCCCAAAGCATTACTGAGGTTTCACCATCAGATTGTTTTGTGTCATATACAGGACACTCGTTAAGGGAGTCTTACCTTCCTGCAGGGATGCAATCGGTGTATTCTACTGCTCCATCCAACTGGGTCATATCTATTTTACATTTTTCTTGGTGTTGCTATAATCATCATCATTATCTAACTATTATTATCAGCTACAAATCCATCGTCAACAATATCTTAATCATTTATGTCATTATTCAATACCTTCCCTTGTGAAATTATTCCCATCCGACACATTTTCTCTTTCACGTCTCCAGATTAGCGCCGTAAGATTTCCAAATCCATTTCAGTACAAATTATATTTCTGATCATCAGTCTTTATGAACTGGGAATATACGCTTTGAATATATCTTCCCCGAGTTTTCAGGCAATATTCTCGAATATATCCATCAATTTCAATGTCAAGGGTGCTGTAAGAAATATTTTCTTTTTCCTTTAAACGTATTCTGAAAGTTTTTCTCCCAGATACAATATTTCACCGTTGTATTTACAAAATCCATTATATTCCAATGATAGCACAGTTTCATGGGGAATATCCAGTAATGCATTAGTTTGAAACATAATGAAGTATAAATCTCCTTTAAGGAGGTGTCCTCGTGGTGTAATGGTTAAAGCGGTGGACTGCGAGTTCAAACTCCAGTTGCGTTAATACATTCACTTTCGGACAAATACCCTTGAGACATATGAACCCCCTTATGCTCGATGCTGTGGTTTAAATAGTATCATAAATGTTCTTCTAGGAGAATGAGTTTGGCTTTAAATAACCTACAAAGGTTGATATGCGAAGAATGAAAACTTTTTAAAGCTTCATGTTAAATCATGGAATTTAAAAATTGAGCTATCTATTTACTCGATATTAATGAGCTTAGATACTGAATGCTTATCTAATACGTGAACATACAATAGAAATTTAAATTGCGATATTCTTATCTTAAATCACTGAAAAAAGTCCTTTACATATAAAGGTGTGAGTAGTCTCCATTGTGTCGTGATTAATGTGCAGGGCTATAACATCGCCGTAAGTGTGAACTCCCGTCGCACTATTACGTTCACTTTTAGAATAATACACTTAAGAAAAGTTTGAACCCTTCCTTTCCTTCTATGAATGGGTTAATAGTACGGTTACTCTTTACTTTTAAGGATGAGCATAGCATTGTATAACCCACAAATGTTCACATGCTATTAAACAAAATAAAAAAAAACAACATATTTTTAGCAAAGTTATGAAGAATATGAAGTTATGAATTATATGAAGTTATGAATTATATGAAGTACCCCTTAAACAAAGAAGTGAAACCAAATGCGAATAATTACTAAAAACTTTAATAAAAGCGATTTTGCATCTTTTAATTATTATGATAGCCATCTTATCACCTGTAAGTAATATGGGGAAGTACTACTTTGCAATATTATAATAATTCTTTTTTTGCTAATAATCATTTTCACCAATAAGAGGTTTATGAAGTAAATATTTACAACAGTAATGTAACTCACATACCTTGTAATAATTACAGAGACTCACTAGCTAAATTTTGCGTTAAAACAGAAGCGGCCATATGAAAATTATCCGCGCAGGAGTTTCAAGGATATTAGGGAAGTAATAAGTAATAAGTGGCCTTTTCATGTGAGTATGTATTTTGCACGAGCGACCTTAGTAAATATCAAGAAAATTATGCATGCTAATATTTTAAAGTGTTTTTATGTATCCCTGTTTCGTTGCCCACAAAACACAGAATTATGTGGGGATTGCCTATTGGTTGAGAAAATAAACAATTGTCTTTTTTTAATTGACAACTGGAAGCTTTTTTCTGTAAAGAGGATGCGCAAGACTGCATTCAATATTAACTTTGCTTACCATACTATTGTGAGAAATTGGTAATATTTTTCTCTGTATTTTCTACCTTTTAAGTATTAAGCAATTTGACGTTTGTAACTTCTCCATTCGTAATATATATATATATATATATATATATATGTGTGTGTGTGTGTGTGTGTGTGTGTGTGTGTGTGTTTTAGGAGAAAGTAGACACGGAAGATAAAGTAATCAACGGCGTTTGTTGTCGTATGCAATCAACTGACCACACACTATTGACTCTGTGTTTAGGCTAACTTAACTTGCCTATACTCTATCATCCATATCGAGTATTTATTTCTGTCGATGATTACAGGACATTATATCATTGTTGATAAATCGAAATTAATTTCGTCAGAAAAAACGATTTTCTTTTAGTAGAATAGCAGAATATTTAGAAGAAAATTGGGTCTAAACATTTTATGTTACCACCAGTCTTTTTTGGAAGAGATAGCCTGTTTGCCAAAAAAAACAAAAAACAAAAAACAACAAAAAAAAAACAGCATTCGTCACATTGGATATTATTTGCACTTAAGTACCGTACTCCGTTCTTGAATACGCAACTATATTATTAACAAAGTCGGCCCATAAGTTATTAGCAATATTTATTAAAAAGTTATCTACAATGTTCATAGGAAAACTCTTAAGATGTACAAGGCGATCCATGAGGACGTTGGGTTCCAGATATAAAAGTGATTCATATGGTTATGAGTGCTTCTATCTAGGAAGAAGTGAAGGATTCTAATTAGGAATCAACAATTATCTCAGTAGTAACACTGATTTTGGTGATTGAGATTGACATACATGAGAAAGGTAATTGGTTGAGTAATTGCTTTATTCTCTCTCTTAGAGAATTTTAAGTGATTCCTTCTAATAATATCTCGTTATGATGGTTTCTTTTTATTGAATGACTGTTAATATATATATATATATATATATATATATATATATATATATATATATATATATATATATATATATATATATATATAATTGAAAATAGAAATGTATCAGACAGAATATAAATATAGAAGTATGAAAAACAAGGAATATACAGGACGCGTTTATTCATATTTGAATATTCTGCAAACTTTAAATATTTCTTTCTTGAATATCAAATCATCAGGGAAATGTCAATATGAAATCTTATTTCTTCTTTCTTCTGTTTCTTTAAATTCAAATTTAAAATGTGAAAAAATGATGAACATATAAGTATTCTATTAGCGTTAGTAGCGTTCTTTTTCAAACATATGTGATATGATTTGTCTTGGAAATTCTTTAAAGCGTAACGTATTTGCTACACATTTCAAGAACTTTTAGAAATTTTGCAAGCGTTTCAAATATATATATATTTTTTTCTTACATAATTTCATTAAAATCCTTTCAAGTTTCCAGTTAACCAAAATTTCCAGAGCGCTTTCGAAATTTTCCGAGGCTATCATCAGGGGTTAGGATGTTTATTTTTTCTTTCTTGTAGTTAATTTGTCTTTTTATAAAATTACAGCTCGGGATAATTTTGGTAAATTCGTCCACCAATTACAACCTGAAAGTAAGACACTTATCAGGAAACCTGAAAGGATCTTAGAAAGATTATACAAACAAAATATGTCTTTATTGATTAATCAATCATACTTAAATGAAAGACTGCTGCCCAACTACACACACACACACACACACACACACACACGTATATATATATATTGTTGTAGTCTTCAGATAAGACCGGTGGAAGAACAACTCAAACAACGGGTGATAGGTGAACGTTATTTTATTAGCAGAAAAAAGGAAGTCATACAAAAGAAGTACTAGCCGTTCTCGGCTTGCAGTCTATCTGTCAATTGTCTCGTAAGAAACGAGAAGTTGTCTTCTTTATTTCCTGTAAAAATGCAGGAAGGCACAAGGCCTTAAGTTTTGTGGGGAAGGGGAAGGGTGCGGTCTTGCAATAACTAAGTTTTAACTAGTGGGACCTAGCTAGCCACATTCGCCGACCCATTCAACAATACAATATATAGTCATTCATCCGTCGCCATGCGCGCTGCTGTCACCAAAATACCACATTTGCTCGATGAAGAAAGAACCTACTTAAAATCCCGAGAGTGATGCATGATTTTATTTACAAATTGTGGTTTTTACAAATGAATTCATATGATGGGGATGGGAGAAAAAACCCCGAAATATGTACAGCAACAAAGGAAAAAATCCCCCGTTTGGTTGCCCTCCCATCCCCCCGTCTATAAAATTGGAGGCCGACTGTTTTCCGGGGCGAAAAGAACCGAAAACAAGCCGGACCTACCCTAGGTGGGGCAGGGATCCTAATCTACAGGGGTCAAAGGAAATAAGGGGTCGGGCGCGGTATGGGTTGATTCAAGCAGGTAATATGATTTTTTATACATATGAATGTTCAAGATCTTCAGTAAAAGCGGGCTGGGATATGGGTTAAGGTACAAAAATAATGGGGATGGGGAAGATCTTGAGAACTAATGACTAGGTGACGGGGACAATGACTGACAACATACTGCTAACTAGGTTACAAGGGAAAAAAGCTTTGCCTACTTACCGGGGGTGGGGTCCCGAAGGACCCGTACCGTAGACGCCATGAGCGGGCAGAGGAGGGAAGGATGACTCCAACGTTGCCCCCTTTCTTACGACCAGGCTCGCTGCATTCACCCACCTTCTGCTGAATGTTATGCGATCCAAGCGTTTTCTATCGCATCTGATTTTGACCCTAAGCGAATGCCTAAAGTACAATACCAGATCACGATGAGAAAAGTTTGCATCGTCATACAATCCCTTCTTTCGCGTAGTCCAAATCACCATTCGAGCTACAGCCAGGATCGCGAGAAACACCACACGCTTCTCACCCTGAAACGGAGGAAGAACGTTGTCCACGACGTAACCAACGTCGAGCAGCACGAGCTGCTTGGGTTCGATGCGAGCCGTCCACTCCCCGACGTGATCCCAAAACGGGCGAACTCGCTCGCAGTAGTAGAAGGCGTGCTCAGCCGTTTCTTCCAAGCCACTGCTGCAGCGAGGGCAATCAGGCATGTCTGCCAGGCCCGCCTTGTAGTTCAAGCCGAAAAGGGGTAACGCATTTCGTGCAAGTCGCCAGGTGAGCGAGAACTCGGAGTTGTTCAAGAAGCTCGATCCTGGCGCCCAATTCCAGTGAGAGCGGATCTCCTCCGCCGTCCAGCCTCGCCGCTCGCTAAGAGGATCAGAAGCGGAACCCACCACTAATTCCCGATATAGCTCTTTCCGAGGCCGTGAAAGGTCACTGGACCCAAGAAGGTTACGAAGGGCCTTTCGGCACTCGCGGACAAACAGTGCTTCGCCCAAAGGCTTACGTCGACCTTCAGCCTTTGGGTCTGACTGGAGGCGAGGAAAAATCCGACTCGCCTTTCGTCTCCACACTGCGTCCCCCGTCAAGGACCGGCCCAGGTATGCAAGTCTTTCAGCAAGCCAGTGGCTCTCCAGATCAGGCATACCCAGACCCCCGTTGCGTGTACGTTGGATACAGACCTGCCTACGGACCATCGGCCTTGCACCTCCCCAGAGCAATCTGGAGAGGGATTGTTGCAGTGCCAACCGACGTGCCTTAGGCAGAGGAAGTACAGCCAATCGGTAAAGGATCAGAGGGAAGACGTACGTGGCGCACGCCTCCGCCCTGCCCTTTAAGGACAACCTCCTTGAAAGCCAGATTCCCACCTGAGCATTCACCTTGGTTTGTACTTCCGACCAATTTCGCTCCAGTTGGAGGTCGGGCCCGAACCACACCCCGAGGATGCGGATGGGTCCGTCACTCCAGCGGAAGGGCCCTGGAAGAGTATTGCTACCCCTCCAAGCACCAAGCCGCAAACCTTCGCTTTTGTCAAAATTGACCTTGGCTCCTGCGATCCGCTCGTACTCGACAACCGCCTCTTTCACAGCCTTTATATCCAGACGGCGGGACACAAAGACTGTGACGTCATCAGCGAACGCGGAAACCCTTGCAGCAAGGCTGCTAACAAAAGGTATACCGCGCAGGGACGGACTTGTCCTCTCATCCCTAAGCCTGCGCAGGAGGGGCTCCAACGCGAGGACATAGAGAAGAGGAGACAACGGGCAGCCCTGCCGGACCGACCGCTCGACCGCGAATACCTCCGAACGCCTTCCGTTCACCTGCACCACTGCCTGAGGGTTATGGTACATCATACTAATCCATCTGCGGAACTCCGGTTTGAATCCGGCAGTCTCCAAAACAGACGCCAAGAACCGATGGTCGACCCTATCGAAGGCCTTGGACTGATCTAAACTGATCAGCGCGGCTTCTGTGTCGTCTTCTATCCCCTCTAGGACCTCGCGAATCAAGTGCAGGTTGTCCTGGATCGATCTTCCCTTCACAGCAAAGGTCTGTTCAGGGCCGATCAGATCACTGATGACAAGCTGTAAACGATTAGCTAAGACCCGGGCCAAAATCTTTAATTCTGTGTTAAGCAGAGTTATGGGCCTGTAGTCGTCTAGCCCCTCCCAAACATGCCTGCCACCTTTCTTCAGCAATGTGATCACGCCCTTGGTAACGCTACCAGGGATGGCTCCCTGGGCGAACCAATGGTTGAACACATCCGTCAGAATAGGCACAAACATGTGCGACATCCTCAAGTACACTTCGTAGGGCAAACCATCTAGTCCCGGCGACTTGTTGAGGCCGACCTGCTTCAACGCATCACGGACTTCGCATTCAGTAACCAAACCCTCGCAGCTAGCCGCTTCAGCCACCCCAAGGCGGGGGAAGTCGGCAAGATAGCTACGAAACTCCCGGATCGGGAGATCAGGGCAGCGGGCAAAGCGATCCCGAAAGTGCGCCCGAAAGGCATCACGCATCTCACGACCTGATCGCAGCAGTCGCCCGTCCGCGGTCTTGACAGACGCGATGTACCGATCGGGGAACCTTCGCACTTCTTCTTCACGCGCAGTCGCGTTTGTTTTCACAGCTTCGTTGAGAGCTCTATTTAGCCTAGATCTAACTACGAATCCCTTGTAGCGCTCGCTACTCTCACGCTCAAGGTCCCTCCTAGCTAGCTCTACACCTAGGGAGTCCCCCCCAGCCACCGCCCGGGAAAGTCTATCTTCTATAGACTTCGCCTCCTTGGTCTTATCTAGGCTGAGCTGTTGACCGTATTTGGTGGCGAAGTCTCTAATCCTATATTTCAAAGAAACCCACCACCTATTCCCGGTAACCGCCCCCACTAACGCCCGCTGAATTAGGGATTCCAGCCGGTCCCGGAAGTCCCGTATCTCCAGTAAGGAGGTATTGAACTTCCAGTAGCCGGCTAGACTAGGCCTATCGGCTAACCGCAGACTGACCCTAACAAGCTTATGGTCAGTCCACGCTATCAGGTGGAACGTGGGACAACTAACGAAATCAGTGTCAGCTCGTCTAACTAACACTCTGTCCAAGTAGGAACCTACTTTGGCAGAGGGCGAGCTATCTAGCCACGTCCACATCTCCCGCCCTGGGTGATCAAGACGAAACCTGTCGACGAGACCGTGACGAGTCACGAAGCCGACAAGGCTGCTATCACACCTTCCCGCACGCCTAGCTCCCCGCCCGACCTTATCTATCTTGGGATCAAGGATCGCATTCCAATCACCCATTAAGACTAGCCGCTTCGTATCGTCCAGGAACGGCGCCAACCGACGAAAAAAGGAAACCCTCTCCGCAGCGATATTGGACGCATAAACCGCAACCAGACGAAACTTGAAACTTTTCACGGCAACATCGGCCACAACCAGCCGGCCCCCGTCACCTGCAAAAACAACGTCAACATCAGCATCAAGGCTGCGTCCAACTAGCAGAGAGACCCCAGCGCTGATGCGGCTGCCGTATGCTGAGAAAACGTTAAAGTCGCTTTCCAGCACCCGACAGTCGGCATCGCAAGTGAAGTGGGTCTCCTGCACTGCAGCAACATCCACTCCGAGGTTCTTGAGTTCACCAAGCAAGCGCGCACACTTGCTTGAATCCCTCAGTCCCCTCACATTCAAACTGGCAACGTTTAAAGACATCAATCTCACTTACCTTACTCAGTGTCGACTACGGGCCGGAAATCCTTCGGGGTGAGGATGCCGACAGCCTGACGCAGAGAACCGGTACCGAGTTCAGTTGTCACCCGGTTGTCTCTGGTGATTCCGCCGACATCTATGGGGAACCGCAGCTTTAGGGACCTGTAAAGGGACGGGTGAACCAAAATTGGGACCCTTCCCGAACAAAAAGGAATACATTTTTTCAATGAGGAGTGCTCCAACTCCGCCAGCTTTATGCCCGTATCAGTCTGACAGACCGTACTCAAGAACTTCCATACGCCCTTGGTACGGTCGCCAGCTGACCGGACAAAAGTGGTCACCATGGCTGCACTCCTAAAATTGACAGGATTAGAAACATTCAGGTTTTGTATTTTTTCAAGGCTCAGCAGCGGCTTTAGTGCCTTTCGCAGCTGGAAGTCGCCAACTGCTTCCAGCTCTACTGAGCACAAAGCCGCTGCCTGCTGTATTTGGGTGATTGTTAGTTCTTTTTCGCCCTCCTGCCGATTTGCTTTTTTTTTACTGGCAGGAGGGTCTTGTTTTCTTTTTGACGGGAACAGTTCTTGAGAGGATATGCTAGTGGGGCTGAGTGAGGGAAGAGATGGAGTTCTGGTTAAGTTTAGGGGCTGGGACCGGTCTGCTGATTGCGACCTTGGGAGTGGGATTTGGTAGGGTCTGTGGTATTTCTTTAGGCACTGTTCTTGTTGGGGTGAGAGGGTGAACATTTGATATGGTGGTTGTGTGGGTTGTAGGATTTGAGGGGGTGGAAAGGGTGGTGGAGGTAGAGGTGGAGGAGTTGGTTGCTTTTGTGGTTGAGAGGAGGGACCTGCCTTGGGTTGTTCAGGGCATATTTTTTTTGCGGTCCCCTCCCCGCTGTCCCTTCTCCTCTTCAAATTAAAGTTGGTCTCCATCTCTTCCGGGGCGTTTGGTTTATTTTTCTTTTTTTGTTTTTTCGGAGATGTCTTTGTTGCTGCAGATGGTGCCGATGTTACTGGTGCGGGCGTTGCTGGAGTCTCTGTTGCTGGTGTGGCTGGTTTCGGAGTTATCGGTGGTTCTGATGTTGGTGTTGCTTCTGCTGCTACTACTGCTGCTGCTGCTGCTGTTTGGGCCTTTTTTTGAGGAGGGGATGAGGTTTTTTCCCCCTGCTTAGGGGATCCCCTCCTCTTTCTGGCCACCTCCGTCCAGCCCTCTTGATTGCTTGGTTTGAGCTGGGCTGGACCCGGGCCCTTGGCCTCCGCTTCTTTTCTGACTGTGTTGGTGATGGTGGCTGCTGCGTCCCCTGTTGTTGTCGTTGTTGTTGACGTAGTTTTTTCTTTGTTTTCAGGGCGCTGGGGGCAAAACTTGGCGATGTGGCCAATTTGCTTACACCCCCAGCACCTGGGGCGTCTTCCCTCCACCAACACAATCATCTGCCGATCCCCGCAGATTACTGTTTCAGGGATGGCTTTAAAACCATCCCTGGTCAGGCACAGCCGGAAGGCATAGTCCCCGTAGGCTGTCCCGGCCGGGGATCTGAGGAGGTTGAACTCCTCAACCTGGCCAAAGGCACTTAAGTATGCTGCCAGGACCTCCCCAGTAATAATGGCCGGGACATTGCAGATCGTCACGCGGAGCCCACGGGTGCCCTGATATTCCGGCTGTAGCCTAAAGTTCTTCGTAATTATGTCTCTTTCTGCTGCCTTCGCCGCTTGTTGCTCTGTGGGAAACAGGACATCCCATGTTGCGAAACTTTTTCTGCAGAAGTACTGGCATGGGATGCCTGACTTCCTTAGCAGCTCTTCGAAAGAATCCTTATTGAGCCCCACCAGCCTTTTTGTTTTAAGGTCGGAAACGACCAGCGAGAGGACTCTTGGTATTATTTTGTCGGCTATTTCCGGGATGGGCAAAATCTCGTTTCCGTTAAAGTACTTGGCGTACTTGCCCACCCGGTCCTTCTCATAGTCAGCCGGTCCCCTCTGCTGGCCTTTCCAGGCTGTGGGGCTTTTTTGAGCCGGCTGTATTGGGCTGTCTTGGCTATCTTTTGTTTCTTGGGATTCGGCGGGGATCGGCAACGAAGGCCAATTTGCCCCTATCAGGCTTTGTGTCTTTGTCGAAGGATTTGTTGCCCCCTCCATGGCTGCGAAAAAATAATAGCAGCCAGGAGGGTATGATTAAACCTCCAACTGTAGCTTAGTATGGAGGGGGGGCTCTACGGTTTCAACTGAAAGAATGTCAAAAAACAAGTGGAATGACACCACGCAAGTTATAAGACAGGTAGAACCCCTGACAATCAAAAAATAAATGGTAAGGCAACAAAATAAAATCCGACTTATAACAACAAACAAAAAAGTCGGATAACAAGTGAAAAAAAAAATAAAACAAGTCAGTCGTCAAAACAAAGAGTTCTCGGTAAGACTTGAAAAAAATTAAAGTTCAAACAAAGTCACAAAAAAAAAACAAAGTCTTACCGAGATAACAATTTTTCAACAAGTAATCCAACAAGTAATCCAATAAAGTAACAACGCAAATCAACACTTTTCGTAAGAATAATAGAGAAGTGGTCTTCCCTGAGCGAGCTAGCTCGGAGAATATGTTTAGGTTCGACGAGTCCTTCTTTGGGGTATGGTAGGATATATCCCCATAACACACACACACACACACACACACACACACACACACACACACACACACACACACAGATATATATATATATATATATATATATATTGTAAAGTAACTTCAAACAAGTAACTTCTCTTCAGGATTGGCTCAGATCAACACCCTGTTTTGATAAGGATTGCTCTATGCTAAAAATGGCAGTGTCGTTTAAAAGATGATGCAAAAAATGGGACCCAAGCTATATTCCTGTAACATTGAGTTTCGTGTTCCGCATTCCTCAGTTGAGTTGATATTATTGTTAAGGATGGTAATTTTGAGAGTCAAAGTTGCTTATTTAGGCTGAGTATAAATGCCTTATATATATATATATATATATATATATATATATATATATATGTATATATATATATATATGGAACAAATCGTTATAAAATGCTTTTAAAACGATTCATAATGCTTTTAATCAATAAAGTGCTCAAATGGATTGTCATATAACCTCCTTATGTTCTAAGCCTAATCAGCTGCACAGTAGAACACACCGACTGTATCTTTACATAGGGGTAAGTCTCTCTCTTCACGATTGTCCTGGATATAATGGTGAGGCTCCAGTCTTGGAGATGTGGGGAAAGTGGAGTATCCCCTTCATTGTCTATGCTCATATGTCCACTCTGATCTGGAGTGTTAGTACCCGGTAGGTTAATATCTATGGGTCAAATAGAACAAACTATTGTGCAAATGACTGATGTTGAATGGTGTTTGTTATACAGCAATACTTTAAACTATTAAACTGTGCGCAAAAAAGACCTCAGGCTCGTTTAAGAATGATATCTACAAAATGTGTTTACAAATCATGTATATATATCTAATATATATCTAATATATATGAATAAAGAGGATTTGGCATTAAATAACCAACAATGGTCGATATGCCATTAAACCTAACTACATCCTCATTGTTATCTTTATTACTAAGAGTTTCATATATTAAAAATAAGAAAAACAATCTTAAGATGAAACACGAAAGTAAAATAGAAAAACTAATAAATAGTGAATATTTCTCGCACATTGTGAACAAAGATGGCTGTATTGTGAAGGAGTTTAATTCAGGATGTTGGTGGGTAAAAACACTTTCCACTATTACAAAATATATATTAGTAATATATTCGTTCAATTTACTAACCACACTAAATTGCCGCACTAGAACAGACGCATGTCTGCATTGAAGAAATTTTTAAAATCATTTTTGCATGGAGGAAAATATTCCCATAATGCTAAAGATAAATAGTACTCTGAGAAACTGAGACAGATTTTAAAGCAGAAAGAAGGGAAAGCCTTCCAATATTATAAAATGTAATATGAAAAATTATACTTATCTGCTCGTAAGATATGGAACAGGAACCTTAAAAATGCACTATGACAAATTGCTGCAGCAAGACTTTTACTTGGCTCATTCAAAAAGTTCTATACTTTACTCAGAAAGAAGAGCTAAAACTGAACATTTTGGATTGTGACAATATAGTACGAATTATTAAAACTAGAAAACTAATTAAGATTTCTAACTTAATTTCTAGGCAACTGAGGCCGATAAAAAGTTGAAAGGTGTACGACAAATATGAATAGGGAAAATACATTAGCCTGAGCAGTCATAATGTATCCGCAAAAGAAAGGAATGATAAGCAAGTAAATTTATTAAGACAGGGTATAGATACTTGCTGAGGACTCTCCTTCCTATAAGCCCAGTAGGCTGGGGCTGTAGAATACATCGGCTGTTTCTCTGCAGAGTGGTAAGACCCTACCCAAACTAGTGTCCTTGATATGAATCTGAACCATCTGATGGTGAGGCTCCAGTAATACCGCAGCTTTGGGAAAATGGAGTACCATTATTGCCATTGCTCTCAGGTCCACACTGGCCGGTAGTAGTAGCACCAGATATGAGTCAAATAAAAATTTAACATTTAAACTGAGTGCAAACAATTGAATTTCTGTTATAAATAACAATACTTAGAACCATTTATCGAAAGAGTAATGTTGAGTAGAATAATTAATGTTAAATAGCAATACTAATAACGAATTCGCTGTTTGCTAACAAAGGATTAATATTGAATAGAATAATTAGTGTTAGACAGCAAAAAATGATATTACCGACAAACTAATCTCTTACATATCATGAATATTCATTTAAATGTGTGCAAACATATTATTAAGGTTTAAGTGTGACAGTTATATAGCAATACTTGAACCCATTTCACTGTGTGCAAACAAATGATTAACAGTAAATACAATTATTAAGAGAAAAGAGCAATTCTTGAAACCATTAAACTGCGTGCAAAAAATCTGCCTAGGGTCGTCTAAGAATATTATCAACAAAATGTGCTTACAAATCATAAATATTCAATATATATGAATAAACAAGATTTGGCGTTAAATAACCATCAATGGTTGAGATTTGGTTTGGCTTTGTTTGGTTTAAACCAAACAAAGCCAAACCAAATCTCCACCCCCTATGCAAATGTGGAGAAGTGGCTTTGGAATTTAAACAGAGCATGGGCAGCGAAGTCAGGTTATTTGAAATCTTCAGCCACTGATGAACACGTTTATGGTTATGGATAAGAGACATGTCACTGTCCAGTAAATAGCTACGCCCATAAATATTAGTCTTGGATCGATCCTCACAGTTTTAACAGCGAACTTTGGGAACAGTAAGCTGCCTGTAATATGTGTCCTAAGAATGCTGGCACCAGAACGCAATCTGAAAAGAGTAGATATTCACAACGAACTTCTGACTCCCTTCCAGGCCAACCCTAAGAAATTTCTTTGCAGATTTGTAACTCCTGATGAAAGTTGGGGGTCAACATCTCAAATTTGAATCAAAAGTTTAAAGCAAACAGTGGAAAAACTGGTTCTCCACCCTCGAAGAAGGCCAAACACGTAGTGTCTGTTTGCAAAGGGACGACTTCGTGTTTTTGTATTCTGAAGACTTAATCATGATAAAATACCTGGAAAAGGGAAAAAATATTAATGGACTGTGGTATTTATAAAAATTAACACAACCAAAGAAAGCAATCATGTCAAAACGCAGTGGAAAACTGGAGAAAGATGTGTTCTTCTCTTGGATAATTGTTCACACTGTTCAGGTTGCAGTCGGTGAAGCAGCTAACTATGACTTTAAATTAATATCCCATCCACTTTACTCGCAAGATTTAGCTTCATCTGACATTTTTCTGAATCCTAAACTCAATTCTCACTTCTGCAGTCGCCATTTTAGAAACAATTATCATATTATATGTGCTGTGGAGTATTTTTGGAGGGCCAGGATATCACTTAAAATGATGGGATTGCAATGATAGGACCAAGTGCATTAGTGTCACGGGGTCTATATAGAAAACTAGGGAAAATATCTTCTTTCTCTGACACTTTTAGATCAACCTTAGAGCATTTTGAACGAACCTAGTATATATATATATATATATATATATATATATATAAGGATTATAAGGAAAATAGTTGTTGATCGTAGTTGAGAGCTGCCCGAAGGCTCATTTTTGATTAGCTACAACACCAAGGTGTTGTGGAGGGCGCTACACCTTTCCCCGGATTGCTCCCCTTTACCCTTGATCCGTACCTTATAATAATGAGTGATCAGCAAAGTGGCATCACGTAAAATTTTGTGTGTCTATGGTATGACTCAAACTGGGATTAAACCCCGGTCTCCCGAGCCATTAAGTGAACACTCTACCCAATAGACCAATGAGCTGACTTGAAAGTATTTTAACGTTTGCTGTGAATTATAGAGAAGACAAACATTCTGGCAGAAATCAGTTCTCAAAACAATACATACAATTCAGATGTAAATGCAATGAAATAGTTATTTATTAGATTAAGTTCCTTTTTTTTTTTTAGTTCAGCACCACATTCAGGAATTCCCCAGTAATGATAAGTCGTTTTCCTGACCATTCATTACATGCAATCGTAGGAAGAAAACTTTAAGGGTTGTAAAACGAGAAAAACGTTTCATGGAATCGTATATAATGCGGAGATGTATGCTCTGCCTACGAGGAATCACCTTATTCTTTTTTGTCTCGTAATATGAGCGCGCGAACCTTCATAACTTCGTTATTTTCTTCTCTAGATATCTTGAGAGATAGACTCCGTTCTTCTTGCTCCGGAAAATAGAGTAGATTAAATTGCATTATCTTTACTTGAACTACTCAGAAAAAGTTCTCAATAAATAAGCCAGACTATTGACAAACTTTTGTAGTTGAGGAAAACACATTTTTTGATACAGTTCTTCTCTAATACATTGTAATAATAAAAATAAACACGTAAATATTTTGATATGAGGAGTATGGTTTGGTTTACCGACAGTTGTTTTACAGAGAGTAACAAAATATTAAAGGCTCATTACTTAAACCTATGAGCCATTTTAAGGGTGTCATTAAAACAACGTTTAAGCTCTAATTGAAGATATTAAAGACTGAGAGCAGATATTGGAAAATCGAACAATTTAGTAAAAAAAGTGATCAATTATGGTCCTGGCAGCAACACCCCACAAGACACCAACTGTACGGCCACCTGCCCCCTATCACGAAAACTATTCAAGTTAGGCGAACCAGACATGCAGGACATTGCTGGAGAAGCAGAGATGCACTCATAAGAGATGTACTCTTATGGATCCCCACACGCGGCCGCGCAAAAGCAGGACGACCAGCACGAACGTACATTCAGCAGCTATGTGAGGATACAGGTTGTTGTCCTGAAGACCTACCTAGGGCGATGAACGATAGGGAGGAGTGGCGAGAGAGGGTCAGGGATATCCGTGCTGCCAGCACGATATGATGATGATGATGATGGTTGTAAAGCATTTGAAGTACGGAGAATCGAACACTATCTTTAAGCAATCACTTTATAAACGGTATTTGACCTGGATCATGTACACTTTTAGGCCTGAATATCTTTGTGACATCTGCAGCAAGGTCTGTTTTTTTCCGGTCATGCTGGACATATGTGATATCATGACAGCAAAGAATCACTGACTGATTTAGTTCTGATAATTCTTCAGCAACCTATGTTCATATTGGAGATGAACTGGGTTAAAGTCATCATCAAAGAGAGATCTTTTATTTGCACATATCCAGGAGAAATTGCAAGCGGTAATTTAGACCAAGTAGTCACATATATGTACATGGGTACCTTTTACGGAATTTGTGACATGACCCTTTTCTATGAACTGGCTGTCACTATGTATGGCATCATCATTAATAGCAACACATTAAGTTAGCAATTCCTTGTTAACTTGGGTGAGTGCTTATCTTTTCATCCATCTAAAAGAAAACGAATGTATGCCTGTGGTAGAGGCGCGCTTAGCGTAATAGTTATCATCGAAGTGTTTGTATTCAGCGATCCATGTTCAAATGTTGTATGAAACTGTGTAATTTTTACTTCATGCTAGTTACCTTAGAAAGTATATCTGTGCAAAGTCTGCATCAGTAATTGTTTCTGCTGCAAATCGTTTGTTTCTTGCTTTTTTAAAAGCAATGTTGTGTTGAAGTGCGAACAAACTAAGTACGAATCGTCTTGCATGTATCGTTCAGTAGAAACGAATCTATTGCATTCACTGTGTTACGGTGTTAAGAATACAAAATGTGACCTTTACGAATACAACCCTTTTCTACTATATATTTCTGGATTTGTTTACTGTTTACACCATCTAGATCTTGTTTCAGTTCAGTGCTAGCAAAACAAGATTAGAACTACTAATCGTTGCCTGGTTGAGATGTTATCACTCCGTGGCTTTCATTTCCATCATCAACACTATCGTCAACGATTTGGCCCACTTTAATATCGATCTGGTATTTGGTTAAAAACAGTTTTATAGAAAACTTAAGACAAACAGTCTTTATTTAGAAAGACGGTTGATATATCTCAATCACCCTTCGATCTAGCATTACAACATATTAAATTAAGCTTAATGAATATTAATATATAAAGATTTAAAAATATTATATTAATCCATTTCCTAGGGAAGGTAAAATTATGTACATAATATAAAATATTAAAAAAAATTAAGCTTATGTATATATATATATATATATATATGTGTGTGTGTGTGTGTGTTTGACTATATTTATAAATAAAGCGGGCTCAATATCGGCAATGGAGCACACACACACACACACACACACACACACACACATATATATATATATATATATATATATATATATATATAATAATCCGAGGAAAAAATACAAGGGGGAGGAGTATCTAACTTGAGTGCTCAATGCCTTCGGCTATCGACGTGTAATTAATTTTGGATTAAGAATACATCAAAACTCACGTGCAGAGCCAAACTATTTTTTATATACAAATAAAAATGAAAAAGATAAAAAGAAAAATGAAATTAAGATAGATGACACTAAAAAAAAAAAAAGAAAGAAAAAAAGAAAAGAAAAAATTGAAATAAAAAGTAAAAAGAAAAAGAAAGAAGAAAAATGACATCGAAATAAATGACCCAAGAATATAGAATTTGTTCTTTCAGGCAGCGGTCACATCGATACTGCTATATGGATGCACTACATGGACGCTAACAAAACGGCTGGAGAAGAAACTAGATGGCAATTACACAAGAATGCTGCGTGCAATCCTGAACAAGTCCTGGCAGCAACACCCCACAAGACACCAACTGTACGGCCACCTGCCCCCTATCACGAAAACTATTAAAGTTAGACGAACCAGACATGCAGGACACTGCTGGAAAAGCAGAGATGAACTCATAAGAGATGTACTCTTATGGATCCCACACATGGCCGCGCAAAAGCAGGACGACCAGCTCGAACGTAAATTCAGCAGCTATGTGAGGATACAGGTTGTTGTCCTGAAGACCTACCTAGGGCGATGAACGATTGGGAGGAGTGGCGAGAGAGGGTCAGGGATATCCGTGCTGCCAGCACGATATGATGATGATGATGATTCGGTACAGTTAAACCCATAAGATCTGAAGAAGTCCTGGTAAATTTTTTTCGTGTTTTTGATTTATATCAAAAACATAATGCAGGATGGAAATAAATTTATAATACTAATGTGACCGGTTTTGTTTTTTCTTACAGAAAGTATATATATATATATATATAAGTTAAAATTCTTCGTCTAATGATTGCATTGGCGGGAACCAGACAGTCATCAAATGCGGTTAACTGTTTACACTATCCTTACATCTCCTCTTCTCTCCCCTCTCTCTCTCTCTTTCTCTCTCTCTCTCTCACTGCATTTACGTCAAATATTCAATAAGTTTCCAGACTTTTATTGTACAGGCATTAAAAATTGTCGTTGAAAATTCAGTATGTTATTGCTATACATCGTATGAGGTAACTGACCAATTTTGATGATTTCAGGTTAAAAGGAACAGCTACAACAGGAATTTGAATACACCCTACTAAAGCCTGATTGTCACAGTTGGTGTATTTCAAAAATCCAATCTGGACGTGAGGACACCTTAGAAGAAAGATATGCAATAAAATTATGTTTTAAACTTGAAAAAAAAAAACGCCACAGAAACGTATGGAATGCTTCAGACTGCTTTTCGATTATCTTGCAGGAATCGAGCATCAGTTTTTGAGTGGCATAAGAGATTCAAAGAAGGCAGGGAGTCTGTGAGGGATGTTGAGATGTGTGGAAAGGGTAAGGAAGTCAGAACAATAGAGTTGATTGGCCAAAGGGTTAGGATTAGGGTTAGGGTTACTATGTTGAGGTTTTAAGGTAGTTCAGGAAGAGATTCCGTCGGAAGAGGCCAGCACAGTTCAAATCGGGTCAGTGGCATTTCCAGCAGGACGATGCACCAGTCCACAACTCCATTCTTGTCACAGACTATTTGACCAAGATGGGCATCAGAACAGTTCCACACTCTCCCAATACTCAAGACCTTGCTCCCTGTGACATTTGCTTAATCCCTTAGCTCAGAGGATGTCGTTATGAGACAATTGACGAGATGAAAGAGGCTGTGACGAAGGTCATTGACATGCTCACAAAAGAGGGCATACATGGGGCCTTCCAGAAGTTGTTGTAACGGTACAGCAAGTGCATTGCAGCCGGAGGAGAATTCTTCGAAGGGAAATAGAGTTTCATGTGCATACTATCAATAAAAGTGCCCATACGAAAAAAGTCTGAAAACTTATTTAATGATCCTCGTATATATATATATATATATATATATATATATATATATATATATATATATATATATATATATAACACTAACGGGAAAATGAGCATCAGATTACATCAACACATCGGGACTTTGTAACCTTTTCCTTGCATTTTCACCTTTCCAGAATGATACACACACGAAAACAAAAGATCAGAGCTCATCTACAAATGCATATACTAGTGAAAATTTTACTACCATTTTTATAACATCATCAGGATTCTAAAGACATTTAATATCTCAAAATTCTAAACTAATAATCTTTTAAAGTACTCTAAAATCTTTTCGTCTATTTGCCTCTCTCTTTTCTCTTCTTATTTCCGTTCTTTTAAATAGTATGCATTCAAAGTGCTCCGCTAATTGAATAATTTTAACTGGTCGCTCAATTTTATCACTTTTGTTCTGTGAATGGCTAAATCATTCATTTGAAATTTAATATCAACACTTTCCTTATGCCTCTCTCTTATTGGTGCCGGAGGAGGAAATTAGTAAAATTCTAAATTGATACCAAAAGCGAGTCCTTGACAAAAACACTTTAGAGAACCCAACAACGAGAGCCACAGTGCTAATACATTCCAAACCTGTCTAGGCTAGTTCCATAGTAATTCCTATGCGAAAGGCATTGTCAATCAGAAGATTAACTAGAGGTTTTTGTAGTTTGTATTTTGCATTGAAAGAAAGCAATAAAACACCCTTTTCCGTATCACAATAAAATAAAAAAGAAAAGTAAAGTTCCGTCAAAAGACGAATGTATGTTTATGTAACTGATTGTTTGGTTTGGTTTCTTTGATTAATGGTATATGAACCTTTGTAGGTTATTGAATGCCAAAGCCATTCTTCGAGAAGAACAGTAGTGGTACTATTGATCCCATAACTGGGAGGTTAAGGGGATCATACCGTTCCCATATTTATCAACCCCACCGTTCGGGCAGGATATGACACAAGGTCGATTTTTAAGCGGAGTTTAACAAGTTTGAATTCAGAGTTTTCATTCTCCTAGACTAGTTGCCTCACCCAGGCTGAAGAAACTAGTCTGCCCTACTATTTACCCATAGCTGGAGGGAGAATTATTGGATTCATACCTTTCCCAAGGGTATTAGTGCAATATAAATGCAATCAGTCTCATCGAGGATTTGAACTCGTGTCGCCGTGTCCGAATCCTACGACGATAACCATTACACCACGGGCACCTCCTATTCATACCTTTCCCAATGGTATTTGTCCGAATATGAATGTAAAAATGCGACTGAAGTTCACACTCCCTTACTACGATTCCACAGTCCTTCACTTTAACCAATACACCAATAAAACAGATACATGATTGATTGTACTATTTTCCATGAAGTATTCACTTTTCAAATGTGTAAAATTAAATTTACAGCCAAGTTAAGTTAGCTATCATTTTAATCGAACGGATAATTTTCTATCAGCTGATAAGTTTGACAATTTGTCTATTGTCTCTCATTAGTCGATGAATTCATTAAGAGATAGATAGTATAATAAGTAGGAAGAATTATCCTTTGAAGTGTATTCGGCGTTTATCTTATCTGTTCTTTCTGTACTCTACACTCGGGTTCTTTGAATTAAGATTCATTATTTCGTTTCAAAGCATAACCGACGGGGTCCCAAGGTCACCATAAATATATTAATAAATAAAAAGGAAAGAGAACAGCTTTGGACAATGAAATTGTTAAGAATTGAAATCTGAATTTATTGAAAATAATGGTTGCATATGGGAATAGAAAAGGATATATTTAGTAGCTATTTCCATTCCAGTTGCGAATTGTTAAGTTCCACAGAAAAGCCAGCATCAAGTGAATAAAAACAGGAGTTGAAACTTATGAATAACAATAAAAAATAGTTAATATTAAGGTTATAAACTAAATTGTCAACTTTTATTTTCTTGTTTGAATTGAATAAGAAATCGAAAAAAAAAAAATCAGATTTCATTTTTATAGTCAATATTCTACGAATAAGTGCTAAAAGTTCTTCACATATACATGTAGTAATAACCTTATTATAAAGTGTTCATGCATTTGCAGCAGGTTCCTTTTTAATTGGTTGCCAAGTTTCATGAACAAATATTTTGTAGAGTCCAATATAAACGAATTCTAGCCTTCTATTATGGAGAGACTGAGGTTATCGACCAGGCCAGACAGTACACTCATATATAAATAAGTGCATGTTTGTAAAGTTAAGCATTGTTAGAAATTATATCTGTTCATAAAAATCGAACCGAAAGAAAATCAATCACAATTTTGACATTGTCATGGGTGCATATGATAGTGCAGAAATATATGCATTGATTTGAGTCTTCATTCTCTGGAAGAACAATCATGATATTGGGCTGAAATACAATGGTAGAGTGACGCTAATCAGGAATTCCATCTTTAGAATGTTGACAGACCAATCAAAAACCTTATTAATATTTTAGAGTTATATAAATTGAATACTGTGGGTCCTTCCAATGATAAACTGTTGATTTTCAAGATTTTCGTTTAAACCTCTCCATTGGAGTTTATTATTATTTAGAAAGGCTTACAATATTCCTATTTATATTAACGTTAAGCCCAATCACCCACTTATTATTTTGCAACACATTAATACGTCTATTTTCACCATACTATCCACAAATCTAATCAATAAAACAATATTCACTAATGTCAAACTCGATTTGGAAGAGACTATCAATAATTCTTAAAGCCCTAATTTGTCATACATAAAAACCAAAACAAAATAAGAATAAATCTAAAGTTCGTAGACGTATCATTTGTTTCCGTCTTCCCTATATTAAAAATCTAAAATCTAACGTGGCTGCTATCTTCATTAAATTAGTGGACAACCATATATTTCCACATATTTAGTTCTTTGAGGAAATTATATAATTGAAATTCCTTATTGATGATCTACTCATGAATTGAAATGTTCAAATTTATTACTGATCACAGTACTCGAATACTTAACACAAGTAAAGCAAGCAAAATCGATACAACAACCACATCAGTGAATTGTACTCCTTAAATAGGTTCAGTCATGTTAATAACGTTGCTTACAAAGCCTTGACCGAGGAAAAAGGTTGTTTTTGTTCAACTCCGAATAGTCTAAAAACTATATGGAATGTCTATAAGATGACTCTTACAGAAAATACGAAAATTGGATTTAGTTGTCGATAGTTTTATTATCGATCGCCACAAATTAAATAGCCTACTATTACGTAATCCAACAGCTATTCTGAGAATGTCTATTTTTGTAATTTGTATCTTTAAATAAACTCAGGATATTTATGCTTGAAGATTAAGCTCAGTTGTTGGACACATGTAAAATATATAGGGTGATAATTAATTATATTGATTATTCTATAATTTTATTTGGTAAGATTGTAGATTGGTTCGAAATATATGAGTGGAAATGTAAGTAAAGAATCATACACGAGCACAGGTGTCGACAAAGATATCAGCTCCTGTTAAAACAACATTTTGGGCTCCGGAAACTCAAATGTAAATAAAATGAATTCTTGTCGTGTTCTAAGTTTGATGAAAATAAAATAAGAACATTATGAAAGTTAGGGACAAGTGTGACGATCATAATGAAATATTAAATTTTAGAATATATAAAAAGTTAGATGATTTAAAAATTGAGTCAGCCGAGTTTAGAAACTCAAAGAGAATAGTTGGGTTAGACCTTGATGTGGGTAGGTGAGAGACGGGTTGGTGGGTGCATTTTTGTAGCTTTAAGCGAGATTCGCTCATGAGTCCTTAAGGCCTTGCCCTATCCTCGTGTTTGCGTTGGACTGCTAGATATGCATGTAAGTAAAGTTGGTGACCATAGTCGAGGGTGACCGAAATGCTCCTTTTTCAACATCTTGAAAGTTCAAGAGCTACAACACCGAGGTGTAGGGGAGGGCACTACTCCATTCCTGGGAATGCTCCATTTTACCCTTGATCCTTACCTTACACTGCTGAGTGTTAAGCAAGGTGGCATCAAGTATCATTTTAAGTCCTTGGTATGACTTGACCTGAGACTGAACTCATGTCTCCCAGAGAACTGGTGAACACTTTACTCATTAGGCCAATGGCCCGGTATGTACTAGTCTGAGTAAAACTCTTTTTCGTATCTGATTAACTGAGTTGTTTATTGTTACTTTTGAATTTCGAACATTCAAGGGGATATCATCGTGTTACACACAAAGGGTTGATAGAAATCCAACTTTTAGTTAACAAATATAGAGCCTGTTTAAAGTTTATTTTATTCAATTTCTTTTATACATCAAAACATGACATTAAGTGTTTTAAGATCATTTGTAGTCTCATGTTGGTAAATCAAGTAAACATAAAAAAAAACGCCATTTAATAACTGATCCCTCTAATTTGGGACGGGCTTTTTGCTAAATTTTAAAAATTGGCCTGTTTTAATTTTAACGGAATCAGTGTTGTTTCCATTCAGGCACATATTGCCGGCTTGATTTTTATTTTTCCCTATTTTTGACTTTAAAAATCTTCTTGATCTTGAAATTATGCAGACATTGTAAATTATTAGCTTACGCATTTTTTAAAATTTATATTAACCCTTCTTCATACGACTTTTAACAATTCCAATAACTACCAACTTTAATGAGTCCTATGTACATTATTGCTTTTGCCTCACTTAATTCTTAGGTACACATTCTTTTCTTTAACTTCCAATCCTCCGCAACACCAAATTGCTCTTAACATTTTTGTATAAGATAGTTGATCTTGTCATCCATGTATTTTTTCATCCTATAACATCCTGTCTGCAGATTTTATGTGAACCAAACATAAAATTGTTAATCATTGAAACCGAAAGAATAAATAATTAAAATACGTTAGTTTTTGTACTATTTTACTTGCCGACCATCGAATACTTTTGTGACTGGAATTAATTTTGCCTTTCCTCACTCATCTGAATTCAACATTGTATCTTTCTAGTAGTAGTATGGACATTACATCTTTGTAGGTATTATAAAATCAAAATGCATTTTGCAAATACGCCCAACCAAGCCGAAACACTACTGCATAGCTTGGAACCAGCCGCTGCAGGCATTGGCCTCCATGTCAATGCATACAAAACTGAATATATGTGTTTTAATCAAGCAGGTGACATTTCCACACTAGAGGGAACCTCTCTGAAACTGGTAGACAAATTCACCTACCAAGGAAGCAGTGTCTCATCAACCGAAAAAGACATCGACACGCGACTAACGAAGGCACGGACAGCTATCGATAAGCTATCGATCATATGGAAATCAAACCGGATCGATAAAATGAAACGCAGTTTCTTCCAGGCAGCAGTCGTGTCGATACTGCTGCGTGGATGCACAACTTGGTCGCTAATCAAACGACTGGAGAAGAAGCTAGACGGCAATTACACAAGAATGTTGGGAGCAATATTGAATAAGTCCTGGCGGCAACACCCCACAAAGCGCCAACTATACGGCCACCTGCCTCCCATCACGAAAACTATCAAAGTTAGACAAACCAGACACACAGGACACTGCTGGAGAAGCAGACACGAGCTCATAAGTGATGTACTCATATGGACCCCTACATATGGTCGAGCAAATGCAGGACGACCAGCTCGAACATACATCCAGCAGCTATGTGAGGATACGGGATGTAGCCCTGAAGACCTGCCAGAGGCGATAAACGAGAGGGAAAAAGTGGCGAGAGAGGTTTAGGGGTATCCGTGCTCGCGGCAAGACATGATGACGATGATGACTAAAGAACGTGCTCTCGTGTATAAATTCACAAAATCATTAATTGATGGAATTCTTTTTTGAAGGCCAGGGTTAAAATTTATTCTCATGAAGAGAGCAACACCAAATGTTTGCCTAAGAAGAGAAAGTAGAAAAAAAAAAAAAAAACAGAAAAGAAGAATAAAAGAAGAAAAAGAAGAGATAATTTAGCCACTGCAGAAATATATAGTCGTTATGAAACTTACATTAAAAGAGACTTCGTGCTGTGACATGGATGGACAATTTGACAATATCATTTTTGGGTGACTTCCTATCTGTTTTCGAAAACTAGGTTCCTTATTAGATAAGTTTCTTTAAATAGTCATATAGACATTACATAAACTGACAAGGGTTGCTAGATTATGTGCAAAATTATTATTTCTATGCGATCAGTGAAATAATTGATTTTCATCGGTAAAAGGTAATGAATATATTCAAAGAAAACACCAATTTAAAATTTATATCTATTTTGTAAACAATGAAATATTTTAATACAAGTTTCTATAAATGTCTTTTACATCAAAATTTTTATAATAAATATCTTAATATCAGTAATTAAGATGATTTTTAAAGTCTAAGCAATAAAACTAACAATTCTATGTCGTCGAAGTGTTTAAATTCTGCTTATTGTAAATGAATGTAGATGTTTAGCTAAGGGCAGAAAATATAATACAACGTATGTTAAAACTATCTAAACCGAAATTTTACAATTTGAATATTTAAAGGTTAAAAAGGAAAACATGTGCACACCCGAGTAACTTTTTCAATAAAACGAGACTATTTCATAAAACCATAATATCTAATGCCGTGATTTCCAAAATGTAGCGCACGCTTCCCGAGGGGGCAATCTAATTTTTAAGCGGTGGAATGCAGGAATGAGTTATAAACCATCAATTTTTTCCAGTAAGTTTTTGTGAGTATGAGTGTGTAAGCGAGTGCATATAGAGTGCACACAAATATATTTTGTATGTATGTATGTATGTCTATTTAATAAATTTGCTAAGGTTTGAGTGAGAGTCATGATAATGTCCATACAACTATATGGATGCACCACATGGACGCTGACTTAGTGCATAGAAAAAAAACTTGACGGCAATTGATGAGTTAAATTGTACAAATCCTAAAAGCAACATTCCACAAAACAGCAGCCGTACGGTCATCTACCTTCCATTTCTAAAACCATAAAAATCAGACGAACAAGACATGCAGAGCAATGCTGGGGAAGTAAGAGCGAGCTCATATGTGACGTTCTCCTGTGGACCCCTTCACACGTACGAGCAAGTGTTGAACGTCCGGTTAGAGTTTATCTACAACAGCTCTGTACAGACACAGGATATAGTCAAGAGCACCTGCTATCAAAAGTCGCCTACTGATATATTTCAGTATCCTTCGGTAGCTAAAAAAAAAGGGTCCAGTCAGGTGGGGTTGAAGAATACATCCACTGCACCGCTGCAAAGGAGTAAGACTCCCCCAACGAGTGTCGTGGATATGACATTTAACCTTCAAATGATGAGGCGCCAGTCTGTGGAGCTCTGAGAAATATGGATTATCTTTTCATTGATATTGCTTATTGGTCTGCTCAAACCCGGAATGTTAGCTCCAGACAGGGTATTATCAATGGGTCAAATAGAAATGTTTGACGTTAAAACTAAATGAAAACAAATGACTTCTGCTAAATTGAATTGTTTTAATGATTCACTTTAGTTTTATGGCGTATTAACCATTGTAGGTTATTTAATGCCAAATCCTGTTCACACACATGCGCGCGCGCACACACACACACAGACACACACACACACACACACATATATATATATATATATATATATATATGTGTGTGTGTGTGTGTGTGTGTGGAAACACATTTAGTAGATAACATTCTTAAACCTGCCTGAGCTCATTTTGCACACAGTTAAATGGTTTTAAGCATTGCTATAAAACAGTCACAATTCATCATTAGTCATTTGTTTGCACAATAGTTTATTCGATTTGACCCATAGGTAGAACCCTATAAGGTACTACCACTCCAGGTAAGATTGAACCTGTGAACAATGGCGGAGAAGGGCTACTTCATATTTCCCACATCTCCAAGGCTTAAACATCACCATCAGATGGTTTAATGTCATATACATAATACTCCGAGTGGGGGGTCTTACCCCATCTGCAAATATGCAGTCGGTGTAGTCTACAACCCCAGCAGATTTGGCTAGAATTGTTTGAAATAAAACTGTTTGATCATTTAACTGGGTGGAAATAAAATACTGATATTTAATTGAATTGTTAGTGATACTTAACAATACTTTGTACTATTCAATTGTGCAAATGAATGAGTATTGTTGAACAGAATTATAAATGTTAGAAAGCAAGAACTGAAACCATTTAACTGTTGAAGCAATAGAAATATCGGTGTGCAAACAAATTAGTTTGAAAATGAAATCATCGCCAGACTAATCTCTTACATATATATTTATTAAAATGTGTGCAGAAAAATAACTGATGTTAAATTGTTGCTGTTACATAGCAATACTTGAAACCATTTAATTGTGTGAGAAAAATTGTGCTCAGGCTCGTTTATAAATTTTATCAACAAAATGTGCTTACAAATCATATATATTTACTATGTATGTATAAAAAGGATTTGGCATTAAATAACATACAATCGTTGATAAGCCATGAAATCAAAGATACTTCAAACAAGACCCACCCCCACCCCCCAAAAAACAAACAAACAAACAAAAACACATGAATTATTTTCATCATTTTCCCACTTCATATACATGGTATTTAAAAAAGTTAACATACATATTGGTTCTGTTATTATATTATAATTTTAAAGTCTACACCTGTTAACCTTTTCTGTCAGCACATTATTGCACTCTTTCCCAGGTGTTTTCTGCAATATCAGTGCTGGTTTTCTAATACTGATACTCCCATAAAAATATTAACATTTTTAATCACCTTTGGGAGACTTCAAGAATGTGCTGACAGGTACAGTGAACATGTGGAGGCTGTTTAAAATGATATCACAAAGGTAAACCCATATGTGAATAAACACTTTTTAAACATCCCTGTATTCATGAATTCAGATGTCTTCTCTCGCTTACATTTAACGTAAAAGTAAAGTAAAGTTGGCGACCGTAGTCGTAGACGACCGGAAGGCTCCCTTTTCAATAGCTTCTTCACAGAGATGTAGGAGAGGGTGCAACTCCTTTCCCTGGATTACTCCACTTCACCCTTGATTCGTACCTTATATTGCTGAATGTTATGCAAGGATATATCAAGTACCATTTTTAAAGTCTTTGGTATAACGTGACCTGGTATTGAACCAAGATCTCCCGGACCATAGGCGAACACTCTACCCACCAGATAATGGGCCGGTTAAGTTATTCTACTACATGTATGACCTTCCATAGAAAACATCGCGGAATAACTTCAGTTCTATGTTTCTTATCCATTACTCTCATTAATCTATATAATATAAAATGAATTACTAACAAAATGTTACGGCTTATGGTCAAAGTTTATGCATATCTTCTAAAGAGCATTTTAAATCTACGAAGAAGCCTCGTTAAAATAGTTCCCTTAGCTTCGAACGGGAAATGTTTTGAAATTACTGATCTAACTGAAGGAGTCTTATGAAATGACCTTTTAGATTTTAAATGCTGGTACACTGAGTGGTTAGAGATGCGCACTACTTTTTGGGTTATCAGTACGCAAAACTAAATAGGAAGAACTGGTCTCGAATACCAGGCAAGGATGTTTGCATTTATTTCGCGCAAAATTTCCAAATTAAAAAAAAAAATCAGTTTTCTCCGTATTCTGTCCAATAACCTGGCTTCTTGATAAAAAGTATCGTCACTTACATGTTACAAGCGTTGACGGAGAAAAAATTTTAAGTAGAAGGGAGGAAATATTTCTTTCCTGTTTTTACGTTACCGTTCTGGCAGTAAAACTATTCATTGTGTCAAGCTCGACGGTAGCCAACTAGCAGATAACGACACATCATACTTTTGATTGATTGCAATAGGCTCTTATGGTCAGCCGACTATGAAGTGTTGATTGATAATACTTTTATTCGATGTTATATGGTCAAGTATTATTTACATACTCCAGATATCAATGTTATTACTTTGATAATCTTTTTCTTTTTTTTTTTAATCGACGGTTTAATAGCAGACTACGTTTTAACAAGAAACAAAGAATAGACTACGATGTTGTGGCATTGTGCACACTGACAAATTAAGGTGATACTTATGTTAGAATAATTTATCTTTTATTGGGAAAGGTTAAGGTGAGAAGTTTCCTTCAATATGCACATACTCAATCAATAAAAACAGAAATTACATTTTGCTGTCGAAAAATCGCTTTTATGTGATTTATAACTAATAATATACATACAACAACAGCAATAATAATAATAATAATAATAATAATAATAATAATAATAATAATAATAATAATAATAAATAAATAAATAAATAACTAGAGAACCTGCCGAATAGTGAACTTTGCCATCCCAGTGCACTACTGAGTGAAAATGAAAGAAAAACGAAAAGAGACAAATACTTGAAACTTACCAGAGAATTAAATGAAACAAAAAGAAAGTGACGGTGATACCAGTTGTAATTGGTACACGTGGATCGATCCCCAAAGGCTTGGTTAAGGTGTTGAGGAGTTAGAAATCAGAGGATGAGCCACGGTCATTCAAACTACAGCATTGTTGAAGTCGGCTAGAATACTGAGAAAAATCCTGGAGCCCTGAGGTGACTTGGTCTCACTTAGACTCCAATGAAACACCATCAGCTAACACTGGGATAAAAAGAAAAATTAGCAAGGAGTAATATAAAAATTGTGAGAAGTGGGTCATTTTCATTGGAGGGAAGACCGATACGGAGTGTGTCAAAAAGAGTGGTTTTTCATATATGTTTTTGATGCATTTTACATTTACTGCCGATAGATATTTTTATTTTCCTGACACCATGAACAGAAAACTATTCTATCATCATATTTATTAATGATCCATTAAGAGAAATTTATGTCATGTTATAAATTATATAATAAACTTATAAGTTTCGAATTGAAAAGGAGTACGATGAGCCATCACGAAACTTCGAAGAAAAAAATAGAGATATTCAAATTAATTTCTTATCGATTTCGAAGAGGCGGTGTTTTGCTTTGATTAATAAAATAAATACATATTTACACACATTCATGCAGACACACACACAAAGTCAGTCATTTAAAAAGAAGCAAATTTATAGTTAAAAAGAAACAAAACAAAAAAATATGGAGATATTATTACTACTACTCAGGAAATTAATTTTTTTTCGAAGAAGCGGTGATTTGCTTCATTTAAAAGAATTAATTTTTATTCACACCCACCCACCCACGCGCACCTACACTCACATTTAGTAAATTTTAAGTAATTAAAAATACTAATTAATTAAAATTATTTTATTCACTTATTAATTCATTTATTTGATCATGCATTTAGATTTTTAAAAGTATCATCAAAATTTTTTTTCCGAACTTTTTGCCTTCTTCAAATACATGAACAGTAATAGCTTTTAACTTTAAGAGGTTTTCCGTAGGAATAACAACATTTGTATAAAAAATACAGAAAACTGAATAAAGAAATAATTAACAAGCTTATAATGGTAATGATAATTATGATAGTAATACCAACGAATAAGATTTCAATGATCTATTAGAATTAAAAACTATATCAAATTCATACATTAAATATTAAAATAAACAAAACGACTTTGAACGTTTATAAATTTATGCCAAATTAATGCTCTTTATTTGTCTCTAGGGACAATTGTATTACCTCAATTCAAATATCACATAATCATGAATAATAAAATGAAAATAAAGCACGAATAACAATTTTTGAATTATTTACATAATAACATTATTTTTAATTTAGAACAAAACAGAAATAAAAAAAATTGCATCTCAACCAGATTTCCTGCAATGAATTTGCATTAATAATCAAATAACAACATTAGTAAAAAAACGACAACAAAAAATAACAACGATAAGTAAACAAAACTATAATTAATGAATCTATAATGTCCATAGAAATTTAAAATGCTTACGAGAAAATTAAAAAATCAGTAACAGGAAAAAAATCCTCCACTCATTTCAGCTGTTATCAGAACCAGGATAATCCCTAGACTGACTAACAGAGATCTTCATTACAACCAATAAAAAAAACAAAAACACCAGGAAGTAATGGTCAAAGGATCATTATTAAGAGATATCACATGCGTTATTTTATGCCATTATAAAACCATGTGGAAGAAATACAACTCAAAAACCTACAATATTTGGCGAGAAAGGATTAAATGAACAGAAACATTTAAATTCCCCCAAAGCTTGCCAATGTGAGAAGATATATGATTAAAAGCATCCGTTTAACAGATGCTGAAAAAGATAATATCAAAGAATTGGTAACTGCAGATATCCAAATAAATGAAACTCTAGCACTTGAAATGAACGCAGTTAATAATGAAACAGTCAATGTGTTAAAACAATCGAGCAATGATTGTATGGAAACTTTATCAACAGATTTGAATGCGACAAATTAGAGAAAGAAAAAACGCCGAAGACAAAAAATAAGATCAAAATCAATGAAAGGAAACAAAATATAATCAGAAAACTCACTAAAGTAACGGATATTGATATGAAAGACTAAATACCTCTAAGAAATAAAAAAGAACGACGAAATGACTAGATGCAGACAAACTAGGCAAACGATGCCATAGAAGATCTACACGACTTTACGCCAAATATTACAATTTTAATTGAAATCTTATATGTGGCTGTCACATAAACAGGCACAGTAATCATAAGAAATAAACAAAATAGCTTTATGGAAATCAAAAGAAAATTTAGGATACAAAAAGAAATAAAGGAATACTGAGGAGAAATATTAATACTTGATTAAATGGGTTAGGGTGTCAAAGTGAAGACCAGGAAAGCAAGAAAAATTAAAAGAAAAAAATGATATAACTACAATTAATAAGTCCCAATAAGAAAAGAAAATAATGAACACAAAAATCCAACTTAAAGCCCATCATATCCGGTGTTATGGTAAACGAAAAGAATTTCTTTAAAAATATTTCAAAACGACCCCCCAAAATACACTTGAGAAATAAAAAAATAGAGAAAATAAACATCAATATAACCCTCAAGATTGACTAATTCAAATAATTTTGGAGTAATACATGCACCCCTAAGAAACTCTATAATAAAAAAAAAAAAAACGGAACTGAAAATATAAAAGACATTTATAAATAATGAATCACAAATGTATGAAAATATTTCACTTGAAGAAATTGTGAATACGTTTAAACACTAGGATAAATGGAAGTGACCTGAAATAGATAAAGTAATAAACCTTTGGCTTCACCACTATTTTTCAACACATCAGCTGATGAGGAAACTTCTTTTCTAAATTATCAAAGAACATGAAACAATGGCTGATTGGCTCACAGAAGGAGTAACATATCTAATACCAAACATAAATGACAAAACAAATGCAAAAGACTATCAACCTGCTTTCCCACAACATATAAAATGATAACCTCGATTCTAAAGGAGAAAATAGACAAATCCATAAAATGTAAACACGTCTTCCCCTTTGAAAGAAAAAGGACAACAAAAAGAATCATATGGCTGCACTGATTAGCTTCGCTTAAATAAGATGATCATGGAAAATCGTAAATCAAAACAGAAAATAATAAGTATGGACTGTATAGACTAAAAAGATTTTGATAGCACATCTCAATAATGAACTCTAAAAGTTCTAAATATCATATATATATATATATTTCCATTCCTAAATTACAAGATAGAAAGATGGCATACTACTACAGATTAATCCATGATATAAGCATGCTCAAAATGGATAATCCGAACTTTAATTTAATTTTCCAAGGAACCTCACTTTCCTCTCTCTTTTCTTTTCTTTTTTTGTAAGACTTGAATACTTCCGTCACTGAAAATCCAGAGTTAGAACACAATAAAACATCTAAATATTTACGAATCAATCAAGCGAATGGTATCAATTATACTATAAATAAAGAAAATATTAAAACAAAAACAGATTCTAGAGAAGTATAAGGCCCTATTAGGAATAGAATCAGATGCAAAATGTAATTTTATAGTAATTATCACCCTTGCAATACTAGTAATGTCAGACATGTTTAATATAATTAACTGGATGTTAGCTGAAAGAAAAAAAAATTGTATACAAAAGTTGTGAAACCAATATCCTGCCACAGAATGCATCAACTAAAGACAAAAAAACGAACGTCTCGACGTCAAGAGAGAAAATGGTGGAAGAGGTATTATTGAGGTAATAATAGAAACACATGATCATTAAGAATTTACTTTCAAAATAACCACCACAGAATTAAAGAAATACATAGACATTGCTACAGATTGGATCCTACAGTGAGTAAACAAACACGAAAAGCAAAAGAAAGAATATTCAATTTGTAGAGAAAAATTTTTAATTTGTTAATCAACTCGACTTCATAGTGAAAGAAATGGACATAAAAGATAACGAAATAGAAATAAAAAAAAACATAAAGAAAGAATAAGCACAAGGACTAAATCAATTAAAACACGCTTAGGAACAAAAAAAAATCAAACTACACAGATGATCCGCTCAATGAAAAAGAAATGCTGATATGGTTCTAGTAAAAACTAATCAATGGTCAAAAAATGCCGCATTGAAGGCAGAGATAGGAGGTAATAATAGAAACACATGATCAGAGACTATCACCGAGAAACTAGCAGACAAACACTATAAAAACGTGTCAAACCATAATCCAGATTGTGCGAACAAAAATCAAGAAACTAAATCGGTTGACCACTTAGTGTCCACTTGCCCAATCCAAACTCCAACAGAATATAAAGAATGGCATGATAAAATAGGACATTACATACATTGTCAAATATGTAAATACTATGGAATATTGTATTCCATAAAAAACAATAATGTCAAAGCAAAAATCGATAAAACGTGAAATAGTAAGTGAATAGGATGTGGGAACAATTGGTTGGTTGTTTGGTTTTTATAGCATATCAACCTTTGTAGGTTATTTAACGCCAAATCCGTTTTTATGAAAATAATTCCATTTCAAACAATTCAGTTTAGCATAAGTACACAGTTTAAATGTAAGTACAATTTAATTGCGAAAAAAATTATTTTTCAAGCTATTCAGTTTAGTCAAGCTGTTCTAATTCAGCTAATTCAGTTTAGTATAAGTACAGCTTTTATTTACACACAGTTAAATGTCAAAACAGTTCTATATTAAACAATTGAGTTGAGTGTAAGTAAAGTTTCAATGTCAAAAAACAGTTCCATTTCAAACAATTCAGTTTAGCATAAGCACACAGTTTAAATATAAGTACGTTGTAATTGTCAAAAACATTTCTATTTCAAGCTATTCACTTTAATCAAACAGTTCTAATTCAAACAATTCAGTTTAGCTTAAGTATGCAGTTAGTTCTATTTAGCCCATAGATAGGACCCTTATCAGGTGCTACCACTCTGGGCCAGAATGAACCAGGGAGCGATGGCAATAAAAGGGTACAACAGCATTCCCTAAAACTCCAGCATTACTGAAACCTCACCATCAGAGTGTTTAGTGTCATATCAGGACACTCGTTGGTTTTTCCCCCTCTGCAGAGGTGTTGTCGGAATATTTTATAGCCCTTGCCGACTGGGCAAGAGGAAAAAGAGATAAAACATAATTACATCTGTTATCTTTAAATTCAACATGTAATATAAACGTATGAATATAAAAAAAACTCTTTAGGAAAAATGCAAAAATGCATATGTGAACGTTCAATGTATTCGATTCCATAACATCTATGCATGAAATAAACATCAGGGGGTTTGACTTGTGATTAAAATCAATGTAGCTAATTTAATATTTTTAATCTGTTTGAGGCTGTTAAGAAAATATGACGCATAAATTACTCTTTGCTTTGAGTTACAAACGTACCACAAAAATGTGCTATAACGTCAGATCCAGTAAATATTAACAAGAAGAAATTGACTTGTTTCTTTTCCTTACTTTAAGGATCGTCTTAAGGGCACAAACTACAATTGTTATCACCGTCACTTTCAATCAGGGCATTGTGCTCAATTGTAAATGGAAATACTCGTTCGTGGCAAATAAAATCCCGTCAAGTGGCTTGGATCCTTTTGTTGCAGATGGTTGAAACATTTGCAATACATATCTATCACTGTCACTTTCCCGCTCCACAACTTTTTCTGCACTCTGACAAGATCCAAATATTTTGTCTATCTTTTTGTTTTCTTTCTTTTTTACTCCGTGATCTGATAAAACAAGAAACTCCTCTCGATCTCAAGTAATTTTTTCTTCTTAATTAACACTCTTAATGAAATTTTCGCAACCATTTTAACTGGTGGTGTTTCACTGAAACGAGAGCAAGTTTCTTAAGGTTTCCGGGACTCTTTAAAATTTTCTGGTTATCTTAACATATCCGTGGAATTGATTGCCTCGATTCCTCCAGTCACCAGTTCCTCCATGCATTCGGGAACCGTTCTACAATTGTTATCACTGTCAATTTCATATTTCACAGCTTTTTCAGATGTCTAAAAAAAAAAAAAAAAAAAAAAAAATTAAACACAGTTTCTTCCAGGCAGCGGTCACATCGATACTGCTATACGGGTGCACTACATGGACGCTAACAAAACCGCTGGAGAAGAAGCTAGACGGCAATTACACTAGAATGCTCTGTGCAATCTTGAACAAGTCCTGGCGGCAACACCCCACAAGACACCAACTGTACGGCCACCTGTCTCCTATCACGAAAACTATTCAAGATAGACGAACCAGACATGCAGGACACTGCTGGAGAAGCAGGGACGAACTCATAAGAGATGTACTCTTATGGACCCCCACACATGGCCGTGCAAAAGCAGGACGACCAGCACGAACATACATTCAGCAGCTATGTGAGGATACGGGATGTTGTCCTGAAGACCTACCTAGGGTGATGAACGATAGGGAGGAGTGGCGAGAGAGGGTCAGGGATATCCGTGCTACCAGCGCGACATGATGATGATGAGATAGATCCAAGTATTTTGTCTATCATTTGATTTCTTTCATTTTCACCCTTAGATTCACAGGAACAGAAAAAGAATCAAGAAGAAAAGTTATGTTCTTTAAGTTAATGGTCAAATTTTACCAGACGCACAATTCCAAGTCTATTGCCAATCTCTCCGAGTCGTTCTTTGGCTTGTATTCCTTGCATAATTCGCTTAATGGTGGTTGTTAAGTTCATTATTGTGTTACTTTCTATTTTCATAATATACATAATAATTAATTGCAAATAAATTATTGCTTGATTTGAAATAATCTATAATTAGCATCTGGCTACTATTTCAGTAATTATAATAATTGAAGTGGGCGCGAACATTGCTTTACTTCTAAAAAAATCACAGATGATTTTATATATTTCATTTCTGAATAAATATTCCCTTCTGTCCGTACACAACTAGGCTCTATGATCAAACCCCCAAGATTGCACAATGCCTTGTCCACTACACACCCCACACTGGTACATCTGTTCGTGTACTTCCTTAAGGTTAATTTTCTGCAATAATTATAATATCACGAAGTAGATATGTCTGGTTGCCTTTTCTTGGAATGAAATGATATTCATTACGTTCAGATTACTCCGATATACATAACTCCGTGAAGTATTTTTGCTGACTTCAGCAGCGTTGTGATATGAATCATTTCGATTCTTTTATTAGCTTTGAATATTTCTCAGATAGTTACAAATTTTTCATTGATTATTGGCATTGACTTAAGTTTCATATCTCAAAGTCTAGAGACTGACATAACTTCAGTGATCTGCTGTAACTCAATATATGATTCAGTATGCATTTCTGACGAAAACAAATCAGTCCAGTTCCAGAGGGCTTTTCCTCCAGGCAATTCCTTTCCGTTTGTATGAAAAAGGTTAAGGATAAAGTTCAATGCCTGATGTCTGATGCCTGAGGCGTTTTCACAAGTGTGAATGTTGACAGGAATAGGACTATTTTTGACATCATCCACACGGGAGATACGCTTTCTGAGAGGTTTTCCGCATTAAGCTGACCATGTGTAAATTTCGTCAACGTGGGATATGGAAAAATAACAACCTATGATTCGTTGAGGTTTCTGTATTCCCTATTCAGCATTATGCATTTAAAAAAAATTAATTCTGTTTTTCTGGTTTACATCAAGAGCGGTATAAACATTAAAAAAAACTGACACCAATTTGTTTTTTTCCCCTAAATCTTGGATACTGTTATATAAATGTGTGCGTCATTATTCTCATCAAATTTATGTAGGATGTTACATTTTAATGCCTCAGACCAAACGTTAGTATCTTCTCACTCCAGTACCTTTACTAGCAAGAATCAATTACTTTTTTGGTTGCGAAGATTTCCTGATTATTTGAAGTGGGAGGAAATTAGAAAAAACAGGGAGCAGATATTGGTTGAAAAAAGACCGAGAAAAAGAAATATAGGAGGTAAGAAATTTTCAAAAAAAACAAGATTGGCCTTGATTTGTTTATTTGTCTCATGGAATGTCGATACCTATTGGTTATTTAATGCTGATTTTTTTTTTTCATTTGTAAAGGATTGTTATAGAAATATTTTCTATGCTCTATTGAATCTATAGGCTATCGATCATATGGGAATCAGACCTGATCGATAAATGAAACGCAGTTTCTTCCAGGCAGCGGTCGTATCGATACTGCTGTATGGATGCACTACTTGGACGCTAACTAAACGGCTGGAGAAGAAGCTAGACGGCAATTACACAAGAATGTTTGAGAGCAATATTGAACAAGTCCTAGCGGCAACACCCCACAAGGCACCAACTATACGGCTACCTGCCTCCCATCACGAAAACTATCCAAATTAGACGAACCAGACATGCAGGTCACTGCTGGAGAAGCAGGGATGAGCTCATAAGGGATGTACTCCAATGGATCCCCACATATGGCCGGGCAAAACCAGGACGACCAGCTCGAGCATACATTCAGCAGCTATGTGAGGATACGGGATGTGGCTCTGAAGACCATCCAGAGGCGATGAACGATAGGGAGAAGTGGCGAGAGAGGGTCAGGTATATCCGTGCCTGCGGAATGACATGATGGTGATGATGATGATGATTTCTATCTGATAAATATTGTACACACATTTATATGGTTTCAATCATTCCTAATAATAATTTTCAAACAGTTCTGTTTGATCCACAGATGGCACTCTGGAATCTATTGACAATACAAGTTAGTGTGGATCAGTGAATAATGACAATGTAAGAGTATTCCACACTCCTGTGAACTTCGGAGCTGGAGCATCAGCACTTATTGCTGTTTTGTGTCATACCCTGAACACCTGTTTATGGCATGGGCTTTCCCTCTTGAGAGTATGCAGTCGTCTTATTCTAAGCAACGTCAACAAGACTATAAACAGCCATGGCCAAAATTACGGAGCACCAATAAAAAATTGAGATAATTGTTTAAACCTACGTATTTAAAGGTTATGGATCGTACAGTAAACAATTTAGAGCAAATGTAAAATATTTAAAAGTAGATTGTAGTATTTTTTGCTTTAAAGCTTCTCTCAAGAGCTTTACCTGAGTTTCGTACTAAATTCATTCCAATATTCAAAATGATTTATTGTCATACTAAATGTTGTTTCGTAATTTTCGGGTAATATTTGATTCCTACCAACGCTATAATAGTATATTTAATTGAAAATGCCTCCGAAGAAGCAGCTTTCAGAGATTAAAAAGGCACAAATTGTTGCTTTATCTGGTGAAGGATATTCCAAGGTAGAAATTGTCAGGAAGATAGAATGTTCAAGGAAGCGGGTTCAAACAACGATTAAAAGGTACAAGGAAACAAAGTCTTTCAAAAACAGAAAAGGACAAGGCCGTAAAAAGTCTACAACCGCCAGGGAAGACACATCTTTGAAAAGAGCATCCCTTGCAGATAGGAGGAAGAGTTCTTCAGAGCTTGCTGCTGAACTTAGGGAGGGAGCAAACAAAAACATATCAGCTCGAACAGTGAGAAGAAGGTTATTAGAAGTTGGATTAAACGGATGCAAAGCCAGGAAGAAGCCATACTTGTCTCAGGCCAACAAAAAAAAATGATTGGAATTTGCAAAAAACCATGAAAATTGGACACCTGATGAGTGGGGCAACATTCTTTGGTCTGACGAAAGTAAATTTGAGGTAAGTTAACAGCTTCTATTTCCTAAACTTTGGATATAATAATTGAAATTTTTATGTGAATACACATCCATAACATTTATCTAAAAATTGTAACAAATTCTTTTTTTTTCATCAGATTTTTGGCACCCCTGGAGCGGTTTATGTTCGCCGGAGGAAAGGAGAGGCATTTCATCCTGATTGTGTGGTTCCAACTGTAAAATTTGGAGGAGGAAGCGTAATGGTTTGGGGCTGCATGGCTTCTTCAGGCACTAGAATGTTGTACACATGTGAGGGCAGAATGGACTCCACAATTTATACTAACATTCTAGATCAGGTTTACCGAACCTCTTTGACAAGAATATTTAATAATATTCCAAGTCATGTAATGCCATATGTCAAAAGTTCCAATAGGTTGGTTTGAGAAAAAAGGGATTACAGTGATGAAGTGGTCCCCTCAATCCCTAGACCTAAATCCCATTGAAACTTTGTGGTCCCATTTAGGGAAAAGAGTGAGAATGCACAAATGTTCATAAAAAAAAAAAAGAATTGGAGGCCAAACTTCATGAAGCGTTGCAGAAAATACATTCTACCACCTACAACAACTTAGTCAATAATATGCCAAAACGAATAAAACTGTTATTAAGGGAAAAGGAGGACATACCAAATATTGATTGTTGTGGTTAATGTTTACTCCACTATTCTTTGAATATATAAGTTTTAATCATAATTTTGATTTTTCATTGATGCTCCATAATTTTGGCCAAGGCTATATATATATATATATATATATATATATCACTAAGTTGACCGATGTAAGTTAAGGATGACCCGGGTGCTTCTTTTTGAAAAGCTACACCACCGATGTGTAGGGGGGATGCAACTTATTTTTCCTGTATTGCTCAACTTACCTTATATTGCTGACTGTTAAGCAAGGAGGCATCAAGTACCATTCTTTGAGTAAAGTACTACTTTTTTCAAGAACAAGCATTATTATTGACTATTACAGAATGATTTATGCAACATCTTCAACAAATAAAAATCTCAAATTTATTTTAAAATCGATTGACATGTATAAATCGTGAGCTTTTCATCAAGGCAAACGCTAAGTCCAATGCTATTAAATCTCAGCCAAGAAATATAAACATTCCCGGATGATTGCCTAAAAGTGAAACTGGTCAGTGTTAATGATAAATTAAAAGATAACATATTTTTACGAAGGTCTATGTATTGATATTTTACGTTTAATCACCACAAATAAAGAAGACAATGAAAAGTTACACATAAAGAATTAGAGATGAGTATATAAAAAACTTACTTTTCAATGCATGTGGAATTTGTTCAATTCCGGTTAGTATTGTTTGAGAATTATTATTTTTAATGTCTATGTGTTTAAAAATGATACATATGCAGTAGAAGGAAGAAATATTTCGAAAATTGCACGTGAAAATATGCGAAAACCATCATTGCTTGAGGGCTGCATGGACTGGCACGTCACAACCGATTTAAAACATAACTTCATATTTCCAACTGAAATGGCGTTAACAACGAAGCATCCAGATATTGTCATTTGGTCCGTTAAAGCAAAAATGTTTTCGTTATTTACTTAACGGTCCCTTATGAAGAAAATTTCCACTGGGCACATCAGCGTAAGTTGGAAAAATATGAAGATCTGCGAGAACAATGTGTCAGAAATATCTGGATAACGAATGTATTTCCAATCGAAGTCGGATGCAGAGGTTTTATTGCCAACTCAACCTCCCTTTTCTTAACTAATCTCGGACTTCTTCCATCAGACAAGAGAAAATACGTGGAAAAGATCGAAGATAAGGCTCTAACGGCATCAGCGTGGATCTGGCAAACCCATAGAGCGACAACAATCTGACAAAGTCTAGCAGTGTCATCAGATACTGCTGGGGCGCTCTGGGTTAGTGGTAATGATGCTTCGGCCCCGAAACCATGTCTGAACCCAGAGTCATCATCTGATGAAGACTTTTTTAGAAGCAATGCTGTTGAATAAACATCAGCTATTTATGATACCTACCAGTCATACTCCAACTGGTACTAGTTTGTTCTAAAAGCCGTGACATAAGCCGAACATTAATGTAATTTGAAGTAGTACATTTAGAATGCTTTCAGATGAGAACAAACGCTGTAAAACTATATATAGCTATATACGCTGGTTTTAATATATAAACTCGCTTCGGCAATATACTTACTAAAACCAGCGTATATTGCTATCGGAAGAATATTTCTTCTTCTACGTCTTAAAAAGAACACTAAAAACAAATTCTAACCATATTTTAAAAGAAGTTTGTTCAATATTTTTGGATGTAAATGTTTTATTGGAGAGTATATATTTACGAACCTCTCCACACAGGCATGATGCAACTGGAGATCTATTTTTAAGCGGAGCTTAGCTGATTTTAATTCAGAGTTTTATTTTTTCTAGACCAGTTGCTATAGCAATATTAAAGAGCCAAGTCTGGCCAACTATTAATTCATAGTTGGCGTGAGAATAATCGGATTCATACTTTTCCCATGGAAATTAGCACTGTGTGAAATGCCACCAGTATCACTCAGGAATTGAACTCGTGTCATCGAATCCATTTCCTTTGACGATATCCATTACACCACGAATGCTTCCTCTTTGTTACAGTGTTTACAGTTTTAAATTTTATTGTAAGATGATTTTTTTAGCTGTTATCTTTCATTGTCAATTTTTAAGTTAATTTTCGAAGAAGATTCTTTATTTAATGTCCTTTTAGTGTGTCGAAGATCGAACGCAACGATCTTTGTTGATCTGAAATTTAGTTTAGAAAAATGACGTAAAGACTAATTTGACGTAGGCCGAATTAATGTAAAGTAGGGAACATTAATTTTCGCCGTAAATCGAAATGACATAAAGGGGGGGGTACATTAACTTTTGACCAATACGTAGCACCTGGAGTGGTATGATGTAAAAGTCTAGGAAAGCATTTTTAGTGACTTTGGATGCTAACTTGGTTCCCCTCACTTCTGACCTTGTGCTAAGCTTTGAAAACTGTGACTTTATGAAAACATCAAGATTTTTCCGTTGTACTATTAAGACAGCTCATTTGTTTATAGTGGTTAAAGTCTGTCTAGAACCAGGCACATTTTTAGATAGGATTATAACAGAAAAATGTTGCACCAATGTTACTGAGATAATATCCGAATAAAACTCATTAGGTTTAGAATTCAGAGTTTTCCTGAAGAGTCTCGTTCAGAATCTGAACCCGATGAAAACATTTCCCTATGGCAACAACCTTTAAGTCACGTGCAGTTTAAATAGAATATACATGCTTCATCACCTCCATCTTTAGAATCTCCACAACAATAGAATAGGTTGATTGGTTCGTTCGTTTAACGGCATATCAACCTTTTTCGGGTCATGTAACGCCGAATTAAGTCGTTTTGATAAAGTTTCAAACAATGCTGTTTAGTATAAGTATAGATTTTTGATTACACATGGTCAAATGTCAAAAAAAGTTCTATTGCAAATAGTTCAGTTTAGCAAAAGTACAACAGTTTGAATATCAAGTCAGTTCTATTTCAATCAATTCATTTCTGTATAAGCATGATCTTTTTTAACACAGTTAAATGTCAAAACAGTTTTGTTTTAAACAATTCAAGTGCTATAAGTACGCAGTTTAAAAACAGTTAAATGTAAAAACAGTTAATTTCAAACAATTTGATTTAGTTTAATTACACAGTTTAGTTCTATTTGTTTCATAGATAGTAGCTTATCAGGTGCGACCACTTCGGGCTAGGAGTCGAATTGGGAGCGATGGCAACGGAGAGGTATTCCACGTTCCCCAAAGCTCAAGCATTACTAGAGCCTCAGAATCAATTTTTTGTGTCATATCCTGGGCACTCTTTGGGGGAGTTTTACCCCTCTGCAGAGATGCAGTCATTGTATTCTGTAGCCCCAGTTTACTTAACCAAGAATAGTTTGATTAAAGATTACATTTACAATGTCCTTGGTAATTGGCCATCTTATTACAGTATTGTGTTTAGCTGACCACTTCCAACAGAGTTGAGTGTTTAATCCACTGTGCATGTCCTATACTTGTGACATACTGCAAAATCTAAGTTACTCTTAGTTTTTTAGCATTTTACATTGTATAATGCCTAGTGATACTGGCTGCCAAAGAATTGCAAGAATGATCCATACTTCAGTGGGCGCGGCTTAGTGGTTAACAACGGAGTAAGCCTGGCTTGGTGCAACATAGTTGTAAGCGTGTGGTCCTATGCCTGTCTCGGAGCCCATTGTATTGTGACTACTCGTCACAGTTTTGTTGTGACTGTTGAGTTCGTGGCTACCACATTCGGATTGTTTGCTTTGTCTGTCCTTCCATGCCCTCGCCGTGTTTGAAAGATTCACGGAGCAAGATCGACACAATCCAGCCGGATCTTCTTGTGACGGTCAGGTAATATGAGTGGCTAGATTGTTTAGCAACGCAAAGAATAGAGAAAAGCCGTTGTTAACAAATAACAAATATTTTTTTAAATATATATTAAAACACGTTTGTGAGAAATAAATAACAAGCAAAAAATGTTTGCTTTTCAGGCAAAAAGAAGAAGAAAGAATATCGAGAGAGGAAGAGTGACGATGAGGTGCGGTTAGAATGACAATAGTCTGGAAATATGAATTTTTGTAAAGTCTGAAGGTTGTTCAGAGTGCCTCTGGTCTGGAATTGAAGGGATGCTTCTTTGGCAGTCTTGAGTTTCTTCTTGGTCCCTTTCCTCATCATCTCTGGTGATTAGTTTTACCACCTTGTTTTTATTGATCAATATTTGGACTAAAAAAGGTTTCTTATTGGTTGTCCAATAAAAGACAATTAAGAGTCATATTACCATTGGTCAGCCATTCCTAGTCCAGGATTTTATCTTACAGGTATAGAAAAAACCCTTTTTTGATCCTTTAGCCAATGGGAACAGGTTTAGAGCAAGAGGGTTGAATAAAAATCCTCAGTCTCACCTGACTGAAGAAGCCATGCCCAGCTCACTTTTTGCGGGGGGTGAAGCAAAATTGAATATCCCTTTTGACATTGATCTTTAGGATAAGGACTAGAAAATATGTTTTACAAAATGACCCATTTCATCATTATGATCGATGAAGTTAGTTGACAACCAAAAAATAAAATATTTTCGCTGACCTTTAAAATCAAAAACAATTGTCTTGCACTTAAGTGACCTTAGGAACAATCAACCAGCTTTTTAGGTCAATTTAAGCCTTGAACAAAAAGATACATTTTTAAATGATCTTTTTTGTTTTTGATATATATATATATATATATATATATATATATATATATATATATATATATATTAATTTTCATATTGTTCATAAATTTTAATGTTTACACATCAGTTAAGTATTTAACTGCACGTCGTGTCACAAGCGAGTTCGAACTCTAGTGGCGGTATTATCTTTACTTTTTGACTAATACCCTTGAGAAAGGTATGAACTCCCTGATCTCCTTGCTATGGTATAAATAGCACCACTGCGATCCGTCTACTCTACTACGATAGATATAGCATTGAATAACCTGCGAATATTGATATGCTATTAAACACAAAAATCGAAACCAAACCATACCAAAATATGGTAAACATGCACACAAGAATATAAATAGCAGACCATCTATTTATTTCAGATCAGACTAGTGATAAATAAGGCTACAGTGAAAAAGGAAATAGAAAAATAGTGTCGTTCAGAAAGGACAAAAGAGTACAGTATCCACTGCGTGATGAAGTCCAAAAAAATAAAGAAATGTGAGAAGATTGAAAGAAATGGCATACATGAACTTTTTGAATGGTGAATCCACAACTGCATGCATACTAATGAGGTGGGGTCATTCGTTGTTTAGCTGGAATTTTGACTTTGTACACGGACATTAGGAATTTTATTATATTATCCAGCATAAAAATACTTGTTCTTAAAATACAAATAGTGCAATTGAAGTACGTAGAATTGAACGGCAGAAATAATTTTGGTAACAATAAGAAAATAAAAAACTATGATTGAGTTCAATTCAGCCAACAGAATAATCGTAAGTTTTTTTTTTAAATGATAGATTCTAAGCATAAAAATCGTTTTTTTTTTTTAACAGGAACTTATCAGGAAATGGGGAAGACGCCTGTGGAGGAAGTGGACACGGTAGACTAGTTCAATTCCCGGATTTGGCAGTTTGTATTTAATATAACGCAAATATTCTTAGGAAAGGTATGAATTCAACTATTCTCCATCCCTAGCTATGGTTTAGTATAAGGTCAGATTGAGCTTGTTAAGATTTTTGTGGCAAACTGTCTAGGAAAAGGAAAACATTGAATTCAAAACCTTTGTAGACGTGGAGAGGAGAGGGATCTGGCAGGTTGTTCTTGATTAAGAAAGGGTACATAAGTATCACCCCCTTAAACAAACCAAATTACAGAACCACTCAGAGATATCAAGAAAATTCATCAATTCATGTCTATAAATGGGTAAGTAGTGAAGAAGGTTGGGGGTCTTTAGCTTTCATGTAGAAACATGTCAAAACCTTAGAATTCAAATCAGCTTTATTCCCCTTAAAAATTTATTTTGCATTGTTTCCTGTCTAGTGGAGCAGTTGATTTTAATACATTCGGCTCAAAGTATAATCATCTTGTCGTGCCATCAGTACGGATATCCCTGACCCTCTCTCGCCACCCCTCCCTATCGTTCATCGCTTCCGGCAGGTCCGCAGGAGCTACACCCCATATCCACACAGTGCTGCTGTATGTAAGTTCGAGCTGGTCGCCCTGCTTTTGCTCGGCCAGGTGAAGGAGTCCATAGGAGTACATCACTTATAAGATCGTCCCTACTTCTTCAGCAGTGTCCCACATGTCTGGTTCGTCTAACTTTGATAGTTTTCATGATGGGTGGTTGGTGGCCGTATAGCTGGTGCTTTGTCTCCAGGACGTGTTCAATATTGCTCGCAGGATTCTTGAGTAGGTGCCGTCCAGCTTTTTCTCCATCCGTTTTGTTAGCAGTATCGACACGACCGTTGATTGAAAGAAACTATGTTTCATTTTATCGGTCAGGTCTGACTTCCCCATGACCGGTAGCCTACTGATAGCTGCCCATGCCTTTGCGAGTCACGTGTTCAAAGCTCTATCATAATTCCATATAAAAAATCTGGATTTGTATAGTAATGAGTTACTAGGGCCAGTTGAACGTTTTGCAAGTTGCGATGCATATATTATTCTTCATGGCCAAAGAATTCAAGCCGTGAAATGTACCTTCTGACTTGAAAGCATCATACATTAGCGTTCACTGTAGTATAATTCGTGTTCGAGCTAGGCTATAAAGCCACGAAGCAATCAAAAAGATTTGTTGCGTGAAAGGTGTATATGCAGTTGATCACAGTACAGTAACTAGAAAGACTAAGAAATTTCATCCAATTTCATTGGCTATTATATAAGGTCAGATATGACTATGGCTATTAAATAAGGTCAGATATGACTAAAACCGTGGATTCCGAGGTCGTGCTCCAAGCCATTGAGGCGATTCGCACTTGGAGAATATCAGGTGAGCTTAGTATCATACATTCTTGTGGGTTTCATAATCTATCCGGCATCTGTAAAATAATCTGGAACTGTTGAATTGTAACCAACGTTACTAAAATATTGCAAAAATTTTGAGTCACCTTTGTAATTTTTTAGAATTTATATGATATCTCAAGTACCAAAATTCAGGCTTGGATATAATATAAATAACTGCACTTCAACTCGGGAAAATTTACTATGACCTAGCCTTCAAAGATACGCAATACAATTCAGAAATATATATGAATAAAAAAACAAGAACGATGTTATTATACCTGATCATGATAAAAAAAAAATAATATCAAAGTGAAAATAACATTTCAGAGAAATCGACGTATATTTAGTATGAATCCATACAAAAGTTACCAGCGCCTGTGTGCAGAAAAATTGCCGGGAGATGGTGATAGTCGAGGAGATTTTGCCCATAAATAGAAAACGCCTCCACCTCTGCACGGTAACTGCTTCCTTGTTTCAATCGAAATCTTTCGACTTTTTTCAACAATTTACTTCCCATTTACTTTTATCTATTCAGGAAATTATTCTTTAAGAGTATTTTTATGTTTTCCTTTTGTTATATTAGGCTTTTATTATATTTTTTTGTGGAAGCAGGTTAGTTTTAGTTATTTTTTCTTTCTTCTTTCATAAAGCAATTTTTGAAATTTACAATTTTTTCTTTCTTGTTTCCTTTCTTACATTAAACAAAACATTTTCTACCTTGGTGATATTGATCAAAAATTTATTATGAACGTTCACTGTTTAATGACGTAAAGCGAAATATTCACCAACCCACCATGTAAAAATCTTGTCTGTTTAACGTATGAAATCAATAAATCTAAGAATAATTTTTACAATTTCTTTATTTAACCCAAGAACTAAAGATTCATAATGTACTTGTATAGGCACTGATAAAAGCTGATAGAAATGCAATGGCTTTTTTACATGTCCAAATCCTCTGTTGTAGAGACACATATGACATCTATATTTTCAACTTACAATCACAAAAATATTGCGTTACACACACACACACACACACACACACACACACACACACACACACACACACACACACACACACACTTATATATATATATGTGTGTGTGTGTATATTCATAAATGCATGCACATATATACATATATACAATCATAGAGGCAAACAAAAATGCACACACACACACACACACACACACACACACACACACACACACACACACACACACACACACACACACACACACACACACACATATATATATATATACATAAATCCATGCACATATATACATATATACAATCATTAAGGTAAACAAAAATGTACACACACACACACACACACATATATATATATATATATTCATAAATCCATGCACATATATACAATCATAAAGGTAAACAAAAGTGTACACACACACACACACACACACACACACACACACACACACACACACACATATATATATATATATATATATATATATATATATATATATATATATATATATATATTAAAAGATGGATAATGACGTGTTCAAAAGTAGATAGACAAAGAAAAATACCAGCAAAAATCTGATAAAAAGATGGAGTGCACACATGTTTACTCATGATAATAGAAATATCTTCAAATTGCAACACACAGGTATCCCCCCACACACACTCTCTCTCACCCACCCACACAAACACTAACTCAAGCAAAAACACAAACGTACGTATATATATATATATATATATATATATATATATATATATATATATATACTTCTACTCTCATCTAAATATATCAATAGAGACCTATGCATACTGTTAAAATACGTATATATATATATATATATATATATATATATATATATATATATATAAGTAGATATAACGAACTTATAAATAGAAACAAAGAAGCAAAAGACAAAATTAGGATCGTACGCATATATGCCTGAATAAAAAAAAATTCTTTAAAATTACAACCCAGGCAAAACCATAAATGCACACATAAATACAAACGCATATATATATATATATATATATATATATATATATATATATATATATATATATATATATATATGGTATGTCCCTTATGGCAGTTTTTCGAGCAACAGAGTAACAGGTGGAACGTATCTCTTTGCTAAGTAACTTGTAAAATTTTCAGATTACATAGTAACAACAGCAATCTAATTCCTCTTCTGACAGTATAAAAGAGCTGTGTTCATACTTTTTGAGTTGCGATTTAAGTGCAAACTTTGTGCAACCTAACCAGCTTGAAGACAAGCTTTTTTATCGATTTAATTCTTTAGTACGCTTAGAATCATTTGTTAAACTACAGAGATTTTCCTCAGCAGCTTCTATCGGCATACATTAACTAATATCAATCAATCTATCTATCTATCTCTTTTAGTATAAATATTTACTTAACTCGTATTAGTCACGGAGCTAATATAGAGACAAGCTTTTCTTTTCTTTCATTTATATCTCTACCAGTAAGTGACTGTACATCAATCGAAAAGTAAAACTGTCTGGGACATCAATTCTCTGAACAGCAAATTACCTTTACTTTCCATTAAAAAAAAAAAAACATTGATCAAACGACATTGTCTCGATCTGCCACTTATTTAAAGTCCGAGGCAATTTGCAGACGTTTCGTTTTGGTGAGCATCTTCAGGGAATTTTAAAATAGAATATCTGGGACATCATTTTATAGGGAAAAAGATTTTCGGAAATATAGACAAATGGGGCATAAAACTTGATTGACAGATTGATAGATAGAAAAGAATAGCCTCGTAGATTAATAAATAGATAGGAATTGGCTAATATATATATATATATATATATATATATATATGTGTGTGTGTGTGTGTGTGTGTGTGTGTGTGTGTGTGTATATATATATATATATATAAGACAGAGGGAGAGAGATTTGAATAAAACGATTAAATACGATATAAATATTTAAAGAAAAAGGGCACGCTTTAGTAAAACCACATTTTTCATTCCTTCATGAACAAAATGATAATAATGTAAATGACAATGATGATATATAAGGCTTTTCATCCAATCATCATCATCATATTGCGCTGGTAGCGCGGATATCCCTGACCCTCTCTCGCTACTCCTCCCTAACGTTCATCGCCCCAGGTAGGTCTTCAGGACAACATCCCGTATCCTCACATAGCTGCTGAATGTATGTTTGTGCTGGTCGTCCTGCTTTTGCACGGCCATGTGTGGGGGTCCATAAGAGTACATCTCTTATGAGTTCGTCCCTGCTTCTCCAGCAGTGTCCTGCATGTCTGGTTCGTCTAACTTGAATAGTTTTCGTGATAAGGGGCAGGTGGCCGTACAGTTGGTGTCTTGTGGGCTGTTGCCGCCAGGACTTGTTCAAGATTGCACGTAGCATTCTTGTGTAATTGCCGTCTAGCTTCTTCTCCAGCCGTTTTGTTAGCGTTCATGTTGTGCAGCCATATAGCAGTATCGATGTGACCGCTGCCTGGAAGAAACTGCGTTTCATTTTATCGGTTAGGTCTGATTTCCATATAATCGATAGCCTATTGATAGCTGTCCATGCTTTCGTTAACCTCGTTTCGATGTCCTTTTCGGTTGATTCGACGCTGCTTCCTAGGTAGCTAATTTGTCTACTAGTTTAAGAGGGGTTTCTTCTAGAGTGGAGATGTCCCCCGTTTGATTATAGCACAATAGACAGACTATATGTGTAAAAAAAGAAGGAAGAAAGGATTCGCCTGCGTTAAAGATAGTCTCGATACATTGATACGTTGGCTCGAAGTCTACATAAAAAAAATGATCAAAGGAAAATTTGTTACTGTGGCCAGAAACAGCACAAGCAGCACAAAGATCAACACACCAACTATTGCAAGAAAACTAAAATGGGAAGAGAAACAACTGTATGGATATTTCAAGGGAAAAACAAGTAAAATTTCACTCGAGAAGACTTGGTATGGCTAAGAAAGAGAAACCTTACAAAAGAAACAATATTTTCTAATAGCAGCACAAAACAAAACCAAGAGGACCAAGTATGTTAAGGAAAAAAAAAAATAGATAAGACGAAACAAAATTACATATGTAGGCTATTTGGTGATAGAGACGAAACGATCAATCACATCATAACCGAATGCTGGAAAGTTTCCTAGGATTTTGAGATATAAACAGATCCTGTAATCGTGGCCAAACAACCAGGCGTAGTAAAAAAAAGAAAGAAAAGAAAAACAAACAAACAAACAAAAAAACAACGAGAGAGCTTGTTGAATAGTGGACTTTGCTGTCCTAGCAGGCCACAAAGGAAAATGAAAAGAACGCAACTCCTCCGCTCGGGCAGGATATGACACAAGGTCAATTTTTAAGCGGAGTTTAACAGGTTTGAATTCAGAGTTTTCCTTCTCCTAGACTAGTTGCCTCACCAAGGCTGAAGAACCTAGTCTGTCCTACTATTTACCCATAGCTGGAGGGAGAATAATTGGATTCATACCTTTCCCAAGGGTATTAGTGCTATGTGAAATGCAATCAGTTTCGTCCAGGATTTGAACTCGTGTCGCCGTGTTCATTTTCTACGACGATAACAATTACACCACAGGCACCTCCTAAAGAGGTGACGGTGATATCATTTGTTATTGGTACACTTTGTACAATCCCCAAAGGATTATGAAAGGAAATGAAAGACGTGGAAATCAGACAACAAATGAAAACCATCCAGATTACTGCATTATTCAGATCTGCCAAAATAGTACGAAGAGTCCTAGAGGTTTGATGAGGCTTGTTGTCACTCAAATTCTGTAAACTTCAGCAGCTAACGCTAGTGTGAGTGACTCTCAAAGGAGTACAATTATAATGGTAAGTGTAAAACGAAGAAAAGGATAATGGAGACAAGTACTTGGACATTGACAGAAGACTGAAAAGTTATGGAACATGAAGGTGACTGTGATACAAATTATTACTGTGCTCTTGGGATGATCCTTAAAGACTTTTTAAGGAAACTGGAAGAGTTAGAAATCGGATGACGAATCGGACCATCGAAACTACAGCTTTGTTAAGATAGACCAGAAAACTGAGAAGAGTTATGGAGATCTGAGAAGACTTACTGCCACTGAGACTCCAGTGAAAATCCATCATCTACAGCTAGTTTGAAAAAATCGTATGGAATAATTATAAAGCAAACATTTATAATGCGAGAAATGAATAGCAAGTGTAAGTTATATGGTGGCAGATATGAAACGGGTAATCACATAATAAGTGAAAAGCAGCAAAGTGGCACCAAAATAATTCAGGTGTCGGCTTACCCAGTCAACTGGGGGTGTAGAATTAATCAATTGCTTCTCTGCAAAGGGGTAAGACCACCCTAACGAGTGCCCTGATAAGACGTTGAACAATCCGATGGTAAGGCTCCAGTAATGGAGGAGATTTAGGGAATGCGGGGACCATTTTTGTGAAGTAGTGCGACGGCCGGATGACATACACGGAAAGCTGACAGGTCTGCTTGAGTGACCAGCGGGTCTCTCCCTTCGCTTGAGAGACCAGCGGATCTCTCCCCCTCGCTTGAGCCACCAGTCGATCTCTGCCTTCAGTCCAAAATTACAGACTTTATATAGTCTTTCAAGTCCCACGTATTTTTGTTTATGGCTGGTTATTGGAACTTATATACTTCCTTTTTTCCCGGTAATTTGTTGGTCTTATCTGCGAACGAAAATATCTATCATTCTATCCACAGGAAAAAAAATTACATTTTTCTCTTTCCTGTGAAACCACTTTGTTGATATAATCTTGCGACGGCATTGAATCTGCTAAGTTAATCGTTGCCAGCTAAGCTAGTATATTAGATATGGTTTAAATAAGATTAAACAGCATACTTATGCTAAACCGAATTGTTTGAATTAGAACTGTTTGACTAAACTGAATAGCTTGAAATAGAAGTGTTTTGACAATTAAACTGTGTACTTATGCTAAACTGACTTGTTTAAAATGGAACTGTACTCATGCTAAACTGAATTGTTTAATATAGAACTGTGTAAACAAAATCTATACTTATACTAAACTGAACTGTTTGAAATAGAACTGTTTGACTAAACAGAATAGCTTGAAATAAAAATATTCTTGACAAATAAACTGTACTTATGCAAAGCTGAACTGCTTGAAATAGAACTGTTTTTAACATTGATACTGTACTTATGTTTAACTGAATTGTTTAATATAGAAATGTTTTGACATTTAACTGTATGCAGAAAATCTATACTTATACAAAACTGAATAGTTTGAATTAGAATTCTTTGACTAAACTGAATAACTTGAAATATAAATGCTATTAACTGTTAAACTGTGTACTCATGCTAAACTGAATTGTTTGAAATAGAACTGACTTTTTGAATAAAAATGGATTTGACGTTAAATAACCTACAAAGTTTGATATGCCATGGAAACCAACCAACCAACCAACCAACCGATGTTGGCATGGCTTAGTGCAAAAGATGGTGCATTTGGAACTGTTTTAGAGATTAACAAATAGTATATTCACTAACCAGAAGCCGTCCGGGAAAATACTGCATATAGTTTTTTTGTACTTTGAGATAAAAACGGCTCAGAAAAATCTGTCCAGGAGACCGAACCGAGTCTTAATTAATGTGAAGAAAAGGACTTGTCATTTCATGAATTTTAACATTCCAGTAGACCACAGAGTGAAAGATGAAAGACCAATGGAACTCAGATAACAGGAACTTGCCAGAGAACTGACACTGCTGAGGAACATGAAGGTGGTAATGATACTATTTGTCCTAGATACCTTTGGAGTGGTCTTCAAAAGTCTGGAAAAGAGACTGGGTGAAGTGAAAATCATTGGAAGAATCGAGATCATCAAGGCCACTGCACTATTAAGATCAACTATAATACTGAGAATATTCCTAGAGACCCGAGGAGACTTACTGTCACTCAGTTTTCAGAGAAAAAGCTCAACCTAAAACTAATGCGAAAAGCACACATTTGCCGAATAGTGGACTTTGCCGACCCAGCTGATCGCAGTGTGAAATGGAAAGAAAACGAAAAACAAGATAAGTACCTCGACTGTGGAACGTGAAAATGACGGTGATACTAATTAGGAACGGTGCACTTGGTACAGTATACCAAAGGACTGATACAGGGACTGGAGGGCTTGGAGGACGAGTGGAGACCATCCAAATTACAGCATAGTTAAGATCGGTCAGAATACTGAGGAGAGTCCTGGAGCCACGAGGAGACTTGCTGTCACTCAAACTCCAGTGAGAAACCAACGCCTAACGCTGGTGTGAAAGACTCTTAAAGAAGTAAAATAATAATGAAAGCCAGAGAAAGCGAAAAGCAGGACAAATACTTGAACCTAAGAAGACTGTATCACATGAGGGTGACGATGATACTATTTATAGTTGGTGAGCTGGGAACGATCCCCAAAAGCAAGGAAAAAGGCTGAAAGAATTGGAAATCAGAGGAACAATCGAGATCTTCCTGACGACAGCATTTTCAAGATTGGTTGGAATACTAAGAATAGTCGTGTAGACCTAAGAAGAGCAGCTGTCACTCAGGCTCCAGTAAAAGTCTACCAACTATGTTTGGTGGGAAAAACACACACAAAGATAATAATAATAAAGCCTTAATGACCAAGTTTATAAAAGCGGACATTGATTATACGCAACAGAATAACAAGTGGTGATTATTTTGAGATGGAGATGAAACGTTTAATCATTTAATTAGGGATTACAGCACACTGGCCCAAAAGGAATACAAAACTAGACATGATTAAGTAGGAAAGATGATCCACTGGGAATTTTTCAAGAGATTAAAATTCAATCTTACCAGCCAATGATGTATACATAAATCAGAATGTCCTAGAAAATGAAATGCATACAATTCTGAGGGATTTTGAGATAAAAATGAATTGAAAATGGGCTGAAAATGGGTTTACACAACAATACTGAGTTAGAAAGACAGTCCAAGGTGTAGAAACATACAGCCTCACCAATAAAAATGTTCAAGGCCCAGCAGTCTGTAAAGAAGGTCATGCTGACAGTCTTCTGGGACATGAAAGGACCTATCACTTCTAAATTCCTTGAAAAAAGTGCATATGAAAAGTGTTTCCTATTGCGAACACCTTTGGAAAAAGTACACTTATCTATTGAATGAATCTCGCACACACACACACACACACACACACACACATATATATATATATATATAGAGAGAGAGAGAGAGAGAGTGAGAGTGAGAGAGAAAATTTTTTTGTTTAGTTTTTGTTCTTCTGTTTCTATGTATATTGAAAATAGAAAATAAATCTTTCTCATCATAATGGAATTTTTGTACTTGGCCCTCCGAGATGTTACATAAAAATGTCTTGTATTGAGCGATAGTTAGAAAATATAAGTCTTTATTTATAGGTACCAGGTTCATCCAAACTGGATATAATAAAACTGAACTCATCTAAAAAATTATGATAATCACTAGTAAACAAACTACTACTGTAAGCTCAAAGCATATCACGCTAAGCTAAATATATTTCTGCAAATTTCTAGTGCTACTTTAACCCTATCTTCTCCAGATTCCAATACTACTTACACAACTATTTCTACTGCATAATGTCACTAAAAGGAATAATTTTTATGTCTATAGTAGTAGCAAATTGAATTATCCAACATCAAATTGAAGTTTTAAAATCAAGAAGAAATTTTTATCGATTGCAGTAATCTGGTAATAGGTTAATATGAAATTATTTTGAACAAGTTTTTAGATTTCTATCTTAGTTATCTTTATAAATCTGTTTTGAAAACTGTAATAAATTTAATGTATAACTGTGAAATTGAAATCTTACAGGATCACTGTTTATCTTCTTTATTTTACAAAACAAATGGATAGTCAAAAACGAAATAAAAGAACTACGTTTTAGATTGCTAAGATAATAATGGTTGATTTTATTATATATTTAAATGTAAACCGACCGTTATTTTCTAATTTAATATAATAATATACAGAGTGTTACAAAAAATTTGAGATCAGTAGAAATGTACAGGTGATTTCCAAAAGATTGATATACTTCTGCAGTTCAATAATTTGCCCAATTCTGGTTCAAACAATCTCTAATTTTTATTCCATTTTAAATTCTTTGTTTAACGTTTTATGTGTTATTTTATTTTCATTTAGAGAAATAACATTCACCCGAAAAAAATTTGTTTTTCAATCATACATCCTAGATGCATCAAGGTAGGTCCTCTGTGATGCACTGTTTTCATCGCCGATTTCGGGTTTTTGCCTCATATAGGCTCCGACAGCAACCCCGACATGACTCTGGAAGAGCCAAGACGCCTCCTTGATCGCGACGTGCTACGCTTGTGCCTCTGTCAAAGCAATAAAATAGTAAGGCCGGAATTCGGCCGGTCTTATTAGACATCTGTCCTTCAGTAACAGCCAATGAAAAACTGGGCATTTCACACTCCTCTACTATATAATACCATCTTTACCGCATCCGGTTTCGGCTGACTACTTCCAGATTCGATACCGAGGTAAGATGGAATTTTTAATTTATATTTAATTTAATTCTATACGTTAACCATATAATTTTGATTGTTTATACTCAACCTGATATAATTTGAGGCCTCTTGAAAGAGATTTGATCAAGTTATGAGATATGAAATGACACTCATTTTTCTGACCCCAGCCTGAATATTTATGATAGTACAGAAGATTAATAAAAGTATCTAACGGAAGAAAATCGATGTAACTTTTAGCGCGGAGTAACCTGTCTTAAGAGGGTCGTATTTTAAAAAAAAATTACCCTTTTTGATATTATAATTTCCTATTCAATTAGTTTTACTTGAAGCCATTATTATACAATTATACCGCAAGAAAAAGCTAAAAAATCGAAAAATAGATTCTAGATAGACATACGACTCTTTCTTTGCGATCCCAGCGTTTAGTCAAAGAAATTTCTATCTCAAGTCATTCTAATATCATTTCTCCCCATTTTCTTTGCAATTTCTTTTACTATTTAGTAATATCAGACTTATTTTTCAAAGGCTTCAGATTTAGAATTTTCAACTCATCGGCTCATTGGTCTCTTGGGTAGAGTGTTCGCCAATGATCCGGGAGATCTGGGTTCAATCCCAGGTCGCGTCATAACAAAGATTTTAAAAATGGCACTTAATACCTACTTGCTTAACACTCAGCAATATAAGGTACGTATCGAGGGTAAAGCGGAGCAATCCAGGGAAAGGAGTAGCGCCCTCCCTTACACCTCTGTGTAGTAGCTATTGAAAAGGGAGACTTCCGGTCGACAATTTTTTTTTTTTACTTTAGCTTAGTTTATGTAATTTCTAAGTTCTTCCATATGAAATAGAAACTCTGATAAGGATTAGAATATAGTATCTGTACGCTTTGCTGTGAGTCAAAATGTCTGACAATGGCATTTTGAACAACGACGAATACCAGTAATTGCTGAAATCACAGGAGGAGTTTAAAAACTATATATAAAAACAAATATAAAAAAATTAAAGTACATTTAAAGTTAATATACTAATAATATCTAACTAGTTTCATTTACTTAGACCGGGACATTGGCCCAGCGGTTAGAGTGTTCGCCAATGGCCCGGGAGACCTAGGTTTAATCCCAGGTCGAGTCATACCAAAGACTTTAAAAATGGTACTTGATACCACCTTGCTTAACACTCGGCATTATAAGGTACGGTTCAAGGGTAAAGTGGAGCAATCCTGGGAATGGAGTAGCGCCCTCCCCTACACCTTGGTGTAGTAGCAATCGAAAAGGGAGCCTTCGGGTCACCCTCGACTATGGTCGCTAACTTCATTTACTTATGTAGCTTCAAGCTGATGAAAGTTGGACAAATGAATAATATTAGAACGAATACAAAAAAAGTTTTTCGGACTATTGTCCTCATGTTTGTCGCCATTTTTATCATAATGTTTCCGCCGTTGTTAACTCCGGCCTTCTTCAGGTGGTTGGAATGTAAAAATGTAAATATTAAGCAATAGAGTTATTCATTACCAAGTAGAAATGCCGGGTTGCTAATTGTTTACAAAAAAGTCTTCATGTGTACAAATGCATGTGGGTGTCTCGGAAAAATGACAATAAAACGTTTTTTTATGCATCGTGTTAAGCAAAGATACTTTCTCATTACATTACTGGATATCGAGCTTTTCTGACCCATGAATGTTTACATTTTCGTTCATGAAGATTATTTGTCTTACAACATTTTCTTTTTGTTGCGTTCATTATAATAATTCCGTAACAGAAATTGTTTATACAATATCCAGGAAACGCGGTGGGGGGAGATGCGAGTCAAGACACGCCGAATTCTCCCTTTTTTTCCAAATTAACACTGTCTATATCCGTGGGTGAATGAGATATCGCCCTTGAATATTAGAATAAAAGGCATGGATAGAATTAAACAATGGTTGGTCTTTATTCTTCCTCTGGTCTCTAGTAACCCCAGTTACTTTTCCATAGTTTTGGACGCCGTTTCAAGCAATCAAACTACAATTGGTATCACATCCATCTTTATGTTCCACTATTCGCTTGCACAATTCCCAGTGGATCACCTTTCTCACCCAGTCATACTTACTATGGCATTTCATTTGAGTCAGTTTGTTGCATTCTCTTATATGATTAGCTGTTTCATCTCTGTCACCACATGATCTACAAAAGATATTCTTTGAATTATCACTTTTTGCTTTGACATAATGAATTCTTTTAGTATTAGTTTGTGTTGCCATTAAAAGAGATTCACTTTCACTTTTCAGCTTTTCTCTTCCTAGTAATATGCAGGTTATCTCGTGTGCAATAAACTTAGTTTATCGCTTGAAGCATCCACACAGTTGTTTTATTTCCTAATTTTGCTTTCGAGATTTTGTTGGTCCTAAAGTAATTTCTGTTGGTATTGCCGTTACTGGCGGCTGCAATTAGTCTTTTTTGTATTTTTGCTGTATTTCTCGAGGCTTTGAATTATTGCATCCGCGCAATTCTCGATACTAGCGTGTCTTTTTTCTCTGTTTGTCTTGACACAAAGTCTGTCAATGTTATCACTGGGTTGCAAAGGCTTTTGGGCCGTCATCACTTTCTTTGTTCTTTGAACCATCTGTCTGACTTTATCACTTCCATTTCAAGAATTGTCCAGAGTGTCATACAAGAGAGCCTGCCCAGGTGTCTTTTTCTTTGATGAGATCTCTTCGGCACAATTAATCTCGAAGTATTTCCTTGTCCTTTTGAGGTACACCCTTTTTTATGAGTTTACTTGATGGTGTCTGCTTGGAATATTCCCAGGTCTCTGCAGTTTTCTTTTTACCAAACGTTCTAATGTTTATATTTGTTCTGTTTCTTCCATTTTTTCTTTTTTCCTTTTTTTTTTCTGATAGGTATGATATATTTTTATATCCGAAATTCCAATCTTGAATGTGGATTCTAATTGTTTGCATAAGTGTTTATATTTCTAAGTCATTCTTGGCAAATACCTTAATATCATCCATATACAGGTATTGATTTATATTTTCGATTGACTTCGTAAATTTGCCACCTTCTTAGCATTTCCTTAGCATATAATTTGGTGGTATATTTAATATAACCAATAGTAGTAACGAGAATGAGTCTCCTTGACAGGTAAATCTCCGAAATTTATTTCTGGGTGTGTACTCTGACTACTAGTTCCACTCTCCAGCTTTCCTTAACCCTCGTGATAAACTTTACAAATCGTTTTGATATTTGAACCATTTCCAGATTTTATAATAAATATTCACAAAAAACATTTTTTAGGTCTTTTTGGATTTTATCCCTGCCATTACGAAATATTTCTTCGTATTCTTTACTCCCTATATAATATAATTGTCTATGTATAATAGGTACTCTTTTTTTCTAGTTCCCATGCGATATCTTGTCTATTTTCCAGAACATCCACCGAGGATTTCAAGTGATTTATAATTATTTTACTAATTTGAGAGCTTTCACATCAGCATTAGATAATGGTTCTCCATTGGAGTCTGTCTTACAGCAAGTACCTTCAAGTCACCTAAACCTTTCTCAGTATAATAGCCAATCTAAAAAATGCTGTAGTTTCGATAGTCTCCACGCGTCCTCTTATTTTCAAGACCTCCAGTCCCTGTTCCAATCCTTGGGTGACTTTACCAAGCACACTCATTCCAATTGCAATTACAATTGGTATCACCGTCACTTTTATTATTATTTACTCTTTTAGAGTTTTTCACATCAGCTAATGCTGATGGTCTTTCACTGGAGTTTGAGAGACAGCAAGTCTCCTCAAGTCTCGAGGACTCTTCTCAGTATTCTGGCTGTTCTCAACATTGCTGTAGTTTGGGTGGTCTCCAATCATCCTCCAACTTCCAAGTCCTCTAGTCCCTTTAATATTTCTTTAGTTACTGTACCGAAAGCACCTATCACGATTGGTATAATCGTCACCTTCATATTCCATAGTTTTCTAGTTCCCTAGTAGGTTCAAGTACTTATAATATTTACCCAACCCCTCCGCTCGGGCAGGATATGACACAAGGTCAGTTTTTTCAGCGGAATTTAACAGGTTTGAATTCAGAGTTTTCCTTCTCCTTGACTAATTGCCTTACCAAGGCTGAAGAACCTAGTCTGTCCTACTATTTACCCATAGCTGGAGGGAGAATAATTGGATTCATACCTTTCCCAAGGGTTAGTGCTATGTGGAATGCAATCAGTTTCCTCAAGGATTTGAACTCGTGTCGCCGTATCCAATTCCTGCGACGATATCCATTACACTATGGGCACCTCCAATATAACCATTACACCACGGGCACCTCCAAAAATGTCCAAGTACTTATCCTTCTTTTCTCATTCTTCCAATTTTATTCTGTGGTCAGCTGAGACAGCAAAGTCGACAATTTTACAAGTTCACTTTTTTTGATGATTATTATTAGGTCTGGTCTTCTGGTGGAGATTAGGTGATCCGTGTGTATGTCAAAGTCCAATCGGTGTTTATGTGTGTTATTATTATTATTATTATTATTTACTCATTGAGAATTTTTCACATCAGCGTCAGTTGATGGTCTTTCACTGGAGGTTGAATGACAGCAAATTTTCTCAAGTCTCCAGGATTTTTCTCAGTATTCTGACGGATCTCAATAATGCTGTAGCTTGTATAGTCTCTACTCGACCTCTTATTTCCAAGTCCTCCTGTCTCTTTGTGAATTCTTTGTGTTACATAGCCAGATACAGCTATGTGTGAAACGTTCATTAAAATATTCATAACATATATACATAGAACATAGGAATCTCGAAACACGAAAAACACGACTTCTTAGTTCAGGTACGAAACTTTTTATTACCTTTGAGTTTAAAGGTTCTTCGACATAAGGATAGAGATACCCATTCTTTCTATTCTGGCTTTTTCATCAGCCCCCCACCCCATCTCGCGTGACACCTGCCCAAGGCCTCCGCGAGCAAGCGAAAGTCAACCGTCTTCTCCCGAGGCAGGACTAAACTCAACTAACTGACTTTTTCAAAATCCCCAAAATCCTCTGCGCGCTTCCGGTGCGTGATGTCACGTTTTCCATCTGGGCAATTGTGACATCTCTGAGTGACACGTCCGCTCTACCTGCACGCGCGTGAACACCTGTGTTAATGTTGCACCTAAGTGACCCATGCACTGAGCCGATGGGTTCTCAGCCTAACTAAACCCAAAGGCATAAAACGAAATCCCTCGACCATTATATCACATTTGTTAACAGTACAAAGGGCACCATTTAGAATTAGTATAAACGTAATTTTCATGCTCCACAGTTATTTTCAATTCCCTAATAAGGTCGAGGTATTTATTCTTCCTTTCATTTTCTTTTAATTTTACTCTATGGTCAGCCGGTACAGCTAAGTTCTCTTTTTGTTTTGTTCATTATTTGGTGTGGTATTCTGGCCAAGATTAAATGAACTATTATTATTATTATTATTATTATTATTATTATTATTATTATTATTATTATCCCACTAGTTCTAATTGATAGTTTTTCACTAGAGTTTGAATGATAGTATGTTTTTTTCAGGTCTCCATGCCACTTGTAAATATCTTTGCCGATGTGAGTAGTACTGGAGGTCTGCATGGTTTCGCTTCTTCAGTTCATCGCGTCTCTTCTCCAGGTTCTAGGAAATAATTTCAAAACGTCCCAATACCAAAAATGTTACTGTCACTTTCATGTTCCATAGCTTTTTTAGAATTCTGGCAAAGCCCTAATACTTAACCAGCTTTTCGCTTTCTTTTACCTGCGCCCTGTAATCTTCTGGCACTTTATGATGGGTTGATTTTTCTTGATAATGAAAACTAGCTTAGTCTTCTTCTCTGGATTAAGGGATCTGTCTGTATCATTAAGTCATAGAGAATATTCTGAATTTCATTTTACAGGACAGATTGATTTTTGCATATATCATTTGTACATATGGTTAATTTTCAGTTTCTTGCACAATTCCCTGTGGATCACCTTATTGAACTAGTCATATCTGTTATTGTATACCGTTTGTACTAGTTTGCTGCATTCATTTACTGTGTAATTAATTGTTTTATATAGCAGACCACGTAATTTTTCTATTAGACCGTCTGTCTTTAAGAGTCAAGTCCTAGTACCTACGCATTATAATTTTGACTAATATTCTTTTCAACTTTTGAATTGTTGATTGATTTCTTTTTTATCACAATTCTGTTTAATATTTTTCAGAGAGCGAGGAATAGAGCGAATATGGAAGTTGAATTAATGACGTATTGCAGGATAGTCTAAACAAATTTTACCTCTCTCATGAAGTGGAAAATAGATGCTATCTTCTGATAAAAAGTAGTCAGTGTTTAATAAATATATCTTTTCTGGTTGCATTATGAACAACTTATTTTCAAGACATTAGCCAATCAGAAATTACCAAAAGAACTTGTGTACCAAAGTGTCAACATCCGTTTCTTCATTCTTCAAATCTGTTAGCGTGCAGTGCATGCATTTATAACACAAGTGTTAAGATTGCTTTCTTGCGTGAATTGCCCAGGAGGATCATTATTTTGGAAATGAAACAGACTAGCCAATCGACAGTCAGTAACTACCACCCAGCCCTGCTGCAAACCGAAATACAAAATGCTCTTGAGGTTTCAATCAGCGTCATCTAGCGTTAAGTGTACCGCCAGGGAATAGTAGAGCCACTTATTGCTGCAGATCGAACCCTTTATCTTCTCTGTGCTTCGTTACGGCAAATGATGCCACAGAAGTCATTGACTCAAACACAACAACGCCCTTCGCCCGGACCACTTCATTCATTTCTAGCTATCACGAAGCACAGTTTAGTGTTGACGCTGCCCATACGTTTGCTTTGGGACAACTTATTTCGATTTTCTAAAGAGCTATCAATCATTTGATTAGAAATGAATCGGCTAATCGAATGTCCATCTCTGTTAGTGGGAATTTAGTTGCCACAGCGGTGTTTTGGCTCTGTCTGTTGCATGGTTCTTGTAAATGTTAATGCAACTGTTCATTTTGAGTTATGCTTGTGACGCCATCGATTTACCTCTGAGAAGCGAAAAACCTTCAAGACTGTAGAAGTATAATGACACACATTATCTATCTCACTTGCTCAACTATGATTTATCAATCAATCCCTCTCTCTCTCTCTCTATATATATATATATATGTGTGTATATATATATATATTTGAAAATTGACTTAAGTATGACGGTATGTAAATGTACGAATAAGAAAAACAAGTTATTCAGAGATTGATCAACTTTATGCCAACGTTAAATGTTCTGGTTTTCACATTAAACCACCACTATAATATTTAATTATGCGATGCTGTATCTTCCAAATTATATCTTTTTTTTTGTTTTTATTTTTCAAAATGAAATGCAAAATCGAGAAAGTTTTTAACATTTTATTTCCGTTAATGGTGATCTGTTTCAAAATTGTGAGATGCAATTAGCGTTAGAAATGTATGTAAAAATGTAATATATAATTGTCTGTTCTACCGTTATATTTATCTTCCGTTTTTCTTTTCATTTTCATCGTTTCCTTTATCTTTATATTTGGAAAGTATAATGCCAAAAAGTATTATTGAAAACGCATTAAAAGTTAGGATATATAAAAATGTATCAGATATATAAAACGTTAGCAATAAGATAAAGGAAATAATTTCAAAAAGAAAAAGATTAACTAAGGTATATATATATATATATATATATATATATATATTGTCATCCACAGACAGACTGTTTCGTTCTATCAGAACTCTTCAGTGTGGCTAGACCCGCAGGACGCTCGAAGCCGAGATCGAAACCCGTCTAACTTTACGATAGATTAAGGTTTCAGACCACACAGCTACAAGCGGACTACGTTGGCTAAGGGAATTTTAAGGTATTTTATTTTTAGCAACAGCAGCAGCAGCCTTTGTTTACATTTTTAATACCCTATCGGCTACCAGAGTGCTCAATTCTTACGAAGAGCTTTGCATTACGCTAGGGGCGGCCGACAATTCCTTCGCCAGAGTGCTCAATATATATATATATATATCATAAATCATAACTGACATACTGCTGTGGACCCCTTCACATGGACGAGCAAAGGCAGGACGACCAGCTAAAACCTATATACAACATCTCTGTGCCGATTCAGAAAAGAGCCTTGAAGAACTTCCGTGAGTAATAGACGATAGGGACGGGTGGCAAGAGAGGTTCATGGAGATCCGTGCTGTTAGCGCGACATGATGATGATGTCGATTATAACTCATAATATGGACCTAAGTCTGACGGTATGAAAATGTACAAATATGAAAAATAAGTTATTAAGATGTTGATTTTATTCATATTTCAATTATTTGTCTACAATAAACGTTCCGGCTTTCACATTAAACCATCATCGTGTCATTTAGATGTGTGATGTTGTATCTTCTGGATTATATTTTATATTTTTTTTTCAAAAAATGAAACGCATATATAATGATTACACATTACTTAAAAAAACAAACTTCGTAGATAAATTCAAACCCATGTTGAATGAAATATGAACTCTCTCTCTCTGTCTCTCTCTGTCTCTCTCTCTCTCTCACACACACACACACACACACACAAATGGAAACAAACATACTTACATATATATATATATATATATATATATATATATATATATATATATATATATATATTCACACAAAAAATATCAGTAAAAAAATTATTAGTGAAAAATAGTACCGGTAAATTTCAAACCACACTACCAAAAAAAGCTCAAGATCAAAAGTATATCCATATACACAAAAGCAACCAAACCCTACACACTCTCTCACACACAAAAGAAAAAGTAAAAGTACGTGAAATCCGAAAACCACTTTAACCCACCTACACACACAGACAACTCCCCTGGGTAAAACAACAAAAACTTTATTCCATATCAAATATCAAAGATTAATTGCTGGTAAAACAGACTAAATAGAAACACTCTGGCAAAAAGGAAAGGAAGATTGACTTCTATATAAACCCATGCAAAACTGAAAAACATTCGACCAACTAGACCAACAAACACAGGTGAGTTCAAGTCTCACTGAGAATCCCATTCACATGGCCTTGTGCAACATATGTTCTCTGACGAAAGCTACAAGCTGGAAACATACATGAATGTAAGAACGAAATAAATAAATAATTTAAAAAAAATATATAAATTTCTTCGCAGACCTATTCATTCAATATATATATATATATATGTGTGTGTGTGTGTGTGTGTGTGTGTGTGTGTGTGTGTGTGTGTGTGTGTGCCTGTATAATATCTGTCAATCACTTTATATATATATATATATATATACACAGTAACATATTATTTGATAATATATGTGTGTGTGTGTCTTTGTTTGTATATATCTTTGGTTATCTGTTTGTCTGTTTGTGTCTGCCTCTCTAAATCTATCTATCTATCTATCTATCTAATTATTTGGAATTCCAGTTAGTAATTGTCTGTACTTCTCTCTCCTTATAAAATTGCATACCTGAACGCCTACTGGAGTATGATTGTAATCAAACTATTTTCTCGAATCAGTTCATTAGCATAGTATAGTATTACTCAATTCCTATCCACTTTTATAGCATCGTCTCTGATTTAACTGAGCTAGATCGACACATAGAATGTGTCGGTTAATGATTATTATTGTTCAGTTATGTATAACAACGTTAAATCAATAAAGCCTTTAAGCGTCATTCACTTAGATAAATAAAGAAACACCTGTTTATTTATTTAATACTATATAAAGAGTCACAAATCATTATTTCATATAATATTAGTTCGTTTTGTTTAATGCGTTTAAGCTTCAAAATGTACATGTTATGAGGAATTAACTTATATAGCAGTACTTACCATTTGTTATTGTTTAGTAATGATTTTTAATTAACAAAAAGTAAAATTGTAAATACGTGGTGCCTTTAATAAGTTTCCAGACTTTTTTTTTTGTATAGGCATTTAAAATTGTCGTACACTCTTGAAAATTCAGTATCTTATTGCTATCCATCTTATGAGATGACTGACCAATTTTTATGATTTCAGGTTCAAATCAACATCTACACCAGGAATTGGAATACACCCTACTAAAGCCTGAGTGTCACAGCTGGTGAATTTCAGAAATGCAATCTGATACATTAGAAGAACGATATGCAATAAAATTCTGTTTTAAACTTGGAAAAAATGCCACAGAAACGCATGGAATGCTTCAGACTGCTTTCCGACCAACTTTTATGAATCGAGCATCAGTTTTTGAGTGGCATAAGAGATTCAAGGAAGGCAGGGAGATTGTGAGGGATGATGAGAGGTGTGGGAGGAGTAGGGAAATCAATACACCAGAGTTGATTGGCCAAGGGTTAGGGTTAGGGTTATTATGTTGAGGTTTTAAGGAAGTTCAGGAAGAGATTCCGCCGGAAGAGGCCAGCACTCTTCAAATCGGGTCAGTGGCATTTCCACCAGGACAATGTCCCAGTCCACAACTCCATCCTTGTCACAGACTATTTGACCAAGATGGGCATCGAGACAGTTCCCCAGCCTCCCTATAGTCTAGACCCTGCTCCTTGTGACTTTTGCTTATTTCCTAAGCTCAGAGGCTGTCGTTATGACACAATTGAGGAAATGAAAGAGGCTGTGACGAAAGAGGACTTCCATGGGGCCTTGCAGAAGTTGTTGGAACGGTGCAATATGTCCATTACAGCCGGAGAAGATTACTTCGAATGCGACTAGAGTTTCATGTGTGTACTATCAATAAAATTGGCCATATGAAAAAGTCTGGAAACTTATTTAATGATCTTCGTACATATTATTTAGAAAAAATGAATACGTAGAAAGGATTTGTGGTATTTGTTTATATGCATTACTTTGTTGGTCTGAATTTAAACATGAATACTTTGTATTGTTCCTCCAAAGAAATAATGCAATTCTTCTTTTCTATTGTACATCCCAAATGTAAATTTATTTTTAGCGAGAAAAATGTTGAAATGAAGGCTATAAAATTTAAACGCATGCAACTAGTGTCTTTGATTAGAGTTGGACAAGCAATGCCCTAAATTACTGCGAAACGACAATTAATAAGAACGGTTTTTAACAATTCACGTTAAAGAGTTATCTAATATTAAAGTAATTAGTAACTATACCTATTAATATGAATCTGTCATGATTATTATGCTTTTTTCCTAAAATTCTTCAATCAAATGTTAATGTAAAAGAATTCAATTTAGCTCCATGATATAATCACACAAATATTGAATATTTCATTGATAATGTGGCATATGAAACATTTAAGCATTGACAGCTCTTAAAACTAGTTTACGAAAATATTTTTTTATGAATTTTGGTTTGATTTGTTTTTATGGCATATCAAACTTTGTAGGTTATATAATGCCAAATCCATTTTTATACAAATAATCAGTTCTATTTCACATAATTCAGTTCAGCAAAAGGACAGTTTTTGTCTATCCACAGTTAAAAAATCCAATGCAAGAAATTCACTTTAACATACGTACACAGTTTAATTCTATTTGACCCATAGAAAGGAACCTATGTGGTGCTACCATTCTGGGCCAGAATGGACCTGGGAGCAATGCTAATAAAAAGGTACTCAACATTTCCCAAAGCTCCAGCATTATTGGTGTCTCACCATTAGTTTGTTTAGTGTCACATCCAGGACACACGTTCGAGAAGTATCATTCATCTACAGAGATGCAGTTGATGTATTATGCAGCCCCAGCCGACTGGGCCAAGTTTTAATGCAGCAGAACAAAATTATAAGTTTGTCACACGGAGAAGGAAATAGCCATCGAAGCAACGAGATATTTCTGGGGAAAAATACATCTTGTTCATTTAAAAATTCAACTAGGTACTAAAGTTCTGAGGGTATTTATCTATTTTATGATGTTGAATATCATCAGGTAAAAGACTTGCAGAAATTTCTCAGCAAATATTCTTATGTCCCTTTCTCAAATCCATCATTTCAATGTAAAGAGAAAGAATTAAATTATATTTTCAAATATATTTTTTAATAACAATTATTTATCTAAAACTCGTACTGCGAGTAAGAAACAAGCAATATTTGTTTTTAATTCATTCTAAACTTTTAGCATAGTAAAATAAATATGTGTTTCATATTCTGTGAAAAATGACAAAAAACTGTATAAACATTAAAACTATAAATAAGAGAAACATAAGGGAATAAACCATTCAAATATTATAAAGTTAATTGCTATAGGGTTATATTCCCTTCTAGATAGGATGTTGTGGCAAAAATATTGAACTGAATTCAGCTGTATTGCTCCATTTAAAGAGGTCTTAGGAACATGAAGTCATATCTTTATTGCCATTATTCCCAAATCCACTGTGGCTTGGAGGAGTAGCTTCTAACAGGGTCACATGTCTGAGTCAAATAAATGTGCTTGAAATAATCTTAAAAATATATTAAACTATATATTCTATTAAAACATGGATATTTCGAATACATATGACGTGTTTGCCTTTTCCAAGGATATTTTCCTTTTTACATTTACTCTATCCCTCTGTATGACCCAGATTCGACAAAATGTCAATTTTTAAACGGAGTTTAATAGGTTTGAATCCAGAGTTTTCCTTCTTTTTGACAGGTTAAAGAGTCCAGTTTTCCATACAATTTACCCTTAGTTTTAGCTAGAATAGTTGCATGCACACCTTTCCCAATTGCATTAGTGCTATGTGAAATACAAACATCTTCGTCTCGGATTTGAACTTGAGTCACAGCGTCAATTTCCTACGACGATAACAGTTACGCAACATTCGGTAGCGTTTATTAATAGAGACCATAATCGTTAAACTAACTTCGCCATAAAATAAGCCAACAATAGTTTATATAAAGTAAAAAAACCGAGCCACGAACCTATATTTCCACTCAGAGCTCGTAAACATTAGTGTACTCTTACAAACAAAAATAGTCTTTCCGGTGATGTGTTCGTTCGAAGGTGAATATATAGAGTGGCGCAAATGTCACTTACCGTTTTTAGAATAGAACAACGTTTAGATAGAAATGGTAAATCAATTTTTGTTTTAAGTTTGTTGATTTTAACTTTTGGAAATTACTTGAAAACTAATAGTAGAATATATCTATAGAATTCCTTCGGCTTAGATAAAAACATTTCATTTTTTTTAAATGGTGACTTAAGCACACTCATTTATGAAAAAGAAAATTAGCTTTTTAATTTCTTTTCCAAACTTACACTTCAACACAATAGCTTGTTTAATGTAAAATATTTCAGACGGAAAAGCTTAGCCGATTTGAGTTGTTTTTTTAATTTTTATTCATCAGTTCAAGAAAGAATTGAGAGCGCGATTTTCACCCATAAAAAATAAACCCATGACTACTATTGCGGTAACAAGAGTAAGCATGCGAGCGATGAAAAGTTTTGAAATAATGAAAAAGCTAATGTCTCGAAATATTGCAGTTCACCAGGTTAGTATATAATTGGTAAAACCATTGGATAAAAGTAATACAAGTATGACTCACCGAGTATTTACGTAAGAAAACATAAATTTAGAGATGTGAAAACAGGGACTACTAACCGTGTATACAATCTATAACATTTTCTATATAGTTACATGCACAGAAAAACGAACCCAAAATATACACCCCCTTTATTTATAGCATCAAAAATTAGTGATATTAATCTGGTTTAGAAGGATAAATGATTTTTAGTTCAAAACAGTGCGAGAACTGGCATATAATAGATTATGTGATAAAAAAAGAAACAAGCAAAAAAAAATCATAAAAGCCCCGCAAAAATTAACAACTTTTAACATTTCATATAGTATACAAAATCAGCATACCACTTTTCTGTATAGATCGAAGTTCTGGCTCTTTATCAGTGACAAGTTAAGCAGCTTGATACATTTCCCGAAAGCTGTCTTCGTTTGATCTGTAGATACCCACTGTATGACAGAATCTTAAACACTAATATTTTTGCTAAAAGGAATATTGGAAGTATAAAACCCCTAGTTTAGACGCTTGGAACACCTAATCATAATAAAACACGACAGAATTCAAAAAATTCTTATTTATCGAGAGTTTTTTGACAGAAATAGGAATGTTGAAAGATCGTCTGTTGGACCGAAGATCCCTTTGCCATGCTGCATATGTAGTGTGGGTTGCATAACAAGATATGCACATTTTTCCTAATGTAAACAGAACAGTATCCTCAGCGAAAGTTAGGTGTCCTCGTGCAATGCGTAGGCGAGAGGTGTAACCACGTCAATTCTATAAACCAGGGAAGATTTCGATTCAGGGAGAAGAGTACAAGACATGACGTCACTCTAGGCGCATGCATCGTGAGAGCTAAAATGGCGTAAACAAGGCCTCGATCAGTTATGCTACTAACTTTATCAATTGTTTTGTATGCACTACCTGCGGACTTATACGCACATCTGTAGTTACCGGAGTGGTAGCACCTGATAGTGCCGTATCTATGGGTTAAATAGAACTAACAGCATACTTATGCTAAAATGAATTGAGTAAAGTGAATAGCTTGAAATAGAAACGTTTTTGACAATTAAACCGTACTTACACTTAAACTTCGTGCTTATGCTTAACTGAATTATTTCAACAGAACTGTTTTTCGACATTAAAACTGTATTTACACTTAACTGAATTGTTACATATAACTGCTTGAATAGTTTGAAATGGAAATGTTTTTGACAATTAAACTGTGTCCTTATGCTAAACTGAACTGTTTTCAATAGGACAGATTATTTACATGGATTTGGCCTTAAATAACCTACAAAGCTTGATATGCCATAAAACCAACCAAACCAAACCAAACATCTGTAGTTAGTTTAACATCTTATACGAGAAGAAAACTATAGGGCCTTATATCCGTGAATCGACGTAGGAGTTAATTATAATCATCATTATCATCTATAATTTACTCAAGATAAAAAGTACTTTACAGTAAATAAAGAAACATGTAGATTAACGATTACCGTCTAAGGAAATAGACACGGTAACTGAAGTTCAAATCCTCGACGAAGCCGTTTGCATTTCACTTCCGTTTTAATGCCCTTGAGAAAGGCTCTAATTTGTCTCTTCTCCTCTCTTCTATAGATAAGTGGTTGAGAAGACTGGGCTCTTTAAACTTGGTAGGGCAACCAGTCTAGAAGAATGTAAATACTGAATTTAAACCAAGTGTATTCTGTTTAAAAATTGATCTTTTGCCGCATCCTGTATGTGGCTGAAATGTTGGGTAAATACATGCAGAATAGGAAATGATGACACATTCTGATAAATATATGCATAGACATTTTAAAATGAGGGATGAATAAACAATGTTCATTCCCCATATTGATACACAGCATATCCTTTTTGCACATTTACGCTGAGCTGTTCTCTTGTGTTATTCTGAATAATACGATGCACTAGTTAAAATATTTCTTCGTCAAAAGATAAAAGAAGATTTCTTAAAAAATTATCAGAATTTTCAACGATCACCGAGTTTGAATATGCGCCAAACATAGCACCATTTTTCTCGCTGTTGCAATTATAATTTCTGTCAATGTATTTGCTTAAAATAAATGTTTATTATCTATCTTTGAGGCAGTAAACTAAGATGGCCGTCTATTCCGTAGAAACAACTTTTTTTTGCAATTCAGAATTCAAACACTATCAATAGTAGCCAAACACTTTGAAAAGTATTATTTCACATCTCTTTTCTAAAAATTACTCTTGCTTTTTTGTTGTCTTATCGATAGCACATGCGCTTTCTGAAATAAATATATTCCTATGTGTGATAAAGCTACTTGTATGTTCAGTAGACGTTTGTCATTCAACACTGACATTTTTATCTATGTTGGAGAGGTACTTTTAAAGACATGATCATATTATTATAAATACAACGTTGATGTGTTATTGGTGAAACCTTCTTTAAAAAAATTGTAAAACAACAACAACAACAACAATAACGACAGCAACAACGGCAACAACAAAAAATACCGATTAATCCAAGAGATTAATCTACTTCTGCGTATGCAGCCAGCACAAATCTATAGAAATATTTACATGCTTTTAAAAAAGGAAATAGCTGTTGGATTTTCAGATAAAGTTAATTTTTAAAGAGATTTATAAACACGAATATTTAAAAGGCATGGACCTTTTTTAATCAACGGCACAAGTCTTTGAGTGAGAAATCTAATATGATCAAGAACTTCATTGTATTGTATGGACTGCACTGGTGATGCCATTCTACCTGGCATTTGTAGTACAGAGATGTATCTCTCGTCGACAATAAAATGTGTCACATCCTTCCTGTAGTGGTCTGATCACATAAATCTCACACACACACACACACACACACACACACACACACACACACACACACACACACACACACACACACACACACACATACATATATATGTGTATATATATATATATATATATATATATATATATACACATGCATATATATATATATATATATATATATATATATATATATATATATATATATATATATATATGTATTTATACATGTTTATGCGTGTTCTCTTTTCCTCAATTCTTACGTAAGAAAAGGCCCGTAATCTTGTGCTCTTATGTGTTTGTGCGTATTGAAAGAAGAGTATCCTTTGAGAAATCAACGCTTTAAGATACACACACACACACACACACACACACACACACACACACACATATATATATATATATATATATATATATATATATTAAAGAAAGGTGGTAATAAATCCGATGGTATATTAAAATGAAAATATGAAAAAACAAAATATACAAAGGAATTATTTATTTATATATGAATATTATTCCATGATGTTATGCTGCATCCGAAAAGTACATTCAAATGAAATAAAAATCAAAAGAAAATAAGGAAAAATGTAATTGCTTTCTATAATTTTCAATATCTTACTTCTTCAAAATGTATGTGAAGTAACTAGTGTTCGAAAATTGTAATTTTTTTTCTATTATATTCATTCATCACATTGTTTTATTTTTTCTCGTTTTTTTCCCCAAAAAGTAACGTAAAATTCGTTTTAATAATCTTTAAAGGATTAAGGATTATTTTTTTTTAATCAATTAAATCATTTAAAAATACCGTTAATTTCATTTTTATTCGTATTCTTATATTAAATAAATTAACGAATTTTTTGTTGTTTGTAATAAAAATCTAGTTAAAAATATCTAGATAATAAATCATATCGAAACAATAAAATGTTTTGTTGCTTACGATAAAGTAATAAAAACAAATTTAAATATAAGATATTGAAACAATTTAGATCTAATTGCCCCCCGCCCACCAAAAAAAAAAAAAAAAAAGCAATGTTCACTTGGATGATGATATTATGATCAGAAATAAGGTAACATTCAACAACTTTTCCACGTTGTTTATCATTTGTAATAATCAACATTTTAGGATTTTAAAATTAAAACCATGTTTGTTTTCTAAATTCTGTTTCCTAGACGCAGATACAGTTTTTCATCGATCTTGAAGAATCGCCCATATAGTATTCTATTTTATAGTTGAAAAGATTTTTATATTGCTCAGCATTGCCGAACATTAGGCATTGCAAACATTTTACAGATTAAAAACGCTTTTAACGTTAGATTTTAATCAAAATTATGCGCGCACACGTGCGCTAAACACACACACACACACACACACACACACACACACACACACACACACACACACACACACACACACACACACACACACACACACACACACACACAGACACACATGTAATGCTCTAGTATAAACTAATGTATATTTTTGCATGTTCATAGTTTAAAAAATGACATATGCACACGTATTACGTATCACTTATTGAGTATATATATAAGCAGTAATTTGAAGGCATGCGAAGGGATCTCAATACCTTTACTTATAGATTTTATATATAGAAAATATATACTTGTTAAACATCTACCTATCTCTCTGCCAACCTAAATATCTATAGTACCCCGCGACAGTACATATTTAAAACTCATTGAAATTTATATATATATATATATATATATATATATATATATATATATATATATATATATATATATATATATATATATAATGATTTTTATATACTTTTTATATTGTGAAATTTATTGTCTGAATGTCTTGTGTTAAAAAATTACATTCATATTGTATGTGTGTATTATCACCTTCTCTCTCTGTTTCGTAGGCGTGTGTGTATTTATCTAACCTACTGTCTCTTTCTCTCTCTCTCTGCTTTATATATATATATATATATATATATATATATATATATATATATATATATATATATATATAAGACGAAGTGCTGAATATTTTATGTGCAGTTGCAGTTAACAGATTTGTCGATAGTTAAAGTAATACTTGCATATATATATATATATATATATATATATATATATATATATATATATATATATATATATATATATAATATATATATATATATATATATATATATATATACTCTATCAAGTGTATGTCTGCGTGCGTGCATGCATTCGTAGGCGTGTGTGTATTTATCTAACCTACTGTTTCTCGCGCTTTTCTTCTCTAAGAATCTTTTATCAAACGTATGTAAATGTCTGGACGTTGTCAACGGCGGTAAACGAAGACGTCTCGAGTGGCACTTAATATGATTAGCAGTCACGTACTTGAATGATATCCGAAGTGGTTGTGAAGTTGAATTATGTGAAATTCTTACTTATCTCTTTTAACGATCATTTTAATGCTCTAAACCACTTCCCAGAGGTGACCAGAGTTTTGCCACTAAAGGCGAATGAAAAGAAAGCTCATTGAGAGAGAGAGAGAGAGAGAGAGAGAGAGAGAGAGAGAGAGAGAGAGAGAGAGAGAAGTTTCTTTAATAACCCATATATATGTGTATATATATATGTGTGTGTGTGTTTAAAAAAGTTATATGTTAGAGGATATAAAGTTCCCGACACCGGCATGAAAACGGAGTAGATTCATGTCGGATTTTCTATTGAAAGATAAATGGTCTATCCTTTTCTCCTTCTATTGATTTTCTTTCTACTTCCGGCGGAACATGAAATGAATATTTAAATATTAAGCACCTCCACGGATTTTGACTAAAAGCGATATGTGACAGAATAGGTCCAAAACGTGTACAAAATTTAATTTGATCGTCCTAAGTAGGAAGAAAGATTGAAGAAAATTCTGATATAAAAACTTGTGTCCAAGATACAGAAGTAGAATTACTTGTGATTGAAATAGTGTTGACATTTTATGAAACGGCGTGAAATAATAATTGGCCTCAAGAAATAATTTGTAAGATAAACACCAAGGTTTGAAAATGTCCCATAAATAAGATGTCTGTTTTTCAATAAAACATTCAATATTTATTCATTTGTCGATAAATGCACATGTTTATGAAAAGGGTATTTGGTAAGAATGTTATAGAAACCAAAAATGGTCAATATGGATATAGAGTCATTTTTATTACACCTTGGGAAAATTATACGTGTTTAAGATACCTTTTATTTATTTTATATTTTGTGTACAATATATATTCAATATCTACTAAATTACAAGTGCTAATGTTTACAAAAGTTAAAATGAATATGTTACAGAAATTATTTTTTAAGTCAACCACTCTTGCTAATTAACTTTTCTGGCAACCCATTAAAACATCTTTTGGACAGAGACAATATTTACAGATTTTTTGATCATCACCTAGGAACTTAAATAAGATGACAATTTTAGAAAAATTAACTGAAGATTTAGAGAATTTACGCGGAATCTTTGATTAAGAAAGTACTCGCAGTGCCCACCCATATTACATATGGGTTTTAAGATTGTCACTATAAAAATAGAGCTCAGTAGGCTGGGGCTGGGGCTGTTGAATACGACTGCACATCAGAAGAAGAGTATGGTCCCTTTACAGATGAATATCCTGTTATGACATAAAACCCTCAGACGGTAAGGGTCTAATCCTGGAGCTTTGCGTACTGTGAAGTACCCCTTTATTGGCATTATTCCCAGGTCCACCTTGACCCGTAGTGGTAGTAGCTGTTCGGGTTCCATTTATGGGCCAAATAAAAATGTTTTACCATTTACGTTTAATCAAATTGTTAGACTTACATAGAAATACTTGAAACCATTTAACTATGTGCAAATGAATGATCTCTGGCTCCTTTAGAAATGTTATCAATAAAAAAATGGATTTAAAATTAGATATGATTAATATATATGTATATAGAAAATTTTGCATTAAATAACCTAGAGGATTTGATATGCCATAAAAACACCCAATTAGATTTAAAAATAAATGACAGATTGACTTCTATGAAAGTCTAGGATAATAATTCGTATTTAAATGGCATTTTATTTATTTTATAGTTTATGTACAATGGATTACTGACTTGTTTACATTGGTGAGGCGTAGCGAAAACGAACTCGGTCTCATTCATTTAACTCAGATGCTCTTAAAAACACCCACGAATTATTAACTTATTTAAAATAGTTATCAAGCTTAATTTGGTGCAAGGCCGGAGACATTAGGTACTCAGTGAAAATCGTCTCACTAGTAATGGTCTGCTAGCTTATTTTCATAGTCATTATGCGGCTACACAAGTAGCAGGGGAAACCTGTCCTAACTTCTATTCATGTGGTTCTCAGCCTTTTCTACACGTGAACTTCTTATATTCCTATTTTACACCAGAGGACACTCATAATCATTCGATCGATCAAAAAAGTTTATTGTATTTTCATAAATTAGATATTGCACGACTAATATTATGTGTATTTTAGATGAACAACTAATTTACTGCACATTTACTGATAAATTCAATGGAAAATGAATGTTCATAGTAAAATTAGTCATAAATATACCAAGACATATTTAGAAAAAATACTACTATTTCATGCATCTTTATTCAATGCGAGACCTGGGGTTGAGGCTCCTTTGCTTATTTTACAATAAATTGCTCCAACGTTGTCCTTGATAATCGAAGATCACCTCTTTGTACTAAGTCGAGTCGGTCAAAATATTTTAATAGTAAGTTAGAAACATGGCTAATTCCGATTTAACAAGGTAAGATGAAAAAAGTAGTAACGTTGAACTGTACTTTCTTCAGAGTTGTGGATATATCTTAGCAGTGTCATTTATTGCAATATGTAGTTATTTATTACAATATGTCTAAAGTAAAATGATTTCATTGAGTGTTAAAATACTCTCGCGGGACCTCAATATACTATTTTGCATTCATGAACCCCAACGAGTCTAATGTAGACCCAAACCGAAAAGAAATGCATTCACGCAGAGAAAAAAAAATACTGTTAAGCTTAAACAAAAATTTTTGAGTACTTTTAAAAAGCTGGGTGACTGCTGAGATTCAATAGGTTACTTTTTTTGTAGCTCGGCACCTGGAAATGGCAAACAGTATCTAAGTAAATATCATCATCATCATCATCATCATCATCATCATCATCATCATCATCATCATCATCATATCGTGCTGGCAGCACGGATATCCCTGACCCTCTCTCGCCACTCCTCCCTATCGTTCATCGCCCTAGGTAGGTCTTCAGGACAACAACCTGTATCCTCACATAGCTGCTGAATGTACGGTCGTGCTGGTCGTCCTGCTTTTGCGCGGCCATGTGTGGGGATCCATAGGCCATAAAATACCAAGAGAATGGGTAAACTTTGTGAGACAAATACCGTTTTACAGCGATGTAAAAAGAAAGTATATCAGATAATGAGAAATAGATTACACTTCAAATCAATCTGAGCCGTATTTTCCAGTATAATGTAAACCTTTTAACAGCTCCAGAAGATTTGATCGGAGATGAGCTAAACATTATGGTGCTTAAGTTGTACGGATTTAAAACACTTAGTGAATTATATTAGGATATATCCTGAAAAGAAAATTTGTTGAATCTTCTAAAATTCATTTTTTTTCCTTAGACACTTCTGTAACGTTGTTGAATAAATAACTTTTAATAACCGACAAAGCAAATTTAAAGGAAAAATATAAATGTAAAGATGAACGAAAGACAACGATCTGTAGATTTTTTATAAGAAAAAAAAACATTTTTTTTAAAGGAAAACCTCTGATTGTATGTCCCGCGGCGCCTCTGGCATAGAAAAGTAAGAAAAATGAACCAATCTTTGAAGACCAAGTTTACATATAGCCTATTTCCTCCTCTTAAATTAATAGAAATAGACTATGAAATATCACAGATAAAAACATGAACATAAATTCCTAATAAGACTTCATTTTATCAATATATTAGAGAAACACATAATTTTTGGTACATTTTTTTAAAACTCCGTTGTTTAACCTTGTCTAGATTTTAAAATTACAACCATTACTATACACCGATTGAAGTTTTGTCGATAAAATTTAAAATTGACTTTAGAGAGACCAGCACTATACTTACTGTAAGTCTATTTTATATATGTAGGCGTTCCGACAGCACAGATAACTTTGACCCTCTCTCACAACCCATCTCTATTTGTAAGTCCTCTTGACGGCATCTAGTTTTCACACAAACTTAATGACTGTAAATCTTTGCTGGTTGGCCAACATTGGCGTGTTTATGTGTCGCAGTCCATTATGGGTTTATCCTTACTTCATAAGCGTGCCTCGTTTATTTTAAAAGGATGGTTTGTGAGATGGGAGGTAAATAGCCAGACAGATGTGGTTGTATAAGTTGCTGTTTCCTGGATTTCTTCGAAGCAGCACACAGCATCCTTGTGTAGCTTTATCTCCGAGAGTCTCGTTCAAGTACAGGTAGTGCATCTATATAAAGGTACTAACTGCTCCAGCTTTGAAGAATTCCTGTAAATTTAGAAAAAAAAAACACAAGTTATTTAAAGATTATATTAAATTATGCTTTATTTTGAACAGTCAATATCTCCTTCATTTGCATCAATGCATAGTTTAATTTGTTAATAGACTGGGTTGCCGGCTTCAAAACACACACTGCTATACTTTGTGCTGTTCCCTTCAATCGCATCTGCTTTCAATAGAAATGCATTACCTCTCGAATCATTGATTATTCTTATATTATGTTGTAGCTTTTAAGGCTCACATGATATAATATAGATTCGCATTTAGAATAACAGTTATCGTTGTAAAAATGTTCATGATGAACTGAGTTCAATTACTTGACGAGACTGTTTGTATTTCACATTATGCCAATAACTTCGGAAAGGTATGAAGCTATCTGTTCCTGCTTTAGCTATGCGCCAATTGCAAGGAAGACATGGCTCTTTAGCCTTAGTTATGCTACATCGTGCTGAAGGAAAACTAAGAATATTCTAGCATTAGAATAAACGACTCTATCATAAAAAAGGTTAATTTTAATTAAAAAAAAACCAACAACAAATAAGATAATGGACACAAAACGGTAAGTTTACTCAATATGGCCAACATTCTTTCAATTATTATATCAACACGCCTTTGAAAGATTTTGCATGCCTTTAAAGTTAATTCTTTTTGCATTTTATTCTTTTCCTATTCCTCAATAGCAGTTTTAAGCGAACTAATATTTGGATGGAAAGTTTTGTTTTCTAAAATGTCCCCATACTGCATAATCAAGAGGGTTAAGGTCCAGGCTTGAATTTTGTTTCATTGCTGTCCTCTCGTGGACTTTCAGTTCATTAGCTTGTTTTCTTTTCGACGTTGTAGGGTTTTACTAATTCTCCGTAGCGAAAGCAGTTAAAATAACCTTCTTTTCGTTTGATGTTCAATCCTTCAGTCCCCCTATTCCTTAAAAAGCTCTTTTTCTGTAAAAAAGATTTTCTTTGCTTTATATATGGTAGACAAAGAAAGTTTGGCTTGATTTCTGCGTTAAGCACATCATAGATTCTTTGTCGTTTCATTTTTTGCTCACTCATACTGGGTTGAGTTTTAATATAAATATCGCTGGAATAATTGGGATAATCATGAAAATTTACATTTATCTCGTTTTTTTAAAAATTGGACTAATCAGACAAAAAAAATATTTAAAAAATTATTCCATATTTTGCTCTCACGCCCTGTTCCATTCAAGGAAATATGGAAACTCTGAACTTAAATCTACTGTATTTCCCTTAAAAACTGACCTTCGGCACATCCTTCCTACGGCAGAAGGTCTCGGTAAATATATACTTGAAGTCATTTATTAATTTTAACTTAGTTCAATACAAGTCTGAATTATCAGGCCCCAAGCGAGTATCGAACTCACCAACCGTGGTCTGCTAGCTAATTATGGTAACAACTATACCACCTGTAGTGCCCAAAGATATTTATAAAAGAAGAAATGAAACAATTTAAAATCCGTTGCCGAATTCCGGTATTTAACTACTATGAAAGAAATGAAATTAAGAAAAATCAATAGAACACTTTTTTAACTCTTGAAAGTATCATTGTCGTCGATTAGAATCTGTTTAATGAATATTGTGTTTATATGAGCTTGTAACAAAATAAGCTTTTCTTATTTTGTCGATATACTTCATCTTTGCCATTAAACAAACAAAATATTCATCTTGCAAATGAGATTTGGAATGATATTCCAGCTGCTTATAAAATCACAATGTAAAGTTGTGATTAGAGTTATATAGGTTGTTTTTTTTTCTGTTATTTAGCTTAATCTTTAAAGTAGATTAAAAAACCTAAATTTAATAAACTTAATATTTAATCATAGATCCTGAACATTGATAAAGAAACATTATTTATGTGTTTATATTCTTAGCATTGACAAAGTTTGCTTTTTCATTAATTTCCGATGTCACACACACACACACACACACACACATATATATATATATATTGCCCAGTCGGCTGGGGCTGTAGAATACATCAATGAGTGTCCTGATGACACTAAACAATTTGATGGTGAGGTTGCAGTGTTGCTAGGGCTTTTGGGGAATGCAGAGCACCCCTTCATTGCCATTGCTCCCAGGTCCACTCTTGCCCGGAATGGTAGTACCTGATAGGGCACTATCTATGTGTTGAATAGAACTAACTACATATTTATGCTAAACTGAATTGTTTGTATTAGAATTGCTTGACTAAACTGAATAGCTTGAAATAGAAATGTTTTTGTCAATTAAACCGTCTATTTACAATTAAACTGCTTGCTTATGCTAAATTAAGTTGTTTGAAATGGAACTGTTTTTGACATTGATAGTGTTCTTACACCAAACTGAACTGTTTAATATAGAACTTCTGTGCTTATATTAAACTGATTTAGCTGAATTGTAACTGCTAGAATAAATGTAATAGCTTGAAATGGAAATGTTTTTGACGATTCGACTGTATCCTCATGCTAAACTGAATTGTTTGAAATACAACTGAATACTTATATAAAAATGTATTTGACGTTAAATAACTTACAAAGGTTGATATGTCATAAAACCCATCAAACAATATATATATATATATATATATATATATATAGCCTGTATAAAACGTCTTTGTCTTTTTTCATTCAAGTGAAAGTTAAACAGTCGTTCAAAAGACCCTATATCTTATAACTTATCTCTAATTCAGATAATTCTTAGGAATGATCAGAACAGTTTTCGAAGTAATTGCTACACAAACACGGAGATTCTGACAATCCGTCGAATCAACGAAAGACTACAAGCAAAGAATCTCGAGGAAACACTGTTGCTTGTAAATTTCTCAAAGGCATTTGATTCCATAGGCAGAAGAAAGATAGAGCAAATATTAATCGTGTATGCTCTTCCCAAAAAAACTGTTACCGCTATAATGATACTTTACAAAAATACGAAAGCATTTGTTTGAACCCGTGATGGGGACAAAGACTTCTTTGACATTTTAATTGAAGTCTTCCAAGGAAATATACTAGCACCATATTCTTTTATAATCTACCTAGATTTCATACTTCGAATATCCAATAATAGAAGAAGATAGTTTTACATTGAAAAAGGCAAAGAGCAGTCAATATCTTGCAAAATTATGACTGACGCTAACTGCGTAGCTGGATGACCTAGCACCTCTCGTAAAAACGCCAGCCCAACCAGAATCCCTACTACGTAGTCAATGGCAAGAAACAAGAGGTATTGGCCACTACGGGAATGCATATGCATTTTTTTCATGTTTTAAACAAAAGAGAACCATCTTCCGATCTCTAAAAATAGTTGACCAGTTCATATTCTTTTGTAGCTACATCTCATCTAGTAAAAGTAATGTCACCATATGCTTAATGAATGTATGGAATGATATTGAATTTCTATACTACAATATGGACACTAACAAAATGTATGGGATAAAAGACTAGTTAGGAACTATATGAAAATGCTGCGTACTATGATATTTGGAAAAAGTTCTGTTATGGTCATTTAGTCACATACTGTTTTAGTAATTTTAATTTGAAAGTTTAGTTAGAAGTTCAAGCTTCCGGTAAGTACTATAAGTTGTTTAATACTGCCTGCTCGAATCTCAAGACATATATACGCTATGAAATACGTTCACTGAAATAAATTCGTCAAGTGACTGGAAACCTCTATGTTCTTTGTTATATATATATATATATATATATATATATATATATATATATATATGCATGTGGCTTTTGTGCGTGTATGTTTGAGTAGGTGAATGAGGTAGGCACAGATATATATAAACATATATACACCCGTGGTTTTGTGTGTCTATGTTTGCGTATATGAGTGAGATAGGCATATATATATATATATATATATATATATATATAGATAGATAGATAGATAGAGAGAGAGAGACGTATAATTCTGAACAGGCATGTTAATCTGTTCATCTGTCAGATTACTCTGAGATTCCTGTGCTTTGCCTTCATCTCATATTTTTAAGAATTGTTTTGGAATCAGTTCAGGAAATAAACAATAATTCTCAAGCAATTCTCCCGAACTTAATTTTTTTGAAACGTTCAGCAGCAGGTCTTCTATATCTTGATCTAGTAATCACATACTCAAGATTATGACAATCAACAAAAACCGTTGACCCAGTGTCAAAGATATTCTAAATTCTACAAATGTTTTATCTCTGGTATAGAGCTCTGTTTATTTATAAAGAGAGAAAATTACACTCTTGATATCGGTTGTTTGGTTGTTTGTATTTGGTTATTTAACGCTAAATCCATTTTTATACAAATAGTCATTTCTTTTTCAAACGATTCTGTTTAGCATGAGTATACAGTTTAATTGTCAAAAACATTTCTATATCAAGCTATTCAGTTTAGTCAAACAGTTCTAATTCAAACAATTCGGTTTAGCGTAAGTACGCAATCTATTTCTATTTAACTCAAAGATAGGACCATATCAGGTGCTACCAATCCGGGCCAGAGTGAATCTGGAAGCGATGGCGATGTTGGGGTGGTATTAATTCCCCAAAGCTCCAGCATTATTGGAACCTCACCATCAGATTGTTTATTTTAATATCCAGGACACTCGTTGTGGGAGGAGGTCTTTCTTACCCCTCTGCAGAGATGAAGTCAGTGTATTCTACAGCCCTAGCCGACTGGGCAAATAATTATATATATATATATATATATATATATATAAATATATATAACTGAACAAACGCACACACTCACACACACATATATATATATATGTGTGTGTATGTGAGTGTGTTTGTCTGAGACTATTGAGGAAACGAGATTGTCCAAGAGCACCATCTTATGTAACGTTTTCCTTTTTCCAAAACTGAAAATTCATCTAAAATATGAGATATAAGTACATGGAAGACATTAAAAGAAATACGATGGAGCAGCTTCGCACCATATAAAATGAAAAAAAAAACTTACTGAAATAAATGTATTTAAAGCAAAGGGGAGTATTTTGAAGAAAGCTAACGTTTCATTCATTGTTCACTCCTTTCTTGATGAATACATCTCCAGTCTTCATACTTTTTATTCGGTCTTTGTACATACTCTTCATATATATATGTACGATGGTCATTTAAATAGTTCTACGCCTCAGATTATAAATTTGTATACCTCTCGTCTTTGCATAGACTTCGGCTGCGTAGCAATCTTAATAGTTTTATTAGAATTTGTAGTGTGTTGCCACCTCAAAAGTTTTCACCTCTGGTTCAAGTTTCTGTGTGAGGTTTACAACGTTTTATACTCTCGTCTATATAAAAGATATGTAAGGCAAATATGCCTTGTACTGAACTGCAAGGTGTTGTTTTAAACTACGAAACTAATATTTTAATATCAGATTTTTCAATTTTACTCAATCAAAAACGTTTACTTTAATAATAGTGCAGATTAATATTACTTAAATAATCTTTCACCCTGAATTCAATTAAAATATTCGTCTTTTCCTTTGAATCCTAGATCATTCTTTATCTCGATACCTCTAGCATTTATTTTTGGCAAGTGCACAAATGTCGCTACCTGCATGTAATTTTTTCCCGGTATCTATCTATCTATTTCCCTCCCTCCCTCACTCACACTATCAATCAATCTATCTATCTATCTATCTATCTCATTTCATTCAATATCTATCTATCTATCTATCTGAGGCGAAGGAGACGGAATAATTATCGTCGAAAAAGATAGATCCAGCAAACTTAGTTCAAATTCTTAACATGGTTGTTTTTGTTTCTCTTCGGGGTTATCATCTTTTGAAAGGTCTGTATCCATCATTCTTTCACGCTACAGTTAAATAATTTGTCTCACTGGCCTCTTTAATCGCTATTAAGGCAACCTGAATGCAAAAGCTGGAAAGTGTTGAACGGATAACCTATGGTGCATAATTCTTTTGTCAGCGTGAACCTCCCAGTTGTGGTTGCTGATATAGTAACCGAGTTCGAACTCTATTCGTCAGTTGGAGCTGCAGAATACACAGGATGCATCGCTGTTGAGGGGCAAGACTCCCCTAACGAGTGTCATGAAAATGCCACTAAACAATCTGATGCGGAGTACTCCTTTATTACCATCACTCTCAGGTCCACTCTGGTTCGGAGTGGTAGCATCTGTTAGGGTTCTATCTGAGTTAAATAAAACTAAACAGTGTACTTATGCTAAGCAGAATTGTTCGAAATAAAACTGTTTTTAACATTAAAACTTATGTACTGAATTGTTTGAAATAGAAATCTTTATATGTATAAAAATGGACGTGTCATGAAATAACCTACATGCCATGAAACCAAAGACTGATGTTGAATTGTGTCTGTTATATATCAATACTTGAAACCATCTAACTGTGTCCCCAAAATAGCTCAGTTTTATAATGTTTTCTACAAATCATTTATTAATATATATATATATATATATATATATATATATATATATATATGTATGTATAAAGATGATTTGGCATTAAATAACCTATAATGGCTGATGTGCCTAGAAATATGCCTGGATATCAAACTAACAACTGTTCTCCTACAAGGATGGCTTTGCTACTAATAATGTCATTAAGTAAACAATCCAAACCAATCTTCTGATATGTTAGCCAAGAAGTGTGGCTGATTTTACACTTGCCTTCACTACTATAAATTGTCTCAGCCGTTCATTTGCAAAGCTTCGATTTAGTTTATGGTCGTCGTCGATGTTGATGGACAAAATTTCTTCTTAAATATCTGAACACATATTCATCACGTATACATACAGTGTTTATCCATATAGTGCACATTGACACTCACACAAACTTTATATATATATATATATATATATATATATATATATATATATATATATATGTGTGTGTGTGTGTGTGTGTGTGTGTATGTGTGTGTGTGTTAAGAGAGAGAGAGAGAGAGAGAGAGAGAGAGAGAGAGCAGTAGAGACAGAGTGAGTGAGTGTGTGAGAAGGAGCATGGAGATTGATTGATAGAGATAGAACTAGAAAACTAAACATTTATGTAAATTTCTTACCTCTCCCCTCTCTTCTATCCATCAACTCAGACATTTCTTTTCCGACGCGTGTCTTTTGTTCATTGTTTGATCAAAGAATCTATATCAGCTGCTTACAAAGCATCCATTGAAATTGTATTGAGTTACATTACCTACTTATTGAAATCATATTCAGAATAACGCATGTATGGAAAGAAAAATATATTTAAATTTTTTTTTCATTTATGCATACATAAGTCATCAACACATGGACAGCCATTTTATTTATATAATCACATGGCTTGAATTTGTTGGCTTATTAACTATATATAATTGCTGAGCTAATTCTGTTTACATATACTTAGTTCGAACCTGTAAGCAGATACGTTATCTTTGCATCATATTCATCACAATATATATATGTATATATATATATATATATATATATATATATATATATATTATATATATGTATAATATATATATATATAATATATATATATATATATATTATACATATACATATATATATAGGGATAGATAGATAGATAGATAGATAGATAGAGAGAGAGAGAAAGAAAGAAAATTCATATCAAGGTAATCCGCGTAGAAGGAGGGGTTTATTGAGAAGCAAAGTCGACAATATAGCGTTTTGGTTCTAATGAATAAATCTCTCCTTCTACTTGGATTACCTTGTTATCAATTTTTCTCAATATATTGACGGATAAGACTTCATTATCTACTTCCATATATACATTCATACATACATACATACATACATACATACATACATACATACATACATAATCACCAATAACTAAATACACAACATTTTTAGATTAAAAGAAATCTTCTAAACCAAAAATACAAGGGTGTTTATTATTTCTAATGGAAGATTTTGCAATAAAAACAAATAGTATTATCTATGGATTGTTAAAAAACTGACGATAGTGAAACGCTGAAATAAAAAAATATGAATATTAAGCAGGCCAAAAATGAGTCTATTATTTGATAAGACAAATAGGAATATTTCTTTAGTGTTATATATTTTTGGGATTGGTCTTAACTATTTTCCACAATAGGTCATCATAAGGAGAATAGGTTTTGTAAAGTAAAACGTTTTTTAGAAACCAGTTTTTTTTAAATAATATTAAAAAGCGTTGATATACTATAAATAAGTGATGGAAAATAAACTGGTATTGTAGCATATTCATTCTTTGAATGGAAAAACATCATACAAAATTATTCAATTATATATTTTCTAACCGAGTTTTAATGCAGTATATTTTGGTGATAAATAATAGCTAATACTATTTTAGCATAGCCAGATGTGAAACGTATATAGAATGTTCATAATATATACACAAAGAACATAGGAATCCCGAAACACGAAAAACACTTACAACTTCTTAGTTCGGGTACGAAACTTTTTATTACCTTTGAGTTTTAAGGTTCTTCAACATAAGGAGAAAGATACACATTCTTTCTATTCTGGCTTTTCCATCACCCCAACACGTGTGCACCCGTCGCAAGGCCTCCACGAGCAAACGAAAATCAACCGTCTTCTTCCGAGGCAGGACTCAACTCAAGTGACTTTTTTCAAAATCCTCTACGCGCGCTTCCGGTGCATGACGTCATTCACATTTCCTGGTCAAACCTCTCTCTGGGATTTTTATTTTGACATAGGTGAACGACAAATGCCCCCCGCACGCGCGTTAACAGCTGTGCTCAAGTTTGCACCTAACTAACCCATGTGCTGAGCCGAAAGGTTCTCAGCCAAATTAAACCCAAAGGCAACATATATAAAACGAAATCGCTCGGCCATTGTATTACACTATTCATCGTGCTTGTACTATGTTCAACTACACGTAATGATACTGGCCCATTGGTCTAGTGGGTAGAATGTTCCTCACTGGCCCGGAAGACTGCGGTTCTATCCATCCCAGGTCGAGTCATACCAAAAACTCAAAAATAGTACTTGGTGCCGCCTTGCTTCACACTCAACATGATAAGGTACGGATCAATGGTAATGTGGCGTAATCCAAGGAAAGAAGTAGCACCCACTCCTACACCTTGTTTTAGTAGCTATTAAAAAGGGAACCTTCGGGTGACCGTTGACTACAGTCGTCAACTTTATTCTTTTATACATGTAATGAAATCATAGTATCATTGGTTTAAAAGAACATTATCTTTCTAGTAAGAAAATCTTTGCGCAATAATTTTTAATTGTAGATAGCTTATGAAAAAACCTGACCCCAGTATAGCCGGAATATTTTCCGGCATTTGCAGTAACGGGATTTATTCCAAAATATTAGATAGTTATGTTCGCAATATTCAGTCATCTAAATATTTCCCCCTTGTTTTCTCAGATCATAAGTCACGTTGAAGTTTATAATATGATTCAATAAAAGCTTCTTAGGCATTTTCAATATCTTAATCACCACCAGATGCTGTTATGCACAAAACACATCTTACTTTGGGGTAGAGAGTCTTATACTTATGTAGATGATTACTCAGCGTATTTAAGCCTCGGTCATGAAGGGTAAGTCAGGCTGTCAGCGTCGGGAAGAAACTGACAGAGTTATGCCTCAATCTGAAATGTCAGGCTATCGAGTAGAGACCAAAAAGAACGAACATGAAATATTTAGGATATGAGAACGTCATCACATGGGAACAGTAACTCTCAAATTCCAACTTTACGACGACATCTTGGTCAAGTAAAGATCAAAGATACTGTTTAAATAAGTCTTCACTCTCCTAAAAATATATTTTAGTTAATTCACTCCTCCTAATTAACTCTATCAATACCATCATCCTGAACTGTGCCCTCGTCTTCAGCAACAGAAAAAAAGGTATTACGAAGAATCATCGAGCTTGAATCGTAATTGAGCTAGAACAATTTAGATATTTTGCTTATATTTATACATTTCGAAATATATCGGGTTTTCAAAAATGTTAACATTTCTATGGGAGTTACTTTATGATATAAATATTTTAAAGTCTCTATCTATTCTCCATCCCTGATATTATGATTTTAAAGTCTCTATTAATTCACCATCTCTGATATAATAATTTAAAAGTCTCTATCTCATCCCCATCCTTGCCCACACATTATTCGAATATCCTCCAGTTAATTTCTGTAATATCATTTCACATTTTCTATTTAAGAAATTCCAATGGAAATATTAATTGTCTTTAAATCACCTGTGGGGGATTCCAAGAATATGTTAATAAGGATGGTGAACATGTCGAGACTGTTTGAAATTACAAGTGTTATTGAATGAATAAAGTGCATTTTGCTTAAGAAGTTGGCAAGCAGAATTTCTGTTTATGGTCGTACATTTTTCAGGGAAATCAGTGAAAAGTCATTTCATGTCCCAGAATACTGAAAGAAACTGCCTGCTGGACCCACTGTTTTTCTCTACAGGCGGGTCAGTGTATTTCGTTCAATAGGCTGTTTCTTCGTTCAGGCTCATTGTGGCTATCTTATGTATAGCTCATTTGTACATTTTTTCTACTAAAACATTGTTCTCCGTACAAATCAAACATTCTTTTGTGAATTTCACATGGTTTGCACTTCTCAACCACCAAAGATATGTTGACAGACCTCAGGACTCTGTTTGACTTTCCGCCATTTTGAATTGCCTCAAACAAAATAATTGGTAACATTTGAATGTGTTTCACCTTAAACAATTTCAAACCGTGGAGATTTTCCATTTATTGTAAAAAATTCTGAAAGAAAAAATATTTAGCTTCTTTTTTTTTTTAAATTCACCGTAATTTATTGAACCGTCCTCAAAAATCATAAAGTTACATAAGGCAGTTAACATTTTCTGAGCCACTCTGTATAATCGATTTTTCCAAACAACGGAAATCTTGACAATAATCTTGAAAATCATAAATATATAAAAATAAAAGAATAGATAAATAAGATAAAAATAACCGAGAAGTGGTTCCGGTGAAATCCTTTCTCCTATAAGTAAAAATTCAGACAATAGCAAGAAAAGTGGCTGTTATATCTTTTGTCATTTAGGACATTGATAAACCAATACAATTGCGATGAATTAGGGTATTTATGTGACATTAGAAAAAGAAGATAAGGGAAATCCTTCTTTATTCTCCATGGCTATATTTGTGTATCTATGTAACACTGACAGCAGAATTTTGGGGCACCCAGTGAGAACCAAACTCAGCAACAATGATCTGCAAATCTAGCTTGATAAAGATTAATCCACATGAGCTATACCTATTTATTTAGTTGGCACGAGACCAGTCAGTGAGAATCGAACTCATTGATAATATTTCCCTTGTCCCGCTTAACATTATACCATGTATAACGCCACAATCCCACAAAAACTATGTATACCTTAAATTTGACACTAGGCCGAAAGTATAGTACATCCAGAAAGTCTATGTTTTCCTAACCCTGAGAAACTCGAAATATAGTAAGTAAATGGGAAAGAGTATCAACAAGACGCCACTACCGGAGCCGAGATGCCTAATACTCAGAGGCAAAACCCCTAACTGAACTAAAACGCCAAATACAGAAATCCAACACAAGAAAACAAAGGTTAAGACAAAATAAATGTAGTGATAATACAGAAAATATAGAAAAAAATGACTGAAAAGAAGACTATATATTACTATCCCTCAGAAACCAAGACTGGATCAAAGTTCCAGAGAGAAACCGAAAAGATAAAAAATGAATTAACAAATATCCCAACAGGTAATATTTCTTCGTTAACGGATATAAATTATACATGAGCAAAATTAGTCTGTTTTAAAATCTGAGATCCCCAAAGGAATCCTTATAGAAATACAAAACCTCTATGGGAAAATAGGCAAGGGGGACAAAAAAAGAAACTCTGACAACGAGCGAAAGTGCTAAGGAAGGAGAAATACCCTGGGATATATTGGAAGAAACGATTAAAACAAAGCAGCACACAAATCTGACAACACAAATTGAAGCAGATTCCGTGAAACAAATGGAGATGAACGAAAAATAAGAAAAGAGTATCTCAGACGAACGAGAAAACTTCTCGGCACCACACCGTAAGCAGTAATCTCATCAAAATTGTAAACACTCGGGCTGTCCCAGTTGTAAGATACAAAGAACCATATTTGAAATGGAAAAAGAACTTAAATGGATCAGAGGATAAGAAAGCTAATGACTATGCACAAGACATTAGATCCGAGAGATGATATAGAAAGACTACACGTGTCAAGAAAAGAAAAAAAGATGACTCATCAGGATTGAGGATAGAGTACATACATAAATACGAGCACTCGAATACTACAAAAAAGAGCGAAGAAAGATTATTCATAGCAATTAGAAACAGCTTTTATAGCATTAAAAGAAAAAGAAAAAAACAAGTATGAAACAGAAATAGGAAGAAAGATAACTGACTATTCTATGCGACAAACAGGTGGAATTTCTCGCGAGTATACCTAAACATGACTAAAAAAAGGAAAGCCTAAAAGAAAAATTGAATCTCTTTTAAAAGCAGCACAAAACAACGCCATAATGACCAATTATGCAAAAAAATAGATAAGACGCAACTGAATAGCGAGAGTAGGCTATGCGGTAACAAAGACGAAACGAGTAATCCCATAATAAGACAATCTAGGAAACTAACTTGACGGGAGTATAAGACTAGATATTACTGGGTGGGAAAAGTCATCCACAGGGAATTGTACAAAAAATTGAAGTTTGACCATACTACGAAACGCTATCTGTATAAACCGAAATCTGTGTGGAGGATGAGACTCATAGAATTTTCAAGGATTTTGAGATGCAAAAAGATCCCTTAATACTGGCAACAAAACTAGACCTAGCGATAAATAATAAAAAGAAAAGGAAAAAAAAGAGAACTTGCCTTACAGTGAACCTTGTTGTGCCTGCGGATCATAGATTGAAAAAAAAAAAAAAAAAGAGAGCTTATTACTAGGACCTTGCCAGAGAACTAAGAAATCTGTAGAAGTTGAGGATGACGCTGATAATAATAGTAAATTTTCTCTCGATGTCATTTTTTCATATCAGGTTTAACGGGTGATTTTTCATTAAAGTCTTTAGGACAGCAAATCTCCTCCAATCTCCTGGACTCTTTTATGTATACTAGCTGATCTTAACAGCACTTGTCTGGATAGTCTTAACTTTTTCTCTGATTTCCTTTTAATTTCAATCTCTTATCCTAACATTTGCTAACTGTTCCAAGTTTACCAACAGCAGATAATACCACTGTTAATTTCCTATTCAATAGTTATGTGCTCTCAGGGAAAGATTGAAATATTATCATTTAATTCTTTTGGGTGTTCCTCACATCAGCGTAAGCTGATGATCCACCTCCCACAGGAGTTTGGGTGATAGCCAGTCTCCTTAAGTCACCAGGACTCATCTCAGTATTCTGGACTATCTTAATAATGCTACAGTCTGTATGATCTCCACTCTTGCTCACATTTCTAAGTCCTCCAGTCCCTTTACCAATCGTTTCGTTACTGTACCGAGTGCACCAATTACAATTGATATCACTGTCACTTTCATGTTTCATAGTTTTTCAGTTCTCTTGCAAGGTCTACGTACCTATCTCTATTTAAAAAAAAAAATGTACTTAATGATCTGCCGGGACGACAACGACAAATAATTTGCTGGTTTTCTTTTTTTTTTTTTTTTGTTGACTATCACTAGACCTGGTCATCTGGTCGAGATTAGGTGATTCGTTTGTATCTCAAAATCCCAGAGAAGTTCGTGGTTCTTATTTTCCAGGACGGATTCTGGGTTAAGCGGGTACCACTTGATCGTACGGTGAAATAAAAATTCTTGCACAGTTTTCAGGGGATCAACTTCCCCGCCTTGTCGTATATAGTCTTATAATCTTTTATGCTAATTTGCTGCTTATAATATGATTGATCCTTTCATCTCTGTCAGCACATATAACCTACATTTGCTATTTTGTTGCGTCTTATCCTCATTTTTTCTTATTTCCCTTCCTTATACGCTTATATTTTGTTGAAGGAAAGTTTTTTTTTCGTACTAGAGAATGCAGTTCAGGATGAATCCAAGTAACAAATATCTAAATATTTTTATATCACGAATTTTCGGTTCTACAGTTATAAAGAATATCTCGGTCCGTTTTTAGATATATTCATATCTAAAAACTGACCGAGGTATTTTTAGGGAAGATTAGTTTGGTTTGGTTTGGTTTAGTTTTATGGTATATCAACCATTTTAGGTTATTAAATGCAAAATCTTCTTTATACTTATATGTTAAATATATATGATTTACAAAAATTTTGTTGGTTACGTCTTTAAACGAACTTTAGCTGATTGTTTTGCTCATAGTTACATTTAAATATTTCTCTGTATCATTACCAATCTAATTAAATATCAATTGTTTACACGCCGTTAAATGATCAAACAGTTCTATCTCAAACAATTCTATTTAGAATGAGTCATTTTTATTTACTCAGATTAAATATCAAAATCACCCATAGAAAAAAACTTTTCATGTGCAACCTCTCCAAGCCAGAGTCGACTTGGGAGCGATGTCAGTGAAGAGGTACTCTACTTTCCACGAAGGTTCACCGTTATTGGAATCTGACCATTAGGTTTGATAATGTCATATCCAGGTCTCTCGTTGGGAGTAAGGGGTCTTACCCTTTTACAGAAATGTAGTCAGTGTACTCTATAGCCCCATTCGACTGGGCTCTTAGAGAAGATATACGCTGGTTTAACCTTGTGTATTTCTTGTTTATTTCACAGAAATGCGAAAATGCCGAATTTAGCAAGTATATGAAAATTATAAAAAAGAACGATAAAGTTGCTGTTCATATCTTTTCACCACTCGAATTTTGACAATAATGTATAGCTGGATTGTTCTAAATATTTGGCAAGTTCTACTTATTGAACAAGTCCCGGCGGCAACACCCCACAAAGCACCAACTATACGGCCACCTGCCTCCCATCACGAAAACTATCCAAGTTAGATGAACCAGACACGCAGAACGCTGCTGGAGAAGCAGAGACGAGCTCATAAGTGATGTACTCCTGTGGACCCCCACATATGGCCGAGCAAAAGCAGGACGACCAGCTCGAACATACATACAGAAGCTATGTGAGGATACGGGATGTAGCCCTGAAGACCTGCCGGGGGCGATGAATGATAGGGAGAAGTGGCGAGAGAGGGTCAGGGATATCCGTGCTGGCGGCACGACATGATGATGATGATGACTTAGAAATAATGAAGTTAGAAACGAATTCAAATCTCAGTCACCCTTGATTAAGGGATGAACCCTCGTATCCTAACCTATGGGTTCAATAATACACCACTGTCCTTCAGCAAGAATGGTTTGGACATTAAATAACCTACGAAAACTGAACAAAGAAACAAAACCGTTAAAATATTCATATTCTTTACAGTTTCAGAGCTAATAATATATGTTTAGGTTGAATAATCTTCCACGAAAAATAAATTCCGGCTATCTTTAGTTTAAAAAAGAATATATTTTTTAAAAAGTTGTCACATATTTAATAATGATCGATACTGTATTTTCATATGGGTATGGAGATAATTGTAATACAGCAAAAACAATAGATCATAACAAAGTTTTATAACTTTGTTATGATCTACTATTATGTATTCCAATTAAAGAAATATACTTAAAAACTCAAATTTACAGTATAAAGCAAATTCCAGTTCAATTTGCGACTGAATGATAATATGAGGGAGTTGTCGTTTCTTGGATAGTCATTTTTAATCATATAGCTATTTCTAAAGCTCAGCTTTGTGGTACAAGGCCCACTGAGAAACGAACTTACTAAAATGGTTTGCAAATCAAACTTGTTAACCATTACCCTATGTCAGGGGTGGGCATTTCTTAATCACAGAAACTTTCGATATAATGGTGATGATTAAGAAATCCAGAACCATCCTTCACTTTTTAAATAGAAGCTCAAAAATCATCATTGAACGACGTTTAAACGGGAGCTTAATCGGTTCACTTGTCCTTTAATAATGATCTAAAAATATTACCATGCTATTCTTAATTCTAAATGTAAAACTTTAAATTCAAATTATTTTTCGTGGGAAATAATACCTTGCATATATTGCTGAAAAGGTAAAAAAAATTATATATATATATATATATATATATATATATATATATTTGTGTCTGTGTTTGTATGTGCGCGTGTGTATGTATGAGCGTGTATCTTCATAGTAAAATACTTTTCAGAATCAAAATTTAAAGTTATTTCCATTTCTATTGTCCACTATAAACTAAGAGGAAAAAAGATAACTTGACAGATTTTTATTAAAAAGAAAAATCGATGAATCGATTGAAAATCCAATCATTTTTTCGAATAGAATGCATTTAACTCAAATCATATAAATGGTCTTAGATTGATTTGTGGATTAATTTTAACGGCATGCCAACCCTTTAAGGCAAATTTTAAGTCCACATCTAAAATAATAGCGTTCATTGTACATTTATATTCATTTCTTTTTGTGTGATGTTGTTTCTTGAAAGTTTTTTTGCTCACATTTATATGGTATCACGTATTTCAAAGCAATACAAATAATTGTCCCTTAATTAAATGGTTTCAAGAATTCTTATATAATATCAATGATTATATTGCTTCACGTAATTATTTCCATTTAATAATGTTAATTGTTGGTACACGGTTATATAGTTTCAGATACCTAATTACAATTCTCAGTAAACAAATTAATCTTCAACTAAATATTCTTAACACAAACATTTTACAGTCTCATGTAATCGCGTATTTCTATTTTATACAAATAATCTGCTCTCAATTGTATGGTTTCTTGTTACCATTTCTTTTTATTAATAATAATTTGTTTGTAAAGTTATACGGTTTCAAGTAACTAATAGTAATTTTTAGTTTTCTAGTTTCCCCAACTTCAATACTTCTGTTTGATATTAAGCATTTTTGCATATTCTTATCTGATGCTAATATTTTTTCAAATAGAACAATTTACCCTCTAGATTGGAGCCTAAAATGTAGTACTACCCTGAGATAGAGACAATTTGTTTTTGCAGTATTATTAACCTTTAAGGTTTACATTGGGGAGGGGTTGAAGTAGTTAGACATTCAATAAGATAATCTCAGTTTTTCATAAGGCAAGAACAACAGGTTATCCAACTAGGAATGAACACACTATCAATGATCTGTAAGTTAAGCTTGCAAACCATTATTTGGGAAATTAAAATATTTCTTTTTGTATGATGTTGTTTCTTCAAAGTTTTTTTTCACAATTATATGATATCAAGTATTTCTAAGCAATACAAATAATTGGCCCTCAGTTAAATGGTTTCAATAATTCTTATCTAATATCATTAATTATATTGTTTCAGGTAATTATTTCCATTTAATAATATTAGTTGTTGGCACACGGTTATATAGTTTCAGCTACATAATTACAATTCTTAGTAAAAGAATAAAGCTTCAATCAAACATTCTTAACACAAACATTTTACAATTTCATGAATTCAAGTACTTCTATCAAATACAAATAATTTGAACACAGTTGTATGGTCTCTTGTCATCATTTCTTTTTATTAATAATAATTTGTTTGTAAATTTATGTGGTTTCGAGTAACTGATAGTAATCTTTAGGTTTCTAGTTTCCCCAACTTCAACACTTCTGTTTAATAATAAGCATTTTTTGCATATTCTAATCTATTGCTATTAATTTTCAAATAGAACAATTTAACCTCTGAGATAGAGACAGTTGGTATTTGCAATAAGATTAATCCTTAAGGTTGACTAAGGGGGAGGGGTTGAAGTGGTCATTGAATAAGATAAGCTTAGTTTTACATAAGGCAAGAACAATGGGCTATCCCTCTAGGAATGAACACACTATCAATGATCTGTAAGTTTAGCTTGCAAACCATTATCTGGGAAATTAAAATAGTATGTTAGAAGGATTTACTGTAAACATTACACAACAGTCTTCTTCAAACATTATAATCTTATGAATTTACAAGGAGGAGTACCCGGTGTTGGCCGTGAAAAATATCTAAGGAACAACTCAAGAAAAGACAGATCTTGTTCACATTATAAATAGGATTAATATGTGTTTTCATAACTTTAAGAATTACAGAATTTTCTTTGTTCACTGATCTATTTAGTTCAAAGCTTCAGGATAAATAATGTTCTAAGTTGTGCCTTCTGGTACCAGGAAGATCAGATCAAGAGGATTTCCAACTATTGAAAAGCGAGTATAAAGCTGGCCATGTGAAAAGACAATATAGAACCGGATCAAATAACATTAAGCTCAGACTGCCTTTATATTTTCGAGTTCTTTTTGAAGCTTTGAAAGTATTGATTGGCTGCTACTGATATTATGAATTTCTTTTTCGTTTCTATAAATAACATGATGGAAACACAAATATAACTGAATCGAAAAAAATGTCATTGGCTGAAAGTTATGAATCTTGAGGAAAAAAGTGAAAGAATCTTCTGGTGTCTCAAAAATTTGGTCGAGGCGAAGAGGTTGTCCCTTGATCCCGGTAACAAAATAACAACCAAATTAATTGTCACAGTTTAGTTCAATATTTATCATTGTAGGTTATTCTGTGAGTTCCCAAACCGTAATTTCTAAGAAAATAGGAAACTCCTTCTATCTTGTAAACATTAAACCTCAAAATGAAAAGAAAAACAAACAAACACATGGTCGGTCTGTTGTACCACAAAAATCTAACTGCTAAAACTCAAATAAAAAACTTTCTTATTGCTTGCTTCCCACGAAAATAACCTCAAACACCGAGTGTTTGTTAAACCTCCGGAATTCCTAAGGTGCGTGGCAGTGGATGGAAGATAGTAATTTACTGAGCATTTTGCTTTGATGTGGCACAAGGCGGAAAAAATGAGGTGCCCTGTAATGTTTACTAGTCAATCTTGCTGCTCATTACATCACCCGATGTGCCCTTGAGGGAAAGAAGATATTGCATAAAAATATGCGCGTATACATACATACATACATACATACATACATGCACACATACATACATCCTTTAAATAAATAATCTCAGTCACAGTTTTGGGACATTCATTCTTGAACCTTGAATAAAATATTGAAGAAATATCTTTATTATGAGAAAAAATAATAATTATAATTATAATAATAATGTGGTACAAACGAATCATCTAATCTCGGCCAGACGACCAAATTTAGTAATTATCAACAAAAAAAGAAAAGAAAAGCTGCCGAATAGTGGGTTTTGCCGTCCCAGCAGACCACAGAATAAAATTAAAAGAAGATGAAAAGAGGGATGCATTTCTCGACCTTGCTAGAGAATAGAAGAATCTATAGAACATGAATGTGTAGGTCCATTAAAGGCTCAAGCTTTGACCAGAAATAATACCCATGGGTAAACATATTAGTTGTGGTTACAAATTAAAACTTCTTATAAAACTTGAAAAACTAATTCAAATTTCTGTGCTAATTTTGTACAGAAGAAGGCCCCATAAGAACTGTTTGACAAATAAATCTGACTGAGGATAGAAATGAACTTTATTTTTTTTTTTGACCGAACTTTGATGTTTTCATGGCAGCTTAATTAGGAATACACATTTTTATGTAACTTTGAAAGCGGAAATAAAAAAAAAGAACGTTCAAGATGTTTTTGAAAATTATCTAAGCTATAAAAATATCCCGAATATTTGGGTTTATGTTTTGTTGTTCGTCAGTAGTCAAACTTAGTTTAGTTAAAATGAGATATTGCTGCTGAGGTATGTGAACTGCTCGGCTTAATCCAGAGACTTGTTGTTTATCATGGATGAACACTACTTTGATTGTATTCACGAAGTAGCTATTGTCTCTTCTTGCTCTACGCTATGGAGAAGGCATTTAGCTTGATCTGATTTAATTGTGAGAAGAGCAAGGTAATCTGTGTCTGTTATAGTTTCTGCGGCATATCATCTTTTTTTTTTAATGTGAAACCATTTTTATCAGATCTATTGACATTGTTTGCACGTAATCTGAACAGATTAAAACCCTTTATTGTACTAATGCATCTCCTTGCGAGGTCCAATGACAATCTCGAAGAAGTCAGGGTTACCATCGGGTAAAAGGGTCATTGTTTTTGTGATTTTGTAAAGTGTTATTGAGGTAATAGTTTCTTAAGAGAGACCATCTTCTAATAGAATTTGTTCGATCACTTCTCAACGTATGAAATTAAATGAATAGTGCTGCATCGTGATTTTTGCACGTACTCCTTCAAAGATTCAATGGATCGTCAGAATCTGAGATGTGGATCAATTTATCCGAAAGCATCATTCTTTTTCGCTAGAATATTCACGGATTTAGGTCAATAACGAATAATAAGCTGAGCATTATAAACCTTTGTAACAATAGCAGTATCAGTTGAGGCACTGTAGTTCTTTGTGATTCCGATGCCGCCTTTCTTGGGAAACAGGAGGATGCAGCTTCTTATCTATATCTCTATTCTGATTTTTGTGTTTATACACAGCGTTGAATAACTGAAGAATTACGTCATAAAATCTTTTGTCTAACGTACGTCATGGGGTATTTTTTTCAAAGCTTGCAGTTTTTAAATTTTTTTCATTATTGCTTGAAGTCCTTTTGCAAGCTATATTAGTTTGATATCTAGTTATATATTCATAATTTTTATAGGTTTATCAGGAATTTCAAGAGAGTGTGTTTCCCAGGTAATCATTGAAATGTTGTCTCCACTTCTGAAGTCTTTCTTTTTGGCTTGCAGGTTTTAGTTTTCTCACAGATTCCTTTTCCTTCTACTCACTTCAATTAATGTTTGCCGAGTTAATTGTGATTGCTTATCTGCAAAAAAATTTGTTTTATTGATATGGCCTTGCATGCATTCTAGTAGTTCTTTCTGATATGCTTCAATTAGTTCTCTCAAGGTGTCCTTAAGTTTCTGTGCATTGGCATTCGTTAGGTTTCTTTTGTTGAGTGAGGATGCTTTTTAAATGTTAACATTTGTTCCAGACTGTTCTTGACTCAGCAAAAAAAAAAGCCTCTACATTTGGCTCTTGGTTTGGTTGCTATACACTCTGCTGCTTCTTCTATATGCGTTATATCAAATATTTCATATTCGTCATTCGAAGTATGTCTTTCAGATGTCTCCTGAGGAGTATCAAACTTGTTTATTACTGCTATTTTATACTTCTCCGTTATTTTACTATTGACGAGTGAATACCAGTGATATCGTTAACTTTATATGCATTAAAAATACTAAGACACAAGATGAGATGATTCTGTGATCGAAAGACACTCTTTCAAAAGATTAGTGTGTCTCATTGTTCGAAGCGTTATTTATTTATTTCTTGTTTCTTCGTTTTAGAGTTATAGGCGTAGTTGATAGTCCACAGGTCTCTCTCCCTTTTTTGAATTTAGTGTATAAGAATGCATACCTGTTCCCAAGAGAAGGCTCAGTTACATATTTAACATTTCTCCTCGGCTAGATGTGTAAGTAGAAATTATTGTTTCTATCTTTGTGCATTTTAGTATTTATGTCTCCACCGATTATCAGAACATTGTATCACAGAATGTACAAGACAAAGGAAGATAACTCCTTTTAGAAGTTGGTGATGTCGACTTCATCACTGATATTGATAGGAATATAACCAGAGACAATTGTTTGGTTACGATTAAATGTAGCACACATAATTCTAGGTGGAATTCTCGGTTAAATTGGCGGTTAAATTGGCGGTTAAATTCTATACATTTATTTTTATATTTCTATACTTTTAATGGAGTAGTTTTTCCGTTCAGATTCCTACACAAATGTTAATCCATAACCGGGATCATGTCAGTTGGTAAAATGAGGTTGAATTTTCTTCTTAGTCAATATTTTAATCCCGTGGTAATATCATCAGGTTGTTGTTATTTTGCATGCCTCACATGAGAGATGGGGAAGATAACTAGTTTGTGAACACTCTTTCTCTATAAATATCTGACTTTTGTTGCTTTCTGCTCTATCCATTAGCAGTAATGAAAACAGATAACAAAACTTGAGACTAGTTTCTTAATTTACCGATTCCCTTTCTTCACCCACACACACATACACACATTGAGGAGACACATTTACAAAGGGTGCAATTATAAAAGTCGTCTAAGGAGCAAAAATTGATTTTCAATCATGAGATATTGTCAGATTTGTTGTGACAAGTTCGTCCAGGAAGTTGGTGATGAAGTCTCTTGAAACCCGAGAGAAATATCTAAGACATGGCAACAACACATATTGTGGCTTCGTGCCTTGTAGTGGCGTGTCATTGAACGTAACTTGTCTATCCTCGTATTTGTGTTATAGGCATCTAATTGATATCGACGTGATATTGCCTTATACCTTTAGGTGACGTACAAAAAATCTCCATAGCGAATTTCTTTTTCCTTTGTCCATGGCTTTCTTGTATGAAATAAGAATCAGAGCAATGAATACTGCAGAGAGTTACAAAGTTTAACTTTCTTTTAAAAGTAGGGCCAACTATGAGATTAAAAAATGAACTCTAACACTTAAGACTGACGATCCTGATAAATATACGACTATTTCCATCACTAATCAATCTTCGAAGTGTGCTCAGTCTAAAGAAAATAACCGAGAATGTGTTCATCAAGAAATATACTTCTTAATAAGTTTAATAAATTAACAAGGTGTTTTAATCAAGAAATAGTCTGTCTGCCGACGAGAAGATTTTATTTCTTGGATTATCAGCACTGTCATCGGGATTCAAAATTCGCTTACTGTATTTCCTGAAGTATTAAGATCCTCTACAAAAAGGTCGTCTTGAGTATAATATTAAAATGCATCTGATGGTGATGCTCCAGTTCTGGATATCTGAGTAGCGTAGGATACTCTTCATTGCCATTACTTCCAGGTCAACTCTGACTGGGAAGGGTAGTACCTGTTGGTATACCATGTGTATGTCAAATAGATTTGTCAGAAAATTATAAGTATTAGATTGAAATAATTTGTGGTAAATACGTGAAAATTATTTGTATTAAGCATATTTAGTTGAAGCTCTGATTGTTCTGTTAGAATTATAATCAGTCACTTGAAACCATATAACTTTGTACAAAAAATTTTAAATATTACTAGAAAACATATGAATCTTAGTATTAGATAGGAATACTTGAAACCATATGTGCACAAGCAAATGGCTATTATTAAGTAGAAATAATTACGAGGATCATTATATAAGTTTCCAGCCTTTTGTCGTGTGGGAACCTTTATTGATAGTACACACATGAAACTCTAGTTCCCTTCGAAGTAATCTCCTCCAGCTGCAATGCACTTGTACCGTTCCAACAACTCTTGGAAGGACCCAGGGATGTCCTATTGTGTGAGCGCGTCAATGACCTTCGTCACAGCCACTTTCATCGCCTCAGTTGTCTCATAACGACAGCCTCTGAGCTTAGGGAGTAACCAAAAGTCACAGGGAGCAAGGTTTGGACTCTAGGGAGGGTGAGGAACTGTCTTGATGCTCATCTTGGTCAAATAGTCTGTGACAAGGATAGAGTTCTGGACTGGGGCATTGTCCTGGTGGAAATGCCACTGACCCGATTTGAAGAGTGCTGGCCTCTTCCGACGGAATCTCTTCCTGAACTCCCTTAAAACCTCAACATAGTAACCCTAACCCTAACCGTAACCCTTTGGCCAATCAACTCTGGTCTATTGACTCCCTTACTCCTCCTACACCTCTCATCATCCCTCACAGACTCCCTGCCTTCTTTGAATCTCTTATGCCACTCAAAAACTTCATGCAAGATGGTTGAAAAGCAGTATGAAGCATTCCATAAGTTTCTGTGGCATTTTTTTGCAAGTTTAAAACAGAATTTTATTGGATATCGTTCTTCTAAAGTGTCCTGACGTGCAGATTGAATTTTTGAAATTCACCAGCTGTGAAAATCAGGCTTTAGTAGAGTGTATTCCAATTCTTGGTGTAGCTGTTCATTTGAACCTGAAATCATAAAAGTTGGTCAGTCATCTCATAAGATGTATAGCAATAAGATACTGAATTTTCAAGAGTCTACGACAATTTTAAATGCCTGTACAAAAAAAGGTCTGGAAACTTATTGAAGGACCACGTACTTGGAACTATATGATTTTGAATGAATTATTATGAGAATATTAGAAACCATTTGACTGAGAGGAAAATATTAGTAGTCGAGAGGAATAAATTACTGTGTGAAAAAAACTTTTCTACAAATACACAAAAATGAACCTGATTCGTTCACCTTTTGGCATAAAATAACTCTGGATGGGTTGATATGCCACTGAAATATCATTGATATCATTTATATCAGGTTTAATTCAAGATGAATTTCTGACGGATTTCTAGGCAAGCTGTATCTATGTTCGATCAGATATACCACACACACACACACAATAAGGTATGATTATGAAAAATATTTGACATAATTTCAGTGGCAAACGCTTTAAAATATTGGACTTTAAACTTTATTTAAAGTGATTGGACATATTGTCATTAGACCAGTGTACTGACCAGTTAGATAGTAGTGAACCTTCTGACCTTTCTTTCATTGAGTACATGCTGCCTTGGGGTTAGATTCTCTAGGACAAGGCACGCATCGATTTTGTCACGCTTTTTCCAAAGACAAGAACCTGATTTAAAATCAGATATTCCTTTCTGATGCCAGCTCAGATGTAGGGAACTTATGAAATAAATCTGTTCAAACGCAAAATGAGGCCTTTAGATTTGTTGATCAGTAACCCAGAACACTAGCTCGGTGAAACATTGGTATAAGTCGATTACATAGATTCAAAATTCTTGAATGATTGATGCCTACCATAAAACATGGAAATATGACACTCTATTCTGGCTTACCTCAATTACAGCACATGTATTGTTGGGTGTATGTGCGTCCGGGTGTATACATATGTATGGTTTTTGGTTGGTCATGTTTATGTATATCAGTATGTTTGTGTCCATGTAGGGGCCGAGGCATATTTGCTAGGGAAATCACTAATATATTGCTAATATACAACGCAGATTTCAGTTAAAAGGGGATCAAAGACTTAGAAAATAATTATATCAGCTTTCCGGGTCCTGGAAATTTGTCTGCCGCTTTTTAATGTCCGTTTTTGGGTGTCCAAAGGTCAGGGTATTGGAATGTCCCTTCCTTGGATATATGATAAGGAGAGTGAGTCTGCTGCAAAAAAGAGATAAGAGACATACGAAGAAAGACACACAGACGCACTGAGTCAACCAGAGGACAGTTATAAGAACAGAGTTAGTCTGCTGCTAGAAATGATAGAAGACAGACACTGAAGAGAGTTGAAAGCACATGATAGCCGGGACCACAGCTACAGAGGTGGGCTGAGAGAACTGATAGAGAAGAGATCGGGGGATCAAAGAATGGAGATCAGAGTCAGTCTGCTACTTGAAGGTATACAAACGCAGAGGATCAGACAAAGGACAGATGCAGCACAGATGCAGAAATGGGCTAAGAGTACATGTATAATGACCGAAAATCTAGCAGTATTTAGTTTCAAGTTAAGGGAAATACGTAACGATAAAGAATGATTTTGTTACACACACTTTTTTTTCTTTAAACAGTTATCGGCCCAGTTGGCTGGGGCTGTAGAATACACCGACCGCATCTCAGCAGAAGGGTAAGACTCCCCCAACGAGTGTCCTGATAATGACACTAAACAATTGATGGTGAGGCTCTAGTAATGCTAGAGCTTTGAGGAATATTAAGTACCCCTCCATTGCCATCGCTCTAATATCAACTCTGACCCGGTGTGGTAGCACCAGATAGGGTCCTATCTATTGGTCAAATAGAACTAAACTCTGTGCTCATGTTAAACTAAATTGTTTGAAGTAGAACTGTTTTGACATTTAATTGTGTGAAAAAAAGACATATTTATCCTAAACTGAATTGTAAGAAATTGAACTTTTTTATATGTAAAAATGGAATCGGTATTGAATACCCTACATCGGTTGATATGTTATAAAACCAAACTAAACAAAACAAAATTAAACATATATAGAACTTTTTGCCTTCGCCTTGTTCTTTCCTAATGAAACCGACTTAAACTCATGCATTTTGATTCTACCTGCTGAGAAACTCAGCACAATGAATGGTCCGACGATTATGCGTCCGAAGATTTTCATTCTGCCAAGATGCATGTCCCGTTCGTATTCCCACAGAAAGACATACTTGAACACAAGTGATAGTTTAGTTAGTTTGATCCTCATTAAGAATAGAAGCCTGTGACTTTTCCCCAAACTAAGTTTTATGAATTTAGACTATTATTGAACATTAGATTGTCATTTTTGTGTCACTTAAAGTATTCTGAGACTCTAGACATCAACATGTGACTAACAAAGGCATGGACAGCTATCGATAGGCTATCGGTCATATGGAAGTCAGACCTGACTGATAAAATGAAACACAGTTTCTTCCAAGCGGCGATCGTGTCGATACTACAATATGGATGCACTACATGGACGCTAACAAAACGGATGTTTTAACGGCAACTACACAAGAATGCTGCGAACAGTATTGAACAAGTCCTGGAGGCAACACCCCCAAAGCAGTAGTTGTACGGCCAACGACCACCCATCACGAAAACTATCCAAATTAGACGAACCAGACTTGCAGAACACTGCTGTAGAAGTAGGGACGAGCTCATAAGTGATGTGCTCCTATGGACCCCTTCACATGGCCGAGCAAAAGCAGGGCGACCAGTATTGAACCTACATACAGCTGCTCTGTGAGGATACGGGGTGTAGCCTTGAGGACCTGCCGGAAGCGACGAACGATAGGGAGAGGTGGCGTAAAAGGGTCAGGGATATCCGTGCTGATTGCACGACAAGATGATAATGAAAGTATTCTGTCGTCTTTTGGTGACATTCTTGGGACAAAACCCAATTTACTAAATGCTGATGGTGAATATCTACAGATTTTTTGCTGCATATCGGATACATACAACGTGTGTTAAAAATATCGAAACAAGCTTTATTTACTTGGAGGGAAATGAAGAGTGAATAATTATTTTTGCTTAAATCAGACAGTTTTTCATTGGCTAAATCTCATTTTAAACTTCTTTTTCGATAAAGTGTAAAGACGCAGCTTTGTATTTCTTTTAATGTCATCCACATGCTCAAATTGTATCCTTAAAATAAACTTTCAGCTTCAGAACGAAGGAAAAGTTACCCATTACTATACCTAGTGAGTGAAGCACTTGCAAAATCTTGTATTTTACCAAAATCATCTGATCAAAAAGTACTGAGGCTGATGGACTAAATATATTGAGAAATGACAGATTTGTTTAGACTTCGCGCAGAAAAATCGGTGCCAATTTTAGACATTTAGAAATGGTCATTTTATTTTATATATATATTATTTTATATATTGCTTAACCAAGCATTAGTCTTCTTTTGAATTTTAATATTTGTAAATACCAAAGATTCGCTCTCAAAAGCTTTTGATCAAATCTCATCTATTCTCAGGTTAATACGTATTCAGACCTTTTGGATAACAGTTCACTTGAGGATCGATAACATGAAACTCTGTCATGAATATTCATCATGTATTATTATCTGGTATCTAAAATTCCTTGTAAATAATGAATATTTGCAAAAAATATCTTCACAATTAAGATAAAGTTTGTGACCTTAGTCGAGGGTGATCCGAAGGCTCCCTTTTCAACAGCTCTCACACCGAGGTGCAGGGAAGGGAGCTACTCCATTGCCTGGATTACTCCACTTTACTTTTGATCTTTACCTTATAATGCTGAGTGTTAAGCAAGGCGGCATCAAGTACCATTTTTGAGTCTTTGGTATGACTCGACCTGGGATTGAACCCTGATCTCTCGGACGATTTGCGAACATTATACTCATTAGGCCAATGGCCACTCATGTATAATTATTCTTATTCTCATTATCTTTGTATATATGTTTGTGACCGTAATCTGACAGCACATCAAATGAATGTTATTGAATAAAACACATAAACAGAAACCATATTATGCTTAATATTGGATAGGAATACTTAAAGCCATACAATTGCATGAACATTATTTGCATTAAAGTGGAATAAAACTGTATCAACGAACAAACAAACAAACAAGGAAACTCTCAAGAAACAAACAATAAAAATGTTAATATAAATGTACGATAAGTGTGATCTTTTAATTTCTAAGAATAAAATAACTTTTGACTGTTTGCCATGTTATTAAAATCAATGAATCAATCAAGATAATAATAAAACAAGATAAATACTCATGACAGAGTTTTATTTTGTTGATCCTCAAGTGAACCTATCCAACAGGTCTGAACACGTATTAACCTGAGGATAAATGAGATTTGATCAAAAGCTGTTGAGAGTGAATCTTTGACGTTTAAAAATATCTATATATAAAATTCAAACACAGACTCATGCTTGGTTAAGTAATATATAAAACAAAATGACGATTTCTATGCTTCGACGGCTTGCCATGTAATTAAAATTAATGAATCAATCAAGTTTTTGACTTTCTTCGGAAGAATTTTGTCTTTGGTGAGAATGATTGGATTTTTTTTCTCTATTTCAAATATTTTTTCGAGGCAACTCCCAGGATTTTGGGATATCATCTTCATCAAGTCATGTTGATAGCATGAAGTCCGTTGACTCTCTTTCGATCGCAATCCATTTCTTTCATCCAATACTACTGGCAGGTCTTCTAAACTGCATTCATAGGGCTAAAGAATGCAAGTTTTTGCAAGTTAACAAACACTGTTTTCAGCATGTGTGGGTGTCCATAAGACAATGTCGTAAATGAGTTCGTCCCCTCTTTTAAAGCAGTGCACAGCAATCTTGTTCGTGTTATTTTAATAGTTTATGACATAGTAAGTCACTCACTGTACAGAGTAAGTCTAAAGTAGTTTTCCAAAATTCTATCTGGAAGCAACCGGTGTCATTCCTTCAACAAGATTACTTGCTTGCCTCATGGGAACTTGTCCAAAATTAACCGATAACAATTTCCCCGTTCAAGTTTACCTCAAGCCGACAGCAAATCATTTAGAATAACATAACGAATATTCTATTTAGTAAAACTGGGCAGGAGAGATACAATTTATTTTATACGTTCATCTAAAAGTGTATTTTATTTAGAATAAAAGAATGAAATTCAGTTGTTGTACGTGAGATTAAAGGTATGCATGATTTGGGCGAAAGATTTGACTTATTGGTCGTACGTTGGACCGATGCCAAAGTCAGAAATCTTGTCGGAAAAGTCTCCGAAGAATATTAATAATGGCCAAATGCCAAATCTCTTTCCAGAAATATATGGTCCCAAGCGAAATAGAGGTTTGGTTGCGCTGAATAATTTTCTATCAGGGGTCAAAATGCAGAAAATGCGGTCAAAGGAAGAAATAACCACAATACGTAGAGGATAAATTTCGAAAGGAGATATTATTGTGTAGAAAAAGGATAGCACATAAAACTTTAAATATCATTTATTCGCGGAAAGTTTTCTTTTTATGAAAATGTTCATTGACACACGACACACAAGCACATTGTGCGGCACAATGCGCAATACATCCGGTATAAATATGCGTCTCTCCGGTTGCTTTGATCTATGACAAATAAATTTTTGTGCCATCACAAATTACTGTGATTTACCACCCCAGCTCCCAACAAAAGACAAAAAAAAACAAAAAAACAAGGAAACCAACAAAAGAAAGAAAGAAAAAGATAGAAAGAAAGAAAATAAGAAAATTAGAAGAGAAAAAATAGCAAAACTAAACAAAAGAAAACAAACAAAAAAAAAATAAAGACACGGCTACAGATATATATATTAGCTGAAGTCAGCTCATTATTTATTGTACATTAAATTTAATGCTATTTACCAAAATAAACCGTTAGAAGTCTCTCAGTTACACACACACACACACACACACAAACACACACACACACACACACACGCGCGTACAAACAGAGACATATATTAGCACAACACTCAATTGATAAGAAATTATCCCCAAAATGCACCGATTCATTATCTGCAATTACATAACTTCATGCTTGGTTCGTTTCAACAATATATATATATATATATATATATATGTGTGTGTGTGTGTGTGTATGTGTGTGTGTGTGTGTGTGTGTGTGTGTGTGTGTGTGTGTGTGTGTGTGTAATTCTTGCAGTAATCGGGATATAACCTTGCAAAGAACCAGGAAAGGTGTTAACAATGTCAGAAGTAAAGAATCAACTATCATAGGATAAAATTATTGAATTCGCATAAAGAATGGACGTTCTACTTGGTCTTTCCAAAATGTCCGGGAAAAAATGTAGAATGGATTTCATTAATCTAGTTTGTTTAAAGAAGATTTTATGTAGTCATAATTTTCTCCTATTACACAACAATTTCGTGCCTAGCATTTATTTACTGTTAAATTTTTAAAAAATCGTAAACATCCCGTAAATTGATTACATAATTTATACCAGTGGTACCATCATCATCATCATCATCATGTCATGCCGCTAGCACGGATATCCCTGACCCTTTCTCGCCACTTCTCCCTATCGTTCTTCGCCTCTGGCAGGTCTTCAGGGCTACATCCCGTATCCTCACATAGCTGCTGTGTGTATGTTCGAGCCGGTCGTCCTGCTTTTGCTTGACCATATGCGGGGGTCCATAGGAGTACGTCATTTATGAGCTCGTCCTTGCTTCTCCAGCAGTGTCCTTCGAGTCTGGTTCGTCTAACTTGGATAGTTTTCGTGATGGGAGGCAGGTGGCCGGAGAGTTGGTGCCTTGTGGGGTGTTGCCGCCAGGATTCAAAATTTAATGGCCCTGTCGGCTGGGGCTGAAAAATACATGGATTGCATCTCTGCAGGGCGGTAAGACTGCCTCAACGTGTGTTCTTGATATGGCACTAAACAATCTGATGGTGAGAACTCAGTAATACTGGAGCTTTGGGGAATGTGGGGTACCTCTTCACCTGATAAGGTCATATCTGTAGGTCAAACAAAAGTGTTTGATATTAAATCTAAGTACTGATGCAAAACTAAATTGTTTTGGATAGAACAGTTTTCCCATTTAACTGAGTGTAAACAAAAAGTTTATTTATGCTAAACTAAATTGTGTGAAATACAACTGTTTGCTTATTTAACTGTGTGTAAATAAATGACAAGTTAATTGAATTGTTAGTGATACATGGCAATACTTGGAACCATCTAATTTTGTTCACATGCGAAACTGAATTGTTTAAAATAGGACTGATTTTACAATTAACTGTGTATAATAAAAAAAACTGTATTTAAGCAAATGACTATGTGTAAACAAAAAAACTGTGTATCTATGCTAAACAGAATTTTTTAAAACAGAACTGATTTTATTTTTAACTGTGTATTCGAATATGATAGAAATAAGTGAAACCCTTTAACTGTGTGCAAACAAATGAGCTCAGACCCATTTAAAAATCTTATCTGCAAATTATTTTAAGAAATCATATATTTGATATATGTATGTATAAAAAGGAATTAGCATTAAATGATTTACAATGGTTGATATGCCATGAAAACAACGCAAACTAAACTTAAACTTAAAACAAAGTTTAATTTTATGAAAATGACTTTTTTTTATCATTGAATAACCCGAAAAGTGTTGATATGGCGTAAAACAAATTAACCAATCAACCAAGATTTAAACATGGCTGGCACTGTTCACTTCCTTTTACAATAAACATTATGCCAAAAGCGCCACCGACTTATCTCATTATCTTGTTTGATCATGGAAGTGTTAGTTTGCTGCATGTTTGGTGCAGAGATTGCCTGTCAGAGTGTCTCCCTCTTCAATTCTGTTTTGAATTTAGAATTTTCTCTCTTCTAAAACGGTTTCTATAGTAAAATTAAAGAGTCCAGTCTGCGCAATTATTTAACCATAGCTGTAGGAATATTAATAGGATTCCTATTTTTTCCAGGAATGTTAGTGCTACGTGAAATACAAACTGCATTGTTCAGGACTTGAAATCGGGTAGCCGTGTTCACTTTCTGCGTTGATAAGCATTACGACACGATCGCTTCAGCCTAAATTAAATCACTAAAATTTGTAGGATTAATGCGGTCTTATTCGTCGAGTATGAACGAGTAAGAACACTAAATAAATATACAAGAATTGATTTATACGTGTCTTGACTTTTGCTTTCTCAAACTTTAGCTTCAAGTTGTCAGAGCAGGATTCCGGAGAAAACCACTTTTTACCAAATAACATTCATTTTTGTTTTCTTTTCTTCTCTTTATGTTTTTTCTTTCTTTTAAATAACCTAATCTTTTGTATGACCTCATTTATGGGTTCTCCTTCACTGGTTGTTTTCGTATTCTTCAGCGTCCACTCAGGCAGAATGATTGTATAGACACTAACCGGTGTACCGTTGTATGTTGCACATCTGCTACGTTTGGTCCCCTGCCAAATGTGTCTAGCAGAATTTCTTCTAGTACTGCCGTTTCTTCGGTTGGCAGTGCTGCAGGGTATTTGTCGGGTCTCATCTGGTTAATGTACGACATCCCAATCGCATCACATGGTTACAGTTCAGAGAATACGCAAAAATTAGTGTGGCTGGACCGTTCCTTCAAAACGACTGAAGAAAACTGAACATTATATATTGTACTGACGTAGTCACGCATTGTCTTTGCTTAAGTAAAGAAACTAGAATATTTTCTGTCAAAATATTTGGCTTAATTATTATTTTCAAATAATATCGTACAATGTTTTTTTTTTAAATATATTTAAGTTCGTAACGGATGTTTTGTGTGATTCTAGTTGATACGTAATAAATGAAAAAAAAAAAAACCAACAAAAAAACAAACAAAAAAAAGAAAACAACTAATGTCTATAGAAATATCTTATTATTAGCATAACCTTCATTGTTTCCTCATACCGAATTCCATCTGTTAACAAACTTACAGGATTCTTTAAATTCTTATGCAAAGTATGAGATCAGTTTGTGGTCAACATCTTCCCTTTATGTCAATGTAAAACTATCCACATGATTCTGCAATACCCTAAGTAATAAACAGAAGAAGTAAAGTCAGAAGAATATGGAGAATGAAGCAATTTTACCAAACTGAGCGCCTTAAGAGATATTGAGTCAAGTGAGATTTATAAAGACTGCAATTATCTTGATAGAAGATTATTCTCTTTTCTCTTGACAAAGGAAGAACCATTTTGTCTATAGTTGTTTTCAAACAACGAAGTTGTTTGCAGTAGAGATTTGAGGCAATTGTTTGATTATCGTCTAGCACACCTGAATTATTATAACATTAATGAACAAGGTTACCAAACTCTCGAGACGTGTTTGTCCAATTATGATATATCGGTACCAAACAGAACGCTGTAAAGCTACTGCAACAAAACGTACGTTCTACTGTAACACACCAAAATTATGGTTGTACCACCATGTCTACGCATAGCCATTTGTACCAACACGTGCTCGAACGTGTTAATGGGTGTATCGCTAAGTCTTATGTAGTAGTCGGACTCTGTTGTAAATTTGCCACGGGAAAAGTTGACAAACAACGAAAAACTGTTTTAATTCACTGATACAAAGGTTTATTCGCTACAACACATTTTTAAGTTGACGTCGGGAGAAAGAAAAAGTTTGAAAGAATTATCTGGACCAAGAGAAATAACACGAGGAGGGGAAGATATGGCAGATACAGAACATGAATTTTCTTTCTGTATTTTCTTGTAGTTATAACGTGTTTGTTTGCTGGTTTAGTCTTCAGAGGTTCACGTCTGATGTAAGGCCTCTTTTCCAAGCTCATCCCAAAATAGAGGCAGAGTTTTCGTTTGATTTTACATCTTCCTGGCTGTTGTTCAATTCGTCATGTCTTCTAGCCTACTAACTTTCAAGCTGAGTCGTCTCCTTATTTCCACCTTGTGTCATTGCGAGGAACATACGTTTCCGGTGGTTCCACACTTGCGCAGAAGATTATGAACCTCCAGTTTTTAGTGGTTTTTTATTTATGTAGTCATTCACCCAGACTGGCTGACCTTAGCGAGTGCTCTAGCTTGAGTCACTTTGGGGTCAAGCGGCTGCTTCCGTAGACTCACTTTTTCCAGTTTCGTCTTTTTATTTTTTTCTCTCTCTCTCCTTCCCAGAAATTAGCCTCTTGTTCTCTTTATAACTTGGACCTACCATATCCCGTTACATAATTCTTTTGTCATCTGCGATCAAGTGACAAGATTTGAATCTAATCGCCGTTATATAACTAAACAAAAAGACGAATTTAGATTAAAAGTTTAAGAAAAATGTATTAGAAATTATTTTGCATTAAAACGAATCTCAAAATGATAAAAGAAAAATGATATCAAACAAATCCCTGAATTCGATTACCTTTTATTAGAGAAACAAACTGTGATTTTAAATTTCAAGCTCATTAACGTCTTTAGAGCAGAAAATGACTTTATAATAACTAATCATCAACATATTCTCACAGCAGAGATTCCTTGGACTCTCCCCGCCACTCTCTCTCTCTCTCTCTCTCTCTCTCTCTCTCTGTCTTTCTCAAACACACACACATACACACACACGCACTATTCGTTCCAATCAACCATTGCTCTTGGTACGTCCTCTAGATGACATCCAATTTCCGCAAAATATTGATGTAAGTATTTGCTGTCATCCTACACTGGTGTGGCCATCTGTTGGAGTCCATTAAAGAAAGTCGCCTAAGTTCGTCCTTACTTCTCCAGTTTAGCTCGGTATATTTTCTTCGTCATTCGTGAATTGTGTGAAAGGGGGGGGTAAATGGCGGTACAACGACTGAGTTGTAAGGTGCTTCTTCTAGGATTTTTTCAAAACAGCATGCATTATCCTGGTATTGTTCCCATCAACCATTTTCCTGGCGTTTTCTTAGAGTTCAATCTGTGCTGTCTTACAGTTGTACTGACACTGTAACGTAATGGCAGAAGGATTTCGGTTCATGCCTTTGGGTTTAGTTAGGCTGAGAACCTTTCGGCTCAGCACATGGGTTAGTTAGGTACAAACTTGATGCAGGTGTTAACGCGCGTGCGCGGGCGGACGTGTCACTCAGAGATGTCACAATAGCCCGAGACGAAACGGGGTCACAGGATGCGAATGATTTCACGCACCGGAAGCGCGCAGAGGTTTTTGGGAGAATTGAAAGAGAGTGGAGAGAGTTGAGACTAGACACTGGACGAAGACGGTCGACTTTCGGGCTCGCAGCGGCGAGACGAATTTGCTTGCCATGGGTGCTGCACGAGATAGGGGTCAGATGATAAAGACAGAATAGTAAGATTGTGTCTCTCTCATTATGTCGAAACCTTTAACTCAAAAGTAATAAAAAGGTTTTGTACCTGAACAAAGAAGTCGTTACGTGTTTTCGAATTTCAAGATTCCTATGTTCTTTATGTATACATGTTATCTAAATGAGTTATGGACAATCGATGTACATTTCCCAAATAGCCGTATCTGGCTATGGTACAACACGGCTACATCTTGGAAGAATCCCAAATTTATTTTATCAGATTGATCAGATTTCCTCATGGTTGTTATCAAGACAATTGCAGTCTATGCCTTATCAATGCATATAGTAACATTGCTTTCAGTTGATGAGATATAGTTACCGAGGTATATTAACAGGTCTACTAAATTTAGAGGCGTGCCATTTGATGAGGAGAGCATCATTTGGATTAAAACACATGAACTCTGTTTTATCCGAGTTCTCGTAGAGTAATATCTCTGGCAGCTTGCTTCAAGCTCTGCAGAAGAGATTTGAATAACTAAACGAGCTAATTATATAATCTATCAACAAAACAATCACTTATTTATAAAGAATACAAGAGTTGATTGGAAATGAACAGTTGAAGTGTTATTTTGTTCTTTAAAGCTGAACAAGCATAAAATCTTAAAGATAGAATTTTGAGTTGGTTCTACAAATGCTGTTTAATTTGAAAACATCTAAACGAACGTTAGTGAATTTATTTGATTAAAAATAATTCCAATTTTTTCTAAAACACTGTATTTCTGCTGTTATAACTGGTAGGCGTAAGCATAGTTTGGACATAACCTGTTTTTAATTATCAATCATAGAAATGCCATTGGGAAGGAAAAAGCGTTCAAACATCTGATGATGAGGTTCCAGTAATGCCGGAGTTTTAGGGAATGCAGATTACCCATTTATTTCCATCGCTCCCTGGTCCACTCTTGCCCGGAGTTGTAGCTCCTGATTAGGTCCTATCTATGAGTCAAATAGAACTAAACTGGGTATTTATGCTTAACCGAATTGTTTGAAAAAGGACTGTTTTGACATTTAAACTGCATAATTATGCTAAACTGAATTGTTTGAAATGAAACAGTTTTTTTTACATTAAAGCCGTGTACTAATAATACATTGAATTGTTTATAATAGAACTGTTTTTGACATTGGAACTGAGTATTTATGCTAAACTAAACCGTTTGAAATAGAACTGTTTTGACATTTAACAATGAGTAAACAAAAACCTATACTTATACTAAACTGAATTTTTGAAATAGGAATGTTTATGTGCATTAAGGTAGATTTGGAAATGGACACGGTGACACGAGTTCAAATCTTGGACCAGACTAATTACATTTCACATAGCACTAATACAATTGGGAAAGGTATGAATCCAATTATTTTCCCTCCAGCTATAGGTAAATAGTAGGACAGACTAGGTTCTTCAGCCTTGGTGAGGTCACTAGTCTAGGAGAAAGAAAACTCTGAATTCAAACCTGTTAAACTCCGCTTAAAAACCGACCTTGTGTCATATCCTGCCCGAGCGGAGGAGTTGGTCAATATGATATGATTAAGGTAGATTTGGCATTAATAACCTATAATGGTTGATGTGCCACAAAATCAAACCAAACCAAACCAGACCAGACCAGACCAGACCAGACCAATGAAAACTTTTTAAGCAGCTGTGATATAACATATACACATATAGATCTGAAGATGCAACCACTTTCATATACTCAAATATCAACTGGCTTTGTGTTTTTTGTATATACATTTCTTCTTTGAGTTTATCATATGCTTATGAATTTGTGCATACAGCTTCTCATCGTTTTCTCACACACAATATACAATGTATTTATTTTCTCATTAATCATTTATCCATTCTTTTTAATTTTTCATTCTTAAATCAGAAAGTATTTAAGTAATATGATTGATATCTTTATTTTTAACTAATTCTGTTGAAAATTTACTTCTTTATTTGAATTTTTGAAAATATTTTCCTGGAGTATCTTTTCGTTGTTGTTGTTGTTGTTGTTGAAGATAATCAGGTTCATTAGTCATATATTATTATACTCCATAAAACTGTTGCACCAATGACACAAAACCTAATTATCAATTAGAATTCTTTGCAGCGTTGAAATAATTAATACTCAGGACTGTCAGCTATAATTCCTGGAGGTACGATGATCTATATGACCTCATACTTTAACAATGATTGAACTTAATATTGAGGTTTGTTTTTCGTTTGAGAGAGAGAGAGAGAGAGAGAGAGAGAGAGAGAGAGAGAGAGAGAGAGAGAGAGAGAGAGAGAGAGAGAGAGAGAGAGATTTTAACGGTATGTCAACCAATCTAGGGTTGTTTTATGCCAAGAGGTTAGGGAATTGTACGTTCATCTTTACACAGTGGGTGGAGATTCTTAGGAGGGTTTTTGCACACGGTCTTCTTAAATACGAGTAATCTTTAAACAGATATTTGTCCCATAGATGAGAGTCTAACAGGTACTACTTCACTGAGTCACAGTGGACCTGGGAGTTATGGCCATCAAAGAGTATTCCACACTCTTCAGATTTTCAGAACAAATGCAGTTTAGTTTCCTAACCATGAACCTTTTTGAAGGAATTTTAATCCTCTAGAGAGGATTGTCAATTTATACTAACCCCTGCCAACAGGGCGCGCTAAGAGAGAGAGAGAGAGAGAGAGAGAGAATGATATGTTTTTGTCTATCAAATTTAAAAAAAATATAAGTGTATTTAAGTATTATCCTTCCCTTGAGAAGCCACGTACTTACGAGGATATTGTCTAAACTCAGTAAAACAGTGCTGACAATCATCAAGTCACTCTATCATTATCTAATTTGTTAATACATGTTCTAAACAGTATCTAAATGATGACCAAAGATCTAGCTTCTGACTTTATGAAAACAATTACAAGTACTAAAATCAATAAAATAAGGTGACTGGGATATTACCCGGGATATTATTTTCGGACAAAAAAATCGTATGTCTAGAAAATAATCAGATTGTAGGTTTAAAATCAGTTGACTAATAACATAATTTCAACAATCATTCTCACCGTTTAATATGAATCTAATCAGCAGAATGTCCGCATTTCTATCACATTTTCTTCAGTTTTTGAAGTAAGTGATTCTGCAGGGGGGCTTATCTTTTACGGGCAGTTCGTTATTCGGAAATGGCTTGATGCGCCAATAAAAAACACACACACTCAGAATAGAACTTACGTTGACCTGCAAGAAATTTTTAAATTCCAGTCTCAACAATACGCTGGCTAACAAATGTAATGGGGTATTACGCACCCTCAAAATATATCTCCTGGATTAGATACGAAACTACATCGGATGGTGAGGCTCCACTTTTGATAATCTACTGAGTGTGGAGTACACTTCCATTGCCATTACTGCCCGATACACTTAACCCAGAGTGATAGTAGATGGTTAGGCTCCATTTACGGGTTAAATAGACCTGTTTAAAAATCATATTAGATAGGACCGTGTGCAAAAATCTTTAAAAAAACAACTACACAAAAATGTATTTATGAACGAACAATGAATCCGATTACCAAACCTTCAGGCATTAAATAACCATAGACGGGTTGGTATGCCCTTAAAATCAATCAATCAATTTATATTGAGATTTAATACGTAATTTGATTATATGTTTTAATTTCAGTAAATATCTGATCAAAATAATAAAAGAAGCCATTATTCCTCACAAGTAAACCTGAAGCTCAGCTGTGTGTCCAACAAGAAAGAGTCAACCATAAGCATTCTTGTGGTTAGAACAGGAAATGGTCTCAAGAAATTTGGGAATTTTTTACAGTCATTCGGTAACCTACATTTGAAAGTAACGCCCTAAATTTCCAGCAATGAATGATGGATATTCCTTCATCGACTTGCGAATGCCACTCACGCCTCCCTGTTTTTGAGACCGATCGAGAGGAAAGTTGTAACTCAGTAATAAAAGGAGATCTTATTTTTTTTTGACTGTGTATCAGACTTTTTCTTTTCCAGATGTGAACTCGTCATCATTTCTTCATGTCGTCTTCGTCCCTATGATGTTTTTTCGGGACCCCACAACATCACAATCCAAAATTACTCAAAGGAACATGAATTCAGGCAATCTTTTCTTTGAGTTTTATCAAACGCGTTAAAAATCAACATTATTCAGTGTTGCCAACCTGAAAAATAAAAACTAAACGCATAATTTCTAGATTGACTCCATATGTTCAAAAACACAGGCGCCATATTTCTAAGGGAATCTCGTATTTCAGTAATGGCTTATTTTTTTCTTTAACAGACCTTGTAGATAAGAATGAGAATGAAACTGACAGCTACAAGTCTTTTATTCAGATTATATGAATTTCTCACTGCACAGTTTAAAGGGCTGATTCCAAAGAAATGCTTTTCCTGCTTTTTTATTTTTAGCTCCTTTTTTTTACACAGGCGTCAATTCCTTCGCGTCTATTTCTTGTTATATTCAAAACCAAATACGCATCGGAAATAAAAAGGTTAAGATCGCATTTGTATCTAAAATTTAAGAAGACATTAAATCCGCTTGTTAGTTAGCTGTCGAGAAAATTGCCTATGTGAAGACCAAAATATGGATTTTACATTTCTCTCTATTTTTGATACTATCATTTGAAACATATGTCTCAAAAATAAATCTTGACAGAAAGCACACGTTCATGATTTTATTTTTATGTATTTAACCTTTCGGCTGATTGTTTTGGGGATTTTTATTATTGTGCTTCGTCTTTTGATTTGGAATAAGTATTTTTAAATGAAAATTTACATATGATCTTTAGACTAATCGCCGTCTCCATTAAACTCGTTAACAAACAGATTCAATCGACACTAATTGATAACTAACCATTGCTATATATATCTTCTTAGCTTTCTTTAATGATTATTTACCAACGAAATGGCAGGACTGTTTATATATTGGCCGAAATTCGCCTTAGATCAATCATAACCTGTTTCATTTAGAGAAATGTCTGCTTTGGTTCATAACGTAGCTCCTTGGCTTTGTGGTTCAGATCAAACCTAATGCCGAATTCAAGAAGCCTTACCTCAAGACAGCACCTAACCCGTTGCCTAAAAAAGCGAAAGGCTAGGTTTATTGCCCGAGTCTCGTGGCCTCCCTCAAGGGGAATATAAACGAAATCTGATTGATTCTTAAGCCCACTGCTACCAGAGGCTTGCTTACTGCGTGGCATTCCACATGAAAAAAACAGCTTGTGTCTATTTTTCTTATTTCTATTTTAACTAGAAAAATAACTCACGCTTGGGGCTGGGATCTGCGTGTGTCATCTCTCTTGCTTAGAATATACAAATATATTCATATATATATATACATATATAGTTGGCGAACTTAGTCAAGGAAGACCGAAGGCTACATTTCCAACAGCTACTACATAGAGGTGTAGGGGAGGGCTCTATTCCATTCCCAGGATTGCTCTACTTTACCCTTGATCATCACCTTATAATGCAGAGTATTAAACAAGGCGGCATCAAATACCATTTTTTGAGTCTTTGGTATGAGTCGATCCGGGATTGAACCCCGGTCTTCCGGAACATTGGTGAACATTCAACTCATTAGACCAATGGCCTTGTTCACACACACACACATACACACACACATACACACACACACACACACATATATATATATATATATGTATATATATATATGTACCTAATAATAAGATTATAACATAAATATTTTAATGATAATAATAATAATAATACCCGTTTACAGCATGGTTGAGATCGGCCGTACTACTTAGATGATTTGCTTTGATTTATAGCGTATCAACCATTGTAGATTATTTAATGCCACATTCTGATTATACATAACTATTAAATATATATAAGAGATATAAACACAGACGAGCCTGATCTTTTTTACACACAGTTAAATGGCTTCGAGTATTGTTATATAAGAGTCACAATTTGATACCGGGTTTGTCCTCGTGGTGTAATGGTTAAAGCACGGGGCAATGGAATTGTAGTAAACGAGTTCAAAGTTCAGTCGCGCCATTACGTTCACTTTCGGGCAAATACCCTTGAGAATACTTTGAAACGCCTTATCCTCCAAACTGTGGGTTAAATAGTACTATTACTGTTCTTCAACAAGGATGGGTTTGGCATTAAATAAGCTAAGGAGGTTGATATGCCATTAAACAAAGAAACCAAACCAAACCAATTTAATATCAGTGATTTGTTTGCACATATAATTTATTCTATTTGACCTATAGACAGATCTCTGTCAGGTGCTACTATACCGGGTCCTAGTGACTTTGGAACATTTCCTAAATCTCCACGGCTGAAGTTTCCTCATTCGAAGTTTTAATATCATAAACAGGACATTTATTAGCCGATGGTCTTACCCCTATTCAGAGATGCGGTCGGTGTTTTCAACAGTCTCAGCTGACTGGGACTTAGAAGAACTAAAGGGACCCGATTAGACTTGCTATCATTTGCTGTGAGAGACAACTGGTGCGAAAAACTCGCAAGGAGTAAAATAATAAATTACTGAATGTATATGCCCAAACCAGAATCTATTCTTTAAAATGAAACGCATAAAATTATCTACTGCTTTGAGATCCAAATGCATGACTCAATTCAGTTAAGAAAAGCAGGCCAACTTTTGATAAAGGAGAAGAGAAGAACTTGTCATCTAAATAATTTTACCGTGCCCACAGTACCAAGTCTGAAAGTGAAGGAAGGTGAAAAGCAGAACAAATACCTGTACATAGCCAGAGAAATGAAAAAGTTGGGGAACTAGAAGATAACAACGATGTCAATTGTAGTTAGGGCTTTCGGAACAATTCTCAATAGCCTGAAAAAGAGACTCGATAAACTTGATGTTCGGAAGAATATAAACCATCTTGATTACAGCATGACTAAAATCAGCTCCGATAGATAGAATAATCCTAAAGACCTGATATTACTGTCACTCAGACTCCAAAGGAAAAGCATATAGAGCTGATGTGACAAACTCTCATGACAGTAATAATAATTAACACGAAAAAAACCTTGGAACGAGAGGATTTTGCTGTTTCAGTGAAAAGATAGGCAAATACATGAAAATTGCCAGATAGTTGATAAAAATATAAAGCATGAAGGAAATGGTGATAAGAGTTGTAGTTGGTTGGCATAGAATAGTCCCTAAGTGCATGGGAAGGAGACAGGAGGAACTGGAGATTAGAAGAAGAAACGATACCATTCAGACCACAGTACTGTTAAGATCAGTATGAATACTTTGAAGTGTAGGGTCCTAGACACATGAATAGATTTGCTGACAATTCCAAACAGTTGTGGTTAAAAACGTCCAAGAGGAATGGGCTGTGCCACTAGCCAGATACTCGGGACCCTTTCTCAAGTGGACCCGAGAGGAACTTAAACAAATGGACCAAAGGACAAAAAAACTGATGACCATGCATAAGGCATTACACCCCAGAGACGACGTTGACAGACTATATGTATCTAGAAAACAGGGAGGAAGGGGACTTGCCAGCATCGAAGACAGCGTTGAGCATCCATACAACGGCTCGAAGACTACATAGAAAAACACGAACGAGGACTAATTACAACCATCAGAAACGATACGGACAACACGATAAACGAAATAATGACAACAACTAGGAAACAAAAATGGGAAGGAAAACAACTCTATGGCCGCTTTAAGCGTCTAATAAACAACATCACACACCAGAAAACCTGGACCTGGCTAAAAAAAGGAAACCTTAAGAGAGAAACGGAATCCCTCCTAATAGCAGCACAGGACAACGCCATAAGAACGAATCATATCAAAGCGAGGATAGATAAGACGCAACAAAACAGTAAATGTAGGCTATGCGGTGACAGAGACGAAACGATCAATTACATGATAAGCGAATGCAGCAAATTAGCACAGAAGGAGTACAAGGCGAGACACGACTGGGCCGGCAAGGTAATCCACTAGGAAATGTGCAAGAAATTTCAATTTGACCATACAAACAAATGGTATATGCACAACCTGGCGCCTGTCATAGAAAATGAGTCGCATAAACTCCTATGGGACTTTAACATAAAAACGGATCACCTAATCCCGGCCAGAAGACCAGACCTCATAATAATCAACAAAAGAAAGAGAATGTGCAAAATAGTTGACTTTGCTGTCCCGGGGGAACACAGAATAAATCTGAAGGAAGGTGAAAAGAAGGATAAGTACCTCGACCTTGCTAGAGAATTGAAAAAACTGTGGAATATGAAAGTAACAATTGTACCAATTGTGAGTGGTGCGTTAGGCACAACAACTAAAGGAATATTAAAGGGCCTGGAGAACTTGGAAGTCAGCGGACGGGTAGAGACAGCATTACTAAGGACGGCCAGAATACTGAGACGAGTCCTGGAGACTTGAGGAGACTTGCTGTCACTCAAACTCCTGTGAAAAACCATCAGCTAATACTGATGTGAAAAACTCTAGAGGAGTATAATAATAACAACCACACAGATTTCCTAATATCGGCTAGAAAACCAGACCTTACAATAATCAACAAAAAAAAAAGAGAATTTGCAAAATTATCAACTTTGCTGTACCGGCTGACCACAGAATAAAACTAAAAGAATGTGAAAAGAAGGATAAGTACCTAGACTTTGCTAGAGAATTGAAAAAAAACTATGGAACATGAAAGTGACGATTGTACAAATTGTTTGGTGCTTTCGGCACAGTTACTAAAGGATTATTAAAGGACCTGGAGGACTTGGAAGTTAGAGGACAATTGGAGACCATCCAAACGACACAATTATTGAAAACGGCCAGAATACTGAGATGAGTCCTGGAGATTTGAGGAGACTTGCTGTCACTCAAACTCCAGAGAAAAATCATCAGCTAACGCTGATGTGAAAAATTCTGAAGGAGTAAGTAATAATGAAAACATTTTTCCAGTATCATTTTCAGCTAAACTATTTTGAAATCACGAATTAAATTTGTCTAAATTTTCCGCGCTAAATTCTCTATGGCTTAGGTGTGACTTCTCTCTATTTATGATAATATATGTACCTGATATAGTCTAAAAGTGTTAATAAAGAACAGTTACCGTCCTCAATGAAACTGGAAAGACATAAGGGGCATACTATTTACAATGAAAGGACCAGCCTTAGTGGAAGCAAAGTCTCAAAATAGGACAGTAAATATAAAACCAAAACGGGGATACGGGAACATTCGAAACTAGATCAGGTGCTTATTTTGAGAGGTAAGGTATAAAACTAGCAGATTGACGGACTTTAAGTTAAAACTTAAGAATTTATCCATTTATTTTTTCATCTATTCTTTTTTTGACCAACTGTTCATGAATATTTACCGTAAATATCCTCGGTCACATCTGCGTCAGGCACATACATAATTAACAACCCCTAGGCCAGGTATAGCCACAATGTACTACCCATGAAAAACTAAATCTTAATCTACATGGGGCCCAGAAGACAGGTTTTGGTGTCATGATCGGCAGGTGCTCCCTTGATAGTCATCATGGGGGATCCTGCGTATGTTGGCATAGCTTTTTCCAGGTATATGAATAATTCTTCCTTCAGATACACAAACGATAAACAAATCGAACCCTCACACCAGAGATCACAGCGTAGAAAATGGACAAGGGGAGATAACCAACTTACTGTTAAAATGGACAAGGGGACTTACTGTTAAAATGGACAAGGGGAGATAACCAACTTACTGTTACTTTAGATGCAAAACTGCAAAAAGAGGGTATAGAAAAAGAATGAGAGAAATCTGGATAGAATTTGGCAGATTTAAGAGAACAAAGCTAATTTCTCGCTGACCACGTTAGCACAGTGACAAGGAATTGTTGGTTTTCTGATCTTGAAATACTGGGAATCTACCAACAAGTACGTAGGCAAATGCATAAACAAAGCCCTACCATAGTAACCGAGACAATAAATACAGGAAAGCCAGAGACTCCTAACTAAACGCTACATAACAATGACCCATACACAACAAACACACAAACGCAAATACTGACCCTAGAGGAAAAAACTACAAATTATTCTATTAAAAGAATCGTGTCTGATGAGAAAACAACATTGCCTTCACTCACGAACCAAGACTGGAGGACAATCAAGTTTGAAACCGAGAAAGTGCACGACTTATTGACAAATTTCCCGACAAACGATATCACGGAGTTAAACTTTTTGATATACGCAGGAACGAAATTTGCCAGTGAAAAAAATGGAGTGTCCTTGCTGACCACAGACAAAAATTCAAAACATTGGTGGGAACTCAAACTTGAATCGCAGATAAAGAACACTACAACAAAAAACGAGATTACTAAAACGGAACATTAAGAACTTTTCGGGCGAAACTGAAAAAGCAGGGCATGTAGAACTCAAAAAAAAGCTTGAGGAGACCGACCAAAAATGCTAGCAAAAGAAGGAAGACTAAAAAGATACCGAAACAAGACCAAACAATATAGACAAAACAAGAGGTTCTAAAACATTTAAGAAAATTCGACCAACACTTAGGGGGAGAATGAGCGATGCGAAGCCATATCAAACAGGATGCGAATGAGGCAAGAAGATTTTGGGGCAAAATATGGGAACGGAAAGATCATATAAAAAAAAGCTGAATGGGTAAACAGCATGGAAACAGAGTCGCGAATGCTCCAGGAAGGCCCTCGAGTGTACATACACTCCGATGGGTTCAAGACAACACTTAAAAAGATAGCAAACAGAAAAACCCCGGGCTTTGATGGCATACACGGATTTTGTTTTATAAAGTTCACTTCAATCCACAACAGAATTGCTACTGAAATGAATAAATGCAGACAGAAAGCTGAGAAACCCGAATGAATGACCAAAATGAAGGCCATTCTAATACAATAGACCCCGCTCAAAGGAACTGCCCCCAACTACTCTAGACCCATAAAGTGCCTACCGATGATGTGGTAAATAACAACGGCACAAATTAGGGAGAATATCTACAATTCATTTATAAGCCGCAGAATCTTCCCCAGAGGCATGGAGGGACATATAGAAAGTAAAACGAGACGGAAAAATCTAGCTATGGTCTGGATCGGCTACCAAAAAGCTTACGATACAGTCGCTTAAACCGGAATATAACTCTCTCAAAATGTATAAAATACCCGACCATATCGTACATTTTACTAAGTTGACCATGCAAAACTGGAGAGTAGAATTGACAGCAAGAGGACAAAGCTTAGCAGAGGTAAACATCCAAAGATACATAATCCAGTGAGATGCACTATCACCAATGCTGTTTGTGATAGCCATGACGCCACTCAGCCACATCCTTAGAAAATACACAGCCAGATACAAACTCAGTAAATCACACGAAAATATCAACGACTTAATGTACATGGACGACATCAAACTTTTTTGCCAAAAACGAAAAAGAATAGGAAACCCTAATTCAAACTGTGAAAATATACAGTCAAAATATAGGAATAAAATTTGGCATAGAAAAATACGGCAGCTAAAAATGAAAAGTGGAAACGGCTCATAACGAAAGGAGTCAAACTACCAAATCAAGTTGTAATCAGAAAGCTCAGAGAAAAAGAAAACCGACAAATACTTGGGGATATAGGAAGCTTACACCATCAAACAAGTGGAAATAAAAGAAAAATGTTTTAAAAGAGTATCTCAGAAGAGCCAGATAATTATTTCAGACAAAACCCTCTGGCAGGAACCTTGTTAAAGGGATAAATACTTGGTCTGCCCGCGTTGTAAGATACTCGGGACTATTCTTGAAGTGAAACAAAGAAGAACTTGACCAGAGAACTAGAAGATTAATGACTAAGCACAAGGCATTGCATTCCAGAGATGACGTTGTGAGACTATGTGTGTCAAGAAGAGAGGGAGGAAGAGGACTTAGCAGCAATGAAGACAGCGTGGACATATTGACACACCGATTCGAAGGCGATATAGAAAAGCGCAGAGGAAGACTGATTACAGCCATCAGAAATAACACTAACGACACGAGGATCAGTGGAACGACAGACACCAGAAAACAAAAGTGTGGAGAAAAGCAACTCTGTGGACGTTTTAAGGGACTAAAAGGCGACATCTCACATGAGAAAACGTGGACGTGGCTAAGAAAAGGAAACCTTAAGAAAGAAACCGAATCTCTTCCATTAGCAGCACAAAACAACGCCATTGGGACTAACCATATGAAAGCGAGATTAGATAAGACACAACAAAACAACAGATATGGGTTATATGATGAAATAGAAGAAACGATCGATCACATTAGCGAATACAGCATATTAGCACAGAAAGAATATGAAACAAGGCACGAATTGGTGGGCAAGGTGATTCACAGGGAATTGTGCAATAAGTTGAAGTTTGATCACACGAACAAGTGGTATATGCACAAACCAGAATCTGTCCTAGAGAATGAGACGCACAAACTCCTCTGGGATGTGGAGATACAAATGGATCACCAATATCGGCCAAAGGACCAGTTCTTATAATAATAAAAAAAAGTGAACTTGAAAAAGTGTGGACTTTGATGTCCCAGCGGACTACAGAGTAAAATTGAAAGAATGTGAAAAGAGGGATAAGTATCTGGACCTTGCTAGGGAGTTGAAAAAAAAATGTGGAACATGAAAGTGACGATTATACCAATTGTATTTGGTTCCCTTGGTGCAGTCACCAAAGAATTTGTACCAGAACTGGAGGACTTGGAAATAACTGGACGAGTAGAGACCATCCGAACTACTGCATTAGTGAGATCGGTCACTATATTGAGAAGGGTCCTGGACGCTTGAAGAGACTTGTTGTCACTCAAACTCCGGTGAGAAACTATCGGCTAACGTCGTATAAAAATCTTTCAAAAGAGTGAAATAGAAATACCACTGGATAAAACAAAAGGAAAACTAAAAGATATATAAAAACCAAGACCTAGCGAGAGAACTGAGAAACTGTGGGACATGAGAGTGACGGTGATACCAATTGTGATTGGAGGGCTCGGTACAGTCGCCAAAATATTGATACAGGGACTGTAAGACTTAGATGTTAGAGGACGAGTGGAGACCATCCAAGCAAACACATTATTATGATCGGCGAGAACACAAAGAAGTATTCTGGATACTTGAAAAAGCTTGCTGTCACTCAGACTCCAGTGGAAAACCCTCAGCTCACGCTGGTATGAAAAACTCTCAAATGAATAAAGTAATAATAATATATATCAAACGATAAATTGGCAAAATATCTCACGAGAAGGTCTGGATATGGCTACAAAAGGGAAACCTTAAGAGAAAAACTGAATCTCTTCCAATAGCAGCACAGAACAACGCCTTATGGACCAATTATACTAAGTCGAATACCGATAACACGCAAGAGAAAAGAAAGTGTTAGTGATGTCGTAATAAAGAAGAAATTATAATTTGACCATACTAGTACATGGTTTATGCACAAACCATAATCTGTTCTGGAGAATGAAACTCATAAAATTCTCTGAGATTTTAAGATACAAAAATATCAACTAATCCTGGTCAGAAGAGCCAGACCCAGTCAAAAATAAAAAAATGATTCGAGACCATGCAGACTACAGCATTGTTAAGATCGGTTAGAATACTTTGAAGAGTCCAGGAGATCTGAGGAAAACTTTTTATCTAATTGATTTTAATGTTCCAACGGACACTGAGCAAAAAATAAAAGGAAGCAACACGATAAGCAAAGACCTGGATTTTGCTAAAGGGCTAAATAAAGCTATGTAACATGAAAATATAAAATTGAGTTGTTACCCTTCGAACGTGTTTCAGATGTCTTGAAGAGAATCTCGATAAACTGCAAACTAGAGAAAAAATCACGATCATCCAGACCAAAAGACTTTTAAAATTTGCAAAAACCCTTGAAAGAGTTCTAGATACTTGAGAAGACTTGCTGTCACGGAGACTTCAGCGAAAAATCACAACTGATGTGAAGAACAAGCAATGAATAGAATAATGTTAATAATATGGAATTCGGCATTTAAAAATGCCTTGTAGAAGTTAAGAAAAGAGTCGAAAAGAAACTGAATGAATAGAACTGGCCTATCAAAAAAGCATCAGAGCATTTGAAGAAAAGAAACCCACAAATAGCAATAACTATTAAAAGCAAAAATAGAAAAATAAACATTCGGGTTTTTTGTCCGACATAGAAGTCGTATATGAAAAACATATTACATTTATCATGACATAATCACTAAATGTTGTAACTTAGAAAACATATTAATCACTGGGAACAAAGGAAAATGAAATGAAAAAATGGGCTAAAAAGTTCTTTAGTGTTTATAATGGTTACTTTCCATAACACTATGTACTAATTGACAATATAAACAAATAACGAAACTTCTTTTGAAAACACAACAACAAAATATAATAGCAGAAGTAAACGAGTCAGAGTGAGAAAAGGTTATTTTTGGTGTCGCCGGTTAGTATGTTGGTCCTTGAGTTTGTAGGAAGTGTGTGTCACTATAGCAAGTAGCTCGTGTGACTGACCGCAAGGCTGGTTCTTCTGTGTGTGTAGCTAGCTGCAGCGTATTCTTCAGTGAAGGTGCTCCATGTGGAATGTCCGTAACAGAGGACGCTAGAGAGGTCTGTCTTGACTGCTAATTAGGTGCTCTTTGACTTGTCGTGACTTCAAAAAAGGGCTAGAAAAATAGTTCTAGAGACGAAGATGAAATCAATGCGCTCTGACCCTGATTGGTCAGTGAGTGGTTAAATCACTTGGTGGGGGAAAGAAAAATGGAAATTATCCGTCAAGACCCGAGGAATTTTCTATGACAGAAATTGTTGCTTTTCAGCAAAATGTAAAATATTTTCATATTTCTCTTCCTTTTTCTGTATGTCTTGATTTTTGATCATGGATTTGATCCTAAATAAAAACAAACATGGCAAATAATGGCAATCCCAAAATGATATTTACATACTCTGATAAAAAATGAAAGATTTGATGGCATATGCGTGCAAAATAGCAAGAAGAGTCATTTTAATTAGTCAAAAACATTTTTATTTCAAGCTATTCAGTTTAGTCAAGCAGCTTTTATTCAAACAATTCAGTTTAGTATTTGTATAGTTTTTGTTTACACAGAGTTAAATGTCAAAACAGTTCTATTCTAAATAATCCAGTTTAGCGATAGTAAAGTTTCGATATCAAAAGCAGTTCTATTTCAAACAATTCAGTATTTTGGAGCTTCAGCTTACAGGGATCAAGGTGATGGTCGCTGTGATATTCCACACTGAGTATCACTGGTATAGCTCCATATTACATTATATATATATATATATATATAGAGAGAGAGAGAGAGAGAGAGCAGTGGCAGAGAGACGCCTTCCAAGTTTGGGTTTCATTGTTAGAAATTCCAAGCTTGACTAAATTATCTTTGTGCCTCCCACTGCGTAATCAGCAATAAACCACGCTCTTCAGAGTGTAAACCACAGCTCTTCAAGCATATTCTACCGAAAAGGATAATTTTTACTTTGATCTGCAAGACATCCCGGTAAAAGATAATGTCATAAGACTAAGCGATTTTAACGCCTGAGTAGGCCAAGATACTCTGGCCCGGAAAGCAGTTCTTGGGAGCCATAGTATTGTTAACTGCAACTACAATGGATCCTTGCTATTTGGATCAACTCGTTATAAAGAATACTTATATAACGGTAGAAATACAGTTTAAATACAACTTGGATGTATCCTCAGTCCAGACATTGAAACCTCATCGACTATTATGCTCGTGTAATCTGATATAAGTTTAGCATTCCAGAGTGATACACAGTGAGAAATATCACACTGAACATTGCATTTATCTACAGTAAACTCAAGCTCCGTCTTAAACCCAAACCAAAGAAAGATTCTCCTCCCCGAAAAAAGTTCAAGATCACCAGTTTCTTTGAATATGAAGTGGAAGTCAATTTCCAGGCAGCCCTTTAGTCGATGCGAACTTCAACACAGATTACTCTTTGGGAAAAGAACTCTGGAGTGACATTCTACAGGCATCTGTGAAAATCCTTGGGTTCTTACAGAAGATTAAAGACAGATTTGATGGACACAACATAGGAATTCAAGAACTGCTAGCGAAAAAGAGAACCCATGAAACCCACCTAGTTCAGCCATCTTCTGTAAAGAATGCTGCGTTTTGTTTCGTATACCTTGATCTGTAGCGCAAATTTTGAGATATCAAAGACTAGTGTTGTATATTGACCTCCGACCCGGCCAAAAATGCTTGGCTGACAATATGGGACAGGGTTAAAATCCCACGGTACAGTCACAAACTGATGCACCGGGGGAGGGTGACCTGTGAACTGCATAACAGTTTTTTCCGCTCGATGTTGATCAAAACATGCCATTCCAAAGACGGCGGAAAATATATATTCCGTTGGCCATTTATGGGAAGAGATTGAGTGGGCGATGAACTATTATATAACTCAGTGCACAGGAAATTCAATCAGTTTGGAGATCAGATGAGTTTGGGGATCAGAAGAGTTAGATACATAATGCTGTAGAGAAACAGCATCCAGCAGAGAGCTGGGCCCCTGGGCCTCCGGTTGAGCAACCTGGAGAACAAAAAAGACACACTGCTATGTCCGGAGGTGCTGGGGAGGTCAATATTTTAGACTTCTGCTCTGTCTCCAACTCCCTCTTACAATCCTTTCAAATAAAGTGAGAGGTACATTTTTCTAAGAACTGTGTCGCTCGTATTATTGTGTCGTCGTTATGATTTTGCATACATCTGCATATGAGTATACAGCATATAATTAATTTGGTGCCGTGACCAGGATCTGGAACCAGAGTATGGTCCTTTTAGGGTTTTGAAATTCTTCAAGGAATTATTGAGTACCCGTTGTATTTAGGTGGATAAAAGATGCATCCGTATTGTACCTTGATGCACGCATGTCAACGTGGCCAACCACGCAAAGATAGTAAAACAAATTTAGATAATAATTTGACGGGCAAGTGTTAAATCTGTAAAGGTCTCTGAACAGACACAAAGATGCACCCATCCCCCAGTTCGACCGAACACTCTGAACGCAAACTTCTAAGTGACAACTGGCCAACTGACTGACAACATTTTAAAATTCGTTAATTTTTAAATATTTAAATTCAGGATATTGGTAGGGTGATGTCATCTTGCAAAATTATTGCGTCATTTCTCATGTGTCCCAAATTCACTGTTTTAATTTCCCCAATCAAACCTGTCTGAGCCAAGATATGAATCCATTTTGTTTACATTTTGGCCTTCCTGTGTTGATCGCTATGTACTTGCCTAAACATTCCAAAATGTTCAATCCCATCACAGGGTGACCTACACAAAAACATTTACGATACAAATTTTTCATCTCAAACACCGACTCTTCACCTAACTAAGGATCCAAAGGTTTTTCTTCGTTCTTTCTTTCTTTTTTCCCTTTTTTTTTTTGTCCTTGTGGCTCTCTTTGATTGTCAAGTGTGACTGCCCCGTTTACTTCCGATTGGTTGCTTTGTCAAGTCCTTCTGTGCCCACGCTGTGTTTGAAAACTCCACGAAGCGGCGTTGGCACAATTCAGACTTATCTTTTTCTGATGGTCAGGTGATACGAGTGGCTAGATTGTCTAGCAACTGAAAGAATGGAAAAAAACCCGTTCTTAACAAATAACAAATATAGTTTTTATTAGAACATATTTGTGAGACAATAGATAACAAGCAAACAATGTTTGCTCCCCAGGCAAAAAGAAGAAATATTATAGAGAGATGATTAGGAATAAGACAAAGAGGAATCTCAAGACTTCTAAAGAAGCATCCCTTTCATTCTAGACCTGAACCATTCCAAAGAGCTTGCAGATATATTTAAAGTCCCAGATTTCAGAGACATTAGTGTCATACTAATCCCACCTCATCGTCACACGTCCTCTCTCAGAATTCTTTCTTCTTTTTGTCCGGAAAAATACTTTTTTTAAGAGCACTGACAGGAAAAATATATATTGAAAGAATATCTATGAATATAAGATTTATATAATCATTAGGTTACAAACTAGTACAATGACACATGTTAATGTTAATCTTGGACACATTATACTATTTCATTTCTAATTATATACACATGCAAAGATAATCATGCAAGCATATTTACATATACGGTTATTATACACTGATATATACACACACACACACACACACATATATATATATATATATATATATATATATATGTGTGTGTGTGTGTGTGTGTGTTTTTGTGTGTGTGTGTGTGTGCATTGTTATGCTAAAATGACATCAGACGAAATATGTAAATTAAAAAGATAAATAAAAATCTCTGCAGTAATGTAATGTTTAAATTAACCCAACAATTAATTTGAAGTTATCTTTTTACTTCAGCGTGCATAAAGATTAAAGGTAACCAGGCAACATCTTTAAATTATGAATTACTAGAAGGATAGTGGGTGACCCTCCGTTGACTAAAAATCGCAATGATTGATTATGAAACAGCAAGAATTATTTTTAGAATTTCAGCATTTGGGATTAGAATACGCTTAACGTATCCACTGAAAATACTCATACATATACAAGCGGAAACATAATCAAACATAATTTACAATCTTCAATGAACGAACGAACACACTTCTTTATAAAAATATATCTCTCGCACTTTATTCTCGAAAGGGTTGATGTTTCTGTGGTGCGTGAGAGATGGGTTGAGAGACATTTACTAAGAGAGAGGACTTCTTCTCATATCTTCTTCCAGGAGCCAGGGGGTGCCAACGCCTGCTACCACCTTGCAAGCTCGCCAGGGTCGCCTCTGCTCTGCCTCTGTCTAAATCTAACCGTGTGGTTCTCATCACGTGGTCTCCTTGCGGTTACACACCTGTTGTACCCGAGTGGCCTGATCGTGCTGTCCTGTTTATTAATCACAATGTGATAGCTTGTAAAAGCACACGGGGTCACTAGGAACGAACCGAAAATCCATGGTATATGTTATATAACTATAGTACCTCCCCGCGATAATAGGGTGACCTAATTATAACATTAAACTGTATCTGCAGTATACTAAACTACCACTTAGACTTAGTCTTGATTTTACCAGGACCAACTCGCAATACTTTTTAATTGTACAAGTACAGTAAATTCCATGCCCATCTTTATAATTTATCAAACGTAAAATTAATCTCACGTTTAAGATTTGAGAATGTGGATGGAATTAAAAACATAGGATTACTCAGCTTCACACTATTTCAAAAGCGATCTGAGATGCATTGACCGATGGAACTATAAGCGAAATTTATAGGTTGAATTCCAGTGTGCGAAAGGTAGTAGTCTTTTAAAGAAAAGGAACGTTTCCTGAATTGTTATTCACTGTCTTGAAAATATTGTTTCAGTCTCGGTACTTTTAATCATACCTCCTATATATATATATATATATATATATATATATAGTGACAATAATTACAGGAATATAGATATAATCTCATTTGAGCGTGTCCTTATGTTTTATTTAGTGTATATCAGTTTTAATCTATCAGAATATCTATCTCCTTCGATATATCATTTTGCGTAGCGTTTATTAGTTGCATCGATCTATTTATCTTTACGGGTAACTTTGTATTATCTTACGTTTGCTGATATCTATCTATCTATCTATCTAGTTATACAGAAGTAAAAAGATAGATATCTTTTCACTTCTATATAACTATTTATATATGGGCATATTTTTGCAGGTATATATATATATATATATATATATATGTGTGTGTGTGTGTGTGTGTATGTGTGTGTGTGCGTGTGTATATGCGTGTGTGCATGCGTGCGTATCTATAAACCTATCTTTTTATGGATATGCATCAATCTGGAATTTTGTGTGAACCTCCGCCTTTTTTTCACAACGCCTCCCTCTCTTTCGGCCGCCACTAATATTCTTTTTCTCATATTCTCATCCTCTATCATAACGGCCGTCTCTTTTCATCAAATCAATTACAATATTGTTTGCCAACGACTTGTTTACCTCATTTACACGAAACAAGAAACAAGCCAATAAAACAGACTAAAAATGATTCGACTTCTTTAACAAACTTTTCTTGACTTTCACTTCTCGTTAACTTTTACACCGTTTCGATTCTCATAACATCCTTTATTTTTATCATTTCTTCTTTTTTTCAAGATATTTTTTTACAGTTTTATTTCTTTATTGCCCCCTTTCTCCCTCAGACTATCTACCTCCGCTTTTTTGTTCCTCATTATTCTTCTTGTGGGCTGTCGATCTAAACTTTGCTTTAGTGCAATTCTTTAGTTTGTTACTTGTTTTATTGTACTTTTTCTTCATTTATTATTCATTGCTTCCACAGAAAACTTATTAGATTCGTGTAAAACATAATTTTTCTCTCGGTAAAAATTAGTCTGTCGCCATTACTCGAATCGTTCTAACTGTTGTCTGATTTGATTTTCTTTTCTCGTTGTTTCAATATTCTAAGTTTATTCAACTGTTATGTATTTCCAGGACATTAGAAATACAGAGAAACTATTTTATGATGATTTCTGTTATTTTGTCACCGGAATTTAAAACTACTCAGCCTACTCCAGGGGATCTTCGTCAGGAAATCTTAACATAGATCTTTAGTCACATTATTGAGGTTAAATGTTAAAAGCTTAACCTATGATATTACTGTTTGCCAAATGGGAACATTGCCTTATTTATGAGTTTAAAGAACCGATAAAAAAACATTAAGACCCAAACACATCCAGTCAACCCATCAGTTTTCTTGTTTCCACTGGTGTAGCTTCCATCAGCACCTATTACATTGAGTCATAAATAATATTCATTTTAAAAAGCAAGTTCTAACTACGTATTTCAAACTTCTAATGTCTTAAACGCAACGGAAATTTACCTGATTAAAGGGAGACATAATAGGCCATTTTTATTCTACTAATGAAAGAGAGCACATCGTAATTCAAGCTAAAGATCATACGCCTGTAAATTGGAAAAAAACCCTCAAAGAGCATTTTCGACAGGAAATTTAGGAGTTTGAGAATGACAAAAACGTTACAAGAACAGCTAAGAAAATATTTAGTGCTTATGGCCAAAATGCCATTATTGACCGCCAAGCCCGAAACCGGTTTTCAAAGTTTCGTTCTGGCGATACGTCACTGAGAGATGAACCCAGACTTGAACGCTTATTAGAACTTGATCAAGATGCCATGAGAGAATTAGTGAAATGCAATTTTCACAAAAGTACTCGAATTTAGTAACTTATCTCCGCACATCTCAGTCCACGACCTGTCACAACTTAAACGATTTAGGAAAATTGAACAAGAGGATCATTTTATTTCTTTATAAACCAATCAGACATTAACAAAAAGTTTCAAGGAAGATCGGATGAAAAAATGAATGGGCAACCTCTTGAGCTGGAACTCGACTAAATTTTACTTGAGAGGAAAGAACAAGTTACATCAGCCCAGTTGGCTGGGGCTGTACAATACACCGACTGCATCACTGTAAAGGACTATGAACCGACCTTGGATATGTCACAAAACCCTCTGTTGCCGACGCTCCAAATCTGGAGTTTTGGGGAATGTGGAGTACTCCCTCATTGTTGTTGGTCACAGGTCCACTAAAACCTGGAGTGGTAGTACCTGATATGGTCCCGTCTACGTGCCAAATAGAACTATTTGACATTTAAACTGTGTGCAAACAAATGACTTATGTTAAACCAAATTTTTAGAAATAGAACTGTTTGACCATTTAACTGTGTGCAAACAAACGACTGATATTTAATTGAATTGTTAGTGATACATAGCAATACCTCGAATTATTTAACTGTGTGCAGAAGAATGAGTAATGCTGTATAGACTTATTAGTGTTGAATAGTAATACTTTAAACGTTAGAGAGAATATTAGGCATTTAATATACCACAAGGTTCGATATGTCGCTAAACCTGACAAATCCAAATCAAACCTCATAATCAACCTGATCAGTCGCAAGAGGTGGCTCAAAATAATAGTCAATATCCCGTTGACTAAAGCTAATTTACTGTTTAATTTATTTATAAGTAAATTATATTTTATTAAATCGAAAATATTAAAAACTCAAACCAATAATTCGTTACTCGTTCCAGCATTGTGTAGGTCGATCCAACCTGAAACTGTTATATTTTGCTCGATGAACGACTTCCAAAAATGATCAAGCATGGAGCGAGTCAGTGTAATACATAAATGAAAAATAATTAGAAAATTATGTATTTAGTTTCGATTTAAATAATCAATCTTGGGTTGGATAACTACTTAATCTGCCTACGTGAAAGCATATTATTCCCTGTTGAATTAGAGAGTGAATTCTACAAGCAAGGAAGGAGTACGGTGATATACTTTAGCGGATCAACATTATTACACCTATTCTCCTGCACACGTCTAAAAGGTATTACTTCACAAATTAATCTTATGACTTAAGTATTTCTGTTCATCTATTTGAAGATAGACAAGTAGTTGAATATAACTACTCCTGCTTTTTCATAATTGTCTTTCTTTAAATTTCTATGTTCTAACTTTTCCTTCTCTTTATCTATTTAGACTAGAATAATTGTCAACTCATCTCGCTCAGCTGTTCCATATTGTTTCATACGTTTTAAATCAAACCATTTAATCATTTTAAATACAATTATCAGTTATGTTTAGCAAGTAATAAATTCACGACGAGCTGAATATATTAAATAATAAAAATTCTGGTGTAATATAAAATAATAAATTAATTGTACGGCGCAGAACGGGAATTTTTATCAAAAAGATGTAAGTAAATGTAAGTAAAGTTGGCGACCGTAGTCGATGGCGATCAGAAGGCTCCCTTTTCAATAGCTACTACACCGAAGTGTAGGAGAGGGCGCTACTCCTTTCCCAGGATTGTTCCATTTTACCCTTGCTGAGTGTTAAACAAGGAGGTATCAAGTACCATTTTTAAAGTCTTTGGTATGACGCGACCAGGGATTGAACCCAGATCTTACGGAGCTTTGGTGAACACTCTAACCACTATGTATTTTGGCAGAAAAAAGGAGATTTCTAAAATTATTAAAGGAAGGTTGCTCTTTAAAAAGTAACATGAAGAAAAACTAGACTGGCAGCGCTAATAACCAGTAACTTCAGCAGAAACGTAAGTTAAAGAAATATTTTTTTTGCAGGCCCATTTTCGGCAAAGGTATCCGTAGCTTTTGATAGCTTTTTAATGCTCTGCTTGACAGCACTCGATCTGAATATTCTACAAATCTTTTTTAAAAGTTTGTTTCTTTAATATATTCTTATTTCTTATCTAGCTAGCTAGCAAACTAACTATGTCATCATGGATATATATATATATATATATATATATATATATATATATATATATATATCTGCGTGCATGCATGTGCGTCTGTGTGTGCGTGTATGTGTGAGTATCTATCTATCTGCTATCATTTGTAAAATATTCTTAAAATTACCCTACCTAATACATGTACACTGTGATGCTTAAAGTTCAGAACTAGCAATTCTATTTCATGCACTCCACCATACACATATACAGAGAGGAAAAACAGACGCATATCAATCTATATATAAAATATGAATATGGATATATATATGTTTATTTATGTGTATATAGTACATGGTAATGCAACTTGCACGGGTTTCTTTGGCTCTCTCTTACTATTCGTCCCAATAATCCATCGTTTCTGGCAGGTCTTCCTAACTACGTGCTGTGACTCTACGGAGCTAGTGTAGATAGGTTTTTTTGGTCGGCCCACACTGGCATGTATATGTGAAGGAGTCTATTAGAGAACAACACTGAAGAGTTCGTCCTTACTTCTCCAACAGTGTTCTGCAAGTCTTGTTCGACTTATTTGGTTGGCTTTAAACATAGGTGGCAAGTCACCGTACAGGATTTATTCAATAGCTCGTAGCAATCTTGTGTAGTTCTCATCTTGCTTTTTCATTATAAGTTTTGTTTGCATCTATATGGTGCATCCGTAAAGTAGTATTGGCCCAATGGCTGCTTGGAAGAAATTCCGTTTTATTTTATCGGGCAGCTCAAACTTTCAAGTGATCTATAGCCTATCGAAAGCAGTCTGTGCCTTCGCTAGGCGAATATTGAGGTCACTTTTAATAGGTGAGACGCTAATTCAGTGGTACTTGAATTTGTTTACTAATTTTAGAGAACCACAATTTAGAGTGGGGATGTCTCCTCGATTAAAACACATGTACTTTGTTATGCCTGCATTCATGTGGAGGCAAATGCTTCCTGCAGTATAGCCTAGAGCATCTAGCAGGGATTTGGCTTAGGGAGGTGTATTTGCTAGAAGTACTATGTCATCTGTAGAGCCTACCCCCGTAATATTTGATGCGGGATATCGTCGGCTTGAATTTTTTCTTGTAAAGCCATTATTTTTCATTAGATCTATCAACGTTCGAAAAACGTAGTCTTAGTAGATTATGAACAGCTATAGCAGAACTCAAGCAACATTGTCTATGAAATCTGTCTCCATCCGGTGAGCGAAAATTGTTTGAGGAGGATTTTGGAGTGTCTGCTTTGTTTCCGAAATTGTTTAAAATACAATTTTGAGGAGCACAAAGCTCCAAGTTTTTTTTTTTGTTTTGGTGGGGGGAAGTCTTGCTTAAGTATGAAAAGTAAGGGACTCTAGCTAGCCACATTCGCTGACCCATTCAACAATACAAGTGGTCATTTGGTCATTCCTTCTTCACCAAGCACGCTACAATACCACATTTGCTCAATTCCGGATAAAAAAAGTATGAATTTTATTTACAATGAATGTTTTATATACAATTTATGAAAATGATGGGAATGATAGAAAAACCCTGAAAGAAAAGAAAAAATGAAAACAAATAAACACCCATTTGATTTTCCTTCCATTCTCCCCACATCTATAATATTGAAGACGACTTTTTTCCGCTCTCCGAGGGGGGTGAAAATAAACAAGACTTTCCCTAGTGGGAAAAGGAAGCTAAGCTAAAAGAGCAAAAGATATGCAGCGTAAGGCACGGTGTAGGAGATTTGTAAAGCTACAGGGATTAGAATAGAAATATGAATTCCAGGATCTTCAGAAAAATAGGGTAGGATCAAGGGTTAAAGGACAATGAAGAATTGGGGCAGAGAAGATCTTGGAAATTAACAACTACATGACAAAGACAATGATTCCCAACATTTTTTACGTTGTGGACAAAGTTTTACCTCAGTTTCAAGGAGAGAAGCGTGTAGTGTTTCTTGCGATCCTAACTGTAGCTAGAATGGTGATTGGGACGACGTGAAAGAAGCGATTGTATGACGATGCAAACTTTTCTCATCCTACTCTGATTTTGTTTTTTTGGCACCTGCTTGGGGTCAAAATCAGATGCGGTAAAAAACGCTTGGATCGCATTATATTCGACCGGAGGTAGGTGCAAGCAGCAAGCTTGGTCGTATGAAAGGGGGAAGTAATCTTTCCCTCCTCTTCCTGCGCATGGTGACTACGGACCGGGCCAATTGGGATCCCACCCCATGTAAGTTGATTTGTTTGTTCCCTTTTTTTCCCTACTTAGTAGTATGTTGTGAGTCGTTGTCCCCGTTATGTAGTAGTTAATTTCCAAGATCTTCTCCGCCCCTATTCTTTACTATCCTTTAACTCTCGATCCAGTCCTATTTTTCAGAAGATCTTAGAATTGATGTCTATATTCTCATTCCTTCATAAACCTTACACACTGCACTCTACCCTGCGCTTATTTTGGCCCTTTAGCTTAGTTTCCCTTCCTTACTATGGAAGGTGGGCTTGTTTTCGGTCCCCTTGGAGACTAGAAAACAGTCAGCCTCCATTTTTTTGATGGGGCGATAGGAGGGAAAACAAACTGTTGTTTGTTCTAATTTTGATTTTTATTGCGGAGTTCTTCTCCCATTCCCATCACTTTCATAAATTGTACATAAACCATTTATAGTAAGGAGGTGCCCGTGGTGTAAAGGTTATCGTCGTAGGAAATGAACACGGCGACACGAGTTCAAATCCTGGACAAGGCTGATTGCATTTCACATAGCACTAATACCCTTGGGAAAGGTATGAATCCAATTATTCTCCCTCCAGCTATGGGTAAATAGTAGGGCAGGCTGAGTTCTTCAGCCTTGGTGAGGCAACTAGTCTAGGAGAAGGAAAACTCTGAATTCAAACCTGTTTAACTCCGTTAAAAATTGACGTTGTGTCATATCCTGCCCTAGCGGAGGGGTTGGTAAATATGATAAACCATCTATAGTAAATTAAATATATATTTCTTCCAGAGCTTTTAAGTAGGACTCTTCTTAGAGAGTAAATGTGGTGTTTTTGTGGTTGGTGAAGAATGAATGACTAATTATATTGTTGAATGGGTCGACGAATTTGACTTGCTATGGTTCCTTAGTTTTCATCGACCAGCACGTCTTCTCTTCCCCCTCAAAATTTGGAGACTTTTGCTCCCTAAAATTGTATTCACTTGTCTTTTGGAAATGAAGACTTAATGCAGCCTTGTTAGGTAGAAGGAATACCTTGTATCACTCGACCAGAAACAAGATGGTTACCCGAATTCCAACACCTTGGCTTTCGTATTACTGTAGAGCATCATTTTGGCTCTAAGTGTTTCTTTGGAGAGATCATAAGCTAGAAGTATTTGTTTGATCTCCCCTCTGTGTATGCAATCAAATGCCTCGGAGAAATGTTCGAACGAGAGTGTTACCTCGAGGTTTTTTACACGAACTCCTATATTTCAACGGACTGTTAGAATCTGTGAACTTGTGAATCGATTTCACCATAAACCGCTTTGATTTTAACAATCTCTGTTTCGATGCAATTGAGAAACAGAAAATTATAAACCTAAACCGGTATGGAAGTAAGCATTACGAATCGTTAGTTCTTGGCAATTCCGATGTCACTATTCTTGGGGAAGGGGCGGATGCTGCCTTTTGTCCATCTCTCTGTTGTGCTCTGGTTTTATACTGCTTTGCAGAATCAGAACAGTAAGTCTTCGAATTTCCTTGTCTCCCATTATTCTGTAGGTATTTCGTTGAGGCCCGCTGCTTTTCTTTTTTTAATTTTTGTTAGTTCTCCGTTGAGTTCTTATTGAATAAACTATCTCAGTTTGATGTCTAGTTGGTTATTGATAGTTCTCGTGATAGGCATATCTGTGACTTTTCTCATTAGATTTTTGTAATGTTCTTTCCATATCTTCATTCATTCTTCTTGATTGACATCTTTTAGTTTATCCTTTTCCTTTTATTTAGTTTATTTACAGTCTGCCACGTTATTCCATATTGTCAATCTTTTATCGAGTTTCGTATTTTATTGATCTGACCTTGAATGTATTCTGTTTATTCTTTTTTATGCATAATTTAGTTTTCTTTGTGCGTTCTTAAATCTCCCATGAAACTCTGTTTATTTCTTGTATTGGTTGGTATGCATTCTGCAGCTACTTTGATGAGGGCGTTTCCAACGTATTCGGATATTTTCCAGGAGATTATCGAAGTTGTTTCTTACAGTGATCGTATATTTATTGCTAATATCTCTATTGTTACGTAAGGATGAGTCATAGAGTGTGATTTTCCCTGTTTGTGTCGTATTTCTGCCGAGGCTGAGACGTATTTTTGCTTTGACAATTCTGTAATCTGAAAATACTCCTTCGAAAGAGAAATATGTTTCACAGTTCAGAGTGCTATTAATGCATTTCTTATTTATCAGTATGTAATCTGCACTTTTGCATTATTTGGGTCGGTTTAGGTCCTTAGTTTCCCCTCCCTTTTTTGACATTTAGTATTTAGGTATATTAGTCTGTTTTCGTATGAGAATTATGTTAGATGTCCCCCATTTCTCTCTGAGAAGTGGTATAAGCAGAATGAATCCAATTATTCTCCCTCCAACTATGGGTAAATAGTAGGGCAGACGAGGTTCTTCAGCCTTGGTGAGGCAACTAGTCTAGGAGAAGGAAAACTCTGAATTCAAACCTGTTAAACTCCGCTTAAAAAATTGACCTTGTGTCATATCCTGCCCGAGCGGAGGGGTTGGGTAAATATGATAAGCAGAATGATTTTAGTTTCCATCTTTACCATTTGAACATTTAGGATTAGAGGATTAGAATGTTGTTTTGGGGAATACTGAGGATAAGGGAAGATAGCTCATTGCGGAAAATGCTGAGGCCCGTTTAATCACTAGCATTAGTGAGACTGTAGCAAGGGAAGATTCTTGTGTTGGGGTTACCGTTTAGTGTAGCTTCCATCATTCTCTTTTTTATTTTTTCTATGCTATTGAGCGATTTTACGGCACGAGGACTGAGAAGCAGTATGGACATTTCAAGCAACAAACAGTGCGAAATAGCAGGAGGAAACTTGGAAATCTTCATAGAGAAATGGAATCTTTTTTAATAACAGCATAAAACAACGCCATAAGGACTATGTCAAAACAAAAATATACTAGACGCAACAAAATAGCAAATGTAGATTATGTAGTGATAGGAATGAAACGATCAATCACATAATAAGCAAATGCAGTAAATTAGCACAAAGCGAGTATAAGACTAGGGGAAATTAATCAATTGGGAATTGTGCAAGAAGTTTAAATTCGACCATGCGAATATATAGTATATGCAAACCCCAGAATCCCTCCTCGAAAATGAGACACACAAAATATTTGGGATTCTGTGGTACAAACTGATCCTCTAACCTCGGCAAGAAGACAAGACATTGTGATAGTTAACAGCAAAAGTGGACCAGCTGAATAGTGGAATTTGCCGTCTCGGCTGACCACAGGGTAAAACTGGATTAAAGTGAAAAGAGAGATGAGTACCTATACCTTTCTCGAGAATTGAAAAAACTATGGATCATAAACGTGATGGTGATACCATTTGTAAGTGGTGCACTTGGTATAGTCACCAAAGGATTGAAACAGGGACTGGAGGACATGGAAATAAAAGGACATGTGGAGACCATCTGAACTATAGGATTATAGTTTGGCCGGTATGCTAAGAAGTGTTCTGGAGACTTGAGGAGATTTGTGGTGTCACAAAATCCAGTGAAAATCATCAGCTTACGCTGGCGTGAAAAAAAATTCTAAAGAGTAAAATTATAATAACAGAACAACAATAATTAGGCAACAAAAATGGGAAGGAAAACAACTCTAAAGATATTTTGAGTGATAAACAAGCAAAATCACTTACGAGAACTCTTGGACATGGCTAAAAAATGGAAACCATGAGAAAGAAACTGGATCTCTTCAAACAGCAGCACAGAACAACGCCTTAAGGAACCATCTATGTCAAAGCAAAAATAGATAAGATGTAACATAATAACGAGGAGTACAAGACTACAAACGTGGAAGCTAATCCATTGGGAATCGTGGAAGAAATTTTAATTTGACCATATGAACAAATGGTATAGCACAAATCAGAATCCGTCCTGCAGAATGAGAGGCACAAGCTTCTCAGGGATTTTGAGATAAAAACGAGTCACCTTATCTCAGCCTGACGATAGTCGACATAAAAGCGAAGCTGTGGAATAATGGATTTTGCTCTTCCAGCAGAACGCAGTGTAAAATTGAAAGAAAGTGGAAGGAAAGATAATTACCTTGTCTTTGTAAGAACTAAAAGAAAAAAAACAAACTATGGAACATGCAGGTGACGGGGATACTAATTGTAAATGGCGTGCCCGGTCACCAAATGATCGTTTAAGAGAGTGGAAGACTTGGAAATAAGAAGGTGAGTGGTGACCATCTGAACAACAATATTATTAAGATCAGCAAGAATACTGTGAAGAGTCCTGGTGATTTGAGAAGACTCGCTCTCACTCAAACTCCAATGGAAGTCCATCAGCTAACGCTGTATAGTAACAAATATACATATATACACATGGATATATATATATATAGTATAGTAACAAATATACATATATACACATGTATATATATATATATATATGTGTGTGTGTGTGTGTGTGTATATATATATATATATGCTGAGAGAGAGAGAGAAGAAGACAGACAAACATAGACTGGAGAAGTAACAGTGATTAAGATTTTCACAATGAATGCAACGGTTTTCTTGACATTCTGAATTTAACCAATTTTAAAACGAAACATTAACAATATTCGATAGGAGATTTTCCGATCGGGCAAATTGAACCTGCAAGCACATAGGCACGAACTTCAACCTTTAACAAACACACCTGCCCCTTTTGTCCCAATACACTCCCAATCGTATGAAAATTATCCATACTGGAATATTTCATATTAAATAATTCTCTACACGTTTCAAAGATTTATATGTAAAATAAGTGTAAACAATGTCCTTAGAAAATCAGGAAGCTGACATGGCATGAAGAAATCGGTGCTTTTATAATACTCTCCCATGATGCAACCATTTTAACTGATGAATACCGTTATATCTGCGTACTTTGCTGCCGCATATCAAATACTGTAGTCTAAAATTTACGTGAGCGTAAATCCTCAGTGTATATATATATATAGAGAGAGAGAGAGAGAGAGAGAGAGAAAGAAAGAGAGAAAGAGAAAAGATAAAAAGGTGGAGGGGATAGAAAGATGATAGAAACGAAAGAGAAAAACTGAAATCAAGATAGATAGATAGATTGATAGATGTCCTTGGGCCCGAGTGAACTGTGATCTCTTACCATTTGTATCTAATCATCGAAATGAATACCATAAGTCATTTTGAGCACCATTTCCAAAGGATTTTCTTAGCCAAAAGGCTCTAAGAACAGCCACATATTCAACAGAATTAGGAAAATGACAGGGTGTATGTCTGAACGAAAAAAAAGAGCGGGGGGACCATCGAAAGATGATGGAGCCTAGTGTAAAATGGAACTTATTGAGGATTGTATGGGAGGGTAGCGAGCTGGTGGGTCATTCATTCTCTTTACTTTGACGAGAATATAAGGCCGCAATTTTACCGTTCCACCAAAACCTATCTTATGACTTGCCCCATAGGAAATTCTTCTCTTTCACTTCTGTCATCAATGTATTTGACCAGAGAGTTTCTGTTTTTTCTCCTTCCAATTGGTGCCGCTCTCAAGGTAACTTGAGGTAATCTTTGACTTGATACATTCAAGGCATAGCTGATGAATGGTAACCTGCCTTTGCTAATATAATGGGACATATTCTCTGTGTGTGTATTTCATTAATTGGAAATAATATATATATATATATATACTCTCGCATAAAAACACAACCACATGCACACGTAAACGAAACTGCACAGGTACGTACGTATACACACACACACACACACACACACACATATATATATATATATATATATATATATATATTTGGTAGATTGCCTAAAAGTAAAGCAGGACAATATGTAGATTAGTATGGGATGTATTTTCTGCATTCTGTTTGAAGAACAAGTTCAGTTTTCCATTGAAGGTGAGGGCACTAACCTCCATTATTTTGACCAGAAACGAGTGACACGTTCACTGAGTGTATGAGCTTTTCCATCCCTAACTTAGTTTAACACCCGGTTAAACTATGCGGAACCCTCTTCAACTCGAACTCACAAATACGTTTTCGCTTGGTAAGGTGCTCCGTTCCCTAAATGAATCGCAAGTAAAGAGTATAAAATAAACAAAGGTTATGTTTTCAAGATAAAAAGGAGGGAGCAGAATCTGAAGTAGAATGTGAATCCTGAAAAGATTTTGATAGAAATTGTGAGTCTAGGTATCTTCAATTCAATCGCCTACCTAAGAGAAGGTAGCGTCTAACTTATGATAAGGTTTCAGAGAAAAGTTCACCTCCTCTTAACATGGAGCCACTCGAAAAGACACCCGAAAAGCTACTTGAACCTGGTCACTTTTACGGTTATCATCACCACCGTGTTTATCAACCTATCGGTGAAATTCCTAAGAACTTTTTCATGTTATCTTATATTTTTAAAAAAAGTTTTAGTTATTTGCTTGCATACATTACTATAGTTTCTTATATTCCAATACAATATTAACACTTTTCATACAGATTTATTTTACTCACAGATGGCACGTTAATGGATAATACCACTCCGGCTCAAAGTGGACTTCGGAAAAAAAGCAATGACAGAGTACTCCGAATTCTTCAGAACGCCAGGACAGGAGCCTCACTATCAGATGGTGTGGGATAGCTTGATCAATCAGAACCAAATGTTAATATATAGCATTGAGAGCATCTCGAAGGGAGTTGGCAAGGATGAATAAGAAGAAATAAGGTCAGGATATTTTTTTCATATCAAGAAAAGAAAAGGCAGCCACATGGCCACAGATAGAATAGCAATCACTTTATTGCCAATTTTATAATTTCCTTAGGAACAATCAACAACAACGAAGACAATCAGGTTCTCACTTGTTGACTCTTCTGTCAATCCCTCACTGCTACATTTGAAGGAAAGATAACTCTTTTTATCAAATAAGGGGCAATTTCATTCAGTTTTATCCAATGAATTATTATAGATTATTAAAAATGATTATAATCAATTAAAAAGGAAACGATACATATCTTTTTTCGGATCTAAAGATAAATTACAACGATATAAAAATACTCTTTCACCGACAACAATTGATTATAATAAGTTATAATAGTGAAATCCGTTAAGAATATATATTTTTTATCGTATGAAATATTTCATCCTGAAATTCACATTTATCGTAATGAACATTTCTGCATAAAAAAAGCCACAAGAGATAAGATAAAAATCCTCACGGAGTTTCTTTGCACAAATGTCCCAACACCAGTTCTATTGTAACAATTACCATTTACAAGTCTTCTGTGTTAATTGTAATTTAGCAGTAAAGGTTGTAAAATTATAAGCTTCGATCGTGACCTTTAAAAATGCGAAGACAGATACCTCAGCTAGTATAATTGAAACCATTTCTCTCTAAAAATGACAAGCATTTTACATTCATCACTTTTTGCTGTATATTATAATAGACATTTTGTGGTCAGACATAATTAAAAGAAAACGCCGGTTAAATTCTTGATATTGTTTTTAATTTTAATTTTTATTTTTATTCACGTCATTCTGAGAATATATTGAAGTTTTATGTTTATTTAAACCACCCTAAGTGTACAATTGTTCTGGAAAAATGTCATTATACAGAAAACTATTTTTTCTTACTAATCATATTTTCTTGTGCTTTTTTAAACCAAATTGTGAATACTTACAGTTATATTTTTCAAGATTAAAAGAAAAAAATAATGCTTTAATATTGTTTGAAGCAGAACATTTTTAGAAGGTTTTGCATTAATCGAAAAATGTCATACAATAATTTCACATACATGCACAGTCATCTACACACCGAAAGAAACCCAGTTAATCTTACACACATTCAGCACAAACATAGAACAAGATCCCGCATGAATTCAATTGTTTCCATTGTTCTTTTCGTTCGATTTTGTAGAGAAAATATCAATATAAACGGCGTTAGAAATGCGTACGAGAATAGACAGTTTTTCTTAACTCCTATGCCAGTCTAATTCAAAACATACGAATATATACGCATATACCTTTTTTTTTTTTTATTACAAACCAGAGAATTAAAATATCTATTTTTATTACGACCCTTATTGCAAAAGACTTGTGTTATGGTTGAGGTAGTCACGAAATAGAGTGTTTTCTAATGTTTTTTTTTACTGTATATAGATTTTCTATCATTGTATTCTGTTTGGAAGACTTCACTCTCTTTATTTGTCTCTGTATGTGGTTAAAGTAATCTTCGTTGATATGAATATCATTAGTTTTAAAGAAAGATAAGGGTAGGTTATTTGTTTTAATGACATATCAACATTTGATGGGTATCTAATACCAAATCCCGTCTAAACATATATATGATTTTAAGTGAATACTTTGTAGACAACATTATTTTTAAACGATCCTGATATCATTTAATTGCACACAATAAAATGTTTTCTATTATTGCACACCGTTCAGTAGTTTCAAGTATTGCCATCTAATACCTTTAGTTCCATTTGCACACTGTTAAATAGTTCCAAGTTTATTAAATGATTAAACAATTATATTTGACCCATAGATGTGTCAATAATAGGTACCACCACACCGAGCTCAGTGTGAATTTAGAGGACTGTTAATGAAAGTGTATTCCACATTCTCCAAACTCAAGGGCTGGAACCTCATCATCAGATATAGTTTAGTTTAGTATCAGGAAATCTCATTCGGTGGGGTCTTATCTAGGGGTACACGATTTCCCACCACAGGTTTCACAAACAACAGGTTCTATCCCTACAGCAAACCATGCTGGGTGGCCCGATTTACGCACAGAGGCTGATCTTTGGGTTGCAATGCTATGTAATCTTGTAATGTCGTCTTGTAAGAGAAATTACGAATTTTAGTTCTTTTTCAAGTTCAATAAATTATCGGTAAATAAAAGATTAAGAACATCTAATTTGCGCTCGCAGCTAATTCTTGGGATTAATGAAATTACAGGAACGGGTTCTTAAGAACCACTGCTAACTGGCTGAATCCAATACCTTGCTTATTATGAAAATATGAGATATCCATTGGTGCAAAAAAAGGTTGGAGAGTATGATGCAATTTTTTTCTTATTTTGGTAAATATAATTATCTTTTTATAAAAATATAAAACAGACATTGAATTTGTAAGTAATTTAAAATTCCATTTAAAAGGTCAGTGAGAGACTAATATTTGGGGTTTTGTCAGTGCATTGTGAAATTTTAAATGATGACATTCCGAGCTGAATCTTGTTCACCTGTTAGGGTTAAAGGGCCAAATCTTTGGATAGATTAATCAGATCTTTGATTTTTGTTTTAGTAAATATGAAAAGAGATACTTCCCACAAGGCGAGGGCAAGGACCTCTAACTTACCAAGCCCTTATATTGTGTTTTCATTGGATGACCAATTAAAATCTTATACGTGAAAGGGATTTTTCCCACAGAAGTAGATCAGCACATTTGATGTGCTGACCAGTAGTAGAAGTGATTGGTTAGCCAATCGGTAAAGTTTGTTCCCAGGGTAATTCTTTGTAAAAACACGTTTTTAGGTTTAGAAGAGAGAAGATATCCGATATATAAACCAAAGACAAGAGAATAAGAAAAGAAATCGCTCCAAGAATTAAAGCCTTTCCACCAAAAAGCCTCTCTCTCAGAAAAAGTCACATGGAAAGTCTTCACCAGCTTGATACCTCATTTGTCAGTCTCTCAAATACAACAAAAAGCCACACAATTCTCTCTCTCTCTCTATATATATATATATAAGTTCGCAAGGGCAACCAGAAGACTCCCTTTTCAATAGCTAATATACTGAGGTGTACGGAAGAGAGTGACTCCTTCCCTTGGATTGCTCCATTTACTTTTAATCCGTAGCTTATAATGCTGAGTCATGAAATGGTACTTCGTGCCTCCTTGCTTAACACTCAGCATTTTTAGGTACATAACAAGAGTAAGCAGATACATCCAGGAAAAGTAGTAGCGGCCTCTTTTACTCTTCGGTGTTGTAGCTATCGAAAAAATGAGCTTTCTGGTCACTCTCGACTACGATCGGCCAATATATCTTTATATATATTATTGTTATATCAACGTGTTTCAATAAAGTTTTCAACTTGTAAACCAAGAAGTTTTCTTATCTTTAAGTTATCAAGACAAAGTCAACTTGTTCCAACGAATCACCCCAATCGCCAGAAGATGTTCCGGATAGACTGAGTCATCTTCCCAGAGGTGGATCTTTTAAACACAACGTGGGCATAGAGTGAGTTGATAAACCAATTAATCAGAAATGCATGTGATACTTACGGAACTAAGGCCAAAATCATGTACGGTGACTGGTATAGAACCATAATATTCTCCAACTGACTGAGATATTGTTAGATACAAATTTCAGCCGAAGAGTAGACCTGAAACTTGATTCTTAAGTTAACTTTGGCTTCCGGCATATCACATCTTGTTCATCACACACGCACACAAACACGCACACAGGATGTTAAAATTTCTCTGGGGAATTTTTTTTTAAGATAGTCTAATTTTAAAGTATCCACCTGTACACCACCCTCGTTAATACCTTATTGGAATCTTCCCTCGCTGGTGTCCGTCGTATCAGTTCTACTTTTCTAAAAAGGATTCTCTCATGGAAATAATCATATTATGTTAATTATGCGAGAATATGGTAACAGTAATAGTAAACATACGGAAACTGTTTAAAATTATACCATGATATTCTTTCCATAAAAGTGTTGGCTTTGTGGATAGAGTGTTTGCAAATGCCTCGATATTCGAGTCTTACCTAAAACTCAAAAAAGGGTTCTAGACACTTTTGCTTAACACTCAGCATTATAAAGTACGTATCAAAGGTAAAGTGGAGCAACCCAGGAAAGGAATAGCGCCTTCCCCTACATCTAAGTGTTTTAGCAATTGAAAAGGAAGCCTTCAGGTTGCCATCGACTACGGTCACCAAATTTACTTATATATATATATATATAAATATTTACCAACCCCTCCGCTCGGGCAGGATATGACACAAGGTCAATTTTTAAGCGGAGTTTAATAGGTTTGAATTCAGAGTTTTCCTTCTCCGAGACTAGTTGCCTCACCAAGGCTGAAGAACCTAGTCTGTCTTACTATTTACCTCAGGGAGAATAATTGGATTCATATCTTTCCCAAGGGTATTAGTGCTATGTGAGATGCAATCAGTCTAGTCCAGGATTTGAACTCGTGTCACCGCGTCCAATTCCTATGACGATGACCATTACACCACGGGCACCTCCATAAGAATAGTATATATATATATATATATGTGTGTGTGTGTGTGTGTGTGTGTGTGTGTACTAGTTTTTATGTATGTATTTACCCAAACCATTCACCACGGACAAGGGAAACGCAAGGTCAATTGTGTAAATAGGTAAAGCAGAGTTTTTCTTCTCTTAGACGAGTTGACTAACCAAGGCTAAAAAAACAAAACTATCCTATTATTTAACCATTACTGGAAGAAGATCATTTGAATCCATGCCTTTTTGAAGAGCATTAGATCAAAGTAAAACGCAACCTGCCTCATCGAGGTTTTGAATTCGGGTCGCCGATTCAATTTCTATCGACAAAAATCTTTCCCCTAGGCGTACCTTAGATTCTACTGTAAACGTAACCTGAAAACCCGACCATCAAAGTGAGATTTTTCATTGAGTAATGCACTTAAAGAATTTTTTTTTTAAATCCAGTCTCGTGATGAACAATATTTTCATCAGCCAAATTGTTGATATAATAACGAAAACCATAAAATTCTGATCCGAATCATTCAATACTTCCTAAACAGAAGAATTAATGTCATCAGGGAACGCTATCACGCCTCAATGGACTCGAGTGCCGTATAGGCTATGGTCAATCGATTATCATCGTAAGATGAACTCGATGAACAGAGATCATATCCTAGATGAGGCTGTTTGCGTTTCGCTTCGGGCTTATTCGCTTCCCGCTCATTTGCTTTAGTAACGTATGACTCGTTTTCTTCTGTTTTCAAGTCTGAGTAAAAACTGATCTTTTTAGCTTTGGTATGACGATCAGTCTTGGAAATAAAAAAAAACAAACTCTTATTTAAAAACCTGAGATGTGTTTTTCATGAGTCTGTGTTACATTATTTGGCTATTTCTTTTATCTCATCACCCTATCGAAAATGTGTTGTAGGTTTGAACCAATCTTTCACAACTATATAAATAAATCTCTAATGTTGGTGTTTTAACAGTTCCTATCTATCATTGAACTGATGGACCAACAGACGTCGAGATTTGTTGAATGGTTTAGTATATATAAATGTCTATGTATGTCTATGAGTTTGTTTTCATAAACTATTCAAATAAAAATATTGTAAGTAAGCAGTCATGCGTGGAAAAAAGATAATCTATAAAAAGAAAAACGCCAAGCGAAGAGAAAAGAGTTAAAATTTCGACCAATTGGTTTGATGTAAAAATGTATGTTCAATCTAACACTTCGGATTGAAAACATCAGAAAAAAGGACTTGCTGAGATCAGTAGACTTGATCAGTCATCTAAATAGTGAGTTGAGTGTATTTGGTGGAGTTAGGGTATCGGTATCAGTGAATCCCATTGAAAGAAGCTGGTACTTTCGATTCTCTCTCTCTCTCTCTCTCTCTCTGTCTCTCTCTCTCTCTCTGTTGGAGGGAGAGTGACTGAGTCATTCAAAATACGGGAAGAGCTGATATCTTCTTAAACGAAGAATTCACCCCACGCATGGAGTCCATTATCTATTTACACATTTGACGCAATTTACTCTTTCTTGTTTATCCTACCCCATCGGACGACCAGCTCTCGCAGACACTGTTATCATCGATGATTACTCTAAACCTGCCATGACAAGTATATTTAAAAATATTTAGAACTTCATAATAGAAATTTATCAAGTTTATTTTTTTTAGCTAAAAAGCACATTTCTTTTGAACGTGACTGTATATACATATGTACGCATACACACACACACATACACACACACGCATATATATATATATATATATATATATATAATCACATGAATATACATTCAAAAGTGTTTATCTATCATTTGTAGAGCTGTGAAAGCCTTGAAGAGCCATTTATATTCGGTTCAGTTCTTGATAGCTGTCCCAGAAATGTGTTTTGCCATATTTGTTTCAAAGTAAATAAGCACACCGAAAAGCAATAATTTGGGCGTATGGAAGTGTGACAGAAACAATAATTCTATTAACTGTCATTTATTTTTGCCTATCTGTCTTTTCCTCTCTTTAAATGGACTCGAATTTTTTTACGAGCGTCCACGAAACTACGCAGCAGTGTCCAGAGAATGGCGTGTTTGCTTTATGAAGTCAATTCCTAGAACACCGTACATATACGGAACGACAAGTACATTTTTCATAGCGTAAAAGAACCATCCCTAAAATATGACTTTCTCATCAACTGCACAGTTTCAGGGTTTCGAAGGTTCGCTTTCGTCAGAATGTAGTTTTGAATTAGGAGATGACTTAGCTTCGTAAGAAAAAAATAGGAGGAGAGAGAGAGAGAGAGAGAGAGAGAGAGAGAGAGAGAGAGAGAATGTGAGAGAGAATGTGAGGTCGGCAGTGAAGGCAAAAGTATTTAAAGAAAAAATCCAGAATTGTTATCAAAATTCTAGTTCTAGGCCGCCTGATCCTTTTGGGAAGTTCTTGTGGCATAGTTGCTAAGGAGCAGGTCTGTCACAATGTAGGAAGCGAGTTTGCACTCCAGTCATGCTATTATGTTCAATTTTGGCATGATACCCTGCAAAAAGATACGGGCACCCAGTTCCCCAATTAATGGGTTAATTAGTACCACTTCTCTTTGTGTACAAATTTGGTTTTGCCTTTAAATAAACGAAAATTTATATGCTGTTAAAGATAAAGTAACAAAGAAAACTGAAACCTTCTCGCTTAAGTTATAGTCACTCTAAAAGTTTTAGGGTTGTATTTACAGAAATACAAATATATTATCAAACTGTATTTTACTTTTCTTTCTTCCTAAGTTGATCATTTTTTTTTTTTGTATTTTTATCCAACCATATATTCTAAAGAGGAGGCCGACTATTTGAAGAGTTGATATCTGATTTGGTTAATTTTTTAGACCTAATTATTTTTAGGATTAGACATATTATAATAGGATATTGATTATTTGAAATATTATCTAATTATGATTCCTGATTATAACTTAAACAGCTTAAAAGTGTAGCATTTATGAGAAAACTAAGCTCATGAATTTATCTCATTCATTCGATAAACAAGGAATTTCCTTTGTCTTTGATGACTCAGTTTGTTTTCCTCTTCCTTTGTCATTTGCAAGTGATGGAACTTGATTCTTTATTCTTAGAAAATCTATTAATTCGCACCCCCCACACACTCACATGCACACACACACACTTGATCTGGATTTACATTCCATTTTTTATCACAAGAAATATCTGTTCATACCTGATATCACCAGATATATAGAATACTGCTCATAAATATTTGAACAGATACTTTGCTTCTAATTGCTTGATTTTCAGATTTGAACCAGTAACCTTTCATAAGGAGAATGAATTTTATTGCAAACAACAAAGATTGCATTTAGTTATGTTCTATTGTTCTGAGAGCTAAATTTCTGTTCCGTAGAGGTTAACATGCTGGTCTGTGAGATTGTAGTTAGGGAGTTTGAACTTGTGGGGATTAATAAAAAAGAAATTAAAAGATAAAATAAATAAATTCAAATATGATGGTTTCTTTTTCGAGCCTTCCCATGTTTGACTCTTTGCTGTCAGTCACAGAGCCGAGAACCAGTTTGAGTGAATGTTAGCAGGTGACTACTTGCTTAGACTTTAATCCCAACGAGTAGGTGACTACTTCCTTAAACTTTAATCCCAACGAATCGTTCATGGCTTAACGGTTATCACAGTTGAAAATAGAGTTGGTGACGAAAGTTCAAATCTTGGACGAAGCTGTTTGCATTTTCCATCATGCTAATACTCTTAGATTAGGTATAAACTTTATTATTATTCTCCGGCTCTGGGTAAATAGAAGGGCAGACTGTTTTTTAATTAAATGTTATGCTAATTGTTTTTGGCGAGGGAAAATTTTAAATTCAAACAATTTGTAATCGGCTAAAGAATTGACAAACTATCACATCCTGCATGTTACAGGAAGGAGATGGTTATATATATATATATATATATATATATATATATATATATATATATATATATATATATATATATATATATATTAATCGCTACGCAAAGGCTGAGAATTATTTCTCACCTTTTACTATTAGTCTGCTGTTTTAAGCAATGCTAGGTACATTCAAAGGAGTTAAACGGAAATGTAGTAAAGTTGGTGACTTTAGTCGAGGGTGACCTGAAGGCCTCCTTTTACAATAGCTACTACACCGAGGTGTAGGTGAGGGTGCTACTCCATTCCCAGGATTGCTCCACTTTACCCGTGATCCTCACCTTATAATGCTGAGTGCAAAGCAAGGCGGCATCAAGTTCCATTTTTGAGTCTTTGGTATGATCTACCTGGGATTGAAACCCGGTCTCCCGGACTATTGGCGAACTCTCTATTGATTAGGCCTATAGCGCAGTACGAAACGGACAGGTACTCTGATGTAATTATCCCGATTTAAGATTACATCTGGAAATGTTACCAAACCAAACGTATTAAAATGTGTTGGCGTAAAGTAGATGTGTTTAATGATAATTTTGAAGGACACATTGAGATTTAGCCAGCTACTAGGAAAATACGAGTTTTTAGATTATGTAATTATAGAAATAACAAGTAAGCAGGTGGGACTAAATATGCAAACCATATGTTTGTTTGTGAAAACAGAAAAAATATCACAACGTTACTGAGTGGTGAACAAACTCTTTAAAAAAAGGCGTCATTCATTTCTCTAAACCATGGAACACTGAACGTCCTTTGTAAAGACAAACGGACGGGAAGGAATTGCCAAATAATTTAGACGATGAAAACTACATTGCTGTTGAGGTTTACAAGAATATTGAAGAACATGGAAGTGACGTTACACCTGATACTCACAGCTGGCCACCAGATATTTCTAATGCGAGCATACAGTTGAAAATCTATCAGTCCGGTAATTTACTGATAACGACAATGACATCCCTATTTCCTTAGAGGAAATAAGGAACCTGCAGGAAAGAAGAGATTAACGTGCTTGAGAAATTGTGTAGACAACCAACAGCATTATCTTAACGTTCACAATTTACCTCCCGTTGTTTGGAAAGTCTGTGACGACCATTATCATTATTTTTCTTGTGCCTGTCTGACGTAGCCATTCATCTTTCATGTGTGAACCACAACGCAGTGAGGAAGATTAAGTAGTCACAGTTCTGCTTTTAAATTCAGTGGTAATTTCTTGTCTAGTAAAAAGCTTGAGAGCTCGGTTTAATATTCTACAGATTCTAATAAGGTGTAACATTTATAAACTGAAGCTATTCGTGATACGGCAATAAAAATACGATGAACAGTTTCCGTTGCATTAATATAAGTCTAATCTTCATGTAAATTTTCACACTTTTTATCACTTTGAGATTTAAACTATTATCTTCATAAATAGACTATATATATATATATATATATATATATATATATATATATATATATGATACATTAATAAAAATACGATTAACAATTTCCGTTACATTAATATCAGTATAATCTTTATACATGTATAAGAAAGATATTTGAAGCTTTTTAAGTATTATATTATAGGTTGTTTGCTGTATTCGTTTTATGATATGTCAACATTTATTGGGTTATTTAAAGATGAAGTTAGTTCATATAGATTCAAGAATGTATTTGTCAAGATACTCCGCCACGGATAGAATGTCACATAACGGGAATTTTCGTCATCAGAGTAAATCTGGTGTGAATTCAGAGTTTTACGTCTCTTAGACGAGTTGACTTATCAAGTCTAATGATCCCAGTCTGCCTTATAATTTATCCTAAGCTGAAATGGATTAATACATTTTTCACGGGCATTAACTTGAAGTGAAACACCAGCAACATTGTCCTGAATTTGAACTTGGGTTGCCTGTTCAATTTCCCTCGACTATATCTGTTCCAAATGGGTTCAAATAAATAATCTAATAACCATATATGAGCAATCAAGCTCTTAGCCAATATTGTTAATACAAGTAATTTTCTGAATGATATATTTCAAGAATTTCTATTTGATACTAATCATTCCTAAAAAAATATATGCTTTCAAGAAATTATGATATTTAATAAAGATCATTGGTTTGTACACAACTATGTGGTTTCAAGTCTTCTTATGCAATCCTAATAATTTTAAAACAAATCTATTTTACTCCTTGTGTTGTATATTGACCTAGGACCTGGCTGGGCTGTCAAAATAGGAAATGCACCTATGTAAATTACAGGTGCATCCGCTCAAGGAATATCAGAATATAACCTTGACTGTGGACGGGTTGAATGAGTGCGATTGTAACTCGGTGAAGACAGGAAGTCAGTTAGTTTGGAGACCAGACCCGTTGGTAACAAGATACGTTAGAGGAAGCCAGCACCCAGCAGAGCGAGCCCTCAGGCCCCCGATTAAGCAGTTTGGAGACCAGACTCGTTGGTAACAAGATGCGGTAGAGAAAGCCAGCACTCAGCAGAGTGAGCCACCAGGCCCCCGGTTGAGAAGCTCAGGAGAACGAGAAGAAATCCGGTTATGTCCAGTAGAGTGAGGGTCAATATGTTACAGTTCTGTTTGGTCTCAACTCCCTCTCACACACAACCCTTTCAAATAAAGTGAGAGGTATATTTTTCTAAAAGACTCTGTCGCTCGTCTTATTGTGTCGTCGTTATGTTCTGCATACAGATTTTGCATGCATCTGCATATGAGTATACAACACTTGATCAAATATCAATAGATACAACCATTCCAGTTGAGAGTGGATCTTGGAGTAATGCAAATGAAGGTGTTATTCCATACTCCTGGGCTCCTACACCTGGAGACCTATCATTGAATACAGCTTAGTATCATACACAGGGTACACATATTTAGAATGAAAATCCATATAATTCTGTGCATAATGTAATCTTCTTGTATTTTTAGGGTATATGGCTATCGTATAAACGATTTGGAAAGAACTTCTGCGTGAAATCATTTGGAAGTTGTAGGTTCAATCCCAAAGAAGTTTGTGCCTCTGTTGTATAGTCATTTACACGTTCATGCAGCATCATAACGACACAACAAAGACAGATGCATGAAGGACAACGCAGGAAGGAAGACGCATGATAAAGACGGACGCAAGACTTCTTTAACAACATTTTACCTCTCAATTTATTGCAAGGTTCGAAAGGGTTGTTCAAGGTTTGCATGTGAGAGGGTGCTGGAGACCGAACATAAACTTCATATTTTAACCTCCACTACTTATGACCGCCACGTTGTATCTTTCTTGTTCTCTTAGATGCTCAATCAGTCCACTGCTGGATGCTGGCTTTCTTTACTGCATCTTAGCATCTTCTCTGGACTCCAGCTCATCAGGACTTCAAGCCCCATCGGCCTGGTGTGGCTTTCCTTACCACATCTCGTCTCTAACTCTCTGGAAGTCTGCTGGCAACTGCTTTCGCACCCAACTCAACTCAATTATATAATAATTCAACGCCCACATGATCGCCCACTGGATCTTTGAAATCGAATGTTTAATCGTCATCAAGCGGAAATAACTGTCATACAGTTCAGAGGTTACACTCTTCCGATGCATCACTGTAGTAGCACAATGGGACCTTCACCTTGTCCCATATCATAAGCCTTAATCCACCCACGTGATCTCTTTCGATTACTGGTCATTGGAATGTGTCACTTCCTTCCGGTGTATCACCTTGGAATAGAATTTTTGGGCCGGGTCGAAGGTTAAAATATAACACCTCTCATTTTCTGGAGAATCCTGGCTTTTGCATTTACCACTTGTTTGTATGGTCAGACTTAAGTTTTTTGCACAACTCCCAGAGAATTACCTTCACCACCAAGTCATGTTTAGTCTTGAACTGTTTTTGGTTTAATTTACTGTATTTACTAATTATATTATTTTTTGATTGATTGTTTCAATTCTATCTCCACATAACCGACATTTTTGTTGTGTCTTGTCTATATTTGCTTTAACATAGTCCTTATAGCGTTGCTTTGTGCTGCTATTTGAAGAAATTTAGTTTCTCTCTGAATGTGTTCCTTTTTTAGAAATGCCCAAGTCGTCTCGTGTGAGATTTTGCGTGTTTGTCGCTTGAAATGTACATGCAATTGTTTTTCTTCCCTTTTTTGTTTTATCGTTATTGTTGTTCACTTGATCTTTGTGTTGTTTGTGTAGATTCTAGTCGCTGTAATCAGGTTTTTATAATCCTTTTACATATAGTCTTCGTTTCGTTTTATCGATGTATCGAAGCTACCTTGAATGCAAGAGAGTTCTCTTCCTCTTTCTTGATACATATAGCCTGTCAACCTCATCACTGGGATGTACTAAGATTTTGTATCGTCATCAGTTTCCCTGTTCTCTGGTCCATTTTTTCATGTTTTTCCGACGTCCTCTTTATGAACATATTCATCTTTCTTACGTGGCGGACAGCCTAAGGGTTTTATTATTATTATTATTATTATTATTATTATTATTATTATTATTATTATTCCTTGAGTGTTTTCACATCAGCCTTTGCTGATGGTCTTTTCGGGATTTTGAGAAACAACAAGTCTCCTCAAGTCTCCAGGACTCTTCGCAGTGTTCTGGCTGATCTCATTAATGCAGTAGTTTGGACGGTATTCACCTGTCGTCTTATTTCCATGTCCTCCAGTCCCTTTATTAATGTTTTAATGACTGTAACAAGAGCACTAATTACAATTGGTATAAACGTCACCTACGTGTTCCACTGTTTCTTCAATTCCCAAGAAAGGACGAGTTATTTATCTTTGTTTTCACTTTCTTTCAATTTTACTCTGTGGTGTATCAACTAAGTCCACAATTTTTGTTGAACATTATAAGGTCTGGTCGTCTGGCTGAGATTAGGTGATCCATTTGGATGTCAAAATCACAGAGCAGTTTGTATGTCATTCTCCAGGACAGATTTTTGGTTGAGCATATACCATTTGTTCGTATGGTCAAATTGAAATTTCTTGCACATTCCCAGTGGATAATATTGCCCCCACCTCACAGTCGTGTCTAGTCTTATACTCTTTCTGTGCTAATTTGCTGCATTCGCTTATAATTGTTTCATTATTATTATCACTCATTAGAGTTTTTCACATCAACGTAAGCTGATGGTCTTTCACTGGAGATTGAGTGACAGTAAGTCTTCTCAAGTCTCCTGGACTATTCTCAGTATTCTGTCCTTTTTCAATAATGCTGTTGTTTGGATGGTCTCCACTCGGCCGCAAACTCCCAAATCTTCCAGGCCCTTTAATAATCCTTTAGTTACCTTGTGCATCCTGTTCATTTCTTCTGCTAGTCTGTCGTGAATGGAGGTGAATTTTTTGAACCAGAATCCATGTATTTCATCATGTCCTGGCGTTTTTCCAGTTTGATATCTTTTTTAGTGTCTTTTTGAGTAGTTCGATGTGTATTTCCGCGTTGGGGCCTTCCTCGAGTCCTTCTAGTTCTCCATCAAGTTCTATAATTCTATCGTTTATTCATTCAGCCTTTTCGTTATGCTTTTTCGGTTGCCATATTTTCGTCCGAAATCGTTCGGTTTCTCTGGCATCTGTTTGTTGGTATGTTTTTGTGTCATGCTCTCCCAATTGCTGTTAAAATTTTCTTTCGTTGTTTTGGAATGTTCTATTTTATCTGTATTGTTTTACCCTTCGTCGATATCTCTTTAGTCTTCCTTTTTTCGCCAGAACCTTCTGGGTTTTTTCCTCATGTTGTACTGTTATTTTTTCTCGTGTTGTCTTTTCCATTCTCTTCCCACATATCCCAGGATCTTTCTGTTTTACCATTTCGGTCTGTATTCGTAGATTTTCAATCTGGGTTTGCAGTCGAACTTCCCATCCTTGTTTAGACTGTTACTTCAAACTTTTTGAGAGGACGCCAATTTTCTCACACACTAATTTTTCCCCTGCATAGATTAGATCACTTAACTCAGATATATTATATGTTGATATATAGAGTAGCATTTGATTTATTCAGTTTGTTTCTGTTTTACGTGTTCTCCTGTCTATGTTTCTTAATGATGGAAGGGTCGTCTTCTCACTGTTCATAATTCTTTTTTGGTTTTCTAGATTTGTCAGCTTTTCTTGTGATAGAGTTTCTGTAGGGTTACTTGGTACTGTGGCGTATTCATTTTCAAGAGTTGGCTGTTCATTTCTGATATGTTGTTATTGGTTGGCGTCACTTGATATGTTTGGAATTGTACTGTCTTGCGTCTGTGTTTTCTGGTGTATTTCTATTGTATCAACATCAGAAAACCTTCCCCTTTTTTATTGTTTTAACTTGATCGGCAAGGTAGTCTGAAAACTAACACATTCTTGCCAGATCTCTATCATTCTTTTCTTATACCCTCTTTGTTAAGGGTTGCTCCTAAAATAGCAGTGTAGTGCAAGATGATTGTCTTCCCTGATCCATGTTTTGCGTTTTGGTTTTGATCGTTGTTGCTACTAATATCGTCATTCATGTACCTGAAAAGAGATCAGCCAACATTCGCAGGATGCCTATCGCTTTCCCATGTTAGCTATTAAGAGAGCACCTACCGATCATGACACCCAAACCTGTTACCTGGGTCCCACGTTTTGTAATATTGACATTGGACATTTTTATCATGGGTATATTGAGGCTATACCAGACCCAGGGGTTGTTTTTGATTCGCGCACCTGACATAGTGTGACTACGAACAGTCATATTGACTGTTCATAAACAGCGGGTCACGAAAAAAAAAAATGATGAAAATAAAAATAAATAAAAAATTTAAGAAAATATAAAAAAAAAATTTCTGGAAGTAAATCTAAAACTTAGTTGTAACATAGTTAAAATCCATGGTCCTACTTTATTCATTTATATTTTTTTACTTCCCAAGCAACTAGAGTGGACTGCTTGAAAGATTTTTTTTTTATGCCATCTTAATGGTAATATCTTATACTTAACCTAGTTTTAAATGTGCTGGTGAAAATCTTTCACGTGAGATTTCTAATGATTTTACGGCAAAATACGGGGCTAAACGTCTATCGATTGTGAAAGTAGTAGGGAAATATGGAGGGTGACGAGTTAAATTTAAATAATTCTTCAGTAATCTTCTTAGTATTCTGGCCGTTCTCAGTAATGCTGTCATTTGGATAGTCTCCACTCGTCCGCCAACTTCCAATTATCATCATTATTATTATTATTCACTCATTAGAGTTTTTCACATCAGTGATAGCCGATGGTTTTTCACTGAAGTCTGAGTGACAGCAATTCTCCTCAAGTCTCCAGGACTCTTCTTAGTATTCTGGCAGTTCTCAACAATGCTGTCATTTGGATGGTCTCCACTCGTCCGCCAACCTCCAAGTCCTCTAGTCCCTTTAGTAATCCCCTAGTTACTGTTCCAAACGCACCAATTACAATTGGTATAATTGTCACCTGCATGTTCCATAGTTTTTTCAGTTCCCTAGCAAGGTCGAGGTACTTATCCTTCTTTTCACATTCTTTCAGTTTTATTCTGTGGTCAGCCAGGACAGCAAAGTCGACTATTTTGCAAGTTCTTTTTTTGTTGTTGTTGATTATTATTATTAAGTCTGGTCTCCTGGCCTGGATTAGGTGATGCGTTTGTATATTAAAGTCCCATAGAAGTTTATTCGAGTCATTTTCTGGGACAGGTGCTGGGTTGTGCATATACCATTTGTTAGTATAGTCGAATTTAAATTTCTTACACATTTCCCAGTGAATTACCTTACCGACCGAGTCGTGTCTCGCCTTATACTCCCGCTGTGCTAATTTACTGCATTCGCTTATTATATGATTGATGGTTTCATCTCTGTCACCACATAGCCTGCATTTGCTATTTTGTTGCGTCTTATCTATTCTCTCTTTAATACGATTCGTTCTTATGGCGTTGTCCTGTGCTGCTATTAGGAAAGATTCTGTTTCTCTCTTAAAGTTTCCTTTTCTTAGTCATGTCCAATATTATTATTATTATTATTATTATTATTATTATTATTTACTTATTAGTGTTTTTCACATCAGCGTTAGTTGATGGGTTCTTCACTGGAGTCAAAATGACAGCAAGTCTTCAGGACTCTTCTCAGTATTCTGGCCGTTCTCAAAAATGTAGTAGTTTAAATGGTATCCACTCGTACGCAAAATTCCAAGTCCCGCAGTCCCTTTATTATTATTATTATTATTATTATTCGAAACTCTATTATCACTCGAAATATTTGAAACGCTATAATTGTTAGAAATACTTGAAACCATATATCTAGGAGGAAATTATTAGTATTGGGTTTGGTTTCCTTTGGTTTCTTTGTTTAATTGCATATCAACTTTCATGAAACCTTTAATGCCAAAACCAACCTAAAAGAAGAAAAGTTGTTGTACTTATTTGACTCATAGCTAGTAGGATTTATTGGTTCATTCGTTTACCGAGGCTCTTAGTCTCAAAGGGAATGTAATAGCGCGATTGCATTTTGAAGTCTATATATATGGAATTGGCCTTTTTTATCCGTTTTCTATTTTGATATTGTTTTCTTGTAGTAAGATGTTCGCCAGGTATGGTGAAATGTGATAAAATCCTTGACGTTGTCTTATAAGGTTTGTTTTGGAAATGACTGCAGATTCTAATATTCTGGGCGATTTTCGCAATGTATGGCTTTGATTATAATGGCTTGGGAAAATTGAATAAGTGTTTGAGCTCTAACATGTGGGAGAAAGAGGCGTTTCGATCGTCATTTGTTTTCATTGATCGTTTGTGTTCGTAAACAAACATATAAAACAACTTCCAGAATTTTATCAGATCTACTTGGCGAACTTCATACTACATGAAAACCATATCAAAATAGAAAACGGATAAAAATGGACCTTTCTCCATTCTATATATATACATCTATATATTCACAGATGTGAAGGCTGATTATATATATATATATATATATATATATATATATATATATATATAATCAGTTGTCAAGTCTGTGAAGAGACATTGTCATTCTTAAAGATCTGTGGGTGTAATTGTGAAACATTCTTTTTTCACAAATCTGTTGCTATACGACAGGGGCTCCTCCTTATCAGATTTAGAAAGGAATATTTGAACCCATGTAACTGTGTGGAACTTATCCATATTATTAGTGAAGAATTATTGAAAATACATAACTGTGCTCACTCTGTTTGTATTTGATAGAGACACCTGAAATTATGTAACTGTGTGAAAATTATTTCTATCAAGAATAATTACTTGAAGCAATTATTGTTTACAAAGGATTATTATCACTATTTTCCCTTTTGAGAGTTTTTCACACCATCATTAGCTGATGGTTTTCCATTAGAGTCTGAATTACAGCAAGTTTTCTCAAGTCACCAGGACTCTTCTTAATATTTTGGCCGGTCTCAACAATGGTGCAGTTTGGATGATATCCTCTCGTCCACTTATTTCTAAGTCCTCCAGTTTCTGTACCAATCCTTTGGCGCTGTACCGAATCCACCAATTACAATTGGTATCACTGTCACTTTCATGTTCCATTATGATTATGACTATAATTATCACTATTTACAAGAAACCATTCTTGAAATACTTGGTACGCTATATCTGTATCCAAATTGTTTTTATCAGATAAGAATGTTTGAAATCATATAACTGTGCGTAAATGATTATGTTTTATCAAATAGGAATTATCACTTGAAACTGTATAATTGCCGAAAAAGGACTTACATTAGCGGTAAATAACCCAATAAGTATTGATATACCGTAAAATTAAGTCAGCAACCAAACAACCAACCAATATTCATTTGATATTCGTTGTGTGAAGAAAAATTGGCTTCTATATCCACTGTTTGTTATCTCCAAAAAAAAAAAAAACCAAAAAAAAAAAAAACCCAGAATAATGTTATAGTGATACCTTTTGATTTTTTGTAACTGAAGAATATCTATCCTTAATAGTCTGTTTGTGTAATCTATCAACTAAATGTTTTAATTTACTTAAAAAAAACGTACTTACGAATAATTAACTGCTGTCTAATTTTTTTAAAGCCAGAACTGCATATATAAATACCTTTTATATTGATAATGTAGTTTGCTAAATACATTAATGTAAGTAATCAATATCATTGATGGGACACAAAAAATGTTCATGTTAGGACAGAAAGAGTCAATGATACCTTTGAATTTGCGTACAACGTGAACCATTATCATCCACTGATTAATCTGGATTGAAGTCCTCATCTTAGCTGTCGGTTGCGCTTTGAATACCCACACTGTACCCCGGCGATGGTTAAGATCCCCCACAAAAATTCATTGACCGTTAAAATCAGTCAGTAAATTAATAAATCAATCAATCATCTGGGTGGTTAATATAGCCAGAACGTTTCACTTATCTTAACTTCCTACATTCTTCAATTGTTTGGCATAGTCAGTAACTTCATGAATGTAACCAGCAAATAATTTGCCTAGCCGGCTGGGGTCCTAAAATACCTTGACTGCTTTTCTACAGTGGGATAACACTCGCCTAGCGAGTGTCGTGGATATGACATAAATCAATCTGATGGTGAGGTTCCAGTAACGCTTGAGCTTTGGAAAATGCAGACTACACCTTCATTGCCATCGCTCCAGAGTCCACTCTAAACCGGAATGGTACCACCTGATAGAGTCCTATGTATGGGTAATTTAGAATTAAACTCCGTACTTATGCTAAACTGAATTTTTTAAAAAAAGAACTGTCTTGACACTTAACTATGTAAACAAAAATCTGTTCTCATACTAAACTGAATTATTTGAAATTTCATCAAAATAAATAAATTCAGCTTTAAATGACCCAAAAAAGAGTTGATACGCCGTAAAACAAACCAACCAATCAACCAACAAACCAACTAGAAAACAATATTGTGTTTTATTGTTACCAGTAAATAATAAGGAGGTGCCCGCGGTGTAATGGTTATCGTCACAGGATATGGACACGGCGACACGAGTTCAAATCCTGGACCTGACTGATTGCATTTCACATAGCACTAATAACCTTGGAAAAGGTATGAATCCAAATATTCTCCCTCCAGATATGGGTAAATAGTAGGACAGACTAGGTTCTTCAGCCTTGGTCAGGCAACTAGTCTAGGAGAAGGAAAACTCTGAATTCAAACCTGTTAAACTCCGCTTAAAAAATTGACCTTGTGTCATATCCTGCCCGAGCAGAGGGGTTGGAAAATATGGTAAATAATAACGTGTCTGAACCTAAAGAATCATTTGGCATCCTTCCTTTGAAAACTCTAGCTTTATTCCGATTTTAAACACGACTTCTCGGCTTTATATGCAAAATTACAACCCCTTCAGCCATTAACAAATGAATTGGATTGATTGATCCTTATTTTAGTAATTGGCTTGGCTATATAAGAATATTTATATCCGCATACTGTATTTTGGATTATTCTACACTGAAGAATTGCGTAACAAGCGTAAATTTCGATTGCGTTGTAGTAATGAGCTTTTGCCCTTGGATATGAGCACAATCGAGATCCAAACAAACAAACCTTCACTTTATCTGTAAACTACACAAGCTATAAATTCCTAAAATTCCTACCGGTAATTACCAATTAAAGCAAATTAACTAGACTAATAGGTAATCAATGAAACTGACTGGCAAACAACTTTATAGAAAGACTCGAATTGATTAAACATTTCCTCATGATTCTTTTGCAAATATGAATTTTCTTCGGGAATTAATTGTTTGGTTGAAGTTTAAAAGCTGGAACTCTTCCAACTAAACGAGAACATTATTGGTGATTATTAAAATCGAAAGCCACTCACGTTTTTTTTTTATAAATGTTTTTATTAATATTTAAAACAGGAATTAAAAAAAAAAATTATGAATATTTTTTTGCCACTTTTATTTTCAGAATTTTTCAAAATTTGGTGTTTTCTTCTCTGATTTACATATAAAATTTTTTAATTCTCTCAGGTTACCACATAAAAAGAATAAAATGCAATGTCAAAAGAAATGAATTCTCACAAGAGTATATGTATGCAGCATATTGTACGTAGTTATATATGACTCTAATGTAATCATCAGATGGAAACTCTGTTGGTGATAAATACATGAATTCAAAAACAGTTAGAGTATAACACACACACTCACGCGCACACACACACACACACACACACACACACACACACACACACACACACACACACACACACACATGCATATAGAAAGCATACTGAGACCTGTGTGCCTTATCTATAAGCCAACGTAAATAATAACAATATCACCAAAAACGTACCCCTGAAAAAGATCAAGCGATATAACTGAAAGAACTTGGGACAAGAACATACGGCCACTTCCCAATCAACTAGATCCTGATAGAAAGAAACTTGAAAGAAAGCCAGATTAAAAATATTATGTGGTCTGTAACCAATTTTGTAAACGCAATATATATATATATATATATATATATATATATATATATATATATATATATATATATATATATATATTACCTAAATTTAACTGTAGAAACGTTTTTGTTTCATAAAATCGTTGCAGTAAATTGTGCCCGAAAACGTATTGCAATACCACTAAATTTCAATCATAACCTATGATATATTAATAAATCAGAATATAAAATTCCGGTATCCATCCTCAGGTAAGCTAGTATTCAATATATATATATATACATATATATATATATATATATATATATATATATATATATATATATATATATATGAAGTAAGTGAGTGAGAGACATTGACAGTGACAGAGAATTCAATAGCCATCCGACGTATTTGTATAGACTCCCCAGAAGATAATTTTAGTGAGACTTTGAGTCATGCGTCTTTTTTATTTTACATTCTAAAATCATTTGTATACATGGAATATTGTGATATTTACTCTGCACTTATGTATAGAGCATTGTTGATCTAACGACTGTTTTATATCTTATCTAACATTTTAGCTAAAAGATAAACAAGAAATAATTCTAAAAAAATATCATACAACCCAGGCACTAACGTACTGAACATCTTCAGCGACTAAGCTTCTTACAAAATAACACATATAAATAATAAATCTTTCCAATAAAAGATATATCGCACCCAAATGGTACAAAAAGAAACTGCACTAACAAAAGACGTACAGTCAAGTTAAACTGAGAGTTCCAGTTCCGCAAGATCACCGAAGTTAAGGAGAGATGAATGATGTTCAGAATTTAGAAGGGTGACCACTTAAAAAACAACAGGTACAAAAGCAAACTGAGGCTTGTGTGCCTTATCTAAAAGCCTTAGTGAATAATAACAATAAAAAAAGGACCCCTGAAAACGATCAATCGATATGACTGAAAGAGCTTGAGACTAGAACTTCGGGTAAATTCCCAAACAGCGCGACCCTGATACATGAAAACTTGCAAGAAAGCAACACACACACACACACACACACACACACACACACACACACACACGCACGCATGCACTCACGCACGCACACATATATATACATATATGGATAGAAATATGTTTTATAGAGTAGGTGTACTCTGTCATATAATTTAAAATAACAATCATAAAAAGAACCACTAAACGTTAGTTACTTAGCAGGTGTTTTTTAGTTTAATTTTGAAAGTTTTCTAAGAATGTTTGGGATTATTATTATACTCAAAAGTAAATCTTGGCAAAACCTTTAATGATTCAAATATACGAACTAAAATATATTGTGTTAACGCTTGGTGTAAATTGAAGAAATTTAAGATAGTTTCAGAAACTAAAAACGAAAATCTCATATATTTTCAATAGTTGTTGTAAATTTGCAAATATTTACACGAAACATTTTTTTTTCATGATGCTAAATCTAATTCTGTAAAAATATAAAATCAGAGAATCTAAAATGTCATTCCAAATTTTAAAAAAATCATAGTTTTTCTTACTTCTACACTATCAGGTAAAATTGATTTAGAAAATCTCCCAAATTTGAATCATCTTCCAAATGTATTTGCTCCTATATTTTTCTATATGAATGACACGGACTTAAATTTACCTCTCTTTTTTTAAACATTTACAATTTATTTATTCTGTTAAATTTATAATGCATTGTCAAAATATTTGTATGCGTATAGAGTGCGTAATAAAAGAACACACACACACACACACAAACACAAATATATAATACCGATCAGAATGTATATGGAAATAACAGTAAGTCTGTTGTATAGTCATATGCTACAACTATACACATATACATATGCATGTGCATGTAGAATCAACGACGCAATAATAAAGACGAGCGAATACTTCTTGAAAAAGATATACCTCTCTCTTTATTTGAAAGGTTGCGTGTGAAAGGGAGTTGGAGACCGAACAGAACTGCAATATATTGACCCCCACTCTAATGGCCATCTGCGTTGTGTCTTCCTCGTTCTCCTGGGCTGCTCATCCGGAGGCCCAGGGGCCCAGCTCTCTGCTGGATGATGGCTTTCTCTACCGTATCTTGTCATTAACGGGTCTCATCTCCAACTCGTCTGTACTCCAACTCACTGACTTCTTGTTTCACCGAGTTATATAATAGTTCAATCGCCCACTCAATCTTTGGAATGGCATGTTTAATCGTCATCACGCGGAAATAACTGTCATGCAGTTCACAGGTCACTCTCTTCCAGTGCATCAGTCTTTGAGTGTACCATGGGATTTTTACCTTGTCCCATTTTTTCAGCCAAGCCCGCCTACGCGATTTCTTCTCATAACTGCCATCGGAATGTATCACTTCCTTCCGGTGCATCACTTTGAAATGGCATGTTTGGCCGGGTCGGAGGTCAATATACAACAATTCATGGAACATTGTAAATAAAATGTATCCAAGTGAGAATCGAGTTTGACGCTGTCACGTTCATCATCAGACTAATATCTTGGGAAAAGGTATGGATTTCCTAATCTGCCAGGTTAGTGCCACTACTGATTTGGTCTTGAATAACCCATAAAAGTTGAATTGTTATTAAGCAAAAAACAAAACAAAACAAAAAAAACAAACCCCAGACCAAACCCTTCTAGTGGGCAAGGTGAAATAAGATATACTTCATTTGGCTCGCTGGGCTTAGTCTTGCCGATGCCACCCGTTATGCTCATCGAAGTGGTGACGAGAAATAACTGGTGGTGTCATCCACCTAAAGCAGAACTGATGAGAGGGAGTTCTGTGAAACCCGATATATGATGACTGGTTTCGAAATTCTGCTTCCCTTTTTTGTGGTTAGGGTACAAGGAGACGAACGTTTGCGTGATCGGGTAAACGAAGAACTTATCAAAGATACGAGAAGAGTTGGTTTCCAAAACAAAACAAAGATTACTCCATTCACTACCTCACTAAACATTATTGTTCCTGCTACAATGGCTTTGGAGACTGAACGCAGAGAATAGAACAACGAGGTCCTAACACACAAGATGAGGTGTGTTTTTATATCTTTTCCTCGTCATCCAACGATTAAGCATCACAAATGTAGCAATCATTGGTGACTACACTTCATTCGTTTAAATCGCAAATAATGCCCAATAGTTTCTGTCGGTAATCATGAACTCTATAAAATAAATATTTCTCATAACACATGTTCCCTCATACATTAAAAAAATGTGCATTTCCTTTTGACTGCAGGGAAAGTTTCCTGAGTTTAAGCTGACATCTTTTGGCTGATAATAATGTAAATAGAACAGAAAAAAATCCCAATTGCTTCTGTAACTTTTTTTAAACAATCCCAAATGTGAAATTCTCTTTATTTATTTTTTGCACTATATATATATATATATATATATATATATATATATATATATATATATATATATAAGAGATAGATAGAGTGTGAGAGAGAGAGAGAGAGAGAGAGCAGTTGATTAAAGGAAAGGTTTACGTATTGCTCTGAAATAAAACTCGTGTTCTTTTCTATTTAAGAAACAAAACTGTTTCATTTGCTAAACCAACAATAAACCAACCTTAAACTTAATACAGAAAATCTACAATAAAGTTTACTTTAAAGAAACACCGATCTTTTTTTCCTTCTATACAACAAATAGACAAATCTTCAAAGAAAATAAGAAAACACCGAACTGGCAAAGTTTTGGTTCTAGATAATTGCAATACACAGAACAAAATATGGGGATCTAGGAGTGCTGATATAAAAGTATGTTTCTGAAGGTTTGTGTGAATGCGTGTTTGTAATGGCCGTGGCGTGGGTGGAGGTGGCTGATCGGGATGGCAAAGCAGGCGCGTGTTTGGCATTTGATACGATCGACTCCATAGCACCGAGAGAACCTTAACGGAAAAGTCGCGGTCTATTGACGTATGCGGCCTTATCATTCGCTGCTAGGTCTTACCGTAAATGTGACGATGGTCATGAGATTTTGCTTCACTTTTGGCTGATGGTGAAGGAATCTGAATAATTAGGCGGTTCGAATGTGGGAAAGAAGCCAAAAATGATTAGAGATGCAGCCGGATATAACACTTCCGTGCCGAAATGTTAGCCATGTTGAAATCTCCTGCAGCTGTCAACGTCCAGAGGCGAATCATTTGCTCCGAAAAGGAAAATTTATAGTTATGGGCCTGACTAACATCAGCAACAGCAGTAGTAATAATAATAGTATTAGCTCTAGTTCTCTTATAAGCATATGTATCATATGATGGTGATGATGATGATAATGATGATGGCATCATCGTTACAGTGGTTTATATTATTTGGATAACAACAGAACATCGGCAACCATGGATTCGATCATCCACAGTTTCACTTATGTGAGGTTTGCTTTACGGCAGTGGGCAAACCTAACAAAGATTTCCGTCAAAACATCAAACGAAATAAAATTCCTGTCAAATATTATTTTGAAAGGAGTGAAATAAAACAAAAATATCATACGTTACATAAATATTCAATAAATAAATGAATGAACGAATTAATAATAATAATAATAATAATAATAATAATAATAATAGAGGAGACTTGTTGTCACTCAAACTCCAGTGAAAAACCATCAGCTAACACTGATGTGAAAAACTCTAAACGAGTAAATAATAATAATACGAAACTACCAATCACATTATAAGCCAATTCAGCAAATTAGCACAGAAAGAGTGTAAGACTAGACACAACCAGATGGAAACGTTGATCCACAGGGAATTGTGCAAGAAATTGAAGTTTTAATATACGAATAAATTGTATATGCACAACCCAGAATCTGTTATGGAGAATGAGACACACAAGTACCTCAGGGATTTTGACATACAAATGTAAGAGAATAGAAAGTATAGGTTATGTAGTGATTAAGACAAAATTATTAATAAAAAAAGTGAATGTAGCAAAGTTGCACCAAACTTATATAAATTTAGACATGCATGGGTAGGGAAGGTGATCTACAAGGAATTGTACAAGACATTGAAATTTGACCATACAACCAAATGCTTTATGGGCAAACCAGAATCTGTTCCAGAGAATGAGATGCATAAAAGTCTCTGTGACTTTGAGATACTCACGTAATTTTGTCCAGAAAACCAGGCATAGAGATAATTAACAGCAAAAACAGATTACTTATTATTTAGTGAATTTTGACGCCCCGGTGGACCACTGAGTTAAAATAAAAAAAGAGAAGGAAGACAAGTGCTTGGATTTTGGAAAAAACCTAAGAAAGATGTAGAACATGAGGGTGACGGTTATACCAATTGTAGTTGGCGTATTTAGAACGGTCCCAAAAAACTAGGAAAGGGGCTGCAAGAGTTTCAAATCTGAGGAGGAATCGAACTATCCTTACTGCAGCATTGTTAAAATTCGCTAGAATACTCAGAAGATTACTTGAAGACAGAAGAGACTTGCTGTCACTCATCCTTAAAGGAAATACTATCAACTAACGATGGTGTGAGGAAGTCGCAAGGAATGGACCAAAACTATCACAAAAAAGTACAACACTAAGTATGACTGAGTGGGAAATTTGATTCACTTGGAATTGTGGAAGAAATTGAAATGTCAACATATACTGCCAACTGGTATATCCATAAACCGGATTCTGTTCTCGAGAGTAAGACGCATATAATCTGGGATTTTAAGATGCAAAGGGATCGCCTAATCTCGGCCATATGACCAGACCTAACGTAACTAACAAGAAAGAGAGAATTTGTTTTTGTTGATTTGCCGTTCCAGCGAACAACAGAGTGAAAATAAAAGAAACCGAAATGATAGACAAATTCTTGGACGTTCTGAGAGAAGAAAGAGAGCTGTAGAACATGAGGATGACGGTAACCAATTGTAACGTCCCAAAATGCTTGAAAAGGAGGCTAAAAAAATTGGTTATTCAGATGAAGAATCGAGACCATCCAGACTATTTCATTGTTGAGATCGACGAGAACACTGAAAAAAGTTCTGGTCACTTGAGGAAACTTGCTTTTACGACAGACTGCAGTGAACGAACACCAGTCGGCACTGATGTAACCGGAAGCAGGGAAATAATTTAAAAGTATTAAAAAATATTAATGAGTTTTGCTATTGCAAAGTCCATAAATCATAATCACTGTATTGATTGATTTTAACGACTATCTGGGATTATTTTTTGACGATATGTTAATGAATCACGTATCCCACACAATTATATTCACAGTTTTTGTGCTGTGTTTTCTAAACAGTATTATTATGATTATTTGATATTAAGTATTTTTATAGAGTAGGAATTATTTTGCGCAGATCTCTTTAACATACTGATGGGATCCCAAAAGTTACAATCTCTCCGATTCAGAGTTAACCTGAGAGTAAGTTGGCGACTTTAGTCGAGGGCAACCCGAAGGCTCCCTTTTCAATAGCTACGACACCAAGGTGTAGGGGAGGGTGCTACTCCTTTTCCTCGATTAATCCACTTTACCCTTGATCCGTACCTTAGTGTTAAGCAAGGAAGCATCTTTTGAGTCTTTGTTATGACTCAACCCGGGATTGAACCATAGTCTCCCGGGCCATTGGCGAACACTTTACCCATTAGGCCAATGGGCATGAGAGTAGTAGCATTGAAATGGTTCTCCTATCTCCCAAATTCTTCAAAATTGGAGCCTCAAAATCAGATGCAGTTTAGTGGAATACCCAAGATTCGTAGATATTAATTAGAGGGAAAAAGCTCAATTCACTTAAAAACCGGGCCATTGGTCTAATGGTTAAAGTGTTTGGCAATGGTCCTGGTGTCTGGGGTTCAATCCTTGGTTGAGACATACCAAAACTCAAAAAAATAGTACTTCATGCTGCCTTTCTTAATACTCAGCATTATAAGGTACGGATCAAGAGTAAAGTGGAACAATTTAGGGAATGGAGTAGCGCCCTCCCCTACACCTCGGTGTAGTCGCTATTGAAAAGAGAACTTTGGGGTTGCCCTTGACTACGCTCGTTCAACAACTTACTAGTAAAAAAATTCATTCACAGATATTCGTACCACTTATCAAAACACACTTTTTCAATTTTGTTCAACTTACCAATAAATAATTAAAAAAACAAAAATACAAAGTAAACTTAAACATAAAAAAGCCTTATTTCCTACATTGCAATCCGAGGTGCGCTTAATTTAACGGTTATCATTTTCAGAAACGGAATCGGCAACTCGAGTTTAAATCCTAGACAAGGTTGTTGGCGTTTCACTTGCCGCAACTGCTATTGAGTAACGTATGACTATTTCTTCTCCAAGATATGAGTATATATTAAAGCAAACTGGGTTTTCTATCTTCGGTAAGACAACCAGTCTTGAAGAAGGAAAGCTCTGAATTCAAACCAGCTCTAATCTGCTTTAGATAACCATCACATCCTACTCAGGGTGGATGGGTTTCCTCAATAGATACTAATTGCATCAATCCCCGGTCGAGTCATACAAAAGACTAAGAAATAATACTTGTTGCAGCCTTGTCTAACACTTAGCATTATAAGATATGCGTCGAGGGTAAAGAGTAGCACCATCCCTTACACTTCGGTAGTAGCTATAGAAAAGGGAGAGTTCGAGTCACTCTCAACAAAGGTCGCCAACTTTAATTACTTATTTGATAATATAATCTTGTCTTATCATAAGAATAAGAAAGCGACGAATAAGAATTGAGCTCGTACTGGTGAATTATAGCAGTTACCCGCTAACCAGAAGGTGAAATCTTGTGTTTCTTCACACCAGTGTCACAGGATGGCTTTTGCTTGAGATCAAATGACACTAATTCTTCTAAATCCTCAACTTCGCTCGTCTGTATTCTTGTCGAGTTCAATAATGTTGTTGTCTGGTTTGTAGCAAGTCTTTGTCAGCTTCATCTCTGTTTGATCGTGTCGTGTGAATCGTATGATCTGTATAGTTCAAAGTACCAAAGATTCTCAGTTTTCGTTTTCTAAATGACATCTAATGGTTTGTAATCATTCCAATTATAACAATAATTAAATCATTTTTAGACTCTATCAAAGTACTTTGTTCAATAAAGTCAATTTAGAGTTCTTCCAAAGCAACAAGTGACATCATATCCTCGTCAACACTCTTCTATAAGCTTCACAAGAACGTGGATATAGTGATGTATCAAATAACTGGAGGTGGGGATAAATTTTGTATTCGATGGAATCATAAATAATTACCGTTTTATTAAAATATAAGTCATTTATGAATAATTCCCTAATGAATTAATTTCAACCATTAATATATTCGCCATAGTTTTGACTCACCTTTAGCCATTTATCTGTTGGCTTTTTGATTCTTCTTACAATTCAACGAGGAAAAGAATGAAAATTTTCACTTTTATTTTCCACTAATCTTCTTCAGAATATATTTTTTCATTCACAGTATTTAATAGAGAACAAAAAAAATCTGAAACTCACATCGTTCAAGTCTGGTAAATATGATTGTTTGAGTAGAACAGACCATTCGAAATCCAGTATTTTCCGGCATAATAATTGTTAGTTGCGGCCTGGTGTTATCATGAAGAAGCATGATATTTCTTTTAATGACGAATGCGCGGCGTTTTCTGACACTTTGTGGTCACTTTTCCTATCATTTTCATTGTGAATTGGTATGTGTTAATGTTGAATCCAAGTTCTTGTGTATTTTTGTGAGGATAGCATTCAACCAAGTTTCTTGAAGTATATTGATTGAGGTCCGATGAGCGTCCAGATCTGGGTTAATCTCTCAATACGTATCACCGGAATAAAACTTCAATGCAATTTGGTTTCTTTGTTTAATACCATATCGAGCTTTGTAGATTATTTAAAGCCAAATATATCCTAAAAGAAGAAAAATAATTGTACTATTTAACTCATCGTTTGGGTAATCTTTGAAAACCAGTTTCAGACTAGGTGGTATCTAATGACATTTTGGCCATAAACACTTAACATTTATTTAGCTTTTTCTAAAGTGTTTTTGTTCTTCATAAAATTTAATAATTGGCCTAATCAGTAGAGCGTTCGCTAATGGTCTGTGAGACCAGGGTTCAATTCCAGGTCGAGTAATACCAAAGATTAAAAAATGGCTCTTGATGCCGCCTTGCTTAACAATCATCATTATAAGATACGGATCAAGGGTAAAGTAGAACAATACAGGGAATGGAGTTGCATCCTACCCAATACTTCGGTGAAGTAGCTATTGAAAAGGGAGCCTTCGGGTCATCCTCGACTAAGGTTACCAATTTTATTTTTTTTACATGTTCAATATTCACTGTCAGTTCTTTTCCTTTTAGAGGTATGACAACGTATATTAAATTATAATGTGTGGTCTTGTGAAAAAAAGAATGACCGATGAAGCGAGTCTTTAATCAAGTAACTTCCGGTTAAATCTGAAGCTGAAAATCTGTGGTTCCAAGTTGTTTTTTTAAAAACGTAAATTAGTTGTTACTTAACAGTTTATATTAATCATTTCCTTTGGAAAAGTCTTCGAATTTTGATGTGTTAAATGCTGGATTGCGCCCTATAAGTAATCATGTTTGAAATCGAATTGCTCTATTACGTTCATTTTCAGACTAATATCCTTGAGAAAAGCGTGAACTCCTAATTTCGGAACTGATGACGTAAATAGTAACTGCGTTGTTCTTTTACGGAAATGATTTTGCCATAAGATAACCAACGAAATATAATATATCATTTAACAAAGAAACAAGTCATACTTTTAAGTAGGAATCCCTATGGCGTAACCGCTAAAGTGATGGGGTATGGCCTTAAAGTAAATTCTTTTAAAACAGAAGAAGAAATAGCTGGTTCAAATAGACTTATCAAATAGCCTTATCGAAAACCGTTGCCAAATATTTCAATCTTTAAGCAACTTTTATATCTATTTTAATAGTTTTGTCAAATTAGTATATTGTGGAATCTAGAGTCAATTATATGCATTATTAACTAAGCAAAGAGAGAAACTTTTTGAACATAGAACATGGTTATTTGTGACTCAAATTTACAAACCATCAACCTAATGTTAATAACCGCCTCAGTGCTTATATACCACATCCTTTCCATAAAAGTATTTCAAGAAACAAAGATGGGTTTGTATTTATAGTTTACTCATTATTAACTCGAAGAAATTATATTAAGCACTAGTAAATTTGTCATATTTTGTAATTCAGTATTCAATTAATTTATTTAATCGATTGCCTGGAAATTAAATTTGATTACAATGAGAGCATCAAATAAAAGTTTGAGAACCCTTAGTTTAGACGAAGGAGTAGAGGCTACTTACGAGGATGGCACACTGAAGCTAGGTACATTATTTATTTCAACCAGCGATGGGTACAATATGGAACCAGGCAATGGTAAAGTCTATCTTAGTAATTTGTCCAGCTAGACGATCCAGATAACAATCACAGTAGAAGAGGCGTCAGGGAATTCGATTTTAGATACATTGTACGAGATTTGACTACCCTTTAATTAAGAGTTTGTTTTTTCGAGAAAGTCTACAGTTCTCAAGAGATCACAGACACCACCACTTTTCCTGCAACCCGATTTTCTGCTTCCCAAGAGGCAGTACAAGGCTTAAAAGAAATTTGATTTCTTTTGTTTTCTTATTGTGGTTCACTAGTAAAGCTACGGCTACGATTTGGTAGATTTTCTTCTGTAGTGATTGTTATATCGTTTATACGACTAATCCCTTAAGCAAATAGTTTTAGCTCGAGAAAAATACACATACTTTTAAAGTCGAATTATCAGGATAAAAACAAAAATTGTTAAATTCATCAAAGAATAAATATTTTATTAGCCATTTTATTTATCATTTATTTGTTTGCAGTACCTTTTTCTTGTAAAGTACAACAAAAAGGAAATCTATAAATTAGAGTAAAAATACTCGATTTAAATTACATACGCTTTTATGATAATTTTTGTGTAAATTATTCTATATATTAACATTGTTAATTTCACTAATTTCAGCGTTCTTTACAAAACAAAACAAAAGAAAAAAAAAAAAAAAAAAAAAAAAAAAAAAAAAAAAAAAAACAAAAACGCTATCAACATGAGTAATTAAGTCAGATCAGATTTAATATTTACTCTATCTTTTATTAAGTAAATTCTTATGATTTTTTTATTGTTAAAATTCGTTTAAGTTCTGCTAATTTGATTGTAATCTATAAAATAACATCTATTTTTGTTTAACTATGAGCTTCTTGAGACAATCTTCAAAATAAGAGTTTTTTCCTTTCTTTCTTTTACTTATCTTTAAATTTCTCTCTGTTTATGTCTCTCGATGTATTTCTTTCTTTCTTTCTTTCTTTCTTTCTTAAACATCAGACAATAAGCGTCTGGTGTACAGAGTAATTGATTTTTTTCCTCTCTGATATATACTGTGTTTTCTTTTCATCACTTTCGCATATCAGTCAAAATGAGATGTTCCATTATTTATCTTTGGGAACTTTCAAGCGCATGTATTATTATCATTATTTTTCCCCTTGCGTATTTTTCGCATTTGTTTTTCTTTCCCTTTCTATTTCCTAGATTTTTGTTGTTATTCAGTTTGTTCTTATGTTGCCAACATGTTACGTCTCTAATTAGATTTCATTCGTTCTTCTTAAAGAAGTCCATGAGTCTTTGCTTTCATGCATCTACGCAATCTTCAGTGCTGTTTATTCTGTTTCTCCTCCTCTTTCTAACATATTTAGTATATCTATATTATTTCCCTTATGTAAGGTCGTGTAAATAGTCATCAACTTTCTTTCTTTTTGGTTCATGTGTTTGGGTTCCTCCCTTGTCCATTTTAAGAATAGTCCCGAGTATCTTCCAGAACGAACTGTCCCGGTTTTTATTCCTTTGATGAGATTTCTAGCTATTCTTTGGCATCTTATCTATCTTTTGCAGTAACCAAGTGGGTCCGTATGATATTGTATTGTGCTGAGATTTTAATAGATTCACGTTCCTTCTGGAAATTTCCCATTCTTTGCTACGTCCAAGTAAGCTCATGTGAGATTTTGTCAGTATGTTTTTGGAAATATCCTACCGTTGTTTTTCTTCTATTTCTGTTTCCTAGTTGTGGTTCTGTTGATTCTTGGATTTGTGTTGTTTCTGATCGCTGTAATTAGTCTTTTTTGCTCTTTTTTATAGTCTTCGACTCCTCGTGTTGGAGGATTCACACTATCTTCAATGCTTGCAAGTTCTTTTCCTCTTTCTTTTCTTTACTCATATTGTCTGTTTATGTCATCTCTCGGATTTAAGGCTTTATGAAACGTCATTAGGTTCTTTTTCCTCTGGTTCATTTTTCTGAGTTCCTCTCATTAGAATAGTCCGAAGTCTCTTATAAGAGGGACTGTTCAGAATATTATCCTTTGGATGAGATTTCTGTAGTAGAGCTAGGTTTCGAGACATTTTTTATTACTTCGGCTTGTTTTGATTGTGTGGACTTTCATTATTTTCAAGTACTTGTAGTTTTCCTTTTCTCCCAGAGTTTTGATTGTTCTCTGATACGGCAGTTCTATTTCTTACTTTTTTTTTACCTTTCATTATGGCTATAACACATTTTTCTTTGGCAAATTCCATTCCAAATCCTGTCTGTATATTTTTATTGTTTGTATAAGACTCTCCAGTTCTTTTTTATTTCATCCAAACAGCTTGATGGGATTCATGCACATAAGGGGATTAATTCTTTCTGTTAATTTTGCAAATTCATAGCCCTAATGTATAT
>OY757906.1:98350648-98353148 GCA_963585895.1 Sepioteuthis lessoniana | reverse complement strand
AACCCTTGAGATCTGTTTTCAGAATAGTTGACAAGTCAAACAGAACTAGCTGTGGTCAGTATGAAATGTTCTTGATACTGTGTTTTGCTCATAGATTTTCCTTGATACTGTGTTTTGCTCATAGATTTTCCTTAAAAAGAATTAGACAAGCTTCACATTTGCTCTTACTCGTCTCATCAGAATTATGTGTATCTACACATAATCACTTTTGTATTATTAATGTTGTTCTGTGTTGTACTGATCATTTAGATTCTTAAATTTAGCACAGCATGCACCTATCTGACGATGTCTGTGTACGTGTCTTTCCGTGGATCTGATTTTTGTATGGATCATAACATGACCTCTTACTGAAAAATTAGTACGAAGTTGAACTTCGAAGTCATTTGATGTCATTGTTTCTCATCATATGGAAAAACATGCTATTTCTGGGCAAGCATACTATATGTATAAAGTTTATGTATATAAAGTTGTTATATCATAGGTCCAAATATATACGACCAAGATATGAATACGTGAAATAGACATATTCATACAGACAAAGAAAACGTTCGCAAATGTTCATAACGCATAGGAATCCGAAAAACCCAAAATTGGTTCAGGTACAAAACTTTTTATTACCTTTTTGAGTTTAAGGTTTTTCGACATGAGGAGAGAGAGACACAATTTCTTCAACAAACGCGCGGCACGTTTCGTAGACCCCCAAAATCGACTTCCTTCCTCAAGACTCGAATCTCAACTCTCTCGTTCGGAGTTTAAATCTCAAGTAACTGTTTTTTTGTCAAATTCCAAAATCCTCAGCGCTTATGGGCATGACGTCATTTACGTCCCCAGTCCCATTCCCCTATCTGGGTTTTTTATTGTGACATCTCTAATTGTCAATAGCGCCCCGCGCGCACGTGAACACCTGCGCTCAGTGTGTGCACCTAACTAACCCATGCACTAAGCGAAAGGTTCTCAGCCTAATTAAACCGAAAGGCAAGATATATAAAACGAAAAATGACAATATAAAAAAAATCCCACTGCAATTATATTACAAAATTTATATATAAAAACTTTCATCTTTTTACGTCAAACATAGTCGAACATTTGAAACAACCTCGAAGAACTTGTTAAAGAGACTGGAAGAAGTGGAGAGACCATCTAGACCACAGCATTATTGAAATTCATTAGAATACCGAGGGAAATATGGCGGAGCTAAAGGAATTTCCTATCACCGAGTATTCAGTAAAGGCGAATGGTAACTAGTGGTGTAAAGACGCGCATAAACTCTAGTTATAATTTATTCGAAATATTCCATTAAAATGGTTGTTTCGTGTTTTGCATTTTAACATACAACAACAACAACTACTACTACTACTACTACTACTGGGGAAGCCGCCGTGGGTTTTGACTTACGTGGTGTGTAAACTCGAATCCGACTATTACATTGATTTTTGGAATAATACTCTTTGCAAAGATATGAACTCCTTGATCACTTTAGCTACGGGTTAAACAGTACAACTGCTATTCAACCAGAATAGCTTAGACATTAAACTTCCTATGAAGGAGGTTAATATGCTATATGAACAAAGAAATCGAACCAAACCTCAATTACTACTACTACTACTACTACTACTACTGTTGCTGCTGCTACTACAACTAACAATAGTACGAAGAAGAAGAAGAAGAAGAAGAAGAAGAAGAAGAAGAAGAAGAAGAAGATTTTAGATTTTAGTCTTTAATAGAAATCATGTCTAAAAGATGGAAGATATGTCTTTAAAGGATCGTACATGACTCTAAAGGATAGGATTATAAATGAAAATAGTAATTCCGGTGCAAACAAACCATATATGGAAACATGACATTTATAGTTATGAAATGATAGTAAAAAAATGGAGGCTTTAATTGTTTTTAGCTTTTATACTGTCTGCTGGTAAACATTTAAACACTTATTGATTTGCCACATGCTAATAAACGATGTTTTTTTTTCATCTATCTCATATATATATATATATATATATATATATATATATATATATATATATATATATATATATATATATATAAGGGTCGGAATTGTCCGGATGATCCATTTAGGTTAAACCTATGTAGATTTTTTTCAGACTCAGCAGGAATTTATATTTCACTCAACTACGTATAACTTAAGAAGTTCTATTTGTGATTTTCTTTTGGCTAGGCATACGTTATTGGTTGATTATATTCAAGTGGTACGTATGCTTTAGTCTGTTCTATTTTTTTGGGGGGGGGGGTTCCAGGATAGCAGTTTGTGTGATATTATCTTTTGCAAATTGTACTATCTTTTTTATTTTCACACTAACAAAATTACAGAATAGGTTATATATATATATATATATATATATATATATATATATATATATATATATATATATATATATATATATATGTGTGTGTGTGTGTGTGTGTGTGTGTGTGTGTGTGTGTATATATCTATGTGTATATATATATATATATATATATATATATATAGAGAGAGAGAGAG
>OY757906.1:98280648-98345648 GCA_963585895.1 Sepioteuthis lessoniana | reverse complement strand
TGTGGGAGGAGTAAGGAAGTCAATACACCAGAGTTGATTGGCCAAAGGGTTAGGGTTATGGTTACTATGTTGAGGTTTTAAGGGAGTTCAGCAAGGGATTCCGTCGGAAGAGGCCAGCACTCTTCAAATTGGGTCAGTGGCATTTCCACCAGGATAATGCGCCAGTCCACAGCTCCATCCTTGTCAATGACTATTTGACCAAGATGGACATCAAGACAGTCGCTCCCCTCCCTATAGTCTGGACCTTGCTCCCTGTGACTTTTGTTTATTCTCTAAGCTCAGAGGCCGTCGTTATGAGACAATCGAGAAGATGAAAGAGGCTGTGACAAAGGTAATTGACACGCTCAAACAAGAGGACGTCCATGGGGCCTTCCAGAAGTTGTTGGAACGGTACAGCAAGTGCATTGCAGCTGGAGGAGATTACTTCGTAGGAGACTAGATTTTCATGTGTGTACTATCAATAAAAGTGCCTATAAGAAAAAAGTCTGGAAATTTTTTTAATGATCTCATACAATCGATACTTTCATGTTCCACAGCTTTTTCCATTCTCTAGCATGGTCGAGGTACGTATCGTTGTTTTTACATTCTTTCAGTTTTATTCGCCAATTTTGCAAATTATCTGTTTTTTGTTAATTATTATGAGGTCTGGCTTTGTGGTCGAGATGAGGTGATTCGTGTGTATGTCAAAGTCCCATAGGAGTTTACGTGCGTCATTTTCTAGCACAGGTACTGGATTGTGCCTATACCATTTGTTAGTGTGGTCAAATTTAAATTTCTTACACATTTCCCAGTGGATCACCTTGCCGATGCAGTCGTGTCTCGCCTTATACTATCTCTGTGCTAATTTGCTGCATTCGCTTATTATGTTATTAATCGTTTCGTCTCTGTCACTGCATAGCCTACATTTGCTATTTTGTTGAGTCTTGTCTATTCTCGCTTTGTTATGATTGGTTCTTATGGCGTTGTTTTGCACTGCTATCCGGAAAGATTCGGTTTCTCTTTTAAGGTTACCTTTTCTTAGCCAGGTCCAGGTTTTCTCGCGTGAGATGTTGTTTATTAGTCGTTTAAAAACGGCCATGGATTTGTTTTTTTCCCATTTTTATTTTCTAGTTATTGTCATTCTATCGTCTGTCGTGTTGTCGGTATCTTTACTGATGGCTGTAATCAGTCCTCGTTCGTATTTTTCTATGTAGTTTTCGAGCCGTTGTATCGATGCGTCAACGCTGTCTTCGATGCTGTCAAGTCCTCTTCCTCCCTCGTTTCTAGGTACATATAGTCTGTCAACGTCGTTTCTGGGATGTAATACCTAATACATGGTCAATAGTTTTCTTGTTCTTTGATCCCTTTTTTAAAGTTCATCTCTAGTCCACTTGAGGAATGGTCCCGAATATCTAACGAGGGGCACAGCCCAAGTATTTATTCCTTTGATGAGGTTTCTGCTAGAGTGTTTTGTCTCTAGTAGTTTTCCAGTTATCCTGAGATTTTCTTTTTGAATTTTGTCTTTCATTTGCACTTATTTGATGGTGTCAGCCTCCAAGCTACCCAAGTATTTGTAGGTTTCATTTTCTCCGAACGTCCTAATTTTGTCCTGATTTGGTAGTTCCATTCCTTCAGTCATATGTCGTTTGCAATTTTTCATGACTAGCATGGCGCAATTTTTAATGCCAAATCCCATTCCTATGTCCTGATTGTATATTCTAACGGCGTGTATGAGGGTTTCCAGTTATTATTGTTATTATTATTATTAGAAGTTCCACCAGCAGCAGCAGTAGTAATGATAGTTGTTGCTGAAGTACTAGTATTGCTGCATATTCACCCTTGATCGAGTCGTCAATCAGAGATCCTCTGCAGAGGACGCATCTGTGTAAAAAAGCGAAAGCAGTCACGTAGGCGATCGGAAAATTAAAATTTATGAAATATACGAAATTTAATATATATATATATATATATATATATATATATATCAAAAACAAAAAGATCCTTAAAATAATTATCCTTTTGTTCAAAGCTTAAATTTACCTAAAAAGCAGGTTGATTGATCCTAAAGGTCAGTTAAGTGCAAGACAATTGTTTTTGATTTTAAAAGTCAGTGAATTTAATTTATTTTTCTGTTGTCAACTAACTTCATTGATCATAATGATGAAACGGGTCATTTCGTAAAACAGATTTTTCTAGTCCTTATATTGAAGGCCAGTGTCAAAAGGGAAATTTAATTTTGCTCCACCCTAAATAAAGGTGAGGCTGAGAATTTCTAGTTCAACCCCATTGCTCTAAACCTGTTTCCATTGGTCAAATCATCTAAAAAGGATTTTCCCTATACCCGTAAGATATAATCTTGAACTATGGTTTGGCTGACCAATGGGAATATGACACCTAATTGTCTCTTATTTGACAACCAATAAGAAACGTTTTTTTTTGTCCAGATATTAATCTATAAAAAGATAACATGGTTAAAACGAATCATTTGCCAGGATAAGAAAAGTGACCAAGAAGAAGCTCAAGACTACCAAAGAAGCATCCCTTCCATTGTAGACCCGAGGCACTCCGAACAACCTTCAAATTTTACAAAAATCCAAAGTCCCAGCCTTTAAAGACATTAGTCAATCTAACCGCACCTCATTGTCACTCATCCTCTGTCGGTATTCTTTCTTCTTCTTTTAGCCAGGAAAGCAAACATTATTTGCTGGTTATTTATTGTCTCACAAACGTGTTTCAATAAAAAAAAACAAAAAAACAACATTTTTGTTATTTGTTATCAACACGTTTTCTCTATTTTTTGAGTTGCAAGACAATCCAGCCTCTCATATTACTTGGCCGTCAGAAAAAGATCTGGTTGAATTGTGTTAACCCCCTTCGCGGATCTTTCAAACACAGCGTGGGCACGGAAGGACTTGACAAAGCAAACTGTCGGAATCAAATGTGGTAGTTACGAACACAACAACCACAACACGTACTGTGACAAGTAATCACACCACATTGGGCTCCGTGATTAGCATAGTACCACATGTGCAAAACATGGTCGAATGTTATGTAGCCATTTTTATAGATTGAATAGTTGCTTTCACTGAATATCAAGGTACAACAAGTGTCATTGATATCCTTCTCGGCACGCTAACACATTTTAGTAAAGCTGTCAACTATGTGGTTTCCATTTTCTTTTGCTAATTTAAAATGTTGATTAGACCAGATATCGCACCATACTTGATCTATACGCGCTACGTTGCATTGTTTTCAATGCTATATTCATTACAATCAAACTCAGGTGAATGGATAACCTCAATATGTTAAGCGTATGATTCAAATTCTATTTTTTCTTTTAATTCAAGTGGTTGATTAAACCAGATATCCACCCCAGTCGAACGAGGCTGTAGAATACACCGACTGCATCTCACCAGGGGGTACCACCCCCAACGAAATTCATGAATATAACATTAAACCAAGTGATAGCGAGGCTCCAGCCTTGGAGACTTGGGGAATGATGAGTAATCTTTCATTGCTATTCCTACTGGCTCCACTTTGGCCTCGAGTGGTAGCACCTAATAGGGTCCTATCAGTGGGGCAAATAGAACAAACTGCATGCAAACAAATGACTGATATTAAATATAGCAGTACCTGAAACCATTTAACTACGTGCAAAAAAAAAAAAGCTTAGGCTAGTTTAAGAATGTTATCGACAAAATAATTAGAAGACTTATCTGTAGAGTAATCATTAACGTTAAAAATTTATTTGATCATTTCCTATCCAATGACATCACATTTCTCGTTCCAACGGCTCACATTTCAAGTTTTACCGCCCAGCGTTTCAGTTAGCGCTGACAGAGCAAAAAAAGGCTCTAATTTTTTTTTACTCCAGGATTTGCTGACCTGAAATCTCGCGATACTCTGCTTACAATGTGTCTGCTGGATGCTGCGATGTAGTCAAACTCCAGTATATATCACAGTATTAAAACTAAGTCTGGTCTTCTGCATGGATTGATTGATCTGTTGGTATCTCAAAGTCACAAAGAAACTGATCCGTTTCATTATTATCATTATAATTATTATTATTATTATTACCATTATTATTATTGCAAATTTTTCACACAAGCGTTGTTGTATAGCCACATAATACATATACATCTGTATACAGAATCATAACAACGACACAATAAAGACGAGCGACGCAGTTCTTTTGAAAAATATACCTCTCACTTTATTGAAAAGGTTGTGTATGAGATGGAGTTGGAGACTGAACTGAACTGCAACATATTGACCCCCACTCTTATGGCCGCAACAGTGTTTCTTTCCCGCTCTTCTGGGCTGCTCAACCAACAGCCTGGGGGCCCAGCCTCTCTGGGACATGTTCCTCATTCCAGCATCATTTCTCCAACTGGTTTGATCTCCAACTGATCAATCGGAACCTGAGGGCCCCCTCTGCTGGGTGCTGATTTTCTCTACCGCGTCTTATCTCTAACTGATTGAACTTCCTGTGCACCGAGTTATATAATTGTTCATCGTCCACCTTCTTTTTGTGGGCGTCACAAATCGCACTCATTCAACTCGTCCACGGTCAAGGTTATATCCTGATATTCCTCGACCGAATACCCCTGTTATTTACACAGTGCATTTCCTATTTTGACAGCTTGGCCGGGGCCAATATGCAACAGTGTTAGCAGTTGACAATTTACTTGTTTTTTCCTTAGATGTGGCACTAAGCCTAATGAATGGGGCGTCTAATGAGAATATCCAACTCATTCGTGAAAGTTTGCTTGTCTAGCTTACTAACTATTACACCATTCCAAGTGCCCTTCCAGCGTTAGCTGATCGTCTTTCGCTTGAGTCTGAGTGACAGCACGTCTCCTCGTCTCCTGAAGTCTTCTGGGTATTCAAGATGTTCTTAAAAATGCAATGATCTGGATGGTGCCGATACTTCTTCCGCTCCCCTTTCTACACCTGCGTAGATTGTTTATTTGGTATCATTGTCATTTGCATGTCACAGCTTTTTTTTTTTTTTGTTCAGTGGTAGAATCCAAGTAATTGTAAATCTTTTCACTTTCTTTTGTTTTCAGTCAGTGGTTTACCGGGACGGTAAAATCCACAGGTTTGTGGGTTGTTTTTTCTTCAGAATAATTAACATTAGATCTGGTTTTCTGACTGGGATAAGGTAATCCTTTTATTTCTCAAAATCCCAAAGAATTATTTGTGTCTCATTTTCGAAGAGGATTATTATTTGACGATATACCATAGAGGGTTTTGGTCAAATTTTAATCCCAATTTCAAGGGCATCACTCTTCCCACCGAATCTTTTCTGCTATTGTACTTCTTTTGTGCCACTTTGCTACATTCACGAAGGGAGCAATTAATCTCGGGGTATCTTTCTCCATATAACCTGTTCATATATAATCAGTGCAATTGGGAATCAACTCATAAATGTTAAAATCTTTCAATGTTTAATCTTTCCTTTTTATAGAACAGTATTTACTAATGGATATCTAATCATCAATGTAACTTTCATGAATTTACGCTACACAATATCAATCATCAATTTTTAAGGGGAGTAAAACCAGTTTGAATTTAAAATGTTTCCTTCTCCCAAGTTGATTGTTTAATCAAGGTTAAAGAAACCAGTCACCCTACTGCTTACCCACAGGTGGTTTTAGTTAGTATAAGAAAAGCAGCGTGGAGTGAAACGCAAACCACGATAACCGGTAAACAATTAGCGTCTCCTTAGAGTTGAAAATCACCACTTTTTAAAACTATACCTTTTGTTTTGATATTTTTATTTATTCAATTATGTATTCATTCAATCAGTTAAAAAAAAAATCATTAAAATATGGTATTTCGAGCTGCTAAGTGAATATCTTGGATACCATTTTACAATTAATTAAGCTTTTTGTTTCAGTCTCTGATGACTATATCTTTAAAGAATTTCATAGCATTCAAACTGATTAATTTTTCCTCCATATTTTCAAAGTATAACTACAAATAATAATACTTTTTAAATTCATGCAAGTTTTTCACGCCATCGTTAGCTAATGCTATATCATTGGAGTCTGAGTTGAGTGACAGTAAGTCTTCTCACGCCTCCAGGGATCTTCTCGGTATTCTGACCGATTTCAATAATGTTGCAGTGTCGATTGTCTTGATTCATCCGATTTCTAACTCTTGTAATCCGTTTTCCATGTCCTAGGGGACCGTTCCAAGTGCGGCAATTATAACTAGTATCACCATTATTTTCATTTTCCATAATATTTTCAGTTCTCTCGTAAGGTCCAAGTATTTGTTTCTCTTTTTACTTTCTTTGATTTTCATTCTATGATCCACCGAGACAGGCAAGTTCCTTTTATTTTGTTAATTATCCCAAGATCTTGCTAGTCTTGCCAGGATTAGGTAATCTATTTGAATTTAAATATCCCTGAGAATTTTATGCATCTTATTCTCCCAGATGGATTCTAGTTTGAGCAACTACCATTTGGTAGGATTGACAAAGTTAAAATTCTTAACAGTTCCCACTGGAACACCTTCCTTACCTTGTCGTGCCTAGTTTGCTACATTCACTGATTATGTGATTAATGGTTACGCCTGTATTACAATATAATTTACTCTTTCTTTTCTATTGCATTTTATCGATTTTTGCATTGTTTTTGTATTGCTATTTCGTAGCCATGTCCTGGCCTTCTGTGAGATTTCGTCAGCTAGTCGCTTGAAAAAGGTATTTTTCCTAATTTTTTTCCCGTGTTATCGTTATTCTGTTTGTACTTACGTTATAAGTGTTGTTGTTTCCTGCTGTAATTAATCTTTCTCTGTCCTTCTAGACCTCTTCTTCCATCTTTTCTTAAAACATATAAAGTTGATGTCATCTCTCAGAAGTAAAGCCTTGTGCATAGACATCAACTTTCTTGTCTTTTGATTCATTTGTCTGCGTTCCTCTCTGATCCATTTTGAAAATGGTCCCGAGTATCTTATAAGTGGGAACACCAAGGTGTTTATTCCTTTAATGAGATTTCTACTGCCAAGCTTGATTTCGAGATGTTTTCTCGTTTATCTGAGGAAAACTTTTCTTATTTTTTTACCATCTCAATTTGTTTGATGTTTTCCGCTACCAACATTTTTATTTTATTTTGCAATTTTCATTATCTACAAGTGTTCTAACTCTCTCTCTTGATTAGCCAGTTCTGTAACTTCTGTTATTTGCTTTTTCCACTTTTCATCATGGTCATCGCACATGTTCCTATACCAAATTCCATTCCTATATCCTGGCTATATATTTTTATTGTCTGTATCAGAGTCACCGATTCTTTTAAACTGTTGCAAACAGCTTAATGTTGTCTATGTACGAAGTGCCTTCAAAAAGTTTCCAGCCTTTTTTTGTACAGGCATTTAAAATTGTTGTAGATTCTGAAAAATTCAGTATATTATTTCTATACATCTTATAAGGTGATAGACCAATTTTTGTGATTTCAGGTTCAAATGAACAGCTACAGCAGCAATTGGAATACACCCTACTAAAACCTGATTGTCACAGCTGGTGAATTTCAAAAATGCAATCTGAATTTGAGGACACCTTAGAAGAACAATATGCAATGAAATTCTTTTTTAAAGTTGGAATAAATGCCATAGAAACGTATGGAATGCTTCAGACTGCTTTTGGACCAACTTGCATGAATCGAGCATTTGAGTGCATTAAGAGACTCAAGGAAGGCAGGAAGTCAGTGAGGGATGATGAGAAGTGTGGGAGGAGTAAGGAAGTCAGAACACCAGAGTTGATTGGCCAAATAAAGAATTTCACGGATAAGGACCGTCGTGTGTCTACAGAGACAATAAGTGCACAGTTTGATGTCAGTCCGGAACTGTAGACACATTTATTCGCGAGGAACTGAAGATGCGGAAGATTTGCGCGAAGTTTGTCCCAAGGGTACTCAGAGAAGATCAGATAGAATGATGTTGTCATAACAGCAGGGAGATGGTCGAGCTGATCAATTCAGATCCCGCATTTCTTGATGTTCTGGTGACCTGCGATGAAAGCTGGATCTACTGCTATGACCCAGAGACCAAGAGACAGAGTTCCCATTGGAAACATACTGGCTCTCCCAGACCCAAGTGGCCAGACAGAGCAAATCCAGCCACAAACTTTTGATGATCCCTTTTTATGACAGGACTGGCATGATCTACATGCACTGGGTTCCCACTGGACAGACTGTTAATTAGGAATACTATGTTGAGGTTTTAAGGGAGTTCAGGAAGAGATTCCGTCGGAAGAGGCCAGCACTCTTCAAATCGGGTCAGTGGCATTTCCTCCGGGACAATGCACCAGTTCACAACTCCATCCTTGTCACAGACTATTTGACCAAGATGGGCATCAAGACAGTTCGTCACCCTCCCTATAGTCCAGACCTTGCTCCTTGTGACTTTTGGTTATTCCCTAAGCTCAAGGAAAAAATTAGAAGCTGTAGTCATTAGACAATTGATGAGAAGAAAGAGGCTGCGACGAAGGTCATTGACATGCTCAAACAAGAGATCTTCCATGGGGCCTTCCAGAAGTTGTTGGAACGGTAAAATAAGTGAATTGCAGTCGGAGGAAAATGCTTCGAAGGGGACTAGATTTTCATGTGTGTACTATCACTAAAAGTGCCGATAAGAAAAAAGTCTGGAAACTTATTTAATGAGCCTTGTCCATAAGTGGATTGAAGTTTTCTTGCTACTTTTAAAACTTGTTGCCCCTTGTACAATTCCTAAGTATGTAATTGAGTGGCATCGATGATATTAGAATCTGTAATGGAAAGAGCACATCCCCCTGAAATACGCGTTTTTGTAATTTCACCTAAGATAAATTTTTTCCTCCTGCTGTCAATTCCACTTTCAAGTTTCTCGAGGATTCTGAGATGAATTTAATGACTTTTTTGGATATCTTGTACATTTTCAGACTATGACTTATCAAGGAGAACGAGACCATATAATGTGATTTTTTTAGTCAATCTACGTCATGGCTATATCTTTTGCTTTGCTTTACTCTCCTTGAAAATGTGCTGATCAGTGTACGGCAGGTCACCTGTTTGTCCTGTTTCTATTTGGCACCCTTTCTGATCTTTCGGAAAAAGTTCATGGTATACAAATGAGTAACAGATCTCTTCCCTAATCTATATTGTTAGAAATTTCCACATTACAGGAAGACACATTATTGGTCGATAACTGCTGCTGATAGGTCCTTTTTACGATTTTTCTTGACCAGGATATCTTCACCTTTATCATCCATTCGGATACGTTCGCTTCTTAAGGCATCTGCTCAGTTGAAAACCCCGACTCTAGTAGATAGACGTGAATTTTTAAAACCAGAATTTATGTAAGTTTTTTTTCCATTTCGGAACATTTTTCAGTAAAATCCCTGGTTAATGTCTGCCTCAGAACTTTCTCGCATTCTTTATAATTCTTTTTTGGTGTTTTTATATATTTAGCTTTTCAGTTTTTTCTGTTCAAACATTTTCCTCCAAATTTATTTTGCTTCCTTTCCTTCCGGTTGTTGGTTTGTCCTCGTACATTCTGTACCTACTTATGAGTAGTTTTTGTTTTCGTTATTTTCAAATTTTCTGTTTTGTTTATATTGCTTAACCCTGTCTTGATATCTTCGAATTGTCCATTCTTTCGTCAATGTCTCTTGATTTATTTTAAGTGGCATTGTCAGGTTTGTCTGTTGTTTTGTTTTGGTCTTTTTATCCCAACGTATTCCTGTAGCAGAGCAGATTGGGCTGCGGAGTCTAGCCTACTAGATCTATTGATTAAAAAAATATTCGGTTTGGATTTAAGAAGGTTGGGGTTGTACGATGACAAACCGATAAGGAATTTTTTTATTATTCGAAATGAATGGAAAATAGGAAAATCGGAATGTTTTTCCTTCTAAAATGCCAAAGATATTTTATTTTTTTAAAGCAAGGTACCATGAGCAGCGCAGATTTTAGAAGAATAAAATCAGTAGATCGTTTTTTTTAAAGAGTGGTGCACGCTGAGAAAAAAGCGAGAAATATTGTTTAATTTTTGTGTAGCAGAAAAAATACAAAAACTTATGAAATTGATTTTTCTAACCAGTGAAAGAAAAAGAGAAAGGAAAGCTAAAACCAGAGATAGTTTTTGAAAACAATGATGATTAGGAAATAGGGTCATGGAATGGGAAAAAATCAAACTTTGAGAAATGGAAAATTTTGATTTAATTTTGGAAGCAAGTAATCATATGACGTGTGAATTACGTGATGAGGGAGGGCCGCCCTCAACAGAGTGAAAAACCGAGAGATACGTAATGAGAGAGGAGAGAGGCAAAACCATATTGTAGCAGTCGGAGCAGACGTTGTATGGAGGCAACCAACCTCCTCCTCAGGTGCTAGGCCCTGGGATTAACTGTTGGGGTTGCGGAGAGCAACAGTGAATGAAATTAAGTTGTTGAAGATTAATTAAAGAGAAGGCCGTTAACGAAATACGCTCAACTGGAAATAGGAGAAACAATTATATGAACATAATTTTGCTGAATAGTGAAAATTGCTTTTGTTGAATCGAAGCCGGAAGGAGCTCCTTCGAAATGAGCCTTGCAGCAGACTTGTCGATAACCAGATCCTCTCACATCTTTGTTGTTTAAACAAGCTGAAGATAAGAATTAACGTAACACATTGGGAATACTTAGTGGGTCTCAGTGAAGAATGCTGAACGTGGTCTTAGACTGACCGCCGCCAGATAGGAGCTAGATTCCGAGTTATTTTGCTTCGTATTTTCGAAGAATGGAACGTCGAAATAACAGCAATTATTTCGTAACTGTTAATTGTTCTTTATTTCTTGCTAAAACATTTTATTATTCAACTTTCATTTTTTTAATTATCGAATGATCAGCCGGTCCGTTTATTTCAGCTTTTGGCGTAAACACTGGATCCAATTGACTGGATCTAAAAATTCACAACGTGGGCAGACGACTTGTTCTGCTGAGATTTAATCTCCCACTTAAGAAGGTCAGACGTCGAATGGCTGAGCTAACAGCTGGTTGATATTCCTGTGTATGTTTTTACACTTTTGCACTTTCGCTTATTGTTCTAATTTCTTTACCTGTCCTTCTAACATAATTCCCCATCTAGGTTTTGTTCTGTTCGATTTCCTTAGGGGAACACCGTTTTTATCACAGACTAGTTACGCTTCTGCATAAATTAGCTCATTTAATTTAGTTATATTGCCTGTTGGGATATCTGTCAATAATTTGTTGACGCTTCCGGTTTTTCTCTTCACGTTTTCCAGTCTTCGTTCCTGAGAGATGCACTCTAGTTTTCAGATATGATTTTCTTTATTAAGTCTACATTTATTTTATCTTCTGATGTTAACGTTTGTACTAGTGTGTTGCGGAGTGTGGTGTTTTGCTTTTCTTTATTTTCCGTTTCATTTTGATTTAAGGGTTCTTGTTTTTCAAAATTTAGGTTTCTGATTTGGGTTAGAGGATCCTATTCAGATTCTTCCCTATTTACTGGAAGGTAAACCTCTATTATGTCAAAGTCAGAAAACCAAACTTTAATATAATTCTAACTTGGTCAGCAAGGCGTTGGCTTGTATTAAATCTAGCTGATTTATTGAAAAGTTCTATCTTTCTTTTTCTATATGCTCTTTGTGTATGATTGCTCATAAAATGACAATGAAATATATGTTTGTTGTCTTCCTGAGTTTATTCTTTTCATTGGAGTTTCTGAGTTGCTTAAGCCCGAGCAATTTCATGATATTCATCAATGCCCAATCTTTACTCGGCGTTTCATGTATTCCAAATTATTTCACCATCCATATCAGCCACTTTTTCATCGGCTTTTCCTCAAAAAAGTAAAAGTCAAATGACTTGGGAATTTGAAGAAAATTCCTTCAAAATTTATGTTCACTTTGCCACTTTCTCTACCCTTTTCCCTGCACACACACACACACACACACACACACACACGCACACACACACATATATATATATATATATATATATATATATATATATATATATATATATGTGCAGGGGTGTAGGTGGGAGTGAATTAATTTTCAAATTATAAAGGAAAACATTAAATATTATTTCGATTAAAAGGCAGAGACATTTTCGAAATATTTACGAACAAGTAACAATTTTCAGGATATCAACAAATATACATAAAAATTCAAGGCGAACCGAACGTTTCGTTTCAACTTCAAACAGTTCTCTTATCTACTATTTTATTGAAAACTTCTAATACTTTTTGTCAGACAAGCTCTAAGCATGTGACTATGGAATGAGAGGAGGAAATTTGCTCTGGTAAATAAAGAATTATCTTTCGTATTCCTATTTGTTTATATCTTACCTCTTTAAAATTCATATTTCAAAATAATCTTAGTTTATTATTTATTAATTTTCATATCTGTTACTTTAAGAGCAGTGCTAAATTTGACTTGCATATACAGTTATGTAATATTAAGGAAAACATACCGAAAAGCATAATTTATTGTGCATATGTATTTTAATGATTATTCAAAAGATAGGAATGCGCCACTTCTTTCACTGGCTATGGGTAAATAGTTGCCAAACTGAGAATTCTAACCAATTCATATGCAAAGCGCAAGCAAGCGCGCACATACATTATATATATATATATATATATATATATATATATATATATATATATACTCTTATGGACCCCCACACATGGACGTGCAAAAGCAGGACGACCAGCACGAACATACATTCAGCAACTATGTGAGGATACAGGATGTTGTCCAGAAGACCTGCCTGAGGCGATGAACGATAGGGAAAAGTGGCGAGAGAGTGTCAGGGATATCCGTGCTACCAGCACGACATGATGATGATGATATATATATATATATATATATATATATATATATCAGGTCGTTCTGAATACTTTAAAAAAATTCTGTGTTAGCGTGAAGTGCATTATTATTAGTTAAAAGATCGATTCTTATTTAGTTATCATATGTGAACCACACAAGAATGTGACGTGCAGGTTTAAAAAAAAAAAACTAAAACCAACACCTTAGAAAACATCAGCTGTGTGGCTAACTTCCTCCCATCTCACAAAAAACGCAATTTAGACGAACAAAACGTGTTGAACCCTGCCGAAGAAGTAAGGACGAACTCTAAGCAACATTCTTTTATGGACTCCTACAATATGGACGAGCTGGAGTTAACCGATTCTCAAAGACTTACGTATATCAGCTCTGTACGGACACTATTTACCGTCTAGACGACCCATCAAGCGTGATGAATCATTGCCAATGTGCTAAGGAACACCGAGTCTTCAGCAGGACTCGATGGCTATGATGTCTCAAGTATAATATTAATAGATTTGAATTTCAGTCTAAGCTTATCAAAAAATGACCGGAAACATAACTTATTGACTTTATTATAAGACATTAAAAAATTGCTAATAATTCTCACGAACAACTAGGATTCAGATCACAAAAAATGAAATAAAATAAAATATAACCAGATAAAAATTTAAAAAAAAGCAGATAAGAGAAATTGTTAAATATCCTGTCAAGCAATATAACAACATTGGAATTAGCGTGCAGTAACTGATGAAAAAAAACAACAACAAAAAAAAAACTCCCCAAATCATGAATGCAACTGCCAACCTTGTTTGAAGTTAATCAGCTCTATGATGTCCGAGGAGACAATAAATTAAGTTTAAACAAAGAACCAAACAGACTAAATCAAATTACACTAAGACTTTTGGAGACTAAACACTCTTAAACGTTTTCCCTTCATTCAGTTATTAAGTTCCATGCTTCTTCTTTGGAATTACTGACTTAAATTCTCCTTGGAAATATTCTTTACACTCGTGTTTTGTGAGAAGCCACTGTCACATTTTATTTCCATAATTTTCTATTCCAGTGTGAGGTAGAAGTAGTTGTCGAGTCTCAGCTAAAAAAAAATGTTGGAGGAGGAATAAATTTCGTATATTTATTCAGTTTCATATTTAATGGCTGCTTTTTCAGTTTTTCAACATTCATGTTACCTCTCTATGCCTCTCTTTGTCTCTCTGTCTCTGTCTCTGTCTCTCTCTTCATTGAATGTTCCAGATTTGAAGCCAATATTTTCTTGCAACATATGTGTAACTGAAACATAATCTTGAGAAAATTTTGTTTCTTCGATCCTCCAGCTAAACACAGTATACTTATTTTGAGTAATTTTCTTATCTATCTATCTATCTATCTATCTATCTTTCTTCATGTCTATTAAGCAATGTCAAATATTCTCTCTCTCTCTCTCTCTCTCTCTCTCTCTCTCTCTATATATATATATATATATATATATATATATATATATATATATATAAGTATATATAAACGTTACGTTGAAAAGTTCACGTGATGTCATATCTGCTGTGGATGAAATTTTGACATGAGATCCAAGAACCGCAATATCCATGGAAGAACAGTGTGGACCGCAAGGAGACCGTGTTAAAAAGAAGCGTCAATTTGTCAATTTCCTTGAGAGTGTTTTGATCAGTCTAAGAACCTGATAATCGGATAGATTGATAGATAAATAGATAGATAGATGTACATTTTGATAAAATTCTTTTAGAAATTTAATATCGACCGATTTTGATTTTAAATCAACATTCTAAAACGTCTATTTCATTATTTACTTTTCTAAACCTAAGGCTAATGAGTGGCAAGGGACTGGATTCAGGTGTGAATGAAAATTGAATTTACTGACTTCATCATTCGACTTTGCAGGTATTTATAGATAAAATTCAAACGTTGAATTTACATTATTTTTCTCAAAGATGTCATTGACTCTGAAGATCAGTATATTAAATATACCATATTTTAGACAATAGATTCCTTATGGAATTTACTGAATGAGAGTGTAAGAGTTTGAGAGTTGTAATGTAATGTTTTCGGGTGGTTTAATCTTTTGTTCAATATATTTGCCGTAAGGGTTTCAAAACATTACATCCTTCTATCCTCACGTGTTTTTAGCAATGATATGGTGTTTCATAAATTTTCTTACATGAGGTATATCCAAATATAATGAAAAAAACTTGTGTTTATTGAAAATTGATACCAAAAAAAATATAAAAAAACAGCATATTTTGTCTTTACTTTTCTATGAAGATGACATCGAGTTTAAAATTATGTCTTATTGATCCACGAATCCGTTAAAAAAAACTTCGATGAAAAAGTTAAAGTATCTGTTGTGTCTCTGCAGCAACTGCTTCATCTATGTGGAACCACTTTCTGGATAAATGTTGGTTTAGCTTCTATCTTTAATGACATATCAGACTTCATGGGGAATTTATTGCTAAAGTCACCCTGATAAAAGGACAGTAGTGATACTATTTAACCCATAGCTTGAAGGATAAGAGGTTTATACCCTTCCCAAGGGTATTAGTCCGATAATATTCGTAATAGCGAGTCTGGAGCTTGAACTCTCTGTGATGTTGCATTAGTCACTGCGACATTAGAACCCCCCACTGACAAAGTCGGTTGTGGAGCTGAAACATGATAATCTGAAGGAGCTAAGTCATGTCTATAGAGCGGATGAGGGAAACAATATCTACCCCATCGATCGATACTATATAACTTTTGCTTTCACAATCATTTGCTTTAGGACACAGATCAATGACGTTTTCTAATACCCCTGATTGTTGCAGAAGATTTTATAAACCATCGATTTTAATATGATTATATCTCACTAAGGCTTCAAGGCGTGCAATTTTCTATTTTCGTAGGCGCGTCCGCCTTCCATGAGACTCATCCTGGGTATTTGTTCGTCCTTCTGTGAACACTCTTCACCATAACGATGTATGCTTCCTATTGATAACATCTATGCTACACACAGCAACAAAGTCAAAGTTAATTTCTGTCATGCACAGCAACAAGTTCAGAGTAAATATCTTAGGTACTTTTGCTTTTGGAATGCAGAAAATATTTTTTGTCTATAGTTTTAATTGCGACTGTCATTCTTTGTTATGAGATCAAATATGTATGCACGCAATATTAAGGCTGCACTACTTGTTAAAGAAGTTATTCTTTCTATCTCTCTATCTATCTATTCCTTGGTTCTATTGTGTCTATTCCTTGGAATATCTTAGAATAACTCTGTATTCGGCTGGAAGGCATTATGGCAAGAAGCCCATGTGCTGAAATGTTTCGTAGAATAAAATGCCATAAAAAGGTTCAGTAAATTAAACTTAACGTGCTAATCGGTTCCAATATGGACTTTAGATGTTATCCTTTGTGAGCAGTACACTTGGTAATAACACACACACACACATATCATATATATATATATATATATATATATATATATTCATCCTCAAACATACTGTTTCATTATATCACAACACTTCAGTGCAGGATGCTTCAAGCTGGGATTGAAACCGACGTAACTTTACGCTAGATTTCGTATTAGTTAGGTGGGTTTCAATCCCAGCTTGAATCGTCCTGCATGTCTAACCACACTAAAGAGTTATGATACAACGAAACAGTTGGTCCATGGATGACCATATATTTATGTTTATTGATGCGAACTCAAGGTCATCGATGATACTTGGGGTCATATTTTCAAATAAATATATATATATATATATAGTGCTACTTTCATGCAAACGTTAGAATCTAAGTGTAACTGTAGTTTTCTTTATCAGAAAAAATTTGGATAACAACTCGTATATATCTTTATTTGTACATGTACATATTCCTATTTACCAACCCCTCCGCTCGGGCAGGAGTTTAACAGGTTTGAATTCAGAGTTTTCCATCTCCTAGACTAGTTGCCTAACCAAGGCTGAAGAACCTAGTCTGCCCTAATATTTACCCATAGCTGGAGGGAGAATAATTGGATTCATACCTTTCCCAAGGGTATTAGTGCTATGTGAAATGCAACGAGTTTCGTCCAGGATTTGAACTCGTGTCGCCATGTTCGTTTCCTACGACGATAACAATTACACCACGGGCACATATTAGATTGTGTCTATAAAAATAAGAGTTGTGATTGCAAGCGTAGCTCCGGCATTTCACTAAATATGAACAAGTTTGTAGAGCTAAATGTTTACGATGAGTTAACGTAAGCAATTATAATAAATGGTCCTTTTAAAAATGCGTCATTCAGGAAGGAAATGCTGCGTTAATATATATATATATATATATATATATATATATATTCCTTAAACCTGTGGCTTTGGCCATGCAACTATATGGATGCTCCACGTGCAGGCAAATTATACTAGATAGGAATAACACAAGAATGCAGCGTGCTGTCTTGAAGAAATTCTGGAAACAACAACCTACTAAACACCAGCTATACGGCCACTTACCTCCTATCTCACTAACCATTCAAGTTAGACGAACAAGGCATGCTTGGCCCTGCTGGTGACGCAAGGATGAACTCATAAAGGTCGTTTTATTATGGACTCCAATACACAGACGTTCCAGTGTTAGCCGATCAACAAAGACTTACATCTATGCGGACAAAAGATGCTGCGTAGAAGATATCTCATGATAGATGAACCATAGAGAGAGAATTCGAAAAAGAGCCATGAAACCCCATGCCGGATGATGAGGATGATGATCGTTAAATCTAAAGTTTTAAAAGTTCTGCTCCACCGATGATTGATGTAACGCGTGAAAATCAGAACAACAGCATATTTTTTATTCGTATAGAGTTTCATTAATTATCATCAGAGATATCAGTTATATTAAAACATATATTGTGTATATCTGCGTCTCTCTCACTCTTTCTTTCTCTCTCTCTCTCTCTCCCTCTATATATATATATATATATGTATGGGTGGACGGGTGGTTATTAGTGTGTTTGCGTGTGTTTGCCTGTGTGCATATTTGAGTGGATGGTGTTTGATATTTAGCCAACCAGGTTGGATTTGACATAAGGTTATTTATAATGGCGGGGTGCACACATGACTCGAGACTTAAGCGCGGTCGTCACAAAAATGTTTGATTTCGTCGGCAATCCCCAATTTCGGGACACCTCAGACCACTAGTAATGAACTCAGCTCTAACAAGTATGTATTGCCAGGAAGGAAGACTCTATCCGCGTTCAGGCGATTGAACGGTGTATGTATATATGAGTGTGCATGTGACTATATATGAGTTTGCGCTTGAATTAAGGAACTCGCATATACATATATGAAATATGAGAATTTTATATGAACGCAAAAAAAAAAAACAGAAAAAAATTACATAAAAATAATTTGCGTTAAAATTGTTTTAAAACTTTTCATTAAAACATTAATAATTACCTCACATTTCAAAAATACATGAAAAATACATTAAAGATTAAATTAAAAATCACACTGAAAATTTGATTAAGACCATAGTAAAAATTGTATTTAAATCACATTAAAAACTAAATTATCTTTACTTAAAACAAAAAAAAATCACATCCATCCGGTCATCTTTGCATACATAAAGTCGAACATATACGCTGGAATATATTCGTTTATAGATATATTGAGGAATACATACATATTTACTCTTTTTTTCTTTATTCACTGCCAATCTGAAAGACTACAAGTGATTCAAGATGAATACTGACTCGTACTGGCGTTGATCATTCGACTAACAGCAAGAACAGTAACTCTCTATGATCATTCACTTGCTCGGACGAGATGGCTTCGTGATTGCTTTGAGGATTCCTTGACCTTTTCTGCTTGTATTCGTTCTTTCAAAATGTTTGATCCCGTTCATAGCATTCTCAGTTAATTACATCCTTACTTATTTCATTCATTTTGCGTTTCAATCTAATTTTTCTATCTGTAATCGTTTACTTCACTAATGTATTTTTATCCATTTTTCATCGTGTCCATTTTTCTTCGGAATAATTTCTTTCATTTAATTATTTGACGTTTTCTATCTTTGTTTTTTGTTGTTTTTTTTTCTGCTAACGTTCTTTTTACTTTTTCTCTCAGCTAAACTTTACGGTTGCTCTGCTTTCTCCCAATTTCTCCCTTTGTTTTCTTACTTTCTTTCTTTCTCAGTTACAGTGTTGAGCGTTATTTTCACTTCGCTAAAGTTTGCTGTTTCTCGGTATTCCTTTTTCCTCTCATTTCTTCCATCTTTTTCTTTCTTTCTTTGTCAGTTACAGTGTTGAACGTTCTTTTACATTTCTCTAAAGTTTGCTATTTTTCGGCTTTCTTCTTTTTCTCGCATTTCTTTCTCAGAGTGTTGAGCATTATTTTTCACTTGGCTAAAGTTTGCCGTTTCTTGGCCTTCTTTTTCCTTCCCATTTCTTCCACGATCTTCTTTCTTTCTTACACTCCACAATATTTTTCATTATCTTCATTTTTGTACGAACTTGTCACTTCATACAGAATTCTTTTAATGCACTCCACAATAGACATTGCTAGTTGACGTGATGCTAATGGGAGAGAGAGAGCAGATAGTTCTCAAATGAGATATTTCTTTCAGTGTTTCGTAGATATATAAAAGAAAAGACAAAGGCAGAAATACGTAAAGCTAGACGGGAGTAAATAAAACGACTAAATGCTGAATAAGAAAATATCTTTATCCTCATAAAGTGTTTTCTGAAACATATATTTTAAGTAAGCACCGAATTTAAAGACTGAGTTTGAGTAGATATGTTTTTCTTGTTATCTTTGTTATTCATCCGAAAATTATGGGTTTAAAGTTTTTCTAAAATCGACGCAAGTTTCGAAGAATGAACAATTCAAAAACTACATATGAAGACGGAAATAACTAATACTGAAACAGTTAGAAAACTTTACAGAAAATATAAATCCACCCAAATATAGACATTTATTAAAATATTGAGTATTATCTTGAATGCAAAGTAAAACTTTAGATTTAAATTAAAAACAGAACGATACCGTTGTAATGTTGCCAGTACGTAAAAAAAGGAAAAAGTTAATAAAAACTAAACCTGAATGGAGGACAAAAGGATGATGAATTTAGAATATGTTCAGATAAAATTTATAAAAGCTATTTTAAGATATATATATCAAATATATATAAATATATATCATGTATATAACTAATATTGGGGCATGAGTTAGCAAGTTAGTCTTGCAAACTGTTGAAACTGCAGAGAATTTAATAATCACTGTTTTCTATCAATGTGTTATTATAACAAATCTAGTGTGGTAAGAATGTTTGATTGTATGCATATCAACTTTTATGGTAATTTAAAGCCAAAATCTGTTAAGCACGTATTATATATGGTTTTTAATTTTAAGTTTGTTGGTAAGAATATTTTTAAAGTGTTGTGTAGCTATACTGAAGGAAGAAGAAACCACAAAACTTAGTTATAAATATATAACTCTTTAATCTTCTGGGAGTCAAAGCTTCTGTGGTGTGGGAAAGAGACAGACGGACTGAGGGAGACGAAGGGAGACTGCCACACTGACCCATAACTACTTTTCTTGACCACACCGTGTTATCTTCTAGGCCCCACTAACCACTTCTTGGCTTGGAGGTTATAAACCTGGAAGACCTGACTTTTGAAAAAATAAGTCAGATCATAAGAAATATAAGGCCCAAGAAAAGGTCGGTCGTGGTTGAAAGAACCAAGTTCATGTCGATGAAACAAGAAATTGACGAACCAATCATAAAATCTCTGCAACGTATACGAAATGCGAGTAGATATGACAAATTTCAATACCTTGGACAATAAGAACTGACAAATGAAGAGGACTTAATTCAATTAAGATTAATTGAAGGTACGTACAATGCATCACACAGATATAAAATAATGGAACAACTACAAATAGGAAATATGTCTTTAAATACCTGATTTGACTTTATACAGCAACAATAGTCAATACAGAAATACAATCAGGATAAAAGTCAACACAGAGAACAAATATTTGCTGATACTAACATGTTAAAAAATAAGAATGTTTGTATTGTAGCCGTGAACATGAAATAAAGGAAAAATACCCTGCATTTGTAAAGACTTGTACGAATTGCTTTAAAAAGAACCATTTTCAACCAGTATGCAAATTTAAAAAAGGAAAACGTTGAACGAGTTGAAGAAAACGAAACGAATATGTCAGTTTTTTAAGTAAAAAGTAAAAACAAGAATGTAGAAAAAAAATTGAACGAAATAAAAGACATTATCTTAAAAGGTTAAAATCAACAACTTTGATTTGGATATACAAATGGATACCGGCAGTGAGGAAACGCTTATACCAAGAAATTTCTGGGAACGCATTTGAAAGCTAACTTTACGAAAGAGCAAGTAACTACTCTGCCAATTTGAGGGGTAGCTCATAATAACATTATGGTTCTTTGAAGGTTCTATAGAATTAGAAGATAAATTTTAATACCTATAATTGTCACAACTTGTAAACAGAACCACAGACTTCTTGGAAATGATGTGCTTAACATAAAATTTTACCAAATCAATTAATGAGAAAAAATTGAAAAAACTGAAAAGTTAAAAAAAAAACCCTAAAAAGTGAGTTTAAAATTAAAAGAAAATGCTTGTCTTATGAAGCACGAAAATTACCTGTGCATTTGTTGCTATTGATAGTAGCAAAACTACGAAAATCAATACTACAGGACCTTCTTAAACATGTTTTCCTTGGGCTAATCACACATTGTAGTTTTAAGAAAATCAGTGGAGACATACGTATATGTGGATATTATAAAATAGAGGCGAATCAAAAAGATTGCTTTGACTCATATCGAATACCTAATGTTGAGCGTTTTTAAAACAAAAAGTTCTGAAAACGGCATACCACCAAATACCAATAGACAATAACTTCAAAGAAATAACCACGATGAACTCGCCGAAATGGTTACTGATGTGGAGTAGGATGCCTTACGGAATAAAAACAGCAAGAACCATATTTCAAAGAGCCATCGAACAGGTTTTAGGGGAAGATAAAAAAGATATATATGGTTGGTTACCAAGATGATATATGCATAGGAGCTACTAATGAAAATGAATTAAAAAAGAAAACCAACATCGTCTCGAATAGATTAAGGAACGCTGGAATGACAATAGATGAAAAGAATGCGTAAATAATAATAGAAAAATATGTTTAGGTTATACCATTCCAAAAGAAGGTATATCATCTGAACGAGCCTTTATAAAAAGATACTAGAAATAACTACACCAACAAATAAGGAAAAAACTTGAATCTTTTTGGGGATTAGAGAATTTCTATAAGTGATATGTACGAAAATATATGGGCTGGATTGACCCGTTTGCAAGTTTAAGAAAAAAGAGAGTTGAATTTGTCTGGTCAGAGAAACAAAAAAAATTGATAGATTAAAAGTAATTATGGTAAAGAAACCAGTTGTAAAAAAAATTGATCCGGAAAAGGACATTGCGTTAACCAGAGATTCTAGTGAACATTCAATATCTGGAATATTATCACAAAGACATCCGATAATGTATTTATCACAAAGACTAACGAACAGTGAATTTAATCATCCGAATATAGAGAAAGAAGTCTAGGCCATTGTGTGGACAACCACTTGGGCACGACAGATTTTAATTAGAAAAAAAATCTTTTGAGAAGCGATCATGGACCATTAGAGTCTATATTCAATCCAAAAAAAGAATTACCCAAAGTCACGATATCAAGAATACTAAGATGGGCAGTAAGATTAATGGCATTTGACTTTGATATAGAATATGTCAAAGTAAATTCAATTCCACACGTTGATGCACTATCAAGATTGTGATTTTAAAAGGAGTCAAAATATTAAAAAAAAGAAGAATTTGAAGATACATTTTTACAATGGGTAGAGACTTATGTTTTGCTTTTGATAGAATGGCTGCAAAAACTAGATATGATCAAGTACAAAATAGGATAGAATTGAAAATAAAAAAAAAACAACAGGGAAATTGCTCCATGACCGAGAGACGAAGTTAACGATAGAATATGGAGTGATTTATAATGTGTATTTGATAATTCCCCCAGGAACACAAATAAAATTTGTCATAAAAAGCGTACATGATGATATACACTGCAAAGGCGGTCATGCAAAAAAGTATAAAATTTGAAGCATGATGACCGGGATATTCACAACATGTCGAAGAATATATAAAAAGATGCAAAAAATTTAAAGAATAAAGAAATTTTACATAGACTATTTTATATTCATGGCCCAGAGAAGTGGAGTCATGGAGTCGTGTGTATATGGATCATGCATACATTACTGGATTGGGACATTTATTAATACAAGTAGACTCTTTTTCAGGCTGGCTTGAAGCAACCCGTGAGCCAGACAAGAAAAGTTCTACGATAAAACAGATTCTAACGGTCATATTTTTCAGAAATGGAATACTATACCCTGGTATCAAAAAATGCACCAGAATTTTGTGATGAAGATCTTAAATTATGGTTGGGAAACGGCTGGAGAACACACACAAGGAGCTGACAGGTCTGCTTGAGCAACCAGGGGGTCTCTCCCTTTGCTTGAGTGACCAGTGGGTTTCATCCTTCGCTTTGGCTGCCAGTGGATTTCTACCTTCAATCGAAATTTACAGACCTTATATTATCTTTTCAAATCCCATGCAGAAGTATGAACATCCTCTTCGCCTCACGTATTTTTCTGTTAGTGGCTGGTTATCGGAACTTACAGATTTCAGTTTTTTTCCAGTAATTTGTTGATCTTATCTGCGAATGGAAATATCTGTCACTCTATCCATAGGCAATAAATCATATTCTTTTTCCTCTGAAACAACTTTGTAGACGTTATCTTGTTACTGCACTGAATCTGCTAAGTTCACCGTCGCCAGCTAAGCTAGTATATTATATTTTCAGCAGAGTGTCTGGCATTCGTGCCGGGCGGTTAATTTCCTCGAGCCCCAGGAGGCCGACTCCCTAAGCTTTAACTCTTCTTAGAGGGGTTAGGTTTATTGCCTGGGGAATGCCGACGGGGCCTGATGAATTTTTGGAGCCGCCGGAACCACCTAAAAAAGGCCTTGGGGGATGTTCGTCAAATATCGAGCTTGATTAGCGACTGACTAGTGCTAACCTGGCACATCCCAACAATCATATTAATGGGTTGTATTTATTTTGAGACGCTCTGTATATATTGAGTGGAAGAGACATCATAGAACAATTCCTATAATTAACTTTGACATGTAGCCATCGTTTTTTTTTATAATGAAGGTTTTTTACCTACTGCTTCTTAGCCCCTTTTTCACTTTGAAAGTACATGTTTGCATATGTGTGCCCATGAGTCTGCCAAGATAGACTCTCTTAAGGTTGATTATAGAATTAACTTTAAGAGAGTTTTATACCGTTCTTACCTGACTTGTTAAGTGAAGCTTGAGACATTTTTGGACATAAATGCGGTCTGTCTTACTTTCGTCAATAAAAACTAGGCTATACCAGTGACAAGATATTTTGGGGAGATAACTCAACTTTAACTAAAGAGTAATACAATTATTATCATATACAAATTTTACAGTAAAATTTGTACAACTTAAACTCACAACCATTTCCTTGATATCCATTCCCCCTATTACTCACTTATTCAATTAATCCCTGTCTTTCTATAAAGAGTGGCAAACTTGTGAAATTAGTACACTTAGAGAATGCTCAACTTCTTTATTCATTGAGAAATTTAAAAAAATAATTTTAACAGATTAAAAAAAAACTAGATTAAATCATTATAATTAATGGTATATTTTCCAAGTCAAACAGAGGACAATATCATGGGATTCCTTAACAAAAAATATTCGAAATAATACGAAGTTGTCTCTCCCTTAGCTTTTATAACAGCCTTAATTATCTCAGTCATGGATTTCATTAATTTAAAGCAATATTTTTCATCAACGTAGTTCCCACTTTCCTGATTGGCTGTTAATTGACGTTCGTTGATGGATAAAGCAATGCAGAAGAACCTTATGTCGAGGAAAATTTTATGGAAAGATTTTAAAATTTCTTAACGCCAGAATGTTTGACTATTAAAGATCAAACGCTTCGTGTTTTTGTTTTTAATTATTCGTTTATTTAACGAAAAACAAATTAAAATAAGTGTTCTAATTGCCTAATTTCTGCCTGGGTGAGCTATTTATCTCTCATTATCCATGTATTTTTATTTATATAACAAAAGTTTGTGGAATAGGAATATTTCTTGTTTCATCGACATGAACTTGGTTCTTTCAACCACGACCGACCTTTTCTTGGGCCTTATATTTCTTATGATCTGACTTATTTTTTCAAAAGTCATTCCTTTTTCGAACGGTGCAATTTGTAGTATCTCTGATTGCATTCATACAGAATAGTTTAAATTCAACAGCAACGGTGAAAACTAAGTGATAGAATACGTATGTTTATATCAAAAGGTCCCAAATATTTACGTAAGATATCCACCTTGACTATATGTGTATGTGTGAGCACAGTAAAACGCAAAGGTATTGGATACACAGGTTCCTTCAAGTAAATGATAATTACAATAATTCATAACAATCTAAAACTTGATCTGAATATGGTGAATAATTTGGATATCCTATTTATATGAAATAAAGAATCTCTACCTTTCGTAAATGTATTGACAGATACAACTATAACATGCACAAGTTTTTGACGCATATCAACAAACAGTATTCACTATTTGATTGATAATTATATGATATTTTGTCCGCCACACATTTGGAAAATTTTACTCACGCTTCTAGCAGAAATTCTAAGAAATGTTCTCCTAATAAACTTTTTAATAAACTTAAGCTTGTGAATTCTTTTAAGGAACTGGAAGCATCTTTGCTATATTTTTGAAAAGAATTTAAGTTTGCCAACTTGGTGGGCCAGATACAATCCCTTAATTGCTTTTCCTGGAATCACTCTTTTATTTTCAAATAGATCGTTTGGGGTAATTTTTTGGCTGAAAAAGATTTATCGATTGATTTAATGGCACATCAACCGGTCTAAGGTTATTTTCTACGTCAAGCTTAGGAATATACATTCATTGTATATTCATATCTTATATAATTTTCAAACATCTATTTAACCCATCTATGGTATTATAACTGGTACGTCAACTCCATGTTACAGTGCCTAATCGGCTGGGGCTGTAGAATACACCGACTGCTTTTTCGCAAAGCGATAAGACCCTCCCCCAATAGGTGTCCTGGATATAACATTAAACAATCTGATGCTGAGGTGCTAGTAATGATGAAACCTTGGGTAATGCCGATGACACTTTATTGCCATCGCTCACAGGCCCACTCTGGGGTTGAGTGGTAGCACTTGATTGGGTCCTATCTATGGGTCAAATAGAACTAAACTGCATACTAACGTTAAACTGAATGGTCTGAAATAAAAGTTTTGATATTTAAACTGCGTACTAATGCTAAACTGAATTGCTTGAAATAGAACTGTTTTGAGATGCAAACTGCTTACTAATGGTAAACGGGATTATTGGAGATAGATATGTTTTTGACATTGAAACTGTAATTACACTAAACCGAATTGTTCGAAATGGACCTGTTTTGACATTTAACTGTGAATAAGAAAAAACTATACTTATCATAAACTGTATTGTTTTAATTAGAACTGTTGGACGAAACTGAAGAACTTGAGGTAGAAATGTTTTGACAATTAAACTGTGTACTTATGCTAAACTGAATTGTTTGAAATAGAAATGTTCATTTGTCTAAAAACGTAGTTTGCTTTAAATATCCTGCAAAGGTTGATATGCCAAACAGTCCATGTCAAGGATGACCTGAAATTTATGGCAATACTCCACATTCTCCAGATCACCCAAACTGGAGCCTCATCATCTGATGTAGTTTATTGTCTTGTTCATAATTCACCGTCGAGATACTAATCTTCAGCAAGGAATGCAATTAGCATATTCTAAGAATCACTGACCATGTTATTTGGCTGAAAAACCTACCTCTTGACAAATTTCACGGATGGAAGCATATGTTTTTAAGTATTTTGTTAGTCTTTCTCCAGAGCATTCTCAACCTTTTCCTCCAGGGGCTTCGATTTTTGTCTCGACAGGTCATAGTATTTTCTCTCCGAAAAAAAATCCCCCCCAAAGCAAAAAGCAAAGCAAAAAAACAAACAAACTATCTTCTTTCCGATAATCGGCAGACTCTAGACGAGCTTTCATGTACCAGGGTTTCAACATAGGGCGTGTTCTTGGAGTCTGACTAAGTTGTCCTACCTACTAATTCCTTCTTCACTTCTAAGTAGCAGCTTTCAGATTCTTCGTTTACATTTTGACAAATGGATCTAGTAGCTCATTTATTTTCTTCAGTGGTGACGTCCCGTTTGTGGTAGATCGGTATTCAGCCCATACCTCATCCATTATTAGATAATTGCTTTAATTGTATTGTTGGAGATCACGAGCTCCTTGGAGATCTTTCGTTATGTAATTCTACGAATATCTTGGTCAATTATCACCTTATGAAATCCTTAGGAGATCCTTTATCGTCGTCATTGTGACAATATTTACATGTGACAGCCAGATCTTTAATGACCGTTCAAAATAAACTTACATATTGTAAATTGTCGGTTATTGTGTATAGTATGGTCTGATAGATTGGAGGAAATCGGTAAATTTATTTATATATGAGTCATTTCAAAAATGTTATTTTCAATTTGCTTCATTTATATTTTTGGAAGGTATCTCAAACTATAGCTAATTTCTTTCTCTTATAAGAGTCAATAAATAATTTATTTCAGAGAGAGAGAGAGAGAGAGAGAGAGAGAGAGAGAGAGAGAGAGAGAGAGAGAGAGAGAGAGAGAGAGTGTGTGTGTTTTCTTCCCTCCCCTCAAAGGTGTGATGTAACACGAGGTCAATTTTTTATCAGTATTTCTTACATGGGTGTAACAGTGAGGATAAAGTTAGGTATTAGCCACACTAAGCAATTATTACCACTTTTATAAGTTCACTAAACAAATGACAGTTTAAAATATAGGAAATATTTCTGCCGCACCTTTTATAAGCTATGATGTTGTAAACAATATGTTCTTACAGTGCAGGATGAATTGTAAAAACAAATAAGGTTAAAATGTGTTCGTGCCTACGGACCTATCCATATTAGAGATAAAGAAGGAATAAAAGTCCTCTAAGAATTATAAATGTCTGAAAGATACTTGTTATGCATAATACAATATTTAAACTGTATTTAGATCACTATTTATCTTACCAATTGAAATATTATAACCATAATAAGTTGATTTTATCATCAAATTAAAAAAATAGTAGTCTTTACGGATATTTTGAATACATTTTCCAACACTTCTTGCTAGTTTCTTATTAAAGGCTCTCTTTATCTAAGAGAGTGACATATCTCATACATTTTAAGTTTCATTTCGTTTATACGCTTAACACATTCAACGGCAATAATTTGTAAACGCACAAATCGTTCATTAAAGCCCTATGTCCTGTGTTCAGCAAACACAATCACAAAATACTGGCATTGCTGTCGGAAAAAATTCAAATCTAAATTGGCTAACACCGGCATAGTATTTTGCCGTCATTAGAAAATTTATTTTCTCCAGAATACAACGTCAACTTACTCTATGTTCTTGATAGGGCGTAGTTAATGGTTTATACCAAGAACACAATCCAAGAAAAATATTTCTCTTGTGAGTCAAGGATACCAATTTGGATGATTGGCAAACATTTCTAGAGTAGCGTTTTCAGTAGAGACCACCATGACTGTCAGAGCGTCACCGGAGTTATCAAGAGAAGATGGTGTAATGTTGCATTACCACTGAAAAGGGCAGTAGGTTTGAATGATCGTCAGATTGACTCGGAAAAGTACAGCAAAGTCATTGGAAGCGTCCAGTTCTTCACCTCTGGAAAGTCCTGCAAGATCATTGACCATTTAAAAAATGTTGCTCGACTCGCATGGAAATAGTTTACGTGTTAACCCAATTAATACCCTGTGGAAAGAACTGAAATGTCAAAGCTTGTCTGAATAATTTAGAAGAAATAGCTGGTATGCTTCCACACGGGACCAAACTGTATCATGTTAAAGCTGTTATTGAGGCAAACAAAGAGTGTTTTTAAGACTTAACGTATCAAGGTAGCATAAGCAATAAAGGCTGTGGAAGTATATTCTATATCACAAAAGAAGAAGGGATGAAGTGGTTTCTTGTTCACTTGATTAAAGAAACAACTTTTTCTTTTATAAATCGTAGCCCACCTGAATTGTGTTGATTGGGTGGTTTCACTAGGCACTCAAAACTTACTTCCTAACTTATCTCACACCAGATAACTACATCCCCGAGTTTGATGTTTGATCTTCACTTGCTCCTACAGCGAGATTTATGGTGATTAGCCTTTTCCTTTCAGTCATATAGTTGGGTAGTAAGTTCTCAGTTTTTTTGCGGACCTGTGAATATGTTCATATTTATGTAACCCCTTTGCCTCGAGTAAGATGCAATACACATTTTTCTTTTACATAGTGTACAACTGGTTTGGATTCAGAGGTTTCCTTCTACACCTCTTTCTACACCGTGGTTAAAGAGCCCATTCTGCTCTATTAACACATTGCGATGCAGAATAGTTGGACCTATGATTTCCAAATAGTATTAGTGCTCTGTGAAGTGCATAGAGCTCAGTCCAAGAATTGAACTCGAGTCGCAAGTACCAATTCCTATGATAATAACCTTTATACCACCCCAACTTCTTGAGTTGTGAGTAATTTGTATGGTTTTAAAGAATATCTGGTACATTCAGTTTCATTTCTAGCCATCTTTCAGATTTTATTTAAACACTTGATATCAGCTGATGAACTTAATCGGCTTTCTGACTCTAATCCTAGACACTTAAAGGCGTTTAAATTGTAAATGAACAAACAAATATTCATAATTTATTTAAACGCCTTATGAACGTTTTCTTATACACCTTGATAGTCTTTTTTAAATCATTGTTTGAAAACAGTTAAATGTGAGTTTTCTTTGTTTTCATAAGATAAACTGTCCTCTTCTCGTCGAATCACACCACAGTATTTTCTAAGATAAAAATACAAAGGAAAAAAAACAAAAAAAAAAGCAAAAAAAAACAGAGCTTTGTAAAAGGCTTAGTTTCGCAAACGAGATGTCTACCCCATCTTAAAATAACTGAGCCGTATTTCCAATAGATCCATAGCTTGTAATAGATCTCATGGGAAAGATGCAGAGTTTTGTAATGTTAATATTGTATTGTTATTTCCATTCGGCCACGGTTGTCGATCTGACGTGTGTCGTTCGTGATTCGTCAAACAAAAACATTTAAGTGTGAAGAAAAGAGAGTGCTCACGCCTTGTCGCTCCTTGCCTGTTACTCAAGTGAGACGGAGATCTTTCTAAGTGTGCAGTGAGGTGGAAAACAGTGGGGCTGGGAATGAAGTGATTTATATTCCGCTTTTTTTTTCTTTTAGCGCCAAGGTAGAAAAAACAAGTTTTGCAATGTTTGGAAAATGTCAAGCCCATCTTAAGAACACAAAAAAGTATATATATGTATTCTTGGTTATTGGCTGGAACGGTTTGAGTGTAAATAAAGTCTGGAATTTCGATACTTGCTTCCAGGGTAAGCAATCTTGTCTTGTGTGGATTTGCACAACACATACTCAGAGAGAGAGAGAGAGAGAGAGAGAGAGAGAGAGAGAGAGAGGGTCTTTTACTCAAAGCAAATATCTACATTTAAAATATCAATATCTCTCTATGTTGACTGAGAAATATCAAGACATTTTGTTAATTTATTTTCATTATTTTATGTATAGGTTGATTGAATGTATATATGTATATGATCATTTATCATCAGGTCAAGCTGATAGTACATTCCCATAACTCTTTCTTGCAATTCATCCTCATCGTCCATCCTCTAGCGGGTTCTCTAGATTGCATCCAATGTCCGTACAAAGCTGATATATAAGACCGTCCTGGTTGGTCCAAACTGGTGTGTCCATTTGCAGGAGTCCACACACACACACACACACACACACATACACACACACATATCTATCTATGTTAATTATTTACAATTTTATGTACATTCTAAATTGTAATATCCATCAGTTCAAGCTTTCAGAAACATGCAATACAATTTTTTTTTATATCTCTGATTTGATATATGGATAGGTGATAGCATACAAATATATATATATATATATATATATATATATATATATATATATATATATATATATATATGTGTGTGTGTGTGTGTGTGTTTGTGTGCGTGTGCATGCGCCGGGCACACACACGCTTATATAAAGCAATTAACCAGATGAAATATTTAAAAACGAACATTGTTCTCGTTATATATGACTGAATTATAAATGTCCAGATTTTTCGCTCTCCATGTTTCTACAATTTAATCTTTAATGACGTCTTTTTTCAAGTTCTCTTTTTTTGACTTATCTATTTCTTTTTTGTTTTGTTTTATCTGCCATAAGTATCGTGTTATATCGACAATAATGTGTGATATATTCAATGACAATCCCTACAAAAAATATCCTCTCTGGCTACTGTCCCACCAATGATGAAACGGACATCACCACATTCTATAATGAACTATATTTCTTTGTCTGACATGTAAACAAGCACATCATTCTGATCATCGATGGAAACAAAGAGCTATAATAGATAAAGACAGAAACAATAAATTTTGCTTACACTACTCGCCAAATAGAATGGGTCAATATCTGTAATATAATGGCCGAGGAATTTCGTCTTATGCCTTTGGGTTTAGTTAGGCTGAGAACCTTTCGGCTCAGTGCATGCGTTACTTAGGTGCAACATTAACGCAGGTGTTCACGCGCGCGGGTGGAGCGGACGTGTCACTCAGAGATATCACAATTGCCCAGATGGGAAACGGCGCTAGTGAGTGCGGTAACGTCACGCACCGGATGCGCGCGGAGGATTTGGGGAGATTTGAAAAAGTCAGTTAGGGGAGTTGAGAACTGGACACTGAACGAGTCGGCTTTCGTTTACTCGACGAAGCCAGGCCAGTGGCCTTTGTGGCGGGTGCCACACGTGTTGGGTGGGGGTGGGGGCAGATGGTAAAGCCAGAATACAAAGAATGTGTATCCCTCCTCTTATGTCGAAGAACCTTTAAACTCAAAGGTTATAAAAAGTTTCGTACCTGAAGTAAGAAGTCGTAAGTGTTTTTCGTGTTTCGAGATTCATATGTTCTATGTATATATGTTATGAACATTCTATGTACGTTTCACGCATATCCGTATCTGGCTATGGTACATATCTAGTAGACTTTTATACGAGAACAGACTCGCATGACTTAACTCTAAATCCCTCCCCCCACAAAAGGAAACGCAGTAGACTTGCACCTACCTAAATAACTCGGAAGCACACCTAGATTATATATTTATAAAGAAGAAATTAAATTAACATCGTTTGAAATGAAACGTATACTCCTCTTTTAAAGGAATGTCTTCTGATCAAAGAATTGTCTAACAAAAGATTCACCTGTGTCTCCGTGGAAATAAGAAACAATCAGTTAAAACTTCACGATATGATTATGTCTTATTTACTTGTAGTGGTATATGGAATCAATAAACCGTAATTTAATAAAACAAGTTTGATACTCTTCAGGAGATATTTCAGAGACATACACCGAATGATGAATATGAAAACTTAGTTATCGCCCACAGAAAAACAGTAGCCAAGTGAATACCAACAGAACTAAGATCTAAATGTAGTTCCCTGGGAGTTAATTCCAATTAGATAAAAAAAAGATGAAATAAAAATAATTCCTTATTTGATAAGAAAAGAAACAACAAATGCCAATGCGCACAAACGTAAGAAGAACAAATTAGGAGAACAAATTCATACCAAAAAGAAAAAAAAAATAGAAATCTTTCTGGGCTTAATCAATAAAATTAGGAATTTGATAAAAGATTGACACTCACGATTAGTATGGTAGATAGACAATGAGGGAAGTAAACAAAAGAAAAACACTTTAAAAGCAAAATTAAGAGTTGCAAGCTAAGAAAAAAGGCTTCAGAAGTGGAAATAACATCTCAAGAACGAGCTTGAAAACTCTCCAAAGAAGTATTAAAAGCTTCTACCATGGTTTACGGAAGAGAAATTGACGCAATTCTGAAAAAAAAACAAAAAACAAATAAAAGTAGAAAAAACAACAGGCTTCGAAGAAATAACCCCTAATATATAGAAGAAAAGACAATTCAACAACACACTTTTTCGATTATGCAATACTGTGTGTATGTAAAACACAAAAAGGAAATGAGCGAAAGGCAGCATTGTGTCCTCTCCCAAGAAAAGCTATTGTGGAATCACTAACACTACAGAAGCATAAATCGTAATTACTTATCAGCTAAGGTTTATATTAAAATGAAGTCTTAGGAAAAATCAAAACAGCTTCCGGATAAATTGATCAACTGTATTACAGATTCTTTCGGGCGAATCATCACAGGAGTATGTGCAAAAAATTTCGAGGCAACATTATTGCTCATAGATTTTGCAAAAGTATTTCATACACAGAATGGCATATCGTCTCTTAAAAGATGTTATCGATATAAAAATGCTTTACAAAAACAAGAAATCACCGGTTCTCTCCCAGGATAATGACAACAACTTCCACGACATTGTCACTGGCGTTTTGAAAGGAGATGTATTTGAAACATATATGCATCTAATTTGCCTACATTACGCACTACTAACGTCAGTAGATGTAATAAATCATTTTGACATTAAAAAAGACAAGAAGCAGACGATATCTGGCAGAAAATTCGCCGTTGATCTGGCGTTTTTCGCAAATACACTTTCTCAAGTCAAATCCTTGTTGGACAGGCGAGAGAAAGTAGGATATATTAGCTTCTACGTGAACCCATATTAAACTTAGTATATACGTTTATATAAGATGGAGCCATCTCACTTTTAATTCGCAAGTCCCTGATATTAGTAGACATGTTGAAATACCAGCAATATCTCATCTATTGAAAAAAAGGTCAACTTGAAGGAGCATAATTCTATTGATTGCTCTCAGATTATATGGAAATATTACCTTTCTAATAAACTAAAACAGGATTTCTTCCAAGCTGTGACTGTGTCAGGTCTTCTCTATTGATGCATCTACTGGACGCTAACGAAACGTAACAAGAAAAATCTAAAAAGGAAATATACAAAAATACTACGGGTTGTTTTGATGAAAATTCAAGAAGCAGCATAACACAAAGCAGCAGCTGCACGACTACATACCTCCAAACTCACCAACAATCCAAGTACGACACAGAAGACATGCAGGGCACTGCCGGTGAAGCAAAGCCGAACTTTTTCGCAACATTGTCTTATGAACCCTACACATGGATCCACTCGTGGTAGCCAACCATCAAGGACTTAAATCTGCTATTTGTGGACGCTGGATACGGGATAGGTGACATATTCAGAGCAGTGATCGATAGTGACTGATTGTGAGAAAGAGTTTGGGGATTTTGTGCTCACATCATGACTTAAACGATTTCGTTTAGTTTGGTTTGGTTTTATGGAATATTAACTATTTAAAGTTGTTTAATGTCAAATCTTATCTAACCATATATATCAACCATCGTAAGTTATTTTATGCCAAATCTTGTTTATACATATCTTAAATTTAAATGATTTGTAAACACATTTTGTTGATCAAATTCTTAAACAGGACTTAGCTCAGCTTTTTGCACATGGGTAAATGGTTTCAAGTATTGCTATGTATCTTTAACAATTCAAGTAAACATCAGCTATTACATTCAGTTAAATGATCACACACTTCTATTTCTAACAATTCAGTTTAGCATATTATTTGTTTTTATACATTTTAAATGTCAAACAGTTCCATTTGACTCTGTCAGGTGCTACCACTCCGGGTCAGAGGAGATATGGGAACAATGCTTATGAAGGCGTGCGCCACAGTCCCCAAAACTTATACTGGAGCCTCACCATTACATTGTTTTCTGTCACATCCAGGACACTCACTAGGGGATTTGCTGAAATGCAGTCGTTATATTCTACAGCCTTAGCCAACTAAGCACACCACGACTCGCCAGGCAGCGGTCACATCGATACTGCTATATGGGTGCACTACATGGACGCTAACAAAACGGCTGGAGAAGAAACTAGATGGCAATTACACAAGAATGCTGCGTGCAATCTTGAACAAGTCCTGGCAGCAACACCCCACAAGACACCAACTGTACGGCCACCTGCCCCCTATCACGAAAACTATTCAAGTTAGGCGAACCTGACATGCAGGACATTGCTGGAGAAGCAGAGATGAACTCATAAGAGATGTACTCTTATGGATCCCCACACACGGCCGCGCAAAAGCAGGACGACCAGCACGAACGTACATTCAGCAGCTATGTGAGGATACAGGTTGTTGTCCTGAAGACCTACCTAGGGCGATGAACGATAGGGAGGAGTGGCGAGAGAGGGTCAGGGATATCCGTGCTGCCAGCACGATATGATGATGATGAAGTTGTGTGTATGCGTATGTTTGCGTGTGCGTGTATGTGTGTGTGTGTGTGCGCGCGCGCGATGGTTTTACCGAGTTCGTGAAGTTGACAAACCACACAGGATTGTTACATGCTAAGGTGGTCAGATTCTCTCTGAATGCTACTCGGCAGCTTTGCTTTAAAGACTTGGAGCATGATCTCGTTATAACCGGTCTGGCCTGATCATAGAGATTCCTGCAACCCGGGCGAAATTTATTGAGCAATCTGGGCACTCTCCTGCAAATAACTGTGCCCTTACCTTGTGCATAACAAATGTTTTTCGTTGCTTCCACAGTGTTAAGTCCCAGTTCGAACTCATAAAGCATAAGTTACCGAATTAGACTTCCTTGAACATTCATCTGTGCGACATTCAAATCACATACACAGTGGTGCAATGCACAACATGTCAGTACACCAACAGCCATGATTCTGTCGACCACATCACGTATCCTTTAACGCTCCATCTTCCTCGGTCATGTAATATACAGGCCACAAACAAGTACGAGCCAAAATATTGCAAATGTTTTTGACTCACCCAAGAATATGTAAATTAGTAAAAGATAAGCAATTTGAAAATATACTTACATATAAAAGTTGAAAGACACTTCGTAAAAGAATGACATTTTGTGAATAGCGTAGTACTACATAGTAAGTAAAGTAAATTTGGCGACCGTTGCCGAGGGCGACCAGAAGACACCTTTTTCAATAGCTAGTACACCGAAGTGTAGGGGAGGCCCCAACTCCTTTCCCAGGATTTCTCCACTTTACCCTTGATACGTACCTTATATTGCTAAGTGTCAAGAAAGTAGGTATCAAGTACTATTTTTAAAGTCTTTGGTAGGACGTGACCTGGGATTGAACCGAGGTCTCCCGGACCATTGGCGAACACTCTACCCACTGTGCTTCCTTTCATCATTAAGTTTCTAGTGAATTGATTTACACATGTAAATATCGGTTTGTTATAAGTAAATGTCATCACTGTAGAGAGCGGTTCAATAAAATAATGCACCATTGATTTCAATACAGTTTGCTTTTTTTATCCTAAAAGTGCAGTTTATGTAGCTGCAAAATGAATTCTAATCGTTATGTCAATTCCCTCATGCCTTCTGCTGCTGCCTGATTTAAAAAACCTTATTGTTAAAAATGTATTCCATGTCTTCATCAAGTGTATTAATGTCTATGAAAGCATAGTTGTATGTAATGATATATATATATATATATATATGACAAAATAAATGAAGAAGTATCTTTATGATATCAACAGAGAGCTAAGTTACAAAATAAATATATCAAACACACTTTGTGGGCGCCTACAAAAGAAATAGTTGAAAAAATGTATTGATAAGAAACAATTTAAGATTCTAATATCCAGGACACAATTAAGTTGAGAAGCCTTTGAAGTTTATTATTGATGCTTTCAGCAGTCCAGGTGCATAAACATATTTCGCAATATATTTCCTGATAACACCACTGATTATAAGTTCATCTATGATTGCAAAAATAAAATTTCCGAACAGGCATGTTTTTATGATTGACTGATTTTAATGAAATGTCGACTTCTTTAGGGTTATTTTACGCCTCGAGGTTAGGGAACTGCGTACATTGTACGTTCATATTTACATTTCTTCTTACTGAAGAGGTGTTTTTCTCACAGTCCTATCGAGTAAAAATACTTCTAAACAGATCTATTTAGCCCATGGAAACGACAATTATTAACAATCAGGGTCAGTGGACATGGGAATAATGGCAATGAAGGGATACTTTCCACTTATCAGATCCCCAGAGCCTGACGATCAAATGCAGTTTACTTTCCTACTCGGAGCACCTTTTCAGGGAGGGTTCTTACTCTTCGAAAGGAAACAGAGTCAGCGTCTTTTAGGCCTGCCGACGAGGTTCCAATAGGTTTGCCATGGTAAAGCCATGGGGGAATATCATTATCCAAAAATAACCGAGAGAATCCATGCTAATTACAACGGCAGCAAATAGAAATTCACAAGAAAAACTGGTCAGTTAAGAATTCTATGGTATTCTCTTTGAAAATTTCATGGGAACGCTTTAAAATTATTCTTGCCAACAACATAAAATAAAAAAAAAATAAAGAAGCAAAAACACTGTTCAGAAATACTCATAAATACTTAAGGAGAAAATGAGTTTATGACAAGCCTGATATTCAACAAATCGTAGACAAAATGATGAAATAATATTCTTCACGTATTCCTTTAATATATATAAAAGTTAATTCATATGCATTAATTCCCGTGCTAACATTGAGCCGCAGGCTTGGCTTAGTAGTATGTCATCTCCCTGACGTAAAGATAGGTGGGTTTCAATCCCGTGTTGGAGCGATTCAAGTGTCAAGCCATATTGAAGAGTTGTGATACAACGAAACAGTTTGTCTTCGGATGGTTTTATATAATAAATACTATTTCTTGCTTTTTAAGTAAAGTTGGCGACCATAGTCGAGGGTGACGAGAAGGCTCCCTTTTCAATAGCTACAACACAAAGGTGTAGGGGAGGGCGTTATTTCTTTCCCTGGATTGCTCCACTTTATCTTCGATACGTACCTTATATTGCTGAGTGTTAAGCAAGGAGGTATCAAGTACAATTTTTAAAGTCTTTGGTATGACGTGACCTAGGATTGAACCCAGGTCTCCTGGACCATTGGCGAACACTCTACCCACTAGCCAATCAACGGTAGTAAATTTGGCCATCATAGTTGAGGGTGACCCGAAGACTTCCTTTTCGATAGCTACTAGACCAAGGTGTAGGGGAGGGCGCTACTCCTTTCCCTGGATTGCTCCACTTTACCCTTGATCCGTACCTTATAATCCTGAGTGATAAGCAAGGCAGCATCAAATACCATTTTTGAGTCTTTGGTATGACTCAACCCGTGATTGAACCCCGATCTCCCGGACCATTGGCGAACACTCTACTCATTAGGCGAATGACCCGTCCTGGTAGTGAAATGGGTTATCGTCGTAAGAAATAGACAGTGTTCTCCGACTTCAAAGCCTGGACGGGGCTGTTTGCAGTTCCGATCGCGCTAATACCCTAGGAAAATGTATGAATCAAACTATAACCCTTCCAGCTATTGGTAAATACTAGGATAGATTGGGTTCTTTAACCTTGGTATTGCATTCGTTCAAGGAGAAAAAAACTGTGAATTTCAACCTGTTAAATACCTCTTAAAAATAATCTGAGTTGCATCTTTCTAATACGAAGGCGTTGAGTAAATTCATTCACACCCTTCCACACCCTTCCACATACATATATATACAGACACAGATTTATGATGGACTCTCCTGTCGATTTCAATGTAGGAGTTAAACATGTGACCAACTGGACCTCTTGCACAGTTGATTTGTTTATAGTGGTGGGGACCTGGGTAATTTTTTCTTAGTTCTTTTTACTGGTCTAAGATTTGAACGTCTATTCCATTTCCTATTACATTAATCATTATTCTAAGTATGTCTTCTATTCATTATAGTTGTTGTAACGAATAGTGTCTGATTACGAAATTGCAAAGATTTGAAGTAGAATTTCTGCGTGTCCATCACGTTTAGAAAGAATAGGCGCACTCACTCTTTATAGATGAATATTTTACTATTACTGCTGATTCAGGTGCTTTTTAATCTTCTTTTTGTCAAATGTTGGTCATTCATACCCCCTTTCAATCACATTGCGCTCGTGATGGGGTAAAAAAAATTGTTTTTCTGTCTGAGTTGTTGGTTTCAATCGATTTTTTAAGTCGTTTTTAGCCGATTACCACCGCGTGTCCAAATACACATGAGACGCTTGATGTGCGACAACTGGTGAGTGGCAATGTTGGCTGAAAGAAATCTGGGCCCTTTCTCATCAAATCTTTTTATTTTTCTTCATTATTATAATAGAATCGTTCATACAATTTTGTATTTATAAAATCACCTCAGATACAGACATTTGCAGAGACCTACAAATTCTTACGTACAACATACATACTAACAGATTTTTTATTGTTATTATAGAACCGTTCATACAGTTTTGTATTTGTAAAATCAGCTTAGATATAGACACTTGCAGAGACCTACAACCTCTTGCATACAACATCCATACACACAGAAATGCATCTTCAACACACATATTTTTAGCAGATATTTTCTTCCTGTCACGGAGAAAAAGCAGTACACGGAGAATTGCATGTGCATACATATGTACTTGTGGCAGGAAAAATTAGCACACGAGTCACAGACTATAGACTCAACACGTTAGGTACTGTTTATTTTCTTTACCTATCCCACACATTCATTCACCGTGTTTCTGCACTTACAAGTTATTTTCAAAAGAAATATGCAGAAAACAATACAGAAGAAATATGCAATGTTGGGAGAAAACTGACTTACTGAAAAATAGAGAAATAATAAATTCTTATACATTTGTCATTCTCTCTCCCTTCCCAATGTATCTTATATATATATATATATATATATATATATATATATATATATATATATATATATATATATATATACCCCTGGACAAAAATATAAGATCACTCTCAAAAATGAAGAAAAATATATTGTTTACAATTCTTAAATTATGCAAATCAGATATATGAAAGATGATGTTAAGGGACATTTAGATTTAAGACAAGAAAAAAACTTTAATACATTTTGATACGTATATTAGCATTTATGCTAAATTTCAAAATTTAAAAAAAATCAAGAAAAAAAAGACTTAATTTAATTGAAAAAAAATTATATATAATCTACCTAATATAAATGCAATTAAAGCTGTAATACTTAAAATACTAAAAACATAAATGACTAAAGGAACTAAATTATCAAATTGTAAACAATATCTTTTTCTTCATTTTTGAAGGTGGTCTTATAATTTTGTCCGATATATATATATATATATATATATATATATATATATATATATATATAAAGATTGTTGATGTTCCAATGAGAGAAAAGCAAATATTTCAAAATTACAAGATCAGCAAATGATTTCAAATTTGGTATTTAGGTTTGGTTTAGTTGGGTTTTTATGACGTATCAAGCATTGTAGATTACCTTATGCCATTTTCTTTTCATGCATATCTCTTTTTTGTTGACATTTAAATGGTTTCCAGTATTTCTCTCTAATATAAGTAATTGTATTAACAATTATTCATTTGTTTGCAAGCAGTTAAATTTTTTCAAGTATTGCAATAAAACTGTCACAAATTAAAATCAGGCATTTATTTGCATACCTTTAAAGATATACACGATATATATGGCATTAGTTTGTCGGTAATTTCATTTTTAAAAGAGTAACTTCTAATTTGTTTGCATACTAGTATTACGATTGTTTAGACACAGTTAAATGGATTCAATTATTGTTATCCAACTCTTATAATTCTATTTAACATTACGCATTCGTTTGCATTTACTGAAAGGGTTCTAAGTATTGTTATGTTTCACTGACTATTCAATTAAACACGAATCATTTCTTTACATTAACTAAATGTTCTATTTGGAACAATTCAATTCAGCATAAGTCATTTGTTTGCATTCTGTCTAAATAGTCAAACCGATCTATTCGACCCGTAGATAGGATACTCTCAAGTGCTTGCACTCCAGGTCAGAGTGGACCTGGGAGCAATGACAAGAAGAGATACACAGCATTCCTCAGATCAGATTGTTTTATGGGAAATCCTGGACGCTAGTTGAAGGGGGTTCTTATCCCTCGGAAGACGTGCAGTCGGTGTATTCTATAGCCCTAACCAACTGGGCTTTGTTAATTTGTTTTTTTTTTTTAAATCATTATTCCATATATTTGTGCTACTCGTGTTTCGAACAATTCAGTTCTCGTCAGGTAGTCCAGGCAGTAAGACAGCGTTTTAATTTTCCTTGGTTTCAAGTTCTTTTTTTGTTCTGGTGGTAAAGATTGTTTCAAGAGGTTGTTTTGATTTCTTTTAATTCCCGATTGAGTGTCTGTGATTTTTTCAATGGAGTTAATTTATCGTGAAGATTTTTGGTTGTTTTGTTGACGACCTCTTTTGTTCTTTACCATTTTTTTTACTTCTAGTCTCCATGAAAGAGAGCTTATCGTTTTTATGCTGCATGTGTCCGTTACACGTGTAGCACCAAGATATGCGAGACTGATTACAAACTAATAAATTTGTAGTAATTTTCGGACCTATTCCTTATATATATATATATATATATATATATATATATATATATATATATATGTATATATATATGTATATGTATGTATGTATGTATATAAATATGTATGTATGTATGTATAATGATAATGAACACGAAGCAAAATATTCTGACCACACTCCATGTTGGTCCTTAATTTGCTAACAAAACAGCTCCTATTCGATCTATTCTAAACGACCTCTGAACAGTTTATTTAGGATCTTCTGTAAAGATGTTGACTGCAGGTATTTAAATTTAACAACTTGCAGATGAAAAATCTGTAGAAAAATAAATTGTTGATTACCATAGCTCATAATATCTCAATGTATTTAAAATCTGTAAAACTTGGTAGCAAGAATAATGCTGTCAATTCATCTTCATTTTCCTAATCCCTCTTGTGCACACCTTGTGAAGATATTGCCTGACTTATTCAGCTGAAATATTTAAAAAAAGTCTTGTTATATCAGTTGTATATCTACTTATATCTGTTGTCTATCTACTTTGTAATGGCATTGTCGTAGCGTGGAACTTGACAAATTAGCTACTTCAAGTTTGACTGTGTCTTTTGTAAGAGGACGATAGATGGGGAGAAAAAAACACGAAAACGTAACTCGTCTTAAGTTTTGAAACTTCGTTGTTTTATTCTGTCCGTTCAGTCTCTGATGTGGACAGTATTGTTAACGTTACACTTGGTTGTCCACAGTTTAATCGTACCTTAGAAAGAACCATCTATTTATGTATTTATCAACCCCTTTGCACAAGCTGGAAGTGATACTGCAGAGTATAACAGGTCTGAATGCAAAGTATTTTTTAAAGACCGGTTGCGATCTCTAGATTAAAGAACCCACTCGACCCTACTATTTGCCCATAGCTGGAGGAAAATTCTGATACATACATGTGTTAACACCCCTAGCCGGCCGACACCTGACTATCTCAAAGTCGTTAAACTAAACTTCCCATGGCCAGTGATTCGTCTAGTGGTTTTTTCTCACTTCCGACTAGGGATATTACACATATCGTTACGAGAGGGTGGAAGAAAAAGAACAAACGAACAAACACTGACTTAGGTCAGCTCCAAGCGCAAGAAAGGGAGTTGGTGACACTTTGCATTCTCTGTGCATTTGTAGACTACTGCAGGCGTGTATTTTGCAGAAACCTCTACAAAAGCCATTAGGAATGTAAACTCATCTTTGACTGTCTTCTCTCACAACCTCCTTTTGCTGATTGCCCTTTCCTTGGACTGCTATCACCCGCCGAATGGTCTCTTTTGCCCACCGTTGTCAAATGACTCTCTGTGTCTTCTCTGTAACCTTCCTTCCCTCGTCCACTTTCGGTCTCGCGGGAGATCTAACCGTTAGGCCCTTTGTCTGGGTTTCGCACCAAAACAGACAAAGAGATTCTCTGACCGGTGTGCACACACATACACACACGCACACCTAACAGAACGAATTGCCACATAGTGTCACATACATTTCCCGAGGCCGTTAGCTCTATATGAAATGCTAACAACTTCATTATTAGTTGAACTTGAGTAGTCCATTTCCTATAACAGTATCCATTACAACATGAGTCCAACCATAGAAAGGAGCATATATCTTTAGTGTCACTAGCACGTCATCGTAAATCTCATCTGATGATAAAGTCTCGATGTTGGATTGACTTGTGATTGCACAATAAACATTATTATTCATTATTAAATAACTACTGACGTACACATTTTAAATTTCTAGAATTGCGATTCTTTAAAAAATCATAAACTTTATAATTTCTGTGTAACCAATTGGCAAACGTTTCGACCCTTTGAGTAGAAATGTTTGCACGCTGATTTGAAACAGTAAAATTTATTTACTCATGCCTTAGAACACATGAATCCCCTCCAGTCGGCTCAGACCGTAGAATACACCATCAGAATCTCTGCAGAGGAGTAAGTCTCATCATCTAACGAGTGTCCAGGATATGATGGTGAGGCTCAAGCCTTGGAGATTTTTGGAATGTGCAGAACCCTTCATTGCCATTGCTCCCATGTCCATTCTGGGGTTGAGTGATATCCCCTGATAGGGTTCGATCTATGGGTCAAATAGAACAAACTACGTGCAATCAAATGACTTATGCTTAACTGTGACAGCTATGTAGCTATACTTGAAAGCATTTAACTTTGTTCAAAAAAGAGCTCTGCCTTGTTTAAGAATGTAATCAAAAAATGTGTTTACAAATCATATACACTATCACCTTTATTATTTGTAATAACGATGATGCTTCTCAATCAAATACTTAGGAAATGAATAGATAGATACAAACTTCAAAAATCGCAAGAAAAATCAACCATCTCATGTACATAGACAACATGAAAAAGAAATTGTAACCCCTAATAAAGGTAGTGAGGATATATGGTCAAGATATAGGGATGAAATTCAGCGTAGAAAAATGTATCTTGCTTATAATAAAGAAAAAAAAACGGAAAACGACAAACCCAAGAATAGAACAATCAAATCAAGAAAAAAATGAGAACGCTTGGAGAAAAGGAAACTTACAAATACTTGGGATATTGGAAGCGGACACCATCAAACAAGAGCAGATGAAAAAAGATGAAAAAAAAAAGAATACCTTTAGAGGACGAGGAAACTGCCTGAAACCAAAATAGATAACAGAACAGAAATCTCATTAAAAGGAAAAATACCCGAGCTGTTCCTCCTCGTAAGATACCCGAGACGATTTTAAAAGTGGACTTCAACAAATGGACTAGAATGCAAGAAAATTTATGACGATCTAAAATACCTTACATCCCCGAAATGACACAGACTATGTACGTCAAGAAAAGAAGGAGGAAGAGGACCTACCAGCATGCAAGGTTGCGTTGATGCATCGATAGAACCAAAATATTACATAAACAAGCAGGGAGGGAGGCTGATTACAGCACCCAGAAAGAATATATACATTAGAACCATCAAAAGAACAATAACCAGAAAACAAAAATGGGAAGGAAAATAACTTTATAAACACTTCAAGCAACCAACAAACGAAATCTCACACGAGAAAACTTTAACATGGCTAAGAAAGGGAAACCTTTTGAGAGAAACTGAATCTCTTCTAATAGCAGCTTAGAATAACGAGATAAGAACCGACTATATCAAGGCAATAAGGGAAAAGAAGCAAAAAATAGCAAATATAGGTTATATGGTGATAAATGAAAATAACGGCAATACCAATTGTAACCTGTCCTCTTAATATAGTCATCAAAGGTCTGGTAAAGGGACAAGAAAAATTGGAAATAAGAACACGAGTGAAGACTATCCAAACGACAGCTCTGTTAAGATCGGTCAAAATACCGAGAAGAGTCCTGGAGATTTGAGGAGAATTGCGGTTAATCAAACAGTGAAAGACTATCCGCTGATGCAAGTGTGAAAACTCTCAAAGGTGTAAAACAACAATAATAATAATAATAATTTTTTTTTTTTGAAAATCAAAAAGTGTATCACATGAGAACGAGAAGACTACTCCAAAACCAAATTATATAATAAATATCAAAAATATAAACACCTGCACTGTCTTCCTTAAAAGATACTTGGGGCCATTCTTAAAATGGACGAGGGAAGAACTTCAATAAATGATGCTAAAAGCTAAAAACAGCTTACATTCAAGTGATAACATAGACTATAAATGTCAAGAAAAAAAGAGGAATAGGACTCGCCAGCATTGAAGATAGCGTCGATTCATTGATACGACGACTCGAAGACTTCATAAAAAAGAGCAAAGAAAGGCTAATCACAGCAACCAGAAACAACGCAAACAACACAAGCATCTACTGAACAACAATAACCAGAAAACATATAAAGGGAGAAAAACAACTGATTGATATTTCAAGCAACCAAGAAGCGAAATCTCACACGGGAGGACGTGGACATGGTTAAGAAAAGGAAAATCATGAGAGTAAAACGAAATCTCTTCTAATAGCAGCAAAATATTTCGCCATAAGGACCAAATACATTAAAGCAAAAAATAGATGAGACGCATCAAAAGAGGAAATGTAGGTTATGTGTTGATTGTGATGAAACGATTAACCATACAATGAGCAAAAGAAGCAAATTACTGCAAAAATAATATAAGACTAGACATGACTGGATGGGAAAGATGATCCATTGGGAGTTGTCCAAGAAGTTTTTATTCGACTATGCAAACATGTGGTATATGTACAGCTCATAATCCCCCTGGAAATTAATTTGGACAAAATTCTCTAGGATTTTTTGATAAAATGGATCGCCTAATCTTTCTAGGCTTCACGAGCTGAACATTGTTTTCATTAACAAAAAAAAAAAAAAAGATAGAGAGAATCTGCCAAATAGCGAACTTTACCGTCCCGACGTACCACAGAGTAAAATTAAAAAATAGATAAGTACCAAGATTGCAATGGAAATTTAAAAAAATGAGTATACGAGATAAAGGTAACTGTGATATCAATTGTAATTGGCGCACCTGGAACAATCTCTAAAGGACAGATAAAGTGATTAGAAGGCTTAGAAATCTGATGATGAGAAGAGACCATCAAGACTACAGCATTGATAAGATCGGCCAGAATACTGAGAAGAGTCCTGGAGACTTGGAGAGACTTGCTGTCACTCAAACACCATTGACAAACTATCTGCTAACACTGGTGTCAAAACTTTCAATAGAATAGAATAATATAATAATAATAAATATAATAATATAAATCTCAAGAACTTGCTCGAGAAATGAAAAATGTGGAACATGAAACTGACGATGATACCAGTTGTAATTGGTACATTTGGAGCAATCCCCAAAGGATTGTTGAAGGGATTGGAAGACATAGAAGTCAGAGGACAAATAGAGATAATGTAGGCTGCAAGAATACTGAGATGAATCTTGGAGAGTTGTAGAGACTTGCTGTCACTCAGACTCTATTAAGAGACCATCAGTTAACGCAGGTGAGAAAATCTCTTAAAAGAGTAAAGTAATAATAATGTCAATATTCATGCGAGTAACTTGTTTGCGCAATATTGAATGATATCAAGCAATCCTACCAAATACGAATATGGTGCACAATTATATATAGTTTCCAGTACCCTACCCAATATTAACAACTTTGAAACAGATATAATAGGTACTATTACTCTTAGAGTAGATCTGAAAGTAATGGCAACAAATCTGCATGTATATAAACAACTAAAAATACTATATTTCAGGGTTTATGTTTTTTTTTCTTTTAATGTGGAGATATTCATTCCCTAGACGTGAAAAGTTGTTTAGATATTAAACGTAGGTTTTTGAGTTATTTCTACACATGTTGTTAAAATTTTGGATCATTTAAACAAGAATTGGTAAATTATCAGGTAGGAAAATTATATGAATTTTTCTGAAACACCATATCCATCTCAAATGATGAATTCTTTTAAGACACTTTGTATATATCAGCTGGTGTAATAATCACAACAATTGTAAATAAAAACCTATGGCTATGATGACATGCATGAATCGTATCGACTTTTTGCAAGAAAATATGCCGTCGAAAGATATCAGTTTTATTATTTGACAAATTTCAATATAAGATCGTCAGGTGGTAGTGTATAATGTTCCCTTCTATGATCTTGCTGTTGATCCACTCCTTTAGTCTGAATATTTTAAACCTTCTGTCAGAGTGATGTGTAGGGACGTTAGCCATTTTGTACAGTGTCTGCAATAAAGCTCAAGTTTATTGATGTGTCCCGCCATTTTATTGTTGCACATTCAATCGTCACTGCTTATCTAACAATGTAGATCTTTTATTTATACCACTTGATAGACCAATAGTTAGCTAACAATCAATTGACGGTCTTTCCTACGATCGGGGAATAATATCCAGGCTGTTGTAGAGCCATTGATTGAATCGATCTTTCACTTTGTAGTGGTTACCAGTGGGAGACTCTTGAAAATATTTTGGTGAGTATTGTTACAGCTTGACGTTCAAAGGACTGATCCAGATGAATTATATATTCCTAGTTTGCTTAAATCTAGACTGATTGTGTCTTTTCCGTAATCCAATTTAAAGCTAGGTGTTCGAAAGAGCTTCATTACTTCTAGTCATGTGTCGTTTTTCAGTAAAAACTCATTTTGCTGTCTCTAGCGTGTGTCATCTTTAGGAATCTCCTCCACACATATTCTATTTGAACTTCTTCACTTTGAGAAAAAAATCCTCCAGGAATTAACTCCCTTGTGGAATATTTACTCCAAGCAACAACTTTAGACTATTCAAATGCAAGCGTTAATGTGTTCCATACAGTTTACTGTTTTGTTGTTTATATACAATACTCTTTCGTTAAATCCTTTATTATCCATTTGAAATATACTAAATTTAAATCCTTTGTCATATTTTTATAATATAATTTTTTTTAAAAAATACACTGTCGATCGTACATAATACTTTTTTGTTAAATCCATTATTTTCTCTTTAGAAGACACTTTTTCTATTATTTGTGGTCCCCTTGTAATATTTGTAACATCTTTTGTTATACCTTTTTAAGACTATTTAGTTAAATCCACAGTGTATTTGTTTGGAAGACTCTTGTCGTCCTTTTGTGAGACTTTTTTGCTAAATACACTGTCTTTCCTTTGTAATATTCTTTCGTTTCATCCTTTATTTTCCCTTTGTTATTTTCTTTTATTAAAATCCTCTGTCCTATTTTTGAAATACTCTTTCGTTTTATCTTTTTTAATCTCTTTTTAAGGCTCTTTAGTTAAATACATAGTCATTCCCATTTTGTGGTTTCTTTGTAAAACTGTAGTTAGATACGTGTTTGTTTCTTTTGAAATACTGTTTTGTTATATGTTTCGTTGTCACTTTCTAAGTCTCCTCGATTAAATACTTTGTCGTTCCCTTCTAATACTTTTGTTATCACCTATGTTCCCATTTTGTAAGACTATTTTCTTACACCCTTTTGTTGTATCATTGTAAGACTCTTTTGTCAAATACCTTGTCGCTTCTTTGTTACACACTTTTGTTAAATCATTTGTTTTCCTTTTATAAGCTTCTTTTGTCACATCCTTACACTTCATTTATTATTTGGCAACCTTTTACTTGTAGTGGCCAACCAGTCTTTCTTAGAAAGGCTTTGAATAAAAAACTGATACATGACTGGAATATCAAAACATACAAATGTATATACACAATACACCGTCAAGAAGGCATTTTCAGGCAAAGATAAACAAATATTAAATCAAATTACATATACATTTCTTCATAACTGAACATAAAAGACAGCCCTTTACACAATATATCATCTTACTAGTATATGCTAATTTGTACGAATGTACTAGCTTAAGTATATACATTTGAAGTTGGTTAGATTGGAGATATGTGTATAAACCCAATTAAAAGAAACAACATGCATTTACTAATATATTTAACTATATGCACTTACATACTTTCAGAGTCAATATGTTTATACAACTTTTTGTAATAACGTACATAAACAAATACCAGAGAGGAAGCTCGCAACACAGGCATCGGTATTTCCGTTTCCTGTGAAATTATCTTACATTTGTTTAATGTTGTAAGTTGCCATCACTTCAGCCTGAATTTTTGCTTGAGAAATGACGATATTTAAAAAAAAAAAAGAAGACCTTCTTATTCTTCTTCCTTTAGCATATATGATAACTAATTCGTTGTTTTTAATTTATTTAGTTGTATTTTCATGTAGGCTACTATCAAATTGAAGAGTTGTGAGAACATTGAGGAAAAGCAAAAAAAAAAAAAAAAAAAGAAAAAAGAAAAAAAAAATCAAAAGTATAAAATAGTATAACTACATACAATCTACTGTAGGTGTTGAAGGTTTCATTGTTTCAAGAGTTAGACGATAAGGAATAGTTAACATAAGCAGTAACATGTACCTAATTTAACACACACACACACACACACACACACACACACACATATATATATATATATATATATATATATTCGTGGTCACTGCTGATGTGTTAACGATGTGTTAACGTTTAGATATGTATCACAGCAAATATGGATGCCCTGTAAGTACGTGATATATCAGGTTTATGAATTGGAAAATGCTGTCAAGATTGAGTTATGCAGTCCAGAAGATTAAATGGCACCGTCATAAGGACTTAGAATACGCTGACTTTATCTTCTACAGTAGGGTAAACCCTTTTATTGCCATTACACCTAGGTCAAGTTTGACCCTAAGAGGAAGAGCCTGTTAGGTTACTATCTACGTGTCAAATATATCCGTATAAAAATCATTCGTGTTCGATGGGGCCGTGCGAAAATGTTAATATGTTATAAAAATGTAAATAGGAAAGTACAATAGATGCCATTCACTAACCTATAGGAATAAACGCTAGATGGGCTGACATGCCGTTAAAATCAATTAATCAGTCGGCAAGATTAAACTATAAACGTCTTGATGCTAGTCCAAAGTAATTGTTTAACATAATAGTTTCTAAGTGCATTTTCTAGTGTTAAAAATCTGATTCTTATTAAATACCTAACTGTTTATACCTTGAGACAGACTACATTCCTGTAAGTCGGTATGATATCTGATAATCTTGGTGTCAAAAATACTAAACCTAATCAACATATATATATATGCGCTTGTGTCCGGAGATAGTCAGCTAAATAAACTCATCCTTATATAAACGATATAGTGGAACATTTCTGTTTTTTTGTGTTTAGACACACACACGTGTACACTCACGCAGGCATGGACCTACAAAAACAAAAGCAAAAGCCCCAAAATACGCACTAAACCAAAAAAAAAAAAAAAAAAAAAAAAAACTGACAGACATCAATATTCTAAGGGATTTGAATCATTTTCTCTCAGTTATTTAAAAACTAGGAAAAAAACTTTGATGCTAGACGACACTAAAAGAGTGAATTGACGTGTTTGATAACAATCGTGCCAATGTAGGCGCCCAAGGCTTTTTATTATTTATTCATACAATCAATATTCCCATAACAGACAAAAAATTACGCAGAGTATTTTTTGATAAAATATGAAAACTTTTTGGTGCCAGTCTATCTTTTTCATATCTCTGTCCTATATATATATATAGAGAGAGAGAGTGAGAGAGAGAGCGAGAGAGAAAGTGTGTGTGTGCGTGTGTGAGAGAGAGAGAGAGAGAGTGAGAGAGTATTATGTATTTTTGTTTTTTCTGAAACAGAGAGCAGAAAATTTAACATAAAAATAACTGAAGAGTAAATAATTTTTAGTGGTAGCATTCCCCGCCACCAAATCACGTGAATGAAACATGAAGTAAAAAGTTGACTACGAAAAAAAGGGTGAAAGGTCAAATAAAGAAAGGAGTGGGAAATATAAAACTCAACCGGTGGCCAGAATTTGGAAATATAAGACTCAATCGGTGGCCGGAAGTTGGAAATACAACACTCAAATGGTGGCCGGAAGGGGAATATAACACTCAACCAATGTCCGGAAGATGGAAATACAACTCTCAATCGGTAGCTGGAAGTCGGAAATATAACACTCAACCAGTGGTCGGAAGTTGAGAATAAAACACCCAATCAGTGGCCGGAAGTTAACATATAACACTCAACCGGTGGCCGGAAGTTAAATTATAACAATAAACAATCCAGGAAAGCAAGTGTAAAAAAAATCTGATATGCAAAACATTTTGCATTTTTTAAATAGATATTTGAAAAACAATCTATGCCATACAATCAAAGATAAATTTAGCGTTTACTTATCTTTTTAGAAAAAAACTTTGAAAATTTTGATAGTTAGTAAAACAGCATTAGAGAATCTAAAGCACTTTTTGTAGTCGCATTCTCACTTAAGTTTTATCTTTTTTGTAAATGTACCAGGTCACATCTCTGACAGGAAGACTGATATTAATCAACCACCGTTTTTGTTATTACTTCAATATACTACCCATGAAAAAAGACAAATCCAAACCTAAATAAACGTCGGACCTAAACAATAGGTCTGGGTGTTTGGATTGGCTGGTGCTTCCTTGATAGCCAACATGGAGTATCTAATTGGCACCCTGCGAATATATGCTATTCTTTGTCCAGATAAACAAATGAAAACTGGAGCAACAATGCAGGTAGGACCTATAAAAAATGGACTGGAGAAGACAGCAAAAAGTAAGCGACCGTAATTTTAAAAGCAATTCTACTCAAAGGTGATATAAGGAACGGACAATACACATCTGAGCAGAATCTGCAAAATTTAATACACGTTAAAACTTTGCCGTTCAAGCCAGATTGATATGAAAGAAAGACTGGTTGTCTGATTACGAGATGATAGAAATAAGTGGACTGGTAAATCTTGAAGAACACATTCAAAGAGAGTTTCCTAAACTATTTGGAACAGACAATATTGAAAACTAAATCATCACTGAACTCAGAAAGACATCAGTATTATCACAAGATGACAGGAAAAATGTAGAAATAACAATGAAAGTCACGAGAGAGCAAAAGACAGCATTGCCATCCCTAAGGAATCAAGACGGGAAAAAATATGGATAGAGACCGAAAATCAAACTCCAGTGAGACCCCATCATTTTGCAGTGGCGTGAAAAGCTCTCAACAGAATAAAATAGAAATAATGTTGAAAATCATGACCGCACAGATTAAGGAGAAGAAATCTATTATTCACTTGAGAACCGCGGACTTCTTCGGAAAAAAAAAGTATGTCGCAAGAGAATAGATCTATATATAGTTCAGCACATTTTCAACGAGGTCAAAACAAAGTGGAAAAATATAGCAGTGGCGTAGATTGAAAACGAAAAGTCTACAATATATTCACACAAACTTGGACACTATAATTTTATGAAATATATAGAATATCCGACGATGTCATGAATTCCATCATAAAAGACATGAAAAACTGAAATGTAGAATTACATGCAGAAGGTTAAACATTTCAAGAGGCATGTCCCTGGAAGACATACTCTCTCCATTACGATACGTTATAGCAATGATGCCTTTCAATTACATATATTTTGAAAATTACAAGTGGCTACAAATTTACAAACTCAAAAGAAAAGTTTAATCGCGTTATGTACATGGATATTATCAAATTATGTACAAAAATTAAAACAGAACTGGAAATTGCATGAACAATAAGAATATACAGCCAGGATATCAAAATGGAATATGACTTTGAAAAATGTGACATACTCACTTGGAAAAGGGTTTTCGAACTATTGTCTTCATCATTATTGTTATTTCCCAGTGTTTCGGCCGATATGTCCTCCGGCCTTCTTCAGGTGTTTGTCGAACTCGGGAGTCTATACGGAACTTCAAACCACGTCCTTTATTTAATCCACGGATTTCTTTTGTTCTGATTCCGTTAACCATAACCGGGTATAATTGCTAAGTATTTCTTTATTGTTACTCTCCTGTAGTCAGGATTGAACCTGCAACCACTAGATTATTGTCTCCTTAGAAGCTTAGGGAACAAAGCGTAACGTTTATAGGCTTTGGTTCCCTAAGCTTCTAAGGAGACTCATGGAGAGGTTGCAGGTTCAGTCCTGACTACAGGTGAGTAACAATACAGGAATACTTAACTCTTGTACCCGATTATGGCTAATGGAATCAGAACAAGCGGCCCCCGTGGATTCCATAAAGGACGTTGTTCGAAGTTCTGTGTAGGTTCCCGAGTTCGATGAACACCTGAAAAAAAGCCGGAGGACATATCGACTAAATTGTTGTGGAAATAGCAATAAAGATGGAAACAACAGTCCGAAACCCCTTAATGATAAAAATCATCAAGCTTCATCTAAAAACTTCAGACACTTAATCACTCTGAAAAGTGAGAAAATAGAAAAAACAGAAGGTATAGTACGGAGGAAAGAATGCTGAGAATAAAGCGAAAAGATAGACGACTACTTGGACTTTGACAGAGAAGTAAAAATGCAAAAAATTGATGGTGACGGAAATTACACTTGTAGTTGGTGCGCTAGGAACCGTCCCAGAAAGCATAGAAAGGGGATTGAAATAATTTGAAGTAAAAAGAACAATAGAGATCACCAAGACTACAGCATTGTTGAGGTCAACCAGAATACAGGGAAGACTTGCAGTTCCTCAGATTCCACTATCAGGTATTAGCTCTTGTGAAAAACTTGCAAGTCGTGAAATAATAATAATAATAATAATAATACCAAACCTTATAATAATCGACAAAAAAGAGAATTTGCAAAATTGTTGACTTTGCTGCCCCGGCTGACCACAGAATAAAACTGAAAGTATGTGAAAAGAAGGATAAATACCTCAAACTTGCTAGTGAATTGAAAAAAACTATGGAGCATGAAGGTGACAGCCATACCAATTATGACTGGTGCTTTTGGTAAGGTAACTAAAGGATTATTAAAAGGAACGGTAGGACTTGGAAGTTGGTGGCTGAGTGGAGACCATCCAAACGACAACATCATTGAGAAGATTCCTGAAGACTTGAGAAGACTTGCTGTCACTCAAACTCCAGTGAAAGACCATCAGCTAAAGCTAAAAGAGTAAATAGTAATATTGATAAATGAAAGAAAAAAAGAAAAAGAAAAGAGTATCCCTGACGAATGAAAAAAAAAACTTCTCGAAATCAAGCTCTGCAGCAGGAATCTCATCAAAGGCTGTCCCCCAGATAAGATACTCGGAACCATTCTTTAAATGGACGAATGAAGTACTCCAACAAATGGACCTGAGGACAAGAAATTAATGACTATAGATAAGACCTTACATCTGAGAAATGACATAGACTATACGTGTCAAGAAAAGAAGGAGGAAAGGGACTTGCTAGCATTCAATACAGAGTCGATGCATCAATACAAGGACTCGAAGAATACATAAGAAAGAATGAGTACACAAAGAAATAATTATTATTGCGGCCAGAAATATCACAGACAGGCAGCATAATGATCAAAAGAACAGCAACTCGAAAAAAGAAATGGGAAGAAAAACAACACTGGATATTTCAAGCGACCACTAAGCGAACTTTCACGTGAAAAGTCTTCGACATGGTTACAAGAAAGAAACTCTAAGAGAGAAACAGAATCTATTTTAATAATAGCTCAAAACAACGGCTTTCAGACCAACCATATTAAAGCAAAAATAGATAAGATACAATAAAATAGCAATAGTTGGTTATGAGGTGATAGAGACGTAACAATTAATCCCATAATAATCAAATGCAGCAAACTTGCACAAAAATAGTACAAGACTAAACAGGTCTGGGTGGGGAAGGTGACCCACAGGAAATATTGCAAGAAATTAAAATCTGACCATAATGGCTCATGGAATATGCACAACGCAGAATCCGTCCTGGTGACTAAGGCACGCAAAATTCTCTGATTTTCAGTGATTTTGAATAATAAACAGATCACCAAATCTCGTCTTAAAGACTAGGCATATTGTCCGTTAACAAAAAAAAAAAAAAAGAAAAAGAAAAACTAAACGAAGAGGACTAGGGAAGTTCTAAATTGAGGACGAGACAAGACCATCCAAACTACTGCATTGTTTAGGTCATCCAGAATACTGAGAAGAATCTTGGAACCCTGAAGTGACTTTCCGTCACTCCAACTCCAGGGAAAAACCATCTGCCAACGCTGATGTAAAAAAAAACTCACATGGAGTAAAAAAGATGATGTTGGTTATGTGGAGAAAGAGATCAAAAGATTAATCACATAATAAGTGAATGCAGCAAAATTGCACAAAAAAAGTACAAGACAGGACTGGGTGGGAAAAGCGATACACTGAGAACTTTGCAAGAGACAGAAATATGACAATACTACCAAATGCTTTATGTACAAATCAGAATCTGTTTTAGAGAATGAATCACATAAAAATCTCTGGAAATTTGCGATAAAAAGAATCACCTAATGCCGGCCAGAAGCCCAGATCAAAAGTTAATTAAAACTAAAAAAGGAGAGAATTTGCCATTTAATAGATTTTCTTGTACTGGGAGATCATAAAGTAAAAATAAAACAAAATGAAAGATGCACAAACAATTGAACCTTGCCAGAGAATTAAAAAAGGTGTAGAGCATGAGGGAGACGGTGATACCAATTTTAGTTTATGAGCGTTGAACAGTGCGCAAAGGCTTGGAACATCGACTCCAGGAGTACCGAATTGTTGAGATCAGTCAGAATACTTAGAAGTGTCCTGGAAACTTGAGGAGACTTCCTGGTACCCCAAGTCTAGTGAAAGCCAAACTGTTCTTAAAAGTTGGAATTATAATATATTTCCTCTCGTCCAGAAATCTGACCCGAATACCTGGGATCCATACCACCACCCACAACAAACGTCCTCTGAACATTACAAAACTTTTACAGTCGTTTAAAATATTGTCGCTTATACTTTATCACCCAGAGCCAATTACCAATCATGGGATGATCACCTAAGTATTCTTTCTGTTGTAAACGATGCAACATTATGACGTAGTGCCACTCACTCAAAATGTATATGACCGTACGCATTTCTAAGTACGGGTCCATAATAACAAATGGGAAGGGTAGATAAAGTATTAATATGAGGTTTGAACATTATTGATATGAGATTTGAATATTATTTTGTTATTCCTTGTTTTAGGAACTTTGAACCTACTGATGCACATTTCAAATGCTGTAATCTACCAATTTCCCTTGTATGTCAACAAGTGACTAGACTTAACAATTTTGAGGTATTTTATTCATATTCTTGTCCAGCAGTGTCCTGCTGGAGAAGCAGAGATGAACTCATAAGAGATGTACTCTTATGGATCCCCACACATGGCCGCGCAAAAGCAGGACGACCAGCACGAACGTACATTCAGCAGCTATGTGAGGATACGGGATGTTGTCCTGAAGACCTACCTAGGGAGATGAACGATAGGGAGGAGTGGTGAGAGAGGGTCAGGGATATCCGTGCTACCAGCATGATATGGTGATGATGATGATGATTCATATTCTTCATCAGTCTATATATATATATATATATATATAGGTAAATCAAATTTTTTTCTGTAAATATAAACCTCATTTGTTTAGAATTGGTTTATAACAAACATTATTTCAATCTCGCAAAAATATTTATTTTGAGGTTATTCAAAATGAAAGAAAATGAAACAGAATGCTCCAGGCTTAAACAGAGGTCTGTCATCAAATTTCCGGTGGCTGAGAAGAGCACACCATATGAAATTTATAGAAGAATATATGATGTGTACGGAGATAAATATTTTAGTCAAAAAAAGTTTACAAATAGGCTACACATAGTTTTGCCAAGATAAGCTTGAGTCCAAGAGACAGTCCATGGAGAGGAAACGCACTTACTTAACGGAAAAGATGAAATTCCAGGCGCAGCGGCCAGTAAAGAAATACATGCTCACAGTTTTATGTTACATAAAGCGACACATTATCTTTTATTTCCTTCAAAATGTTGCACCTGGTAATTCATGTTTCCTTAGCGGTTAGAGTGTTCGCCAATGGCCCGGGAGACCTGGGTTCAATCCCAGGTCGAGTCATACCAAAGACTCAAAAAATGGTACTTGATGCCTCCTTGCTTAACACTCAGCATTATAAGCTACGGATCAAGGGTAAAGTGGAGCAATCGAGGGAAGGAGTAGCGCCCTCCCCTACACCTTGGTGTAGTAGCTATCGAAAAGGGTGCCTTCGCGTCACCCTCGACTATGGTCGCCAACTTTACTTATAACCAATTGCTTAGGCAAAATTAACCTTGTTTATTGGATGACCATTGAACTAAATCAGAGAGAGCAGCAGAAATCACACGAAACTTTCATCAACCGAAGAAACATTTGAAATCGGATTGTTTTACTAGAGTTCTAATTCAGCGTGTTAAATTTACCGTTTCAATGCAAGCTGTAATACAATATATCCAGGATCTAGTTTGCGTAAGCAAAATAAAAAAATAAAAAGAAAAAAAAGGGGTCGAGATGACACACACGCACACACACACACACACACACACACACACACATATATATATATATATATATATATATATATATTTTGTAATGCAAACGAAGGAAACTCAACGAACAATTTACGTAGCGTGACAGAGTAACAAACTCACTCACTTTGTACGTGAGTCCTTTATATATATATATATATATATATATATATATATATGAAAGATCTATATACTTATAGTCATACATTGAGTACTCCTCATATTTTCCATATATGAATATTCTAAACTCATAGATTCTGGATATTAACTGTATATATATATATATATATATATATGTGTGTGTGTGTGTGTGTGTGTGTGTGTGTGTGTGTGTGTGTGTGTGCCAAGTTGTCAAGTATGATGTAGTATGAATAATTAATGTTTAGCATCTTTGCCAATCAAAATATGTTTACGTAGAAACTCATACATGCTCAACATGAAATGCTTATTAAAATAGTTATATTGCTTTTTTATGAATTTTGGAAGGTATTTTTTCTTGCCTGGAAATTACAATTAAGAAAAATAAATAAAAAAGAAAACTTAAGATGAACGTGTCAATCATTCTGTTTATTTTATTCGAAAAATATAAAATGTTTGCAAAACAAGAGAAAATTTGATAAGTAGCTTGTTTTATATTATTTATAATTTTAAATGAGATTTTAAATGTCTGAAAATAGAATTTATATTTATGAAAGATATAAGACTTTAATTTTGGTTTTATACTTACTTCGTGAAAAACAAAAAAATCTTTCAAGGCCCAAATACCAATAAATATTATTAAATGATTAAAAACAACTGACTACAAATAGATACAATATGGTGATGAATACTTTTTTGCACTTACAAGACGGAGAATTACTGAAAACCATGTAATATAATACTATTTTACATCTCCATCTCACTGTTAAAAATATATTCTTCATAATTTCCGAAGTTTTCATTACATAAAAAGATCAGAAAAAAGAACATTTCATATAAAGGTGTGTATTTTATTAAGCTCTCTGGCATGGGAAATATGTGATACGAGGTTAGATTTGGAGTATATCAGTTTGAATGGAGATTTTTTTTCCCTGAGATGGATTGTCTTACCAAGGCTAAAGAACTCAGTCAGTCCAACAATTTATCCATAGCTTGGAGAAGGGTAGTTGAATCTATGGCTTTCTTAACGGTACTAGCAACAAGTTAGTAACAAACAACTTTGTCCAGCATTTGAACACGGCTCCCGAGGTCCATTTAATAAGATTAAAACTGTTAAGTCACGTACCTTGATTCCTTTTTTAGAGAGGCTGACTGCATTTCAGTATCGTTCGTCTTTCAGAAAAGACAACTTTGGTTCAAAGCAATCATCGGTAAATTACCAATTAGCGATTTGAATACTGTAGTCAGTCATTTTAAGGAAAATCTACAGTAGCTGTTCCTAACATTTACGTAGTAATTATTTCAGTATAGCAATTCTCTAAGAAATAAACGAAAACCAGCCATATGGGCTAGTTCATTCATTAAACCTAAAGAGGATATTTGGGCAGATTAGGAGATCCTGAATTTGATCGATGTATTTATTGAATTATGACATACTGCTTTTAGTCTTGGATAAAATCAATAATTTCTTCTTGACATACATTTAGGTGACCGATCATTTATTCGTCTCTCTTCTTTGTAGCAATAAACAAAAATAGAACACGTTACTATGTCTTTGTGAGGATTTATAAGTTAATAAAAATCGCCCATAAGTGGAATAAAATAAATTTTAAGTTTTCATTTTCTGAGTGGAAAAATGTCAAAGGAAAAATCGTTAGAACTTCGGCTTCTGGCCAGAAAGGTTTAAACTAAATACCGCTCGTCAAGTGTCTGCGGTCAATGATAAAGAAATGAGCTTTCATGTATCTCCAGATGATATCTAGGATATAGATCTGGTGAGCAAGCCATCCACGAAATGTGATTTTGTGATATAATATTATTTCAGGTTACCGTTTCATTGCTGAAGAGTTTGGTTATAATACCTAATGATATCCTTTTTAATTGTAGTATTGCTCTAGAAATCATAAAATTGTGTAATCTTTGGTTTGGAAAAATATCACCTTTTAAGGACAAATTGAAAATACTACATGTGAACCAGAAAATGTAGATGAGGAAGAGAGATAAATAGAAACTGGACGGAGACGTTGCAAACTCGGTGACGGATGGCCAGAAACTAGTGGGGATCGGACGGACATTTGAACAATATAGTAGTTCATTGACCAGATAAAGAAATAAAATGCAAATAGTAAGACGTAACTTTTTTCTAAGTAAGTAAGCGATTTGGATTCCGATTGTTTGATAAAATCTAAAATGAATGAAACAACAACGACAACAACAACAATAGCAACAGCAACAACAACAACAACAACAAATTAAACAAAACAACAGAAACAAACCGAGAGTCCTATCTTTAGCATCAGACGCGCACACCACTTTTTGTATACTTTTGAAAACCTGACACCTGTGAGAGTGGCTTAGAATATACTCCTTCAGAAATGGAGTCTCATTAAACTGCATCTGATTGTGTGGCTCCAATTCTAGAGATCTGGGTGTGTTGATTATCTCTTCATTGCCATTACTACCTGGTCCACTCTGACCCGGATAAGTAGTAACTGTTAGGGCTCCATCCATGAGTCAAATAGATATGTAAACGTTGCCATTAAATCCAGGTCAACATCTATGTGTTATATAGATATTTAAACGTTATTCGAATTCGTTAGGACCATGTGCAAAAAAAAAAAAACCGCTCAAAAATCAACTACACATAAAATCTAAAAATCAAGTACAATGAACACGAAATCCTAACACATAGGAATAAGATAATCTTAGAAAGGCTGGCTTGCCGTTAAATTAAAGAATGAATCAATTAGTTAATGTGAAAAACTGTCCCCCGATATCCAGTGCCCTCTTTGTAACATGTTCATTTTTAGATACTCTCTAAACAACACGCCCATCTTTTGGTATTCTCTAAGTTGGTGTCCTTCAAAATAAGAACATGAATAAATAAATACGCAGTTTATCCAACTGGAAGAAATATTTATATTTTGTTTAAAAATGAATTTTATTTGCTTATTTCAATATAGAAAAAAAAGGGGATATTTAAGTAACGAGGCTTTATTTTTATTTTGTTGTGTCTTTTCTCCTTTGAATCAACGATTTGCTATTTCTATCTGCTCGCCTAATTTCTTAACACTCTCTGCGCCCATCAGGTCAATCAGTTTATCTTTTGATCATTATCTTACGACTTACATCTGACTAAAGTCCGAGAGGCAATTTGGCTTGTTGCTTACTGATATTGTCAATCTGGCTGAAGCGATTTTATCTTCTTAATTGATTTACTGCCGAGTCTTGTAATTGAAAATTCCCTAGACTCCAGCTGAAAAGGTCTAGAGTTTTATTTAGTTAACTCACACACACACACAACTATATATATATATATATAGTCATCCACAGACAGACCTGTTTCGTTCTATCAGAACTCATCAATGTGGCTAGACAGTATCTTCCCGTAGCTGGGATCGAAACTCGGTTGACTCAAATGCCAAGCCAAAGCTTCTAACCATTCAGTCACGAGGAGATATTAGCTGCGAAGTAAATTTTAAACGGTTATAGATCACAATTACTATTGTTTACATACATCCGTTCAACGGTTGCCGAGACCTCAATTCATCTACGAAGAGGCTTGCAATAGACGCTAATGGCAACACGATTACTTCTTTGCCAGAGAACTCAACCCCACGGGGTGTAGAGGAGTATATATATCTCTATGAGGTTTGTTGAAAATCGAAATTGAAGGTTAATTCATGGAAATAGATATGAACAATGAAGTAAACAACCATTTTCTTTAAAATAGCCCCCTTAACATTCAACTCGCTTATTTAACCGAATATTCTATTGGTCAATTCAGCTCATCTTTTATTATAGAGAGGCTCCAGTCCAGGACCTTTGGGGAATTCGGACAACATTTTTATTGACATGATTCCTTTACCCGAACTGAACTGGATTGCTTGTAGCAAAAGGATTATCATTTACAAAGGATTATCATTATTATTTGTAAATCTAATTGTGAAGCTGTGTGCATCTTATTTATCTTACATAAGAATACTTGATAAATAAAATAATCTATTTTAAGTAGCAACACTTGAAATCATCTTACTTTGCAAAAAAAATGAGCTTAAAAAATTCATTTAAAAATAAAGTTACCTACAAAGTATTCGCTTACAAATTGAGCACTCTGGTGAATGAATCTTCGGCCGCCGCTTGCATAATACAAAGTTCTTCGAAGGAATTGAGCACTCTGGTAGCGGATAGGGTATAAAAATGTAAACAAATGGCTGCTGCTGTTACTACATAATACCTTAAAAATTCCATTAGCCAAACGTGGTACGCTTCTTGACCGAGCGGTCTGAGACTTAGTCTAACGTAAAGTTGGATGGGTTACGATCCCGGCTTCGAGCGTCGTACGTGTCTTGCCACACTGCAGAGTTCTGATAGAACGAAACAGTCTGTCTGTGGATGATAATATATATATATATATATATATATATATATATATATATATATATATATATATATATATATATATGCACCCAAAAAGAGAGCGGAAGCAGAAGACTATACAAGATTAGACTGGGTTCTGGAGCTTTGAGGGGACAGCTGATTTATGTGAAAGATAACTCTCAATTTAATAATTAGGATGAGCCTTTTAAGTCATGGAAGGCAAAAAGCAAAGAGAGAGAAGCCAAAAAACAAAGCACGATGTTTCTACGCGAAGTATGACTCCGAAGAGTGACTGAAATCTAGCAAGTTGCTGCAACTTGTGCAGATGATGCTGTTAGAGATACAATTTAAAAACAACCGTTAAAAAACGTATCGACACGACTTCATAAAATCTAAATTGACCCTGATGAATCTTCACATCACCACTGTATTATGTAAATTGTTCAAATGCATACAGATTTCATTTAAATTTTACGTTTATAAATCTAAAAAATCTTTAAAATATTAAAGCTTCTGTTAGATACTTTGATCATACACTTTGAAGGACTATGGAGTGAACTCATCAAAGCAATCTCCTTTTTTAGATAATATCAGTCTAAATCCATCATCCAGACTATAATTCAGTTAAAATTGTTTAGGATACTTAGAAGAGCCCTGGAAAACTGAGGAGCCTTCCCGTCACATATTTCATATAAAAACCGCCAGTTAGAACTGTTTAGAACAAGATAATAATCACATTGGTTCATCAGCACAATACATTACTTGTACGTAAGGTAGGTGCCTATGAAATGGTTATAATTTTTGTTCTTTGCAGTGTTTGGTTTCTTCTTATTGATATAATTATGAAAAAAACTGTCCGATATAAAGGAAAACTTACAATAAAAGAGCACATAAATCCCTACTCTATATCTAATTATTTTGACGATAGGTTTTTGGAGACTAAACTATTTATCTTGTAAGAAACTCTCAAAATCGATAAAAGAACCACCATTATTATTTTTTTTCAGAAAGGTGATGGTTTATTTTTCCATGGGAATAAACGGAAATCGTTCAAATTAGGTCACTTTAGTTGTTTACTGATAAACATGGTCGTTCGCAAAGTGAATGAAAACAGACTTTCTAAATTTAGAAATATTTCAGTTTCGTAGGATTTAGATTACTAAGACGAATTTCCCTAGATCAGACAGCTGCCATCCTGAACTTTGAAATAAAATTACTAGCATATGTTGTTTTTTTTTTTAATTTTTAAACCGTTTCTTCCATACTGAAAAAAAAAATGTAAATCGTTGCATTAGTGAAAGGCTGTGCTTATAGAGCAAGAAGGTTAATCTTTATCTGTATTCTTCTTATTTTTAACAAGAATTTGAAATTTGAACGTTTACCAGTGAAAATTACAGACTTCATAAAATGAGTAAGTTCGCCTATTAAGCTTTCATCGCCCGAAAGCTATATTGTAATATTAGTTCTAACTTAAAAAAGTCAAACTACTTGTCTAATCGATAGTAGAACTGTATAATGCAAAAAGGATGTACGAAACAAAACAATAATGCAAATTTCGAGACCATTTTAAATTTAGAAAAATAAATATTAAACATTACCAGTTGGAATGATGTCTCAAACGGATAAACTAATTCAGCGTTGGATTGGATATAAAATGCTCAAAACTTTTGATGGTCATAGAGAAAGAGACAAAATAATATTGATGACATATACCATTGGACACCCGCCCTCAATTTTTTTGTAATTGATAATAAAAAAATAATTTTCTTCAAAGTAACATGAATTAAAAAGGAAACTTTCAGAGAATAAACAAATTTTTAGGGAAAAGCTATCCGTTTAATTTTTAGAGGGAGATCAACTAGCTACTTCATTTTTACGTCAAACAGGACACCCATAGGCCATTGTGTTCTATTTTTGTTGAGGGTGTTGCCTAACGGTACCCGTCTGCTGGACAACTTGGGTGGTGTAATAGTAAGCAAAATAGACTAACAAACCTTCACGAGTGAGTTCGAGTCTCATTGGGTGCACCATTTATCCGACATCGTGCCACATCTAAGCAAAAGCTTAGGAAATTACAACCGTACCCGTCGACCGAATTTCTTATATCGGGTCACCTAGCTGTCTTCGGTCTTTCTGCATTTTAGCTGTATAGGGATGATAGCAGTACACACGGATTGATATGGCTGTTTGGATTCTAATTTCAACTACAACCAAGAAGATATACGATATTGTCGTTGCTAAAATTTCCACTTTAGGGGATTATGCATCAGTGGTCGTCATTTATATTTACTTTAAAAAATGTGCTTAGATTATATTCGAAGTCTACTATCGTCTTAAGTTCCTAAGTTAATAACGTGAAGGAAGAATGTTTTTTAATTTTTATCGAAAGGATTTTCAAGAAACGACAAGATTTATTTATTTATTTAACCAGAATTCAGAACTGTTTATTTAGTTATATTACAAATGCTTTATCAGTTCACATTGACGTAGAGAATCTTATGAAATAATATAAATTATAAAAGTATATTTTCTTTAGAATCAACTTGTATAATATCAAACATACTAAATACAAAACAAAGCAAAGTAAAAAAGTAGAAAAAAAAAAAAAAAACAGCTACAGAGTAAACAGTCTCAGATATTCTAAATAAAACACAAATAAAAAAAAAAAATACATCGAAAACAGTCTCAGATATTCTAGATATATTACAAATAAAAACAGCTATATCTAAAGCAGTCTCAGATATTCTAAAGATGATACAAATAAAAAAAAAACAACAGCTACATAGAAAACAGTCTCAGGTATTCTAAAGATAATACGAATAAAAAACAGCAATATAGAAAACAGTCTAAGATATTCTAAAGATAATACAAATAAAAAAAAACCAGCTATATAGAAAACAGTCTCAGTTATTCTAAAGATAATACGAATAAAAAACGCTATATCTAAAACAGTCTCAGATATTGTAAATATAATACAAAAATAAATACAGCTATATATAAAGCAGTCTCAGATATTCTAAAGATAATATAAATAAAAAAAC